>OY720429.1:92664575-93264575 GCA_963082735.1 Pocota personata
ATAATAATAATAATAATAATAATAATAATAATAATAATAATAATAATAAAATAATAATAATAATAATAATAATAATAATAATAATAATAATAATAATAATAATAATAATAATAATAATAATAATAATAATAATAATAATAATAATAATAATAATAATAATAATAATAATAATAATAATAATAATAATAATAATAATAATAATAATAATAATAATAATAATAATAATAATAATAATAATAATAATAATAATAATAATAATAATAATAATAATAATAATAATAATAATAATAATAATAATAATAATAATAATAATAATAATAATAATAATAATAATAATAATAATAATAATAATAATAATAATAATAATAATAATAATTATAATAATAATAATAATAATAATAATAATAATAATAATAATAATAATAATAATAATGATAATAATATTAATAATGATAATAATAATAATAATAATAATAATAATAATAATAATAATAGTAATAATAATAATAATAATAATAATAATAATAATAATAATAATAATAATAATTATAATAATAATAATAATATTGTAATAATAATAATAATAATAATAATAATAATAATAATAATAATAATAATAAAAATAATAATAATAATAATAATAATAATAATAATAATAATAATAATAAAAATAATAATAATAATAATAATAATAATAATAATAATAATAATAATAATAATACTAATAATAATAATAATAATAATAATAATAATAATAATAATAATAATAATAATAATAATAATTATACCATGGCATCAATACCAGCAGTCTGTCTCCCACATTAGATATTATCCGTCTCTTATCGTGGACACGAACTGTAGACACGAACTGCGGCCACGAACCTCGAATGAAAAGATACTTCGGAACGAAATTATGTTCGAACGAAAAGACGCTTCGGAATGTGTTGCATAGTCGTTGGAGCGTAGTTATTATGCTACATTATGTTACAGTATTATTGGAAGATTAATGGGAAATTCAATATCTACATTTTCGGTACTTCTTATTAATAAATCATTAAATGCTTATTTAATTAGAATATTTATTGATTCTATATGATTTGTAACATATACTTCTACTTACGGAATTATTATTTATCCATTAAATATTAGAATAAATGTTTTAAAAAATGTTGATCAAGGATGATCAGGATTTATAAAAACACAACACTTATATAAATAGTTAGTTATTTATTCTCAATATAAGTATTATTTTATGAGTTTTAATATTAAATATATTTAAGTTTTTTTATTTTTATAGCTGAACAGGCGAACTGCGTTCCGCTTTAAATTGATTTAATTATAAATGTTCCTTTCGAAAGTCGAGCCGCTCTATGGAAAGAATGAAACTCTTTTGGAATTAAATTGAATTTAATGCATTTTATTTACACGGAAAATGTATTTCACACATTTCAGGTCACTGCAACGCTTTGTGATAAAAAACGTTGTTTGTTTTGTTGTCCGGTGCCGTAAACAAACAATGCAGACAGCTTTCCGACACGCGAACACGCCACGTAGGTACAATTGTCCATGTGAAAAGCTAGGAAATTCGAGAGTAAGGCCACACACTTGAAACGATTGGCCTTGCGATTCGTTGATTGTCTCGGCGAATGCGAGTCGAATGGGAAACTGAATGCGGTTAAACTCGAAGGGCAAGTCGGTCGATATCATCGGAATTCTTGGAATGAGAACTTCCTTTGAACTTGCCTTTGATTATGGTCGCTTGGATCACGTTGTTCATGAGTTTCTTCACCGTCAACCTGGCTCCATTGCACAGTTTCGATTGGTTCAGATGGCGCAGTATTATGATAACAGAGCCGACTTTGTACGGCGGTAGACTGGGAACATTCAACGAATTCAAAAATTCAATTTGATAGTTTGCTGCTTCGTCATTATTTGTTACGCGATCAATCGATTTGAACGAATGCAGTGTGGCTGCGATTTGATTTTGAATAATGAAATCCAAATCATCGACGTCCTTATTCTTCGCAGCTAGTGTCCCGCGTTCACTCAGCCAATCGTGGTTCAAATAGTTGCGACCGATATTCGGGAACAGTTTGCTGACGAGTTCTTCCTTCGATGATGTGAATTCACAAAAATTCGGCGGGAACGAAATCAGGCTAGTTGCAGCACCAATCGGAATTCGACCATTTCCAATTGCAATTGCCAACAGTTGTTTTGAGAAATCATAGGCTGGTGGATTATTCTGCAACGCAACTCGCATGTTCGTCATCAAGTGCAGTAGAAATAGGATAATTTCAGGCAAGCATCGAGTTCATCTGAAAGCGTTGATCGCGGGATGACCGATAAAGTTTGATGGAAATCGCCTCCAAAGGGTCTCGCATAGTTCCGCAAATCTTTCATTTTTCTATCAAGTGCCTGATGACAATAATTGTGCAAAAGGTATCAACACCCGTACCATCGCAGAGTTTTTTGAAATGTTGCATGTTGGTTCGTCATTTATGTTAAGATTCAATGGCAATTTTAACGCTGAATTAGCCATCCGACCGCCTCCCAACAAATTGGCTACTATTCCAGAAGAGCAAGCGTAATGTCAGATCTTGACCGAATTGAAGCCAAAATCAACGAAATGTGGAACGTTTTCGCAGTTCCACCAGGCGCATCCAGGAAGAATATGCCGCCGTTTCCGTCGTCAACCGCCTTCATCAACGTATCGTACACGTTATTTTGCTGTGGATTTAGCATTGGGACATTTGTGCGAACTGTTTCTCATCGTTCATTTGAAGTTCGGGGTTCGAACTCGATCTTCGAACTCGATGCAAAATATCGTCAGCCACGTCGTCCTTGTATTTGTCCCATAAATTGAGTGCGTTCGAAGGAAAGCATGTCGAAATGACGATGGCGAACAATGTACGAATTTGAGTCGCAGGCGCAGAAACCGTAGCATCGGCAAGTGTTGCATCCCAATGATCGTCGTTGGCAAGCAAACTTGTCCGGTGACAGGCTTTTCGAGAAATGTGACGCACAGCACACCACCAACAGTTCGAACGTTCTCGAATGAAGTTGGAGAACGATTCAATATTCAAGCCTAAAGCGGTTCAGATGTGTTTTCTTGCTTTTTCTCCTGCCGCGCAAATTTAATTTTCCAAATTCTCTGTTAACACTGCAAAATATACAGTATTTTTTCGACGCCGATGATCGCTAAAAGTGTTCGCTTGTGCTTCGTCGTAAAAATTTCTGCAGTTGTTTGTTTACCCCGTAGTGCATTTAAACCGTTGATCGCTCAAATTGCTTGTCTGTGCTTAATTTTTGTGATCTAATTATGAAAAATTTATGCGGTAACGTAAACTGCACAGAAAGCGGATGTATGGAATTTGTCACTTGTAGGGGCCTCTGTGGTAAATCATTCCACCCCTTATGTACTGGCATTAGTAAGAGATCTGTGATCTATCGTAAAGACTTTTTAAATAATTTATGTTTTTTTCTGTGATGAATGCAAATAGATTTCACTCGCGCGCGTTATGCTTGCTATCAAATGCGATAACGAGTCGACAAACTCGCTCTTCAGTCAATCAAAACTGTCATCTAAAAAAATCATTGACCAACTGGCCAAGGTTGATGAGGTCACTAAATGTATTGAGGACCTAAATAGTGTAGTCGAAAGTACTAGTGAACGAAACAACTTAAAGTTTAAAAATATTGACAAGCAACTCGTGGTGTTAAGTGAATCCACTTTAAAGAAATCTCGCGATTCGCTTACCAGAACACACCTCGACGCGGAGTTTTCTAAAATGACTGGTTCTCTCTCCACCGTAACTACGCGTATTGGCAAACTTAACTTATCTTTACGTAACTCTTTTCAAGCGGATATGCATCTTTTAACTGAGTCCTTGTTCAGTAACTCCATTTTAATTAAATCGATGACCGCTCAAATAACTACTCTCATGAACCGCGTAGATCAGATCCATCTTTGCTTATGTTCTCTGAGTGATGAATGGGCTTCCAATAGGCTTGCTATTACTAAAATCACAGAGGAAATGAAGTTCGCATCCAGCACGTTAGACGCAATCTTTTGTGAAAAACAGCCATCTAACAACATATCCCTGCATGATGAACTCTATAAT
Organism: Pocota personata; assembly: GCA_963082735.1. Lineage (NCBI taxonomy): Eukaryota > Metazoa > Arthropoda > Insecta > Diptera > Syrphidae > Pocota > Pocota personata. Next base: position 92,668,697 of record OY720429.1, read on the forward strand.
ACTAACGTCTATCTCAGCCTAACTACTGCACTGCCTCACTTTCGACCGTCCCCACCTATTGCCGCTACTACACCTCAAACCATCGAAAAATTCTCACTGCCTACCAGTGGCGTGGGGTGAAATTTCAAGAGAAGGAAGCCGAAAAAATGTTAAGTAAAATGTTTTATTCAAGACTTACCATTTTGGTGCTTATTCGAAACACAGACTTAAGATATGCAATCTAAGCCACCTTTGTTATACTTTAAGTCATTGGAATTTACGTAGACAATGAGCTCATCGCATAAAAAAAGTGGCTTCGAAAGAAGCCGTTCTGGGCAGAATAATCTATATAAGTTATTGATAACTCGGAGCGTTGTTAAATATAAAAAATTTAGCAATTACAATTATGTACTACCTATTTTTACTCTAAAGCTATCCTACTCGTGCGGTTCTTTTTTACGAATTCTGCTAAAACTGTTTCATAAAAATTTGAGTTATTTTTAATTTCTAAAAGAAGGTTCTTTTCGATAGATAAAAGTGCCAGGTCTGAGAGTCTTTCTTCTTTTTGGGAATTTCTTAAGTAAGTGTGGACTCTTTTTAAAGTCGAAAAAGATCTTTCGACAGAGGCCACAGTCAAAGGCTCTTGTTTTCCTAGAAGAACTACAGTGTCTATGAAACGCTTCATTAAATCGCGATTGCGATCAACTTTTCTATTATGAGTCTCGTAAGAATTCCCTAAAGAAGTCTCTATGCGATATTCGCCAAATTCATGCAAATAATCAATTTTCATTGATGGTGTCGAGCGACCTAGTTCTATAACTTTTTTTTTGCAAAAAAGAAAGCTTACTAAACTCGTGAGTTTCTTTTAGAAGGAAATCAGTTAAACAACACTCAAAATTAACTAGAGACATCTTGTCTAAGAATAATAAGAATGTTCAATGGGGCACCTCTTGAGTAGATTTATAATTACTTACTTGGTATATAACTAATAACTATTCACTTAGCTCACTCGCTATTTTATAATAATTTAATAATTTAAAACACTAACTTATCTACCAATATGTAATTTCTAAATTTTTAAAATGTTCTAATAATTAGCATTCACAAAAATCACAAGAATTTTAATCCAAATTTTCAATAAATCAACGCCGTTCGAACCACTACATCACCCAATAATTCGATTTTCGTCGGCTTATTTTGTTGCCTACAACAAAAAAAAAAAAAAAACTCCCTCGAACTAAAACCTTTCTCCTCCACCAATGTTCATCCACAAAAGCCGAGAAATTTCGGGTTATTTTCCTCATAAGCGAATGTATGTTAGACAAAGAAATTGCAAATAAACTTCTACTATATGCCAGAAAGTAATAGAGTTGAAAGTTCCTACTGTGAAGAAATGAATGCATAAGCCGGAAAATGAACGGCTTCTCAAAAAAATTCATTGCATGCTCTATCGCTAGAGGAGTTCATACTTGTCTCGTCTATGTGTGCGAGTTTGTGTATGAGCAAAAGTGAATAAACAACCGAAGTTTCATCTTCGAGCTTGTATAAAGTTATGACAAATGGTTTGATGAACCAATAATTGAATGTGATGGTTGGCAAGTGGCAAAATAAAAATGTTTGATATTTGAAAAGGGAAGCCGGAAGGAATCGGCTTGTATGGACGCCACGCCACTGCTGCCTACATAAATAATAACGTTCCAAAACAAGCTAAAGTATCCTGGATAATCAACTTCTTCAAACAAAATTTCTGCATCGCTGGTGTTAAATGCCGAGCGTAACTGCTCTTTCAAAATGGGTTTATTTCCCAATTTTAATTCTGCTACCAAATTGCCCAAGCGAGTTTCATTCGACATTTCGCTTGTACCCTCTCCCTCACCAAACGCTAAGGATACTCCCCCAGCCAACTACCCCAATTTCATTCACTCTCACACTCTCAATCCTGTTTCCTCCTCATCGTCAGCCACACCTAAATCTTCTAACCTACCATCTTCAAATGCCGGCGCTATGAATTCCACCATCACATCACCTCCGTTTTTAGACCCGCTGCCCCACCCACCGTTAAACTTACGAAACGCAGATTCTGGTGATCGAAAAATTTACAAAAACGTCCCTATATATCTTGCCTACCTTCACGATAAAGATGACTCCATCTGTATTGATAGAAAAACTAATACCAAAATTAAGGTCTTCATCTCTCAAGAGGGTCTCCCTACTGACAAGAATGCTTTGATGAATATATTTGTTCAGTTCCATGAGAGTCTCAATATACCACCTCTCAATGTAACAAACGATATCTCATCTTTCGCATCTTACATCAGCTCCAAACGTAAGTCCTACTTCCAAAGAACTCTCGCCGACCATAATAATTGTTATACTTTCGCCCCTAATCAGGTACCGTCTCACTCTCCTCCTCCTGATAAAGTTTCAACCCAAAACCCCTCTAACGGTACTGTTACCTCCCCTGAATGCTTGTCTATTTATTACCAGAACGTGATTAGTCTGCGAACTAAAATCTCCTCCGTATTTCTTAACTCTCAAAACCTCCCCTACGATATTTTTGCTCTTACTGAAACCAATTTATCTTCTAATTTCATAAATAATGAGCTTTTTACCTCTGATTTTGTTACATTCCGAGTTGATGGTCAATTGAAAGATGACGAAGGCAACAAAATAAGCCGACGAAAATCGAGTTATTGGGTGATGTAGTGGTTCGAACGGCGTTGATTTATTGAAAATTTGGATTAAAATTCTTGTGATTTTTGTGAATGCTAATTATTAGAAAATTTTAAAAATTTAGAAATTACATATTGGTAGATAAGTTAGTGTTTTAAATTATTAAATTATTATAAAATAATTATAATATATACCAAGTAAGTAATTATAAATCTACTCAAGAGGTGCCCCATTGAACATTCTTATTATTCTTAGACAAGATGTCTCTAGTTAATTTTGAGTGTTGTTTAACTGATTTCCTTCTAAAAGAAACTCACGAGTTTAGTAAGCTTTCTTTTTTGCAAAAAAAAAGTTATAGAACTAGGTCGCTCGACACCATCAATGAAAATTGATTATTTGCATGAATTTGGCGAATATCGCATAGAGACTTCTTTAGGGAATTCTTACGAGACTCATAATAGAAAAGTTGATCGCAATCGCGATTTAATGAAGCGTTTCATAGACACTGTAGTTCTTCTAGGAAAACAAGAGCCTTTGACTGTGGCCTCTGTCGAAAGATCTTTTTCGACTTTAAAAAGAGTCCACACTTACTTAAGAAATTCCCAAAAAGAAGAAAGACTCTCAGACCTGGCACTTTTATCTATCGAAAAGAACCTTCTTTTAGAAATTAAAAATAACTCAAATTTTTATGAAACAGTTTTAGCAGAATTCGTAAAAAATAACCGCACGAGTAGGATAGCTTTAGAGTAAAAATAGGTAGTACATAATTGTAATTGCTAAATTTTTTATATTTAACAACGCTCCGAGTTATCAATAACTTATATAGATTATTCTGCCCAGAACGGCTTCTTTCGAAGCCACTTTTTTTATGCGATGAGCTCATTGTCTACGTAAATTCCAATGACTTAAAGTATAACAAAGGTGGCTTAGATTGCATATCTTAAGTCTGTGTTTCGAATAAGCACCAAAATGGTAAGTCTTGAATAAAACATTTTACTTAAAATTTTTTCGGCTTCCCTCTCTTGAAATTTCACCCCACGCCACTGGTAGGCAGTGAGAATTTTTCGATGGTTTGAGGTGTAGTAGCGGCAATAGGTGGGGACGGTCGAAAGTGAGGCAGTGCAGTAGTTAGGCTGAGATAGACGTTAGTATTATAGAGTTCATCATGCAGGGATATGTTGTTAGATGGCTGTTTTTCACAAAAGATTGCGTCTAACGTGCTGGATGCGAACTTCATTTCCTCTGTGATTTTAGTAATAGCAAGCCTATTGGAAGCCCATTCATCACTCAGAGAACATAAGCAAAGATGGATCTGATCTACGCGGTTCATGAGAGTAGTTATTTGAGCGGTCATCGATTTAATTAAAATGGAGTTACTGAACAAGGACTCAGTTAAAAGATGCATATCCGCTTGAAAAGAGTTACGTAAAGATAAGTTAAGTTTGCCAATACGCGTAGTTACGGTGGAGAGAGAACCAGTCATTTTAGAAAACTCCGCGTCGAGGTGTGTTCTGGTAAGCGAATCGCGAGATTTCTTTAAAGTGGATTCACTTAACACCACGAGTTGCTTGTCAATATTTTTAAACTTTAAGTTGTTTCGTTCACTAGTAGTTTCGACTACACTATTTAGGTCCTCAATACATTTAGTGACCTCATCAACCTTGGCCAGTTGGTCAATGATTTTTTTAGATGACAGTTTTGATTGACTGAAGAGCGAGTTTGTCGACTCGTTATCGCATTTGATAGCAAGCATAACGCGCGCGAGTGAAATCTATTTGCATTCATCACAGAAAAAAACATAAATTATTTAAAAAGTCTTTACGATAGATCACAGATCTCTTACTAATGCCAGTACATAAGGGGTGGAATGATTTACCACAGAGGCCCCTACAAGTGACAAATTCCATACATCCGCTTTCTGTGCAGTTTACGTTACCGCATAAATTTTTCATAATTAGATCACAAAAATTAAGCACAGACAAGCAATTTGAGCGATCAACGGTTTAAATGCACTACGGGGTAAACAAACAACTGCAGAAATTTTTACGACGAAGCACAAGCGAACACTTTTAGCGATCATCGGCGTCGAAAAAATACTGTATATTTTGCAGTGTTAACAGAGAATTTGGAAAATTAAATTTGCGCGGCAGGAGAAAAAGCAAGAAAACACATCTGAACCGCTTTAGGCTTGAATATTGAATCGTTCTCCAACTTCATTCGAGAACGTTCGAACTGTTGGTGGTGTGCTGTGCGTCACATTTCTCGAAAAGCCTGTCACCGGACAAGTTTGCTTGCCAACGACGATCATTGGGATGCAACACTTGCCGATGCTACGGTTTCTGCGCCTGCGACTCAAATTCGTACATTGTTCGCCATCGTCATTTCGACATGCTTTCCTTCGAACGCACTCAATTTATGGGACAAATACAAGGACGACGTGGCTGACGATATTTTGCATCGAGTTCGAAGATCGAGTTCGAACCCCGAACTTCAAATGAACGATGAGAAACAGTTCGCACAAATGTCCCAATGCTAAATCCACAGCAAAATAACGTGTACGATACGTTGATGAAGGCGGTTGACGACGGAAACGGCGGCATATTCTTCCTGGATGCGCCTGGTGGAACTGCGAAAACGTTCCACATTTCGTTGATTTTGGCTTCAATTCGGTCAAGATCTGACATTACGCTTGCTCTTCTGGAATAGTAGCCAATTTGTTGGGAGGCGGTCGGATGGCTAATTCAGCGTTAAAATTGCCATTGAATCTTAACATGAATGACGAACCAACATGCAACATTTCAAAAAACTCTGCGATGGTACGGGTGTTGATACCTTTTGCACAATTATTATCATCAGGCACTTGATAGAAAAATGAAAGATTTGCGGAACTATGCGAGACCCTTTGGAGGCGATTTCCATCAAACTTTATCGGTCATCCCGCGATCAACGCTTTCAGATGAACTCGATGCTTGCCTGAAATTATCCTATTTCTACTGCACTTGATGACGAACATGCGAGTTGCGTTGCAGAATAATCCACCAGCCTATGATTTCTCAAAACAACTGTTGGCAATTGCAATTGGAAATGGTCGAATTCCGATTGGTGCTGCAACTAGCCTGATTTCGTTCCCGCCGAATTTTTGTGAATTCACATCATCGAAGGAAGAACTCGTCAGCAAACTGTTCCCGAATATCGGTCGCAACTATTTGAACCACGATTGGCTGAGTGAACGCGGGACACTAGCTGCGAAGAATAAGGACGTCGATGATTTGGATTTCATTATTCAAAATCAAATCGCAGCCACACTGCATTCGTTCAAATCGATTGATCGCGTAACAAATAATGACGAAGCAGCAAACTATCAAATTGAATTTTTGAATTCGTTGAATGTTCCCAGTCTACCACCGTACAAAGTCGGCTCTGTTATCATAATACTGCGCCATCTGAACCAATCGAAACTGTGCAATGGAGCCAGGTTGACGGTGAAGAAACTCATGAACAACGTGATCCAAGCGACCATAATCAAAGGCAAGTTCAAAGGAAGTTCTCATTCCAAGAATTCCGATGATATCGATCGACTTGCCCTTCGAGTTTAACCGCATTCAGTTTCCCATTCGACTCGCATTCGCCGAGACAATCAGCGAATCGCAAGGCCAATCATTTCAAGTGTGTGGCCTTACTCTCGAATTTCCTAGCTTTTCACATGGACAATTGTACCTACGTGGCGTGTTCGCGTGTCGGAAAGCTGTCTGCATTGTTTGTTTACGGCACCGGACAACAAAACAAACAACGTTTTTTATCACAAAGCGTTGCAGTGACCTGAAATGTGTGAAATACATTTTCCGTGTAAATAAAATGCCCTAAATGCAATTTAATTCCAAAAGAGTTTCATTCTTCGCTCAATAGAGCGGCTTGGCTTTCGAAAGGAACATTTATAATTAAATCAATTTAAAGCGGAACGCAGTTCGCCTGTTCAGCTATAAAAATAAAAAAACTTAAATATATTTAATATTAAAACTCATAAAATAATACTTATATTGAGAATAAATAACTAACTATTTATATAAGTGTTGTGTTTTTATAAATCCTGATCATCCTCGATCAACATTTTTTAAAAAAAATTCTGGATAAATAATAATTCCGTAAGTAGAAGTATATGTTATAAATCATATAGAACCAATATATATTCTAATTAAATAAGCATTTAATGATTTATTAATAAGAAGTACCGAAAATGTAGAAATTGAATTTCCCATTAATCTCGACACAACTGGGGGGAAAGATGCCCTACTGATTCGTCTGGAAGACGCCGTAAAGCAGGAAGCTGAAAGTCCGCATGACATAGAGTTTGACGTGGAAGAGGAACCAGCAAGTACAGTAGCCGACCCGGGTATAACTAGTCTGCTCCTGCAACTTAAGTCAGTCATGGACGAACAAAAGAAAGCAATGGACGAACAAAAGAATTATCTAGATGCTCTGTAAAGCAAACTTGATGAGCAAAACAAGAACTTGGAATCCAAATTCGAAGTGATCGAAGAGAAAATCGAGAAGGTCGAGACGCAACTCGAAAAAGTCGAAACTAGATTCGATGAAAATTTTGAGAAACATGAAACTCAGTTCGGGAAGATAGAGACTCAGTTTGAAAAAGTGGATACGCAATTCGATGTAGTAGAAAAGCAAGTCGAAAATCTTGCTAAGGAACTCAGCAACGTGAAGAGACAGAAAGCGCGGGAATATTCCACTGACGGTCTGAGAAGAAAAGAGATGCAGCCTCCTATCTTCGATGGTCAAACATCATGGCCAATTTATAAGAGGCAATTCGAAGAGGCGGCAATGACCAATAGCTGGGACGATGAAGAGAAGTCTATTGCACTCACACTTGCACTGAGGGGTCCAGCTGCGGAGCTCTTGCAGACCATCCCGGAAGATAAACAGCAGAAGTACGACTCTCTGGTTCAGGCTATCGAGATGCGGTTTGGGGATGAACACATGCAGCAGGTGTACAGGGTTCAGCTGCGTAGTCGAGTCCAGAAAAGGGGGGAAACGCTCCAACAGTTGCAAGCGGATATAGAGCGACTAGCCCATCTTTCATACCCTAAAACCGGTGAGGAGCTTATCAACGAAATGGCGGTGGAAGCTTTTATTCAGGCCATAGAGGACAGACAACTGCAAATGGCTGTAAGGATGGCTGAAAAGCGAACACTCCCCGAGGCATTGGCATTCGCTTTGTCAATGAAGGCTGCGGACCAAGCATACCAGGGAATACACCGTGTCAGGGAAATGTCCGTCGTGGAATGCTCATGCCAGAGAACAGCCGTCACGGATAAAGACAAAGCTCGCGAAAGTCAAATCCGTTGCTGGAATTGCAACCAAACCGGACACCTACAACGGCAGTGCAGAAGTTCACCTAGACGAGGAAATTGTCCACATTGCGGAAGTAGGAGAATCGGAGAGGAAGCATCTGGCGGTGATAACAACCATCCTGTCGGTCAGACTTCCCAAAACCAGCAGTCGGGAAATGCGTAAGGACCAACTTCGCGGGGCAGAAGTTGGTTACTGGAATCGAGGCCCCCAGGACCACCATTCAAGTTTCGCAAACCAAACGGGGGGGGGGAGGTGGGGGATGTACGGAAACGAGAATGCCGCAACTCTCAGGACAGTCATCAGCAAAGACGAAGTTTTGCCGCCGTCTTCAGAGACAATCATTTGGACGAAGCTGGAAGGTGATCTTGGGAGCCACCGATTCTACATAGTAGAACCAGACCCAGAGAAGCTTTCTCAAGACTACATCGTGGGAAAGACGTTAGTCGAACCAAAGAACACCATGGTTCCAGTGAGAGTTTTGAATGCAAGACCACACACTGTCAAACTAAGGCAAGGGGAGGTGACTGGAAAATGCACGCCGATTACCGCCGTCGCAACAATATCTGAACGTGATGCTCCAAAACCTCTCCCATTACCTTGGACATCGGAAACGAGAGAGACGATTCTCCAGTCCAGTGAGCTGAATCAGGAGCAGCGAACTATGGCAGAGGATCCTATCAATGTGTACGCTGATGTATTTGCCTCACAGGACGGAGAATACCGCCGAACACACCTGGTACAACATCGAATAGACACTGGTGATACTAGACCAATTCGTCAGCCTGCTAGGCGCCTTCCATTGGCAAAGCAGACAGAAGTTCAAGAGATGGTGTCGGCAATGGAGAAAGAAGGTCTGATTGAAAGTTCCAAAAGTCCGTGGGCATCACCGGTTGTACTGGTTAAGAAGAAAGATGGCAGCACGCGGTTCTGCGTGGACTATCGGCAGCTTAATTACGTCACCAAGAAAGACAGCTATCCTCTGCCACGGATTGACGATACGCTGGACACACTATCAGGAGCCCAATGGTTTTCCACCCTCGACTTGAAGAGTGGATACTGGCAGGTACAGATCCATCCAGAAGACCGGGAGAAAACCGCCTTCACCGCAGGAAATGGGCTATGGCAATTCACGGTAATGCCATTCGGGCTGTGCAATGCTCCGGCGACTTTCGAGCGATTGATGGAATGTATCCTCCAAGGGTTAACATGGAAAACCTGTTTGGTATACTTGGATGATGTCATCGTCGTAGGAAAAACGTTTGCGCAACACCGAGACTTTCTAAGGGATGTTTTTCAAAGGCTTCGAAGTGCCCACCTGAAGCTCAACCCCAAGAAGTGCGCCCTATTTAGAGCGGAAGTCAAGTACTTGGGGCACATAATTTCAGCGAAAGGAGTTAGAACCGATCCAGAGAAGGTCAAAGCGGTGAAAAACTGGCCAGTCCCCAAAGATAAACACCAACTAAGGAGCTTCCTGTGCCTAGCCACCTACTACAGACGGGTCGTGAAGAATTTTGCCGGGATCGCAAAGAGCCTGCACCAGTTGACGGAAAAGGGAAAACAATTCAAATGGTCAATTTAGTGCGAGAAGAGCTTCAAGGCACTTAAACAACGGCTATACAATGCCCCGATACTAGCTTACCCCACTCCCGGGGAAACGTTCATTGTGGATACAGATGCTAGTAATGTCGGGGTAGGAGCCGTACTCTCCCAGGTGCATGATGGCCAAGAGAAGGTGGTGGCGTACTTCAGCAAGGTGCTCTCTAAGCCAGAAAGGAACTACTGCGTGACAAGGCGGGAACTTCTAGCTTTGATCTTGGCTACGAATCATTTTCACAAATACCTCTATGGGAGGAAGTTCGTTCTTCGCACAGACCATGCAGCCTTAAAATGGCTATTACAGTTCAAGAGTCCTGAAGGTCAGGTCGCAAGATGGATCGAAAGGCTGCAAATCTACGACTACGAAATACAGCATCGTAAAGGAAAACTCCACTCTAATGCGGATGCACTGTCCCGGAGACCATGCAGATTGTAAACATTGTGCGCGTCAGGAAGAACGGGAGCTGGTTTCCATCCAAAAAATGAGAGCCGAACATATCGCCGGCTGGATCGTAGACGAGATCCGGAACGCTCAGAAGGAAGACCCGGATATCGAGCCGATTCTGGCCTGGAAGGAGAACATGGAGAAAAGGGATCATCTGAACATCTCTCACAGAAGCCAGACCTTAAAGGCATATTTTGTGCAGTGGGACTCCCTCCATGTTCAAGAAGGTGTTCTGAGAAAAAAATGGGAATTCTCGGACGGGAAGTCGTTTGTAATGCAGCTTGTCGTGCCGCGGACGAGGGTCAAGGAGGTGTTACAGGAAATGCATGGCGGGGCTTCCGGAGGCCACTTGGGAGTGAATAAGATGCTAGAAAAGGTACGAGAACGTTTTTATTGGTTAAAAGCGAAGGAAGATATCGAAGACTGGTGCAGAAAATGCGACGTGTGTGCAGCTAGCAAGGGTCCGAGAATCAAAACTCGAGGTAAGATGCACCAATACAACGTGGGAGCACCTTTCGAACGAATCGCAATTGACATCGCAGGTCCCTTTCCGGAAACCGACAATGGTAATCGGTATATACTCGTAGTGATGGACTACTTCAGTAAGTGGCCGGAAGCGTTTCCGATCCCTAACCAGGAAGCCAGAACCGTGGCGGAGCAGATCGTCTACAATTGGGTGAGCAGATTCGGTGTGCCCTCGAAATTGCATTCTGACCAAGGGCTGAACTTCGAGTCAAGAATCTTCCAAGAGATGTGTCAGCTACTCGGAATCAAAAAGACACAGACAACCCCGCTTCATCCACAGTCGGACGGTATGGTGGAGCGTTTCAATAGGACTTTGGACGAACATCTCTCGAAGGTCGTAAGTGACTACCAACGGGATTGGGACCTGCAGATTCCCTTGTTTTTGATGGCCTATAGAAGTGCCGTGCATAGCACTACTCGACATACACCGTTCGAAATCTTCTTTGGTGGAATAGCTCGGTTACCCAGTGAGGTGAAATTTGGATCTCCTACCAATGAGCCCAGAAATGAAGAAGAGTACGTGGCGGACCTTAGGGAAAGGCTTAGGGACATACACCAAAGGACCAGAAGCCAGATTAAGATAACGAGCGACCGCATGAAGACCAGGTATGAAGCCAATGCAACAACGTCAGGATTCCAGGAAGGAGATCTAGTGTGGCTGTATAATCCCCATCGCCAAAAGGGGAAATCACCTAAGTTGCAGCAGAACTGGGAGGGTCCCTACAGAATAATAACCCGCATCAACGATGTTGTCTACCGCATCCAGCGAGGATGCACTTGTTCGGGACGAACAAGTCTAAGAGGGGGTGAGTGTAACAAAATGTAGCATAATAACTACGCTCCTACAACTATGCAACAAATTCCGAAGTGTATTTTCATTCGAGCATAATTTCGTTCCGAAGTGTCTTTTCATTCGAGGTTCGTGTCCACGATAAGAGACGGATAATATCTAAGACAACGTCACGGATTTAAGAGAGAATTATAACCGCAAGAAATTATTGTCATCTTGGAATTATTACATCAGAATTTCCTTGTCCAGTGGTCGAAGAATTTGCTAGAAGTTTCTGCTATCAGAAATGCTGCTATATAAGGACAGATGGCGATCGAGGCAAGGCAGTTGGTTTTGAACCACACGAGGAGATTGGAAAAGTGATAACAGCCGAAGTTGTAATTTTGTGATAAATTGAAAGTTGGGAGTTAACAAGAAGAAGTAATTAGTTTGCATTTGTGAATTAAGTAATTGAAAGGAGATAAAGTGATTTGAGAAGAAAGAGACCTTGTAAGGAAGGATTTTGCGAAGAATAGTATAGCGTGAACTTGAATTGTTCTATAGACTAGAAAATAAAGAAATAATTTCACAGAATACCGTTTTATCTACTCGAGCCGTAGCTCGCATATTACAATACCATACAAACAGATAATGTTGCAAATTTTTTTTAAAAAAAAAGGTAAACAAATTCTATAATTTCTTAAACAAATTGATCAACTTATTATTATACCTCCAGTAATTCTCGTAGTTATTAATTTTATTATACCTTTAATACCATTCAAAACATTCAATGAATTACAATCTAAATCTCCAGTTGTTAAGTAATATACTAAATATAAACAATAACAACCAGTTAAACCAGTAGATAAAAGTAAATAAAAGTAAGTAAATAAATTTACTATATTTAAAGAAACAATTACTAAAATTAAATCTTTTAAATAAAATTCCGCCAAAAATGCTAAATTAGCAATATTAAACAAGAAGAATTTAAAGGTGTATATAATCTTAATCCTCCTGTTAAACGCAAATCTTGAGAATTATTTACATTATGAAGAATAACACCAGCACAAAAAGTTAAGTTAAAATGTTAATTTATAATAACCTATTGATCAAATTATTATTATTAAACCTAATTGCCTTAATGTGGGTAATGCAATAATTTATTTATATATATATATAATAAATGAATTAATTAATAAAATAAATTTCTAAACAATGAGAAATTAAACCTAAACCATTTCATCCTAATAAAATTCTAATTCAATTTGGACTAACAAATTGATAATATTATTAACATAGCAAGTAATATAACTAATATTTTAATTGTCTATACATTGTCTCGAATAAATCACTAAAGAGGAAATAAAGAAAGCAAATTATATAAATATAAATTTTATACAATCAAAGAAAATAATAGATAAAAACAAGACAATAATTCTTATAAAAAACAAAATATTTCACAATTTAAAATTAATAAATTCATATCATTGACAGCACAAATCAATAATTTTATTCAACTATTTAAATTTATAATCACAAGAAACTTAATTCAGTTTTTACTTCTGATAAATTTTAAGGAAATCAATATTAAAATAATAACAAATATTCGCGTTAAGTTCTTATACTAAAAAAAATAAATTATTATAATTGTTCAAAAGTTAAACATAATAAAAATCACCATAAAGCCATTGACGGTATACAATTTAATAATGAATTATTAATTAAACAACTTCGCTTACCTAATCACTCATAACTAATATTAGCTAAACAAAATAATCCAGAAAAAGATTGTGCATGAGTTATTATTAAAATATGAGATCCATAAATACCTCAAAAAGTTATTGCTATTAATTAAAATAATTCCTATATGTACTAAATGATACCGGATACTGTCGAAATGAGTTTCCAATCTACTCGTACATCTGAAAATATTAATTAGCTAATATTAGCTAAACAAAATAATCCAGAAAAAGATAGTTCATGAGTAAATATTAAAGTAAGAGATCCATAAATTCCTCAATAAGTTATTGTTATTAATCCACTTAAAGTATGATAATTCCTATATGAGCTACAGAAGAATAAGCAAAATCAGTTTTTCTCTAACAAATTAAATTTACTAGAACTCCTCCAACAGAAGTAGTTCTAATGAACCAATATTTATAGTTAATTCCTTAACTTTGTAAGAAATAAAAAACTTGTAACAACCCATAAACTCCTAATTTTAATAAAATTCCAAAATTATTGAACCTGAAACAGGAGCCTCAACATGAGCTTTTGGTAGTCATAATTATACTGAAAATATTGGTACTTTAGCTAAAAAAAAGAGAAAAAACAAAGACAAATGTAATATTATATAAAAATGTACAGTATATAAAATATTATATAAAAAAAAATAGCAATTGAATTGGTAAAGAAACCACTAAAGTATTAAATAACAATTATATTCATGCTTGTAAACTTTCAAGTTGATATCTCCACCCCAAAATTAAAAGTAATGTAGGAATTAATTTACTTAAAATAAATAAAATAAAATTAAATATATTCTTATAAACGTAAATAATATGTACGTATGCATAAAAACAAAATATTTAATATAAATAGATTCTTATAACATTAACAAATCCAAAAAAAAATAATAAAAATATTCCATAAGAAAGCAAATCTTATACTAAAAAATAAGAAATACTTACAATACTTAACAATTTATAAAATAATTATAAATAATTAAATCAAATATAATTATAATAATATATTTTGAACCATTCAAAACATAACTTTTTAAAACAAAATGGAAATAATAATAAAAATATGTACAAATAAAGTTTCTACCATTGTAAAATATTAAAAGATTGAAAATAATCCATCAATATATAAGAATTATAGATAATACAATTGATAATACTAAAATACCTTCACAAACTTTAAAATTTATAAAAACTATTTTAAAATAATTTTCATGATTAAATATATTTAAATATATTTACTATTTATTATAGTAAATAAAATAAAGATAAAGAAACATATTGTAACCTAGAAAGCATTAATAATTGATTCATTCGAACTTTTTCGATTAGAAATAAAAGTTTCCATTACAATAAAAAAAAAGGCCATCCTTGAATTATTATTATCATTAGTTTTAATAGTTTAACAAAAACATTAGTCTTGTAAATCAAAAATAAGGAATAATTAAATTTTTCAAGAAAATATAATCTTTAATCTCAAAAATTAAAATTTTTATTAAACTATTCCCTGATATTGTATAGGTATAACTTATTTTATATTTATTACATTAATATTTAGATTCATTTTCTTATAGGAATAGTACTATTAATTCAAAGATATAATTTCCTGTAGTTCAGGACTAATAACAAACAATTTTTGATTTTCATATATTAATTTCTTAATTTTTTTTGCAAGTATATTAATTTTGTTCATTTATAATACTTCATTAGCTTCAAATAAAATATTTTCATTATCAAAAAAATAACAAATTAACGGCAGCTGAGATGAAGATGCTTCGCATGACAGCATTAGTAACAAAGCCTGATAGAATAAGAAGAATTCGAGGAAGCCTTCATGTAAAAGAACCCATTACAAGCAAGATAGGGCACGACCGGCTCAGTTTGTATTGTCATGATCAAAGTAGAGATCTTTCGAACCCCGTCAAAAAGGCAATATCAATCAACGTTCCTACACAATTGCGCAAAAAGGGCAGACCAAAAAACAACTCGATCACACAAATGAAAAAAACACCAGCATTCGATTGGCCTCAGTGACGAGGTGATTCGAAACCGGGAAGCCTGCCGGTACTTCCTGAGGTAAAACCGGCAAACCCCACAGGCAGACCAATAGGGATTGTTCGAATTGGACATATTTCATATTCCAATTCGAACAATAAATCATCTAATTAATATACCAAGGAATTAATCACTCAATTATAAAAATTGCAAATAATGTCCTTGTTGATTTATCATCATCAATTAATATCTCAATATGATAAAATGTTGGTTCTATATTAGGATTATTTTGAATTATTCAAATTTTAACTGTTCTATTTTTAGTAATACATTATACAGCAGATATTGAAATAGCATTTAATAGAGTAGATAATTTTTGTCCAAATTAATTTTATTTTTAGTAATAGCGACTGCTTTTATAGGCTATATATTTCCTTGAGAACAAATATCTTTTTGGGGAGCTACAGTAATTATAAATTTACTATCTGCTATCCCTTAATTAGAAACTAAATTTATATCTCATTTTTGGACATAATAATTTTCTAAGAAGTATCTTAATGTACATATATATTTTTTATCGCTATCTTTGGAAGTTTAAGAATGACTAAGAAAGTTCTGACTTCTGATTATATTGACCATCACTGAGAAGAATAAAATGGATTTTCCCAGAACATTTGTCTTCTGCAATTTTCCCATTCGCATGCATATTCCCACACAAATTTTATTGGACTTTTTTTTAATTATTTACAACCTAGCTAAATCAATGAAATACAAAATACTTATTCTATTTTTTATAGCTTATAAAGCAAATCATGCGGAAGAATACAGTCTAGTCTGAGACTTATAATACACAACATATTTTTCCTTGAATTAATACACCATTTTCTTATGTGTGTGCGCCTTCTCGCATTCCACCAAATATTTCCGCATGACTTCAAAAGCTCATACTATGCAGACAAACAAGTACCATTCCAAATACAGGGTGTTACAGCAAAATTGTTCTTCTGATTTTTGTAAAAATTTTCAATGTGAGTGCGTCTTTCATCTTCTAAATGAAGCTCTAACTTTACTAGCTTATAGCTCGATAATCAGAAAAGAACTTAACGAAATACAAACTGCTGTAAACAAAAATTCTTTGGACTTACGCAATACAATTTCCCAAAGTGCGTACCTACATATATCCTCCAGTCAAGAGTCGACAGTCTTCCCCTCAGCCGCAGCCAGTACTAGCAGTACTCCCTCTGGTGCACAGGGGGCGGCTCACAAGTTAACAACATAACGCACTGTCAAAACGGCAACCAACTCCACTAAGGTTAGTGGCAACGGTTCGCCTAATAAGAAAAAATCGTCGGGAGCCCTCATGAAAGGCAAGTACAATACGGCTCGTTTCATTCTCGGCAAGATTGCCAAAAATGAAGCGACCGGCTGCGTTCATGAGAAAGATGCAGCGGACAAAGTTAAGTACCAAGCTGTGGTCGATGACTACATCGCCCACCTTGAAAAACAACAACAGAAGAAGAAGGTACCCATTGCTAACAAGCGCAACAGGTCTCTAGATGAGACCAATCGCGCGGCAAAAAAGACCAAGTTTGCCAGGACCCCCTCTTCTACTCTTCAACAGCAAAACACGCATGCTGCGAGTGCGAACCAGATGACGCGACACTTCTCCGAGGTGGCAAGGGACCATCTGCAGGTCGCTCTGGTGGAGGCTAGATTGTCCAATATGGTCATGGACTTCCTTTTGGCAAACCCACAGGGACCTCTGCCTTGTTTTGACTCCACCGAGTTGGTCAGGTGATATCGGGTCATCAGATGCAAGGACCAGTTCTCTAAGGATTTCCTTGGAGAGTGCATCACTAAGGTTAGTGATGCCTGGGAAGGCTTGAAGCTCAAGCTTATACCTGCCAAGGATATCCCCAGGAGACCTAGGGCCCGCATCTGGTTGCCCAATATGAAGGTTGATGGAGGAAGGCTTCTCCAAAGCCTAAAACTACACAACCCGGCGATTCCGATGGATGACTGGGCAGTCATCAAGGCAGAGGAACCTCAGAAAAATAGCTCCTCTTTCCTGCTTCTGATTAACGAAGCGTGCCTGGTGGCACTCGAAGAAGCCGACCATAAACTGCATTTTGGCATAAGGTATGCCAAAATCAAGGTTTTCCGCCCCTCTGGTCCTGACGATGAGACAGGCGAAATTGATGGCACCGACAAGTTGTCGGAGGACATGGTTGTCGACGCCATTACCAACTCCACCATTCCGAATGTTGAAGATCGCACAGATTAATCTACGCCACACGAAGAGTGCGTCAGTTAAACTGCGTGTTTTCCTAGGCGAGGAAGACATCGACATTTGCCTTATTCAGAAGCCCTGGGTGAAAGGTTCAGCCGTTAAAGGGGTGAAAGACAACTGGTACAACATCTTCTACAATACCATTAACCAGGTTATTAATAAACCTAGGACCTGCATCCATATATATAAAACATATAAATGTATTTCTATGCCCTAATTTTAGCTCTGCCGATTTAACTTACATTTATTATTTCCTCAGCTTACATGGATCGAGACAGTCCATCACCGCCTGAGGAGGTACGACAGCTGACATCAGCGATCGCGGAGAAAAATTGCAAATTGATTTTAGGCTGCGATGCGAATGCCAGACATACGCTAGGGGGCAGCTCGGAAATCAACAAACGCGGTGAGTCTTTATTCGATTTCCTTGTGATGTGCAACATTTCTGTCTGTAATGTGGGTAACAAACCAACTTTTGACTTTCCGAGTTCGGATAATTTCAGAGGTTGGGAGGAAGTCTTGGACATTACACTCAAGACCAATATTGACAACCTTAGAGTAACTAATTGGCGGGTATCCGATAGTCCATCTTTGTCTGATCACAAATGGATAATCTTTAATGTTAGCCTCGAGGTCGAGGCACCTAAGCCATTTAGAAACCCTAAGAGAATTGACTGGTGCAAATTTGGTCAGGTTATTAAATCTAAACTTCACAGAACACCCGGCGCGAAAATCGAATCAGTCAAGGAGCTTGACGATAAGATCATAACCCTAGAAAAAGCCACGGGTACGGCTTTTAAGGTTTCGTGCCCTATTAAATTCAGTAAGAAAAAATTTCCCTCATGGTGGAACAAAGATCTTTCTAATCTTAGGAAGATTACCAGAGAAATCTTCAATGTCTGCTATAGACACAAGCTTTGGCAACCATATAAGAATTGCCTGAAAGAATATAAGAAATCCATTAAAAGGGCCAAGTCTATGGCTTGGCTGGACTACTGTCAGACCATTGAAACCATTACGGACTCTGCCAGACTGAGTAAGATCCTATCCAAGGAACACTTCAGTCCATTCTTTATCAAAAGACCGGACGGGACTTGGACGGATTCCTCTAGCGAGTCTCTGGAGCTTTTAATGCAAACTCACTTTCCAGGGTGCAACAATGAGTTTACTCACTCAAATTGTCCTCAGGATTTGCAATCCTCATCTTGAAATGACATTAAGACAACAATTACAGAGGTTAATACCTCTTGGGCAATTTCTACCTTCTCTCCCTATAAATCGACTGGACTTGACATCATACTCCCGGTAATGCTGCAAAAAATACTGGATCAGGTGGTCCCTTGGCTAGTTCCGATCTATAGAAGCTGTATTCTTCTAAACCACGTCCCCCTGTGTTGGAGGCGTGTTCGTGTTGTGTTTATCCCGAAAGCGGGGAAGCGGGGGCATGAATCTACAAAGACGTTGGAACGTATATTAGATACGCACATCCGTAATACAATAGATACATCCCTTCTATCAAAATCTCAGCATGCGTAAACTAAGGGGCGATCGACTGAGACGGCGCTCCATGAAGTTGTGCGTACGATAGAAAAGACAATACACTACAAACAATTTACTCTTGCCTCCTTTTTAGATGTTGAAGGTGCTTTCAATAACGTTAGTACTGAATCGATTCAGGAAGCTCTATCTCAACTGGGTGTAGGGGAGTTTATTAGCAAGTGGATAGTGACTATGCTAAAAACCAGAATCATTCAATCGACACTCGGTAATAGTGTTTCCACCATATTCGTTGTAAGGGGAACTCCTCAGGGTGGGGTTATCTCTCCTCTTCTTTGGCTTATGGTAATCAACAAAATTCTGTGTAGGCTTGACCGAGACGGAGTCAAGGTTGTCGCGTATGCGGATGATGTGGTAGTGTTGGTATCGGGGATTTTTCCTTCTGTGATCAGTGAGATTATGGAAGGTGCCTTGGATAAGATTAGCACATAGGCCACTGGATGTGGATTTAGCGTCAATCCGAGCAAAACTGAACTGATGCTCTTTACCACAAAAACCAAAATACCGGCTTTCACGCCTCCACGGCTTAATAACCAATTACTCTCGTTATCATCTAGTGCTAAGTACCTAGGTGAACAGCGAGTAAAGAAAGCCTGTGTGGCTTTTTATGCTTGTAGCAAAACATTCAGTAAGAAATGGGGACTCCGTCCGAAGATGGTCATTTGGATGTATACTGTGGTGGTGCGCCCTATTCTTTCCTATGGATCGCTAGTTTGGTAGCCGGCGGTTAATAAAGCATACATTACCAAACTCATCAACAAAGTACAAAGGACTGCGGCTCTAGGTGCTACAGGGGCGATGAGAACATGCCCAACTGAAGCCTTGAACGTAATCCTTCACCTTATACCACTCGACCTTCATATAAAGTACATATCAGCTTGTAGTGCGGTTAGATTAAGAGAAACAGGTAGCTGGTGCGATAGTCTCTACGGCAACAACAGCATCCTTAATCTGCTACCTCAGGAGTTAGCGGCAAATCCGACAGACTACATAATTCCCAGGGTGAACTTTCGAAATGATGTCACTGTGACTAATTGTATTGAGTTCAATACAACCATTTTCACTGACGGGTCGAAAATGGACTGCGGGGTAGGGGCGGGAATCTTTTCTGAATCCCTCAATATCTCTAGTTCATTCCGTCTTCCCAATTCATGCAGCGTATTCCAGGCGGAAGTTCTTGCTGTACGAGAGGCATGCCGTCTCCTCAAACATACATCGATACAACGTAACAACATAGCCATTTTCATTAATAGCCAGGCCGCTATCAAAGCCATCGTTTCTGCGGCTTCCTCCTCCAAACTTGTGGAACAATGCAAGGAGGAGCTTGCCGCACTCGGTCATCGGTCTAGGATCAGCCTCATCTGGGTGCCTGGCCATAGTAACATTGACGGAAACGAAAGAGCTGATGAATTGGCGAGGCAGGGATCTGCCCTTGACTGCTTCCGTGCGGAGTATGTCAACATTCCGTTTGGGGCCCTTAAGGGTAGAATCTTTGCTCATTTCCTTACAGATGGTGGTAATAGATGGTGAGGGTTGCAGAACTGTGTCATATCCAGGCAGATGTGGCCCAAGTATAACTGGCGCAGAACACAAGAGCTATTAAACAGAAGCCGGGCAGATATTGCTAGAGTTCTGGCAATTAGCACTGGCCATTGGCCCATAGGGGTCCATGCAGCCAGACTGGGCATTACTTTTAATGCACATTGTCGTAGCCACATTGCGGCCAACGAGCCTGAAACAATCTTTCACTTGCTTTGTAAGTGTCCGGCCCTTAGTATTGTCAGACACCGTATACTTGGCAGACACCTTTTTGATAATATTAGTGAGTTAGCGGAGACAAGCATCGGGGACATCATCAGTTTCCTCAATGCCACGGGGTGGCTTTAAATAATCTTTTCTCTCCTTTCCCACAAGTCCAACGTCAGTTTCTACAACAATTTAGGTCACTTGAGTTGTGGTATTAAAACGGGGCCTCTGCGCTAATTATGTTTCAGCATAACATGCTGCCACAACCACACCTACGTACCTACCTACCTACCTACATATTTCCATACCCTTCAAGAATATCTTGGACAACGTAGCAAACTGAAACTTATTTTACGAAATCAGATTTTGGATATTCATATAGATTGCCAGTTGTTGCAAAGCCATTTTTCCACACGTTTGCATACATAGAGCAAATTTGCTTGGCTTACTATCAGACTCATATACTATATAGTATATATCTATAGCATTGCTCACAAATACATTACTTATTGGCAATAATGCCAAATAATAAACATCCCAGCTATAATTCATATAATATTTTACTAAATACTTTTCATTTTTTTACACAACCACTTTTAATTAAATCGTTAGTAATAGTGACATATAGTAATAATACGAGTATTATTCTATCAACACTAAATATTACACACTTTGTAACTCAATAAATTGTATTTGAACACATGTATTAAATGACATTGCACACTGTCGAAAGGAGTTTCCGATCTACTCGTACATATGAAAATATTGACGTGCTAAAATTCAAATAAATCGCGTAAAATGTTACTTTTTTCATGATGTTGGATTACCTATCTAACAGCCGCATATATTTCGACGAAATCCTTAATACGCACATCCACGTAATTCTTCGTAAAAATTTTCAGCTTAAGAGACGAAAGCAACTCACAGCTGTTTTTATGCTGAATGAAAGGATTTTAGTACGTACTATGACATTTGCAAAAGCTCTTTTTGTGAATTTTTGCTATTACTTCGACCTAATTACCTGGAACGGATCGCATATCATATCCCTCATTTTCTAATTACCTGGAACGGATCGCATATCATATCCCTCATTTTCTAAATCATCCATAATAAAACTGCGGAGCGTTGCGAACTTTTTGATTCAAATACAATGACATCTTCCTGCTCAGAGAATATTCTCGCTAATTTTAAGAGTTTACCAGATAATTTCATACTAAAATGTTTCCAAAGAATAAAATGGGCGTGGCTGTCTCCAATTATAGCTACAGGTGACGGATTGTAGTGAAATATTCACAGTAAGACTTAGCCATCACCGTAAATAGCTTTTAGAAAGCAAAGCAGAAAAGAAAACGCCTCCAAGATAGGGGCGTGGCTCTATACACAGTATGGGCGAATTGTAGATGATAGCAATATCTATATATTTTGTAAGGTTCAGTTTCTAATAAAAATGTTGGAAAAATTAATTTTGTTTTGATTTCAATAATTCGTAACCTTCTATATAAAATATCATGTTCTTAGCTCAAATTTAAGGCTCAAAAAACTACTGACATACAGACAGGTAGACAGACAGAAGGACAGATGGACTGACATGGTTAGATTGACATAGTTTTCTATGCCGATCACAAATATATTAATTTTTTAGGTCTATCGTTATTATTTCTCTATGTTCCACACTATATATCAAAATTAAAGTACCCTATGGGATGGGTTATAACCAACGTATGTATGTCATTAAAATACCCAAAGTCTGTGTCTTCAAGCAGACGAATTTAGATCTTTGTTTGTTAGCTCAAGTATTGACACAGTGTGTCTATCAGACACATGGTTCCAATAACATACTACAGATAGTCTTAAATGGTTACAGATTGTTTCGCTTGGAAAGGTATGGGAGGAAGGGTGAACAAGTAGCTCTATATGTGTGTACGTTCGAAATGGTATAAGCCGCAAGCTTATATTGAGTACTGGATATGGTAGATTATTGCTTTATTGAAATTGCTTGTGGAAAAATGCTAATAGGTGTGGTCTGTTGTCCGAATGCAAACGTTTAAATTAGAGCAGTAACTTAAATTCGGTGTCCCGATTATGCTTCTTCTAATGTAATTAATGTTATAATAATTATGAGAGTTAATATAAATAATTGATTATTTAATGTTAAATATTGAATTGTTAATCAATTTGGAATAAATCCTAAAAAAGGAGGTAATCCGCCTAATGATAATAAATAAACTTAACTTCTCCAAAGTTATGTAACGGAACTAGACTAGTGATCGAATTGTAGAAAAATCTAATTAAGACAGAAATTCGATGGGGATATACACAGCAGAAACTGTGGGTATACCACCATAACTAGCGCTGATTATCGAAAGGGTGGTTAAATTTTAAGGGCCGATGTTGAATGTGAACCACACCTAAACGTCAAGTTTTTTTTTGAATTTCATTTGACATTTCTCAATTTCAGACTAACTCAATTTGAACCATGGAAAGATACACAATCGAGCGACGCGTTAAAGTTATTCAGGCTTATTATGAAAATGGGCGTTCAAATCAAAATGCATATAGTGCATTTCGTGATTCTTTCGGTCAATTTAATCGTCCAAATGTGCGTACAATCGGAAAAAATGTTCAAAAATTTGTACAAACCGGGTCTGTAGGAGATGTGAAAACACCAGTGCATGCTCGTACAGCTCGTAATTATATAATATTCCTGCTGTTCGCGACAGTGTGGCTGAAGAGCCGTCCACCTCAACTCGTCATCGTGCCCAACAATTGCACCTCTCACGCTCGTCGTTGATGAACATTATGCATAAAGACTTGCATTTACGCGCTTACAAGGTGCAATTGACTCAAGAACTAAAGCCTCTTGACCATTTCAAGCGTCGTCAATGGTCACAATGGTGGCAAGAAATGGCAACAGTGGATGATAAATTTTCGAAGAAAATCATATTCAGTGATGAGGCACATTTTCACCTCAGTGGATTCGTCAATAAGCAGAATTGCCGCATTTGGGCGAATGATAATCCAAGAGTGATTGTCGAATAACCAATGCACCCACAAAGAGTGACTGTTTGGTGCGGTTTATGGGCTGGCGGCATCATCGGGCCGTATTTTTTCCAAAATGAGGCCGGTCAGGCAGTTACTGTGAATGGTGTTCGCTATCGCGAGATGATAACGAACTTTTTATGACCCGAATTGGAAGATATGGATGTGGACGATATGTGGTTTCAACAGGATGGTGCCACTTGCCACACAGCTAACGAAATAATGGCTCTTTATTATAGTTACGGAAGGAAATCCATCAACCATTGTTTACAAAGAAATTTTGTAAACAGTATTTTTTACTTGCAATCCTTTGTTCAATGTTTTTCCTTCCGTAAATAAAATATATAGTTAATATTATTCTAGACCACTCAGTTATAATATCAGCAAATATTTTATCTAAAAAAAATTATGGAGATCGAGGGAAAAGTTTTCCATTTGAATCTGGTTTTGATCCTATATTTTCAACTCGTTTAACATTTTCATTTAAAATTGTTTTAATTACTATTATTTTCTTAATTTTTTATGTGAATATTGCTTTAATTTTACCAATAATTTCAATTATAAGTTATTCCAATTTTATAATTTGAATTACTTTAATAGTATTTATTATAATTCAATGATTAGTTTTATATCATGCATGAAATCAAGGAATATTAAATTGAATAAGTTAGGAAAAATAATTGACTAATTCAATTTACTTTGAATATGAAGCTATTTATTGCAATAATTTTCAACCTAATATTAGGTAATATTTGTAGCCTTATTCTAATTTGTTGACACTAAAATAGATGTAAGCTAACACAATGCACTAGAGCTACGAGCCAAGTGAATGACAGCGAATCACATGGGATTCGCCGAGTCAGTTTGCTCAGATGAACATGTTCCCACAGTGCCGGTACATTAGAATCGGATTACTCTGCTCCGGATACATGCGCTGGGATTAAATTTCTGAGACTGCAGCCTGGATAGTGGGAACCGCATCTACCTATGAGAGCGGATTAGCTTTAAGAAATAGTCTTAGTTTTGACTTGTGCGGATACGGTTCGGTATAATAAAGTTGCATTCAAATATATCTCGTAGAGTTTGGATTTTATTAATTAAGCGAACGGTGAGTGTTCGCGCGGGCTTCGGCTAGTGTTTTTTTTACATCAAACATTATCAGAAACTAGTCTACCGTAGTGAGGTTAACGGTCAGGTCGAGAGATTCCACTCCACTATAATAGAAATTTACCAATGCCTAAAAGCGGTATATAAGGGTTTCCGTCTTAAGGAATTACTGAATATTGCGGTGTATAGGTATAACAACACCATCCATTCTGTGACCAAGAAGAAGCCTTCTGATATCTTTTCAATAGATGTCAACGTATAAATTACCAGGAGCTACTAGAATTCCGCACCAGGGTGAACAAGTAGCTAAAGGGCGAGATCGAGAGGAAGCATAAAGTGAGTAACCTTAGATTTAACAGAAAAAATCAGAACCAATAGCATATAAAGAGGGTGACATAGTGTACACAGCCTATAAAGGCATAAATGCAAAAAAATAAACCCCTTTACCGAAAAGAAACAGTAGTCAATAATAATGTAGTAACTATAGTTACAACCTCCGGACGCAGAGTTCATAAAATTCATGTTAAAATCACACCAAGCTCGCAACTTTTCAAATTGAACGAAATTGTTTAAAAAAAAAAGGGGGGAAAGTGGTTTAGCAGACATTGTAACATATGCTGCAGAACTACCTTCTTAAATAACATAGAAGCACACTAAAAATGTACGAACGTTGCTTACACGCATATTAAAGCACACAATGTACTTCACGCAATACGCGTATTAAAGCACAAACTATATTTAACGCAATTAGAAAATAACACTACTTTCTCTTTGATGGCACGAGTACGATAACTTTGGCGCCAAAAATTGGTAACAGTAGAGGGGTCAAAAACAAACATTTTTTACTATGGGAGGGGGGGTCTATCTCACCCCGTTTAGGAGGTAGGGGCAATTTTAGAAAAAAATGACTTAAAATAAGAAAAAAAAATATTAAAAAACAACGGCAACACTTACAATGAAGTACTATACCGGTTTCGAAAGCCAGAAACCTGTTCTTTAATCCTAAATTTAATTTAAATCATTTCTGTCAATAGTTTTTGAAAAATTCGTATGCAAACTCAAAATTTTGAAAAAAAAAATTGAAAAAAAAAGTTTAAAAAATTTAAAATTACTATTTTTGATTTGTTTTTTGACTTTGAAGTAAGTGAATAATTGAATGAATAATAGATTAAACGTCTGGCAGGCGCCTATATTAACAGTTTTCTTAATCAACAGTACCCGGGTGGCCCGCTTCACGCGATTAAGGGATTTAAACTCTGTTTTTGCATCGGCAGGTCCCGCTCATGCAATTTCGTTGCTCCGCTCGGGGTTGGTGCTTTTCGTCAGGCAGGCGCCTTTGTCATCAATACTCTTCATCTGCAGTACTTCTTTTTTTATTTTTTATTTTTTTATCAAAATTTTGAGTTTGCATGCCAAAACTACACAAATTATTTAATTCAAATTTAAGATTAAAGAACAGGTTTCTGGCTTTCGAAACCGGTATAGTACTTCATTGCAAGAGTTGCCGTTGTTTTTTTAAATATTTTTTTTCTTATTTTAAGTCCCTTTTTCCTAAAATTGCCCCTATCTCCTAAACGGAGCGAGATACACGCCCCCCTCCCATAGCAGAAAATGCTTGTTTTTGACGCCCCTACAAAAAACCGTTACCTATTTTTTGCGCCAAAGTTATCGTACTCTCCCCACTTTGATAGAGTTAAAAATCAAAATTGTTTAAGCCAAATTTAAATTAAACTAATAAATCCTATTATTTTTACTTTATCTTTATTGTAGTACTATTTAGAATAAGTAATATGTAAAATAAAATCGCGTGATTCGATGTTCCGATCAACACATCAAGCACTTTTAATTTATTCGAAACATTCGCTAGAGAAAGCTCCTACTTTCATTCTTATTTTTCAGACTTGTTTCCCTAGTCATCACCCGAGGCTACCAGATTTTTAACTATCAATCGCCAGTCGTTACAATAAAGGAAGGCAAAGGCTGGATCATTGACGGGCACTTCAAACTAATGCACGTGATCGATTTAACACAAATCGATAACTTGATGGAAAGAGTCAACATATCAATAAACCCAGAAAGTTTTATGGGTCCAGAAGAAAGAACCACAATTGAATTTTATCTGAACAATTGAATTTTATTTACAATTGAGATCTGTGAAAGACTAACCCTGCTCAAAGGGACAAAAGGCCGGAGTGCATCGACTGGGTAGGATCGGCCTGGAAGAAGATCGCAGGAAACTCTGACGCAGCAGATTGAAACAAAATCCTCTCGAGCGAACAGAACATCATAAATGATAACAACGAAGAAAGTCAAGATGATAGCCCAATTTAAGAACGAAATCCAGGCATCCAATGTTGGAAGGTACGAGCAAAATATCCTGAACGAGATCCTGATAATAAAAGACGAGGTCGATGATATGGTACGCGTCTGCCAAATGGCAAAAAGTGACCTAATAAATACGAATCACCTGGATAGAGAAGAAATCGGCAGAATCGTTAGCGAGATGGGAAGATTGGAGAAGCGGAAAGAGGACAGCTGCGTGGTCAGACTCTTGAAGGGGGGACATACAACATGTACCTTCCGCTGGAACACGAAGGAAGTGATCGAATTCGTTAAGGCAACTGGTTTCAAAGAACAGTTCACGAACTCTCAACGGTACTTACGTAATTCAACTGGACTATGAGGTGATTCAACAAGGAGGCAAGACATTTTCGACCTCCACGTATTCCCATGCTCAAGTACTTCCCCCCGCCCTAACAAATATTACAAATCGAGTGCAAGAAATTGACCTTGAGCCACGAGCCAAGTGCATGACAGCGATTCACATGGGATTCGCTGAGTCAGTTTGCTCAGGTGCAAACATGTTCCCACTCTGCCGATGCATTGGAATCGGATTGCACTGAACCGGATGGTGGGAACAGCGTCTTCCTATGGGAGCGGCTTAGCTTTAAGAATTAGTCTATATATATATATATATATATATATATATATATAAATATGTAGGCTGAGTGGCAGCACTGTTGTATATTGTGACGTCACTGTTCAACTCTTGCTCTCACGAGTTTTGGAGATTACACAACAGATTGGAGGAGTATTAACTAAGCCGTCAAGCTGAGAAGTCGTGGTTAAGCTGTCTCGTTAATATTATCCTAATATACTTTTTTTCTGTAATTCTTTTATTTGTTGAAGTAACTAATTACTTTTTATAATAAAACTGTTTTGTTATATCATTTGATTGATCTGGTTCCTACATCTTTGGGGGCTCAACCTAAAGTTAATCAAAAGTTCATCCTAAAAAATTTTTTTTTTTTTGTTTTCTATTAATTAATTTACGCGGTAAAATTTTTTTTTTGCAATGGAGTCGTGGGCGGTGGAACAATTAAGAGGGGAACTGTCCAAACTAGGATTGGACACAAGTGGAGTTAAAGCTGTCTTATTAGATCGGCTGAAAGAAGCAAACGCAGAGTTGGCTAATAAAAAAGTAGTGGAGACGGCCAAAAAGGCAGCTGAAGCGGATATTTTTGCGGGATCGGGTCAATCAGGCAGCGGGCAGTCATTTAAGAGTTCACGTGGTGCTGGCGATGATTCATCTTCTCACTTTTCCGTTTGAGATGTAGAAGATTTAATTTCAAAGTTTAGTGGCGATGATAGTCTGTCAATTAGGTCATGGTATGCGGAGTTTGAGGATGTTGCGTTGCTGTTAAAATGGTCAGAGCTGGAAAAATTGATATTCGCGAGAAAACAGTTGACAGGTTCGGCAAAATGCTTTATGAAAACGTGCACTTGTAGGTCCTTTTACGATTTCAAGAGAATTATGTGTGCGGAATTTGAAAGAACATTTTACAAAGCGGACATATATATGCGTCTACAAAATAGAAAAATGGGAAAAAATGAAAGTTTTCGGAAGAAAGAAATTGGACAGTTAGCTGACGTGGATGACATTTCGTTGACCACGTACATAATAAGTGGTATCGGGGCTCGTGAAGACCATAAACTCATATTATACGGTGCAAAATCTTTATCAGAGCTTTTCGGAAAATATGAACTATTTTTGAAATTTAAAGCTAAAGTTGGAATGAGTTTCGGTGAATGTAGGAGCGCAGGCGGTAGCAGCAGCAGCGGTACTTTTTCATACGGATCGTCATCAAAAAATAGCGGGCAAGGGTACGGTAAAATGTCGCGTGGTGCAAACTATATGCATTGCTTCAATTGCGGGTCTTCTGAACACCAAAGGAAGGATTGCCGTTCTGCAACAAAATGTTTTCGATGTAGCGGAACAGGCCACATGTCAAATAACTGTCCGTCAACAAAATCTAAAGAAGCTAATGCGTTTTCCGTAATTAATTCGAAGCCTATTTCTATAAACGGTCGGTCTTTTAAAGCATTAATTGATTCAGGTGCTGAAATTTCTTTAATTCGGGAAAATAGTTTTGCAAAGCTGGCTGAAGTAGAGCTATTAAATAACGAAAGGATAAATTTAGTTGGTCTGGGTCCAGGAAAGTATAGTACGTTAGGGAATTTTAAAGCTGATATGATGATTGACGATGTTAAGCTGATTGCCATTATACATGTGGTTCCAGACAATTGCATTCGTGTCGATGCAATAATCGGACGTGATGTAATGGCACAGGCAAAGGTGATAATGATAGATGGAGAGACCACATTTTGTGAGAAGGGAGATGGAAACTGCATCATGAACATCGAGGTGGATGGAAACACCGATATTGAAGTCCCAGGTCAATATGAGTCTCAGGTGAAATAGCTTATTTCAAATTACAAGCCGAAAACTGTAAGTGATTGTCCTATAAAGATGACTATCGTATTGAGTGATGAGACTCCTATTTACTCAACACCACGACGTCTTCCAATTAATGAAGCTGAAGTGGTCAAGAAGCAGGTTGAGGAGTGGTCCAAAGCTGGAATCATTCGACCCTCGTCTTCACCGTTTACAAGCGGT
The DNA here is from genome assembly GCA_963082735.1 of Pocota personata. Classification (NCBI taxonomy): domain Eukaryota; kingdom Metazoa; phylum Arthropoda; class Insecta; order Diptera; family Syrphidae; genus Pocota; species Pocota personata. Next base: position 92,698,481 of record OY720429.1, read on the forward strand.
GTCGTTGTTGTGAGAAAGAAGGGTGGTTCATTCAGAGTATGCATCGACTACAGGGGAGTCAACGCCAAGACAATAAGAGATGGATTTCCAGTACCACTTATTGAGAGCGTCTTAGACAATTTGGAGGATGATGTGGTATTTATAACGCTGGACCTGAAGAATGGGTTTTTTCACGATCCCATGGACGAAAGCAGTAAAAAATTCACAGCCTTTGCTACTGAAGATGGTGAATGGGAATTTAATTTTGTGCCGTTCGGGCTGAAAAATGGGCCCGCAGTTTTTGTGAGATTTATCACTGTTCTGTTTCGCGATTTAGTCAGGCGAAAGATATTAAGAACCTTCATTGATGATCTCATTATATCTGGGAAAAGCAATGAGGAATGCCTGGAAAAACTAATCATCGTACTACAGGTTGCAGCAGATAATGGATTGGTTTTTAACTGGCCAAAATGTAAGTTCCTCCATAGGAGAGTCACTTTCCTCGGACATGTGGTAGAGAATGGTACGGTAAGTCCCTCTGAGGAAAAAATCTATGCTGTATCTAAGTTTCCAGAGCCGACAAATTTTAAAAAACTGCAGGAGTTTCTTGGATTAACAGGCTTCTTCAGACGTTTTATTAACTCCTATTCAATGTTGGCAAAGCCTTTAACTGATCTAACAAAGAAAAATTGTAAATTCGTAATTGCAGCTCCCCAACGACAGGCGATTGCAGCATTAAAGCAGGCTTTGACAAGTAAACCTATACTTACCATCTACCGTCAAGGAGTAGACACCGAAGTGCATACAGTGCATGCTGTCAAAAGATGGATTTTATATATGCAGGATTATGACTATGATGTTAAACACCGTGCAGGATCAAGGATGACCCATGTCGATTCGTTAAGCCGTTCACCAGCAGTGTACGCCGTTCAATAGGAGCTATTGGTTCGCATAAAGAAGGCACAAGACGCAGACAGCTTTATAACGGCAGTAAAAGAAGTGCTTAAGGAAAAGACCTACGATAATTTCCAAACCCGAGGTGAGTTACTTTTTAAAGAAGTAAATGGCCTTTCACTTTTAGTGGTTCCTCACAATATGGAAACTGAAATCATCAACTTGAAGCACGGTGAGGGACACTTTGGGGTGCAGAAAACAATGCACCTCATTTCGCAAGAATTTTTCATTCCCCAGCTAAGGGACAAAGTGTAGAGACGTCTCAACAATTGTGTCAAGTGCATACTGGCGAACAGAAAAGCAGGCAAGCAGGAGGGGTTTCTTAATCAGCTGGACAAAGGAGACAAACCATTTGCATTTTGTTCTAGCAGTTTTCAGGATTTTTGCACTGAACAAAATATAGAGCACATTGCGGTGACCACGGGCGTGCCAAGGGGAAATGGCCAAGCTGAACGCTCGAACCGTGTAGTCATCGAAGTTCTCAGGAGGTTATCAGCTGATTCGCCGGAAAAATGGTACAAGTTCATATCACGGGTTGCAAATTGCCATAAACAGTACGCTGCAAAGGTCGATTCAACGAACACCATTTGAAGTGCTCTTTGGTGTTCCAATGCGGAAGAAAGATGACTCTGAAATCTTGGAGATGGTGAGGTTGGAGTTACTCAAGCAACATGATGACAACAGAGAACAAATACGATTTAATGTGCGACAGCAAATTGAGAAAGTTCAAGCTGTGAATAGACAAACATTTAACCGTAAGAGAAAGGCAGCGATTGTGTATGATGTGGGGGACATAGTAGCTATAAAAAGAACGCAATTTGGGGCGGGTAACAAACTCTTTACAGATTTTTTAGGTCCATATGCAGTTGTTTCTAAGGGTAGAGGTGGACGTTATACGGTGAAGAAAGTTGCATCTCATGAGGGGCCCAACACGACTACTACCAGTTGCGATTTTATGAAGCCTTGGCGAAAGGACAGCAGGCTTGATAGTGAAAGTGACCATTCATCCGAGGCGGATGAAATGCAGGATGGCCGGATGTAGGCTGAGTGGCAGCACTGTTGTATATTGTGACGTCACTGTTCAACTCTTGCTCTCACGAGTTTTGGAGATTACACAACAGATTGGAGGAGTATTAACTAAGCCGTCAAGCTGAGAAGTCGTGGTTAAGCTGTCTCGTTAATATTATCCTAATATACTTTTTTTCTGTAATTCTTTTATTTGTTGAAGTAACTAATTACTTTTTATAATAAAACTGTTTTGTTATATCATTTGATTGATCTGGTTCCTACATATATATATCGTAAAGTTTGGTTTTTTTTTAATTAAGCGAATGGTGGGTGTTCGTTCGCAGGCTTCGGCCCGTAGTTTTTTCTTAACATTCACGGATCGCGATGATTTAACATATCGCGATCAGTATTATTGTTAAAAATTAATAAATATTCCAATTAAGGAAATATGAAGATCAAATAAAAGCTGCTATCTTTTTATTTAAATGGTTAAATTAAATTTTTGTATTTCTAATTTGTATAGTTTAACAAAAGCATTACATTTTCATTATAAAATTATATCGTTTTTTTTATAAATTACTAATAAAAGTTAATTATTTATTTTAAGATTAATTAATCTACGGAACAACTATAAAGCTATTCTATAATTATAAGCTATAAAAATAAAAAACAATAAATATATTTAATACTGGAACTCATAAAAAAAAATTATGAAATATATTTTGAAATTATTATTTCGTAATAAATACTTATGTTGAGAATAAATAACTAACTATTTATATAAGTGTTGTCTTTCTATAAATTCTGATCATCATTGATCAACATTTTTTAAAACATTTACTCTAATATTTAATGGATAATTAATAATTCCGTAAGTAGAAATATATGTTATAGATCATATAGAACCAGCAAATATTCTAATTAAATAAGCATTTAATGATTTATTAATAAGTACAGAAATTGTAGAAATTGAATTTCCCATTAATCCTCCAATAATACAAACAGATAATGTTGGAGATGTTAAATAATAAGGTAAACAAATTCTATACTTTCTTAAACAAATTGATCAACTTAACATTCTAGCTGCAATAATTCTCATATTTATTAATTTTATTATATCTTTAATATCATTCAAAACATTTAATGAATTACAATCTAAATCTCCAGCCGTGATGCTCATGTAGGCAAAAGAAACGAAAAAGTGAATGCAAAAGACTTTCGCAAACAGAGTTAAAATTCCTTTATCTTGGTAGAGTGAAGTAATCCGAAATTTGGAATTTTGACAAAAATATGAGAAGAACATAAGCTCCGAAAAATTCAATGTAGAATAAAATTTTTAAATAAAAAAAAAAAATTAAAGGCTTTTCTTATATACACATTATCTTTGTTAATATATTGTTATGCCTGGGTCGGCTATACACTTTTTTTAAAGGAGAAAAAGATGCTATGATGTGTCCTCGGGCCGGATTAAATTGGTAGGTTGTGGGAGATCCGGTATTACCGTTGGACGAGGTGAATTCACAAAGCAGGAACAACAATAGCAAGAAATTCTGCGACCACTACCAACGATAGTAGTAAAGTAATAAACTTTATTTTATAAAAATACGGAAATGATATTATATAAGAGTACTTAGTAACTTTATTTAATATGAAAAGCTAATGCTAAGATTTTTACAATATTCGTACAGTGTCTGATTAACTTCTTCAACTCGTTTTTGTTTTGCACCTCTATCAATAATATTTTGTATTATTTAATATTTGGTATTGCTGATTGTGCGTCTACTGTATTGTCGGTGTTCGGTATCACTGACGTTCGTTTGTTTGATCTAGTTTTATATTTTGCTGACATTCTATATGAGCAATCCATAACACGTCCCCCTTTTAGACACATCTAAGGATATTTTATCCTAAGATTGGACTTTGGTGTTTGCATCTCGAAATCTTCTGTTGATTGTTCTAGTGTGCTGGCCACTCTAAGGGTTACCTCGGCGTTTACTCTGTTACTTCTGTTGAAACATCTGCTAAATAGGACTATTGTAGTTCTTCTGGAGTTACACTTCCACATCGAGTAGGCTATGAGTAATATGCTTACGACTCCAAATATTGACACCAACATACCTTGTGAACGTTCTGGTATTTTTTCTAATGTCTTTGACCAAAAGCTTCTCTGACGTTGTATCCCTACAGATAAGTCTTGTAGTTTATGTATGTCTTTCGCATTGATTTTAGACATTGGCTCTTGTGTGATTACAATATCTAGTAATTTTGTAATTACGCAACAATCTTCCAATTCTCCATAGGAATATTTATCCCGTAGTAGTATTTCAGCATCATTGTCCAAAGTTTTAATAGTCGTGTCGTATGTCTCTAATTTACAATTATTACTTAAAACTATTATACCTGTGCCAACAAGTTTTTCTGCGTTTGTGTCGTTATTACATTTACAAACATGAAACAAGTTATAAATACTTGTTTCATCAGTGATCGTGAACAAAAATGAATTACTTTTAATTTTATGGAAAATTTCTACTTTTGAATTTATTACTTTAAGGTCACAATTATATGCTCTGTTTCTTATAAAAATATTTACTTCACAATTGGAATCACTTAAGTAGTTGTGGTTGACAAACAAACATTTTGTTAACAAATTTACAGTCTGCTAAATTATTTTTTACACTATATTCTTCTCTATTTTTATCAACTAATAAATACTTATAATTTAACGTTAAGATCAATATTCCATTATCAAAAATTTTCTTGACAGTGACTATTTCATATATGTCATAATTTTCTTTTGATACTGTTTGTACATTAATAACAATAATTATGTTTTGTTCTCGAGTAAATACTTTCAATTCTAACATTTTCAAGATTTCTCAATAATTTTCTGTACTTGGTTCTATTGCAACAATTTTATTATGTTCTAGATCTCTTAGTTCGATAATTCGTGCATGCAGGATTCCGGCTTGGATAAATAATAACCTATCGATAATTTGTTCTATTTCTAGTTCTAGCTGCAATATTTTATGATTAATTTTACTTGATTTTTTCTCGAAATAAGAAGTGATGAGGATGGTTCGATTGATGTTGGCTTCATTGGCATTGACTTTATTGAGCTCGATTATAATATCGTTAATTTTGACTGGTAACTTTACTATTCTTTACGCTTTCTAATACATGTTTGTTTAAATGACTTAAATTTTTTTACATTTTCCTCCATGCCATCCTTGATACGTTTTCCATTTTCAGATTTTCAGCCTCTTGACTGCCATGTAGTAATATTCGGCGTCCTCGTTGTCCATGGTTCCGAAGAGTACTTTAAACCTGAGCCGATTACATTAACTAATCCGCTTTTTTCCCTTTTCGGTTTTCCAACTATTCCTGAAATTATTCTAATCCTATGATCTACCTTTGTCATCTGTCGCTTAGCTTTTTGTTGAAATTCCTTACATCCTATTGCAGATTCTATGTAAATTCTATCTATCGAATTTATCATGGTCCTAATATTTATACTCGATTGATCTAATATGGTTATGTCTAAATTTATTATTAAACCTATTTTATTATTTATTTCCCTTCCGTTTCCTATATGATTAAAGTACAGGCCAAAGTGATTTTGTAGGTCTTTCACTTGGACGTTTGATTACGTACCCTGCCCAAAGAGCGAGATCCTGAAAAATAGGTTTTAACATTAGCTCTATTGAATTTCTGCTTTTTGTTTTGGAGATTTACTACCAAATGATCATCATAGACTTCTAAAATTGGAAAAGGACCTTTGTACGTGCTTTTCAATTTCCCTTTTCTTTCTTACTAACACTTTTTGTCCCACTTTGTATTCTATTTGTTTCCCTATCTTCTTATCATATCTTAGCTTAGATTTCTCCCTACATTTTCTAGTATTTTTCTTAACGTTTTCCTGTATATCAAAGAGATTTGCCTTAAGTTCATCAATATAGTCATAAATTGTATTTTCGTCTATCATATCTACGCCGCTAGGTCTATTTGCTTCATTGCCAAAAATTACAAATATACGGTGTGTAACCTGTTGTGTTATGGATTGTGCAGTTATAACAAAAACCTGCGTATGGCATTCGTTTGTGCCAATCCGTAAGTTGGTTCAATTCGTTTCCTGTTGCCTTTAGGTATTCTAATAATCTACAATGCGCTCGTTCAACGCTACCATTAGCTTGTGGTTAAGCCACACTAGTTGTATGTTGAATTCCTAACAATTTACAAAATTCTGCAAAAAGGGCGTTACAAAATTCTGTACCATTATCTGACAGGATTAATTTTGGCATTCAAAAATTCATGATCCACTCTTCCATTAAAGCACGGGCCACCATCTGCATACCCTTACTTTTGATGGGAATAAATTTTATAAATTTTGACAGGTCGTCCTGTATTGTCATACCGAATTTAAACCCTTCCTCCGTTTCTTGCATTGGTCCAATTAAGTCAACCATAATTTTCTCCAAAGCCCTGACAGCTGAGCTGACAATTGTCATTGGGTTTCTTGTTGGTGCTCTATTTACTTTCTCGGTTTGGCATTGAGGACATTTTCTGTCGAAGTCCTCAATATGTTTTTGTATTCCTTTCCATTTGAATTTTTTCCTTATTTTTGCATATGTGGCTTTTTACCCTGCCTGACCCTCTATAAGACCCTCATGTTATTCTTTTAATATAGCTAATCTTCTGTCAGGATTATTAACTTCCTCCTTACCATCCAACACTTCTTCTTCATCTTCGTTAGACAATTCGCTTAAAATAAGATCATCTTCTTGATGGTGATCAATGTCTTCTACTACTATGTTTTCTACTACTATGTCTTCTACTACTATGTCTTCTATCCCTATATCATTTTCTATGTCTAATGCTTCTTGTATTAGGGTCCTGACCTCTACTTGTACTTGCTGGATTTTCCCTAGTCTCATTGTTTGTTTCAATTCCCTCTTCCTCTAGCAGGCTCATCAGATCCTGCCACGTTTCTTCCCTTTCTTTTTCCGTTATTCTAACATTTCTACTGAGCTCATCGGCTACAATATTGTCTTTGCCCTTCTTATAAGTGATGGTGTAATCAAATTTCTCTAATTTGAGGCGCCATCTAACGAGTCGACTTCCCGGGTCTTTTACCTTAAACAACCATGATAATGGTCTGTTTGTATAACATATTTTGTACCGTAGATGTATGGGCGGAAGTGTTTTATGACCCATACGATTGCCAAACATTCCTTCTCCGTGGTGCTGTAATTTGCTTCTACTTTGTTAAGCGTTCAACTTGCAAAGTGTATCGGCAAGTCCTTTCCATTGTGCTCCTATCTAAGCACTGCTCTAATTCCTTTATTAGAGGCGTCTGTCGTAATTATAAACAACCTACTGTAGTCGGGGTATTGTAGGATGGGATGCCGAGTTATAAGATCCTTTAATTTCATAAAGCTTTCTTCTTGTTCCAGTCCTCAAATGAAATCTACGTCTTTTTTGAGAAGTTTGTTTAAAGGCTGGGCAATATTATTGAAATTTTTTATAAATTTTCTGTAGTACCTTATCATGCCCAGGAATGATTTTATTCCCTTCAGATTCTTAGGTGCTTCCATTTTTAAGATACTACTAATCTTATTTGGGTCTGGTCTCACCGCTTTATCCGTGATTATATGCCCTAGATACGAGACTTCCTTTCGAAGGAATTCACATTTATCAGGCTGTAACTTCAAATAAGCTTTTCTGAGTTGCTCAAATACTTCTATTAATTTTGCGTTATCCTCTTCTAGATTTTGCCCGTAGACTACAATATCGTCTAAATTGATGAAACACTTGATTCCATGAAGTCCTGCCAAAACAGTGTTCATCAGTCTTTGGAAGCAGGCTGGAGCGTTTCGCAAACCAAACGGCATTTTGATGTATTCGAAATGCCCGTATGGAGTGCTAAAAGCCATTTTCTCCATATCTTCCTCTTCCATAGGAATCTGATGAAACCTGGAAGTTAGATCTAAGGTGGAAAAATATTTGGCTTGATAACTGATCAAGTATTTCCGTAATATTCGGTAAGGGATAATTGTCTGCTATCGTAAGCTCATTTAGCTTACGGTAGTCAATTACCATTCGCCATTTCTTTTTGCCGCTGGCGTCGGCCTTTTTGGGAACTATCCAGAAGGGTAAGCTCCAAGGAGAATCACTGTCGCGGATAGTTCCGTCCTCTTTTAACTTTCGAACCTGTTCACGAACTTCTTCTTCGTGAACTTTTGGGTATCTATAACTCTTGGTAAATATTGGTTCAGAACCAGCACTTGTGCGAATCCTATGCTTTGCTACCGTTGTCTTTGATAATCTCTCATTTTCTATACTGAATATATCACTATATTTTTTCACAATTTCTAATAACCTCTCTTCTTCTTCCTTATTTAGATGATCTGTGCGAACATTTCCTGCTACTTTCTTAATTCTATTCTTTGCAATATCGAAATCTTTTAAGCTAGAACCTTGTATCGAAACTCCCTTTATGTTAAATGGTTTGCCTGTTGTATTTACTATCGATACGAGCCATTTACCATTTCTGTTTTCACTTACATATACAGCTAGGGATGATGATACCTCCGGTAATTTCCTGTCTAGGTATCACCACCTCTTTGTCTAGCTTCCCTTTTACATTTATAGTCCTAAATACTTCCGATCTTTCTTTAACCATATTCTCTTCGTTGAGGTATCTTAGTGGAATCTTTCCACACCTACCGATTATAAGGTTATCTTTATAATTGATCGTGAAACCACCCTCTCGTAGGAAATGGTTACCGATCAGTCCGACGTATTCACCTAATAAATTGTTCTCGGTCACTTGGAATTTTATCCTACTTGGTTTGCTTCCGCTTGGAGTGTACCAAAACTGGATCTCACTATACACTTCACCTATCGTTTCTCGTGTCTTCCCACCTATACCACTAAATTTAATTTTCTTTCTGGGGTCTGCATCGTCTTCATAAATATAGTTTCGCGGTGTCTATAATTATTTTTTTTAATTCACCGTTTATTAGTACTACTACATGAGGACTTTCACAATTGTCCAAGGCTCTTAGCTGCGTGGTTGCCTCAGTCACCATACAGCTTACCGAAAATCCCTTGGTTTAAACTGTCTACTATTTGAAGTTGACGGCTGCTCAGTATTTTATTGTTGTCTAGATGGATTCCTATTCACTACTTCATTATTTTTCTTGGATAACCTACACTTTCCTGCAACCTGGTCAGTTTCTCGCAGTTAAAGCACTTTACTTATTGGAAATTGATTTTAGCCAAATTTTTTGAAGTGTAATTCTTCTGAATATTTGTTCGAAACATATTGTAGCATAATAATAACTACGCCCCCTAAAAATATGACGCAACAAATTCCGAAGTGACTTTCCATTCTGGCAGAATTTTGGTTCAAACTGTCCTTTCATTCGAGGTTCGTGTCTGGGACGAAGTCTCCACAGCTCATGTCAACGAAAGAGACGAATAATATCAGGGATAAAAGGGGATTATAACTGCAAGAATTATTTCTCTTGTTCCAGTGGTCGAAGAATTTGCTAGAAGTTTCTGGCTATCAGAAACTTCTGCTATATAAGGACAGATGGCGATCAAAAAAAGACACAGTTGGTTTAGAACCGTGGCGAAGAGATTGGAAAAGTGATAATGGGCGAAGTTGTAATTTAGTGAATAACTATTTCCGTGGTGTGAAATTGCACAAGAAAAAAAAACGATTTCTGTGTTGAGTTAATTAGTTGCCCAAAATGGGTCGCAAATTGGGAAAACTAACTATAACTCAACTAAAGGCAGAACTCAGTAAGCGGAACCTCGACACAACTGGGGGAAAAGATGCCCTACTGATTCGTCTGGAAGAAGCAGTAACGCAGGAAGGTGAAAATCCGCACGACGTAGAGTTTGACGTGGAAGAGGAACCAGCAAGTACAGCAGCCGACCCGGGTATAACAAGTCTGCTCCTGCAACTTAAGTTAGTCATGGACGAACAAAAGAAAGCAATAGAAGATCAAAGGAATTCTCTAGAACTTAAGCTGGACGAACAAAAGAAAGCGATGGACGAACAAAAGAAAGCAATGGGCGACCAAAGGAATTCTCTAGAACTTAAGCTGGACGAACAAAAGAAAGCAATGGACGAACAAAAGAATTCTCTAGAACTTAAGCTGGATGAACAAAAGAAAGCAATGACCAATAGCTGGGACGATGAAGAGAAGTCCATTGCACTCACACTTGCACTGAGGGGTCCAGCTGCGGAGCTCTTGCAGACCATCCCGGAAGATAAACAGCAGAAGTACGACTCTCTGGTTCAGGCTATCGAGATGCGGTTTGGGGATGAACACATGCAGCAGGTGTACAGGGTTCAGCTGCGTAGTCGAGTCCAGAAAAGGGGGGAAACGCTCCAACAGTTGCAAGCGGATATAGAGCGACTAGCCCATCTTTCATACCCTAAAGCCGGTGAGGAGCTTATCAACGAAATGGCGGTGGAAGCTTTTATTCAGGCCATAGAGGACAGACAACTGCAAATGGCTGTAAGGATGGCTGAAAAGCAAACACTCCCCGAGGCATTGGCATTCGCTTTGTCAATGAAGGCTGCGGACCAAGCATACCAGGGAATACACCGTGTCAGGGAAATGTCCGTCTCATGCCAGAGAACAGCCGTCTTGGATGAAGACAAAGCTCGCGGAAGTCTAATCCGTTGCTGGAATTGCAACCAAACCGGACACCTACAACGGCAGTGCAGAAGTGCACCTAGACGAGGAAATTGTCCACATTGCGGAAGTAGGAGAAGCAGAGAGGAAGCATCTGGCTGTCAGTCAGACTTCCCAAAACCAGCAGTCGGGAAATGCGTAAGGACCAACTTCGCGGGTCAGAAGTTGGTTACTGGAATCGAGGCCCCCAGGACCACCATTCAAGTTTCGCAAACCAAACGGGGTAACAAGAGCCTGACAGTGGAGGCACTAATCAACAAGAAGAAGTGCGTAGCCACCATCGACACAGGCGCCACTGCCTCCATTGTCAGAAGAGATATTGTCAGAAGCGCCTGGCTGCACAACACCAACAGCTACTGCCTGAAGACTGCAACAGGGGAAATGGCGAAAGTGTTTGGAGAAGTTCGTCTTACGATTACTCTGGCGGGACTGACGTTCTCCCATGCGTTTCTGGTGGCAGATATATGCGACGAGTGCATCATCGGAATAGACTTCATGAAAGCAAATGAAGTAATCCTGGACATCGGGATGCAAGTACTGAGGTATCGAAATGTGGAGATTCCGATGGTGTACGGAAACGAGAGTGCCGTAACTCTCAGGACAGTCATCAGCAAAGACGAAGTTTTGCCGCCGTCTTCAGAGACAATCATTTGGACGAAGCTGGAAGGTGATCTTGGGAGCCACCGATTCTACATAGTAGAACCAGACCCAGAGAAGAATTCTCAAGACTACATCGTGGGAAAGACGTTAGTCGAACCAAAGAACACCATGGTTCCAGTAAGAGTTTTGAACGCAAGACCACACACTGTCAAACTAATGCGAGGGGAGGTGACTGGAAAATGCACGCCGATTACCGCCGTCGCAACAATATCTGAACGTGATGCTCCAAAACCTCTCCTATCACCTTGGACAGCGGAAACTAGAGAGACGATTCTCCAGTCCAGTGAGCTGAATCAGGAGCAGCGAACTATGGCAGAGAATATTATCAATGAGTACGCTGATGTATTTGCCTCACAGGACGGTGAATACGGCCGAACACACCTGGTACAACATCGAATAGACACTGGTGATACTAGACCAATTCGTCAGCCTGCTAGGCGCCTTCCATTGGCAAAGCAGACAGAAGTTGCAGAGATGGTGTCGGCAATGGAGAAAGAAGGTCTGATTGAAAGTTCCAAAAGTCCGTGGGCATCACCGGTTGTACTGGTTAAGAAGAAAGATGGCAGCACGCGGTTCTGCGTGGACTATCGGCAGCTCAATTACGTCACCAAGAAAGACAGCTACCCTCTGCCACGGATTGACGACACGCTAGACACACTATCAGGAGCCCGATGGTTTTCCACTCTCGACTTGAAGAGTGGCTACTGGCAGGTACAGATCCATCCAGAAGACCGGGAGAAAACCGCCTTCACCGCAGGAAATGGGCTATGGCAATTCACGGTAATGCCATTCGGGCTGTGCAATGCTCCGGCGACTTTCGAGCGATTGATGGAATGTGTCCTGCAAGGGTTAACATGGAAAACCTGTTTGGTATACTTGGATGATGTCATCGTCGTAGGAAAAACGTTTGCGCAACACCGAGACAATCTAAGGGATGTGTTTCAAAGGCTTCGAAGTGCCCACCTGAAGCTCAACCCCAAGAAGTGCGCCCTGTTTAGAGCGGAAGTCAAGTACCTGGGACACATAATTTCAGCGAAAGGAGTGAGAACCGATCCGGAGAAGGTCGAAGCGGTGAAAAACTGGCCAGTCCCCAAAGACAAACACCAACTAAGGAGCTTCCTGGGCCTAGCCACCTACTACAGACGGTTCGTGAAGGATTTTGCCGGGATCGCAAAGAACCTGCACCAGTTGACGGAAAAGGGAAAACAATTCAAATGGTCAATTGAGTGCGAGAAGAGCTTCAAGGCACTTAAACAACGGCTATGCGATGCCCCGATACTGGCTTACCCCACTCCCGGGGAAACGTTCGTTGTGGATGCAGATGCTAGTAATGTCGGGGTAGGAGCCGTACTCTCGCAGGTGCATGACGGCCAAGAGAAGGTGGTTGCGTACTTCAGCAAGGTGCTCTCTAAGCCAGAAAGGAACTACTGCGTGACAAGGAGAGAACTTCTAGCTTTGATCTTGGCTACGAAGCATTTTCACAAATACCTCTACGGGAGGAAGTTCGTTCTTCGCACAGACCATGCAGCCTTAAAATGGCTATTACAGTTCAAGAGTCCTGAAGGTCAGGTCGCAAGATGGATCGAAAGGCTGCAAATCTACGACTACGAAATACAGCATCGTAAAGGAAAACTCCACTCTAATGCGGATGCACTGTCCCGGAGACCATGCAGAACGGATTGTAAACATTGTGCGCGTCAGGAAGAACGGGAGCTGGTTTCCATCCAAAGAATGAGAGCCGAACCTATCGCCGGCTGGAGCGTAGATGAGATCCGGAACGCTCAGAAGGAAGACCCGGATATCGAGCCGATTCTGGCCTGGAAGGAGAACATGGAGAAACCGGATCATCAGGACATCTCTCACAGAAGCCCGACCTTAAAGGCATATTTTGCGCAGTGGGACTCCCTCCATGTCCAAGAAGGTGTTCTGAGAAGAAAATGGGAATCCTCCGACGGAAAATCGTTTGTAATGCAGCTTGTCGTACCGCGGACGAGGGTCAAGGAGGTGTTACAGGAAATGCATGGCGGGGCTTCCGGAGGCCACTTGGGAGTGAATAAGATGCTAGAAAAGGTACGAGAACGTTTTTATTGGTTAAAAGCGAAGGAAGATATCGAAGACTGGTGCAGAAAATGCGACGTGTGTGCAGCTAGCAAGGGTCCGAGAATCAAAACTCGAGGTAAGATGCACCAATACAACGTGGGAGCACCTTTCGAACGAATCGCCATTGACATCGCAGGGCCCTTTCCGGAAACCGACAATGGTAATCGGTATATACTCGTAGTGATGGACTACTTCAGTAAGTGGCCGGAAGCGTTTCCGATCCCTAACCAGGAAGCCAGAACCGTGGCGGAGCAGATCGTCTACAATTGGGTTAGCAGATTCGGTGTGCCCTTGGAATTGCATTCTGACCAAGGGCGGAACTTCGAGTCAAGAATCTTCCAAGAGATGTGTCAACTACTCGGAATCAAAAAGACAAGGACAACCCCGCTTCATCCACAGTCGGACGGTATGGTGGAGCGTTTCAATAGGACTTTGGACGAACATCTCTCGAAGGTCGTAGGTGACTACCAACGGGATTGGGACCGGCAGATTCCCTTGTTTTTGATGGCCTATAGAAGTGCCGTGCATAGCACTACTCGACATACGCCGTTCGAAATCTTATTTGGTGGAATAGCTCGTTTACCCAGTGAGGTGAAATTTGGATCTCCTACCAATGAGCCCAGAAATGAAGAAGAGTACGTGGCGGACCTTAGGGAAAGGCTTAGGGACATACACCAAAGGACCAGAAGCCAGATTAAGATGACGAGCGACCGCATGAAGACCAGGTATGATGCCAAGGCAACAACGTCAGGATTCCAGGAAGGAGATCTGGTGTGGCTGTATAATTCCCATCGCCAAAAGGGGAAATCACCTAAATTGCAGCGGAACTGGGAAGGTCCCTACAGAATAGTAACCCGCATCAACGATGTTGTCTACCGCATCCAGCGAGGACCGAGGGCCAAAATGAAAGTGGTTCATGTGGACCGACTGAGTCGATACAATGGCCGAAATGAGGATGCACTTGTTCGGGACGAACACGTCCAAGAGGGGGGCAGTGTAGCATAATAATAACTACGCCCCCTAAAAATATGACGCAACAAATTCCGAAGTGACTTTCCATTCTGGCAGAATTTTGGTTCAAACTGTCCTTTCATTCGAGGTTCGTGTCTGGGACGAAGTCTCCACAGCTCATGTCAACGAAAGAGACGAATAATATCAGGGATAAAAGGGGATTATAACTGCAAGAATTATTTCTCTTGTTCCTGTGGTCGAAGAATTTGCTAGAAGTTTCTGGCTATCAGAAACTTCTGCTATATAAGGACAGATGGCGATCAAAAAAAGACACAGTTGGTTTAGAACCGTGGCGAAGAGATTGGAAAAGTGATAATGGGCGAAGTTGTAATTTGGTGATAAATTGAAAGTGGAGAGTAAACAAGAAAAAGTAATTAGTTTGGATTTGTGAATTAAGTAATTGAAAGGAGATAAAGTGATTTGAGAGGAAAGAGACCTTGTAAGAAAAGAATTTGCGAAGAATAGTATAGTGTGAACTTGAATTGTTCTATAGACTAGAAAATAAAGAAATAAATTTCACAGAATATCGTTTTATCTACTCGAGCCGTAGCTCGCATGTTACAATATTTATGCGTTGTTCTTCTTCGGACGCAAATTGAGCCGCTTCAGCTAGGGTTTTTGGTCGTTGATGAAAACCGTTAAGGTTTCGTTTTGGGTATACTTCAACTGGCCGTCTTTATGTTCATCTTTTACATCCGCGAGCTTACTTTGTAACAACCGCCTTTGGGATGTTTCGACCCGTTGTAGGAAATGTACTACAGACTCATCTCTATTTTGTCTAATTGAGATTAATTCTCTATGAAGTTGCAGAGCACTATGAGGCTCCCTGAATATTGTCTTTAATTCCAGTCTCGGACTTCTTTGTTCATCAGAATTGTGGTAGCATTACCACGTATCTTTGTTTTAATGTACTTGAAAAGTACATCCTTTTGTGATGCAGATGCTAATTCGATAGCATCATTACACGAATCGATGAAGGTAAAAACTTCATCGCTTGTACCATTAAAGGTAGGAATGAAATTAATCAGAACGTTAATTGGGATTTCAGGCATTGTTTCAATCGAACTACCACTAACATTGGCACCGTTTTCTCTATTATCTAAACTACCGTTCCTAGTATCCTTACTATCTGAATATTCACTATTGCCAGAGCCGTCTTCACTTATGTTTTCTAAGAGATCCTTAAGTGACGCGCGAAATTTTGAAAACATTTATTCGATTTTATTCTTATTTTTCTATATCATATTCTTGTGATTTCAATTTCTCACTTTATGTACACATATATGAAACAGTCAGTAAAACTAAATTACTCACAATATTAATGCTATTAACTCCATTCATGAATTCGTTGCAAAATCCTTCAGCTATCCCACCGCTGCCACCAGAAATAGTGTTATGCCTGGGTGGCCTATACACTTTTTTTTAAAAAAGAAGAAAGAGATGCTATGATGTGTCCTCGGGCCGGATTAAGTTGGTAGGTTGTGGGAGATCCGGTATTACCGTTGGACGAAGTGAATTCACAATGCAGGAACAACAATAGCAAGAAATTCTTGGACCACTTTGATTATTTTGACGAGATTTAAATTATAACACCAACGATAGTAGTAGAGTAATAAACTTTATTTTATAAAAATACGGAAATGATATTATATAAGAGTACTTATCCATAACAATATAAATATAAATGAATTCATCGTATTCATTTTGACATTTGTTGTGGGGGCGTTGATGATGGGAAGGTATTATTAACACGTTGAGCCTTCGTGTTTGATGACGTCATTAGCCGTGTTTTTTTGAAACCTAGCTGGCCAGTCGTTCATTTAAACAGTGCGCAGGCAGTCAAAGGCAGTTGTTTTGATGTATACATATGTAGACGTTTGTGCCACTGCGAAATTGTTCGGTTCAGTAGGGATGTTTTCGTACATGTAAAAAAAAAAAAATATTTGGCGCAACAGCTCTTTAAGTGCCAGGGCCTAGCTTCTCGCAAACACTCGTGTTGTGTGCGTTATATTTTTCACACGAATGAAAGGGACCTACAGTTTAGTGCCGTATCCGAACGGCAATTTGTTTTTGAGAAGCTTTCTCATGAAAACAATACTCTCGGATGTTTGTCAGACGTTCGCGAGAGGTGGGATCGTGAAAAAACTTTTTTTTGGTGTTTTCTGGGATTCGAACTTGGAACCTCTTGCATAGTGATCCGACATACTAACCACTACGCCACGATGCCAAATGTAAAGCGTTCGTATATGTAAAGCGTGAAATGCTCCTGATTGGCCGAAAAATAAATTGGATTTAATATCTTATTAATTTAATAAATGCTGTGAATTCGTTTATTGTTTTATTTTAGATATATCACTTTGCATGTTAAGCATGCAAAATATGAGGTTCAACACATTTTTAAAAAAAACTGTATTGTAATATCCATTCCGGAAAAATTAATTTAACTCCGGCGCAAACATTTCCTTTTCATGAAAGTGAACCTCGAATTGCCCTAATTATTTTATGACATTAAGTAATTAAAGTGTATAAAAAATGTCCTGATATTTTGTTTTGGAAACTTGAGCAATAAAAAAAGGATTTTCTAGTTTGCAGAAGTACCTAGTATAATTGAAAAAAGGGGTAATAAAATGCAATACTAGCATCTGTGCAAACAATTAGCCAAGTAAAAAAAATAGTGATAAATACAATTCTGCAAACTGACCTCATTAAACAAATTCTTGAAAAATAGAATAACAAAAAAACAAATAATAAAAAATACATTTTAAGCATCCCAAATTAATAAATTTTATTGAATAAAAAATGTTTTTGATTTCAAATGATTTCAACTGGATCATTGAATAAAGATTGTCGTCTATTTACAGTTGCACCAGGTACAGAATCTTCTGAATTAATTTTGGTACCAATAATATTTTCTTCAAAAACTTCGGCTGAGTATTTACCGTCCATTGTGATGCATATGTTGTGCATAATACATGCACTTAAAACAATTTTTGTCGCCGAACGCAAGTCCTTTTGAATCTTCCTTTCAGCAACTCAAAAGCATTCTCCACTACAATTCGCGTTCCAGAATGCAGCTAATTAAAAGACGGCTGTTGCTCTGTAAGTCTTCCATTGTCTTTAAATGGTGGCACCAACTAATTAGTAGCAGGATACGCTGAGTCACCCAGGATGAAAGTATTTGAAGGAAACAGCTGCGTACGAGTATAATGTGAGTCTGTTATTCTGTATAAGGCTGATCTTCGAAGCACTCTGTTGTCGTGCAAGGATCCAGGTTCACCAACAAAAATGTCAATGAATTTTTCGTCTACATCAAGGACTGCTTGCAGAATTATTGTGAAGTTGTGCTGTCGGTTGTAGTAGCGCTCTTTATTCAATTTTGGAGCTGCAATCGCGATGTGCGTTCAATCGATTACACCTAGAATTCCAGGAATTTTATTTTTTGCCTCAAATTTACTGCAGTTGTATGCCACAGCATCCGCTTGAGACCATTTAACTGTCTTCTGTTCTCCAAGATCCATTTGCAAACACGACGAACAGCTATCCAGGTGGAAGACTTTGGTACTCCAAACAAGTACCCCAGTTGTCTGAAAGCGATGGTATTGATAATATACCACACATACATGTAGAACTCTTTCCTTGAGCCAATCCATGATTCATGCTTTTTCGTCTCTTCTGCTGAATCTTCGGAGGTCGAAGTGTTGTCGAAAAAGTTTTCGAAGAATTCAGATTCCTCCTCACTGGAGGAACCAAGTATTCCACATAGAATTTGTAATTTGAATTATTAAATGATGTTTCACAAATATAATCAACTATGTTATAATTGCATACCTCTTTTTGTAAATTATCCATTCAATAAATTCTCCAAAGTATGGTTTTCACAACAAATGAAATAGTCTAACAAATACACGTCATGCACAGATGGTTGAATGCCGAATAATCAAAAGAAAATGCGTTTTTTATTGCTCAAGTTTCCAAAACAAAATATCAGGACATTTTTCAATACACTTTAATTACTTATTACTAATTACTTGATGTCACAAAATAATTAGGGCAATTCGAGGTTCACTTCCATGAAAAGGAAATGTGTGCGCCGGAATTAAATTGTTTTTCCGGAATTGATATTACAATACAGTATTTTTTTTAAATGTGTTGAACATCATATTTTGCATGCTTAACATGCAAAGTGATATATCTAAAATAAAACAATAAACGACTTCACAGCATTTATTATATTAATAAAATATTAATCCAATTTATTTTTCGGCCAATCAGGATCATTTAACGATTTACATATACGAACGCTTTACATGTACGAACACATCCCTACTGAACTGAACGATTTCGCAGTGGCACCAACATCTATAAATAACAAAATTGCTTTCAGCACCGCCTGACCATGAGGTATCATAAAATTCCTAGCCAGTCGCATTTGACTGCGGAGAAAATCGGCAGTTGTAGGCAGTCGGTTGTTGTATTTGTTTTGCGTGTGAAGTTCGACTTTACTGCCAACTACTGCCCAGCTAGCTTTCAAAAAACACAGCTATTGTAACTCGAACATTCTCCCCCCAGGTAAATGAAGTTCGCAAGTTGTCATCGTCACTTTCGGCATACGTTTCATCTTAATATCAACTTGTAGATGGTTTGGCAATTTTAGTTGAAGCTGGCAAGATTAATATTTCTTTCAAAAACATGCACTGGGTGCAACAACAAAACATAGAACGAACGACCACGATAGAGACCAAAACAAGGAACGCAGCAGATGTGCTACGCACGTTCCCGTTGTGTGCTCTCGTTTTTTTTCTCTCTTTCGCTGACGGTTGCTTGTTTACCAATGAAGTAGTCGACCGTCTGTTGAAAGGTTGGTGTTGTGCGGGATTTTAAGCATGTGATGTATTTGATTTAAAATTTAAGTTTGTCTTTATATTTCATTTTCTTCATGTGTTGTTTTGTTTATGTGACTTGTGTTTTTGTATGTATGAATGAAATCGCAAGCGTGAGACGTGAATGAGTGTCACTGACAGTGAGGGGCAAATACCCGGTAAATACCCTTTGAGGGTAAATATCCAGGGTATTTACCGGGTATTTACCAAAACGGGTATTTATTTTAAATGAGAAAAATGTGTTCATTGTGTGCTATTTTTATTTAATTAGATTTAAAAAAGAAAAGGAACAATGTAAACAAAAGAATCTTTCAATTTGAATTAATCTGAGTCGCTTGAATTAGATAGTAAACTTATTAAATGTTCATCAATAGACATGCATTCTGCTGATTCAGTAGATTTTGATGTGCTGGGTATGTTAGGATTGGATGAGTAACTGCAACTTGGTTTATTAACTTCTGATGTGCTGGGTATGTTGATATGTGTTGGACTGGAACCTGGTTCGGTTTTTTTTTTCTGCTACAGCTTGATGTGTTTGTGCATGCAATTTAATGTGGTAGGCGATTTCGTTTCTTATTGTGAATCCAACTAAAAGTACTAAAGGAACGTTCTGTGGCCGCCGAAGTTACAGGTGCTGATAAAATGCGTGCTGCAACTTTGCTTAAATTTTTATTAGCACAAAGGCCTACCCACCAAATCAATGGTTCCATGGAGGAAACATTTGACCAAATGAATTCGTTACCCCAAATGCCTTCTTTGGACCGATAAAGGGCCAAATCGGTCATGACTTCAATTCCCATACTTTTGGAAACTTCATAAATAAATTCCATTGCTGTAATTTGGTCAGAATCACTTAGATGGCATTCTTGATTTGATGGGTCAAGAAGAGCAGCGGCGAGATATATCGGTGATTCTGCGAATTCCATTCGATCCTTAAATTTTTCGTTCAGATGTTTCTTCTCTAAATCGTCTAGAAGTCGAACTTTATTGGTTCCTAATAAAGTAGACATTGAATTTTCCAGTTCTTTTAGCACTTTATGGACTTTGTGTATTAAACAATTATTGGATTCAAATTTCATTATCCACACAACTATTGGCTCAATTACAACAAGAATATCATTCCAAAAACAATCTTCATCCAGCAATGCAGTATTAATGTCTCTAGCGAGGGAGGAAGCCTCGTTGACGGCCAATGTCTGTAAGCTGACTCTATTACTCACTAGGCTTTCTAAGGAGAATACGTAGCTCCCCCAAAGAGTTTTGCTTGGAAGTTTTAGGGAAATTTGTATGGCCTTTTCTTTATTTATTTTATTAATTAACGCACTAAGCACTTGACTGTTTTTTATTGTTTTCGCTATCACCGTTGCTTTTTCTATCACACTTTTTACAGGAGAACACTTGATAATATCATTGCAACATAAATGCAATGTATGTGCTATGCAGCCCAGTGGAACAATATGATTGTAATTGTCTTTCAGTAAACGAAAAGCTTTTGGCATATTTGCGGCATTATCTCCGATTACAACAACAAATTTGTCCGCTTGATATTTTTTGAGTATAATTCACCAGTGATAAAGGAGAGCCACTAACATATATGGCTCTTGCTAACGTTTTATTTAACGATTCCTGAAATGTATATAAAATTTATCAAATTGGAAAACCTACATACAAAACAAATGTAAATAATTTGATTAATGAAATGCTTGCGTTTTCACTTTTTGATAATGGCTGGGATGGATTTGATGATTTAGCATTTGATTGCTCTAGGCTGGGAATTGTATTGCTATCGCAGGAAGTTTCCACATCTTTTTTATAATATGGGTGACATTTGGTGATTTCACTATTTATAATATTTTTAATGTCAGCCGGGCATTTAAAGCAGCTTATCAAATGTTTTGTTATTTTATTTATGTTTGGATAATAAGTCTTTCCGCAAAACTTGCATTTAGCCAATTTATTCATTTTATCGAAATATTTCCACACCACACTTTTATTTCTTTCCATATTAAACAAAAAATGAACTTTAATCACTAGAGAGAACACTGCACCAATTGCAATAATAAACTTATGTTTACTAACGTTTCTAAAATCAAAACAGAGATTTATATACATATGTATATACTCACTGCAAAAGGGGCTATTTTTTTATACCTACTTTGGCACATCACTAATTACCAAATGTAATAAAAACCCATATATATATACATATATATGTACATATTCACTGCAAAAGGGGTTATTTTTTTTATACCTAGTTTGGCACCAGTAATGGGCAAATACCCAGGGTATTTACCGGGTATTTACCAAAACGGGTATTTATTTTAAATGAGAAAAATGTGTTCATTGTGTGCTTTGTTTTTATTTAATTAGATTTAAAAAAGAAAAGGATCAATGTAAACAAAAGAATCTTTTAATTTGAATCGCTTGAATTAGATAGTAAACTTATTATTAGTCATTTTATTTTCATTTTTAATGCATTTTTTTTTTTTAAATTCATTGTAACTTAATTGCTAGACATAACGCTTAAAACTAGCTTAACTAACTTAACTATCTTATTGTAACTTACTGGCCCTAAGTGGGAGCTCTAAGTTAGACCTAATACTTAAAACTATGTCTTTCGACGTACTTGAAAATTGTTTATTTATTTCATTTATTTAATTTTAATTTTAACTAAGAAAATTATATAAAAACTTAGTGACTGAACTTTTTTTGTATTCTTATATATAAAACTTATAAACTAAATTAAAATAAATCTTAAAACTATCTTATTCTAAATTAGCCTATTTTATTCTACCTTACGTATTTTCTACGTAAATTTTTTTTTTATCGAGTGCTGTTCTTTTTTATTTTTATTTTTTTGTTTTTTTTGGTTTTTTTTTTTTATTTTTTTCATCCAAGTGCTGTGGATATTTTTTATTTATTTATATTTTTAATTTTTTTTTTTTTCAATTATTAACTCCACCTACCTAAACTACCTAAACCTAAACTATGTAAGTCGGTCATGGGCAAGAACAGATAACTTTTATCAACAAACAGGCTACCCTGGATTAGGAGAAAACGATGAAGCAGGTTCCTCTCTTTCGGCTAGCCACCAGAAATGACCGTACTAACGTTGTACGTCCTGAACATCGCGACCCGACACCGCCATACTAAACCGGAGACGCTCCACACTGCAGTGTGCAACGTCTCTGTCGTAGTTGAGTCGAATAACCACAGACCTTTCTTATCAAAATAGAGGAACGCCTCTGGGGGAACAAAGCCATTAAGGCGCCCTGTCTCATGATACTCGCAATTGGGATAATAAGCCCCGGAGGTCAGGTTGTTCGTCGAGCTCATTGCTCTTGCAATTTGCCTTCGAATCAGCTTGATAACGAAATTATCCACTCTTATTAGGATAGCCCTGTTGTATAGGACATCATTGGGATAGAATTTTATGTACTGGGACTCTGGTGTTCTGTAAAAATGAATGCAAGCCCTCTCAAACACCCGAATCTTTTCCAACAAGCTTGCTCCCACGTCGAACCACACGGGCATTCATATACGAGCATGGGCCGGATGAGGGCCATGTAGAAGATTACCTTTACCTTTGAATCGAGCTGCTTGCTATAAAAAAGTCTCTTTGTAAGGGCAAAAGCACCTTTGGCTCTGGCCAGAGCAGCATCTATCAAAGCCCCAGGTATCTGACTACACTTCGACTCGCAAGTGGCTGTCCGTGCGGTCCAACTATTGAGAACTTTCGCCAATTCTTTCTGGTATCCCTAGAGGCACCAGACAACGGCGTCCTAAAAAGAATGGTTTCCGATTTCTGGAAGTTGATCTTCAACTTCCAGCCATCGCAATATCGCTGAATCTTATCGAAGTCATGTTACAAGAGAATTGCAATGACCTCGATTTTTGGTCCTGATCTGTACGCGATCAAGCCGTCTGCGTACACTATGGCATGGTGAAGTGATCCTATGAGATCGCTCGTGTAAATGTTGAAAAGGATCGGTGAATTAACCGCACCCTGTTGAAAACCGTTTTTAATTAGAAATGTTCCAACAGAAGTCACATTGCCATTTTTGACGATAAATTGTCTACTGGTGAGCATGTTATGAAGTATGTACGTCAGTGGTTTGCTTATGCCCAGCCTGTTCAGCTTGTAGAAGAGTCCCTCTAGCCATACGGTGTCGAAGGCCTTATCCAAGTCAATCAGGCAGGCACCCGTGGACTGTTTCTTGCTTTTGTTCCATTGGATATCCGATACCAGTTTAGACGCGGCATGTATTGTATCATGCCCCGCCTTAAAACAGAATTGGTTATCCAGAATTATATTATTGTTCTCAGTCCACTTAAGCAGGGCTCTAATGTCTGTAAGCTGACTCTATTACTCACTAGGCTTTCTAAGGAGAATACGTAGCTCCCCCAAAGAGTTTTGCTTGGAAGTTTTAGGGAAATTTGTATGGCCTTTTCTTTATTTATTTTATTAATTAACGCACTAAGCACTTGACTGTTTTTCATTGTTTTCGCTATCACCGTTGCTTTTTCTATCACACTTTTTACAGGAGAACACTTGATAATATCATTGCAACATAAATGCAATGTATGTGCTATGCAGCCCAGTGGAACAATATGATTGTAATTGTCTTTCAGTAAACGAAAAGCTTTTGGCATATTTGCGGCATTATCTCCGATTACAACAACAAATTTGTCCGCTTGATATTTTTTGAGTATAATTCACCAGTGATAAAGGAGAGCCACTAACATATATGGCTCTTGCTAACGTTTTATTTAACGATTCCTGAAATGTATATAAAATTTATCAAATTGGAAAACCTACATACAAAACAAATGTAAATATTTTGATTAATGAAATGCTTGCGTTTTCACTTTTTGATAATGGCTGGGATGGATTTGATGATTTAGCATTTGATTGCTCTAGGCTGGGAATTGTATTGCTATCGCAGGAAGTTTCCACATCTTTTTTATAATATGGGTGACATTTGGTGATTTCACTATTTATAATATTTTTAATGTCAGCCGGGCATTTAAAGCAGCTTATCAAATGTTTTGTTATTTTATTTATGTTTGGATAATAAGTCTTTCCGCAAAACTTGCATTTAGCCAATTTATTCATTTTATCGAAATATTTCCACACCACACTTTTATTTCTTTCCATATTAAACAAAAAATTAACTTTAATCACTAGAGAGAACACTGCACCAATTGCAATAATAAACTTATGTTTACTAACGTTTCTAAAATCAAAACAGAGATTTATATACATATGTATATACTCACTGCAAAAGGGGCTATTTTTTTATACCTACTTTGGCACATCACTAATTACCAAATGTAATAAAAACCCATATATATATACATATATATGTACATATTCACTGCAAAAGGGGTTATTTTTTTTATACCTAGTTTGGCACCAGTAATGGGCAAATACCCTCAAAAGGGGGTAAATACCCAGGGTATTTACCGGGTATTTACCAAAACGGGTATTTATTTTAAATGAGAAAAATGTGTTCATTGTGTGCTTTGTTTTTATTTAATTAGATTTAAAAAAGAAAAGGATCAATGTAAACAAAAGAATCTTTTAATTTGAATCGCTTGAATTAGATAGTAAACTTATTATTAGTCATTTTATTTTCATTTTTAATGCATTTTTTTTTTTTAAATTCATTGTAACTTAATTGCTAGACATAACGCTTAAAACTAGCTTAACTAACTTAACTATCTTATTGTAACTTACTGGCCCTAAGTGGGAGCTCTAAGTTAGACCTAATACTTAAAACTATGTCTTTCGACGTACTTGAAAATTGTTTATTTATTTCATTTATTTAATTTTAATTTTAACTAAGAAAATTATATAAAAACTTAGTGACTGAACTTTTTTTGTATTCTTATATATAAAACTTATAAACTAAATTAAAATAAATCTTAAAACTATCTTATTCTAAATTAGCCTATTTTATTCTACCTTACGTATTTTCTACGTAAATTTTTTTTTTATCGAGTGCTGTTCTTTTTTATTTTTATTTTTTGTTTTTTTTGGTTTTTTTTTTTTATTTTTTTCATCCAAGTGCTGTGGATATTTTTTATTTATTTATATTTTTAATTTTTTTTTTTTTCAATTATTAACTCCACCTACCTAAACTACCTAAACCTAAACTATGTAAGTCGGTCATGGGCAAGAACAGATAACTTTTATCAACAAACAGGCTACCCTGGATTAGGAGAAAACGATGAAGCAGGTTCCTCTCTTTCGGCTAGCCACCAGAAATGACCGTACTAACGTTGTACGTCCTGAACATCGCGACCCGACACCGCCATACTAAACCGGAGACGCTCCACACTGCAGTGTGCAACGTCTCTGTCGTAGTTGAGTCGAATAACCACAGACCTTTCTTATCAAAATAGAGGAACGCCTCTGGGGGAACAAAGCCATTAAGGCGCCCTGTCTCATGATACTCGCAATTGGGATAATAAGCCCCGGAGGTCAGGTTGTTCGTCGAGCTCATTGCTCTTGCAATTTGCCTTCGAATCAGCTTGATAACGAAATTATCCACTCTTATTAGGATAGCCCTGTTGTATAGGACATCATTGGGATAGAATTTTATGTACTGGGACTCTGGTGTTCTGTAAAAATGAATGCAAGCCCTCTCAAACACCCGAATCTTTTCCAACAAGCTTGCTCCCACGTCGAACCACACGGGCATTCATATACGAGCATGGGCCGGATGAGGGCCATGTAGAAGATTACCTTTACCTTTGAATCGAGCTGCTTGCTATAAAAAAGTCTCTTTGTAAGGGCAAAAGCACCTTTGGCTCTGGCCAGAGCAGCATCTATCAAAGCCCCAGGTATCTGACTACACTTCGACTCGCAAGTGGCTGTCCGTGCGGTCCAACTATTGAGAACTTTCGCCAATTCTTTCTGGTATCCCTAGAGGCACCAGACAACGGCGTCCTAAAAAGAATGGTTTCCGATTTCTGGAAGTTGATCTTCAACTTCCAGCCATCGCAATATCGCTGAATCTTATCGAAGTCATGTTGCAAGAGAATTGCAATGACCTCGATTTTTGGTCCTGATCTGTACGCGATCAAACCGTCTGCGTACACTATGGCATGGTGAAGTGATCCTATGAGATCGCTCGTGTAAATGTTGAAAAGGATCGGTGAATTAACCGCACCCTGTTGAAAACCGTTTTTAATTAGAAATGTTCCAACAGAAGTCACATTGCCATTTTTGACGATAAATTGTCTACTGGTGAGCATGTTATGAAGTATGTACGTCAGTGGTTTGCTTATGCCCAGCCTGTTCAGCTTGTAGAAGAGTCCCTCTAGCCATACGGTGTCGAAGGCCTTATCCAAGTCAATCAGGCAGGCACCCGTGGACTGTTTCTTGCTTTTGTTCCATTGGATATCCGATACCAGTTTAGACGCGGCATGTATTGTATCATGCCCCGCCTTAAAACAGAATTGGTTATCCAGAATTATATTATTGTTCTCAGTCCACTTAAGCAGGGCTCTAATGTCTGTAAGCTGACTCTATTACTCACTAGGCTTTCTAAGGAGAATACGTAGCTCCCCCAAAGAGTTTTGCTTGGAAGTTTTAGGGAAATTTGTATGGCCTTTTCTTTATTTATTTTATTAATTAACGCACTAAGCACTTGACTGTTTTTTATTGTTTTCGCTATCACCGTTGCTTTTTCTATCACACTTTTTACAGGAGAACACTTGATAATATCATTGCAACATAAATGCAATGTATGTGCTATGCAGCCCAGTGGAACAATATGATTGTAATTGTCTTTCAGTAAACGAAAAGCTTTTGGCATATTTGCGGCATTATCTCCGATTACAACAACAAATTTGTCCGCTTGATATTTTTTGAGTATAATTCACCAGTGATAAAGGAGAGCCACTAACATATATGGCTCTTGCTAACGTTTTATTTAACGATTCCTGAAATGTATATAAAATTTATCAAATTGGAAAACCTACATACAAAACAAATGTAAATATTTTGATTAATGAAATGCTTGCGTTTTCACTTTTTGATAATGGCTGGGATGGATTTGATGATTTAGCATTTGATTGCTCTAGGCTGGGAATTGTATTGCTATCGCAGGAAGTTTCCACATCTTTTTTATAATATGGGTGACATTTGGTGATTTCACTATTTATAATATTTTT
Organism: Pocota personata; assembly: GCA_963082735.1. NCBI lineage: Eukaryota > Metazoa > Arthropoda > Insecta > Diptera > Syrphidae > Pocota > Pocota personata. Next base: position 92,725,968 of record OY720429.1, read on the forward strand.
AATGTCAGCCGGGCATTTAAAGCAGCTTATCAAATGTTTTGTTATTTTATTTATGTTTGGATAATAAGTCTTTCCGCAAAACTTGCATTTAGCCAATTTATTCATTTTATCGAAATATTTCCACACCACACTTTTATTTCTTTCCATATTAAACAAAAAATGAACTTTAATCACTAGAGAGAACACTGCACCAATTGCAATAATAAACTTATGTTTACTAACGTTTCTAAAATCAAAACAGAGATTTATATACATATGTATATACTCACTGCAAAAGGGGCTATTTTTTTATACCTACTTTGGCACATCACTAATTACCAAATGTAATAAAAACCCATATATATATACATATATATGTACATATTCACTGCAAAAGGGGTTATTTTTTTTATACCTAGTTTGGCACCAGTAATGGGCAAATACCCTCAAAAGGGGGTAAATACCCAGGGTATTTACCGGGTATTTACCAAAACGGGTATTTATTTTAAATGAGAAAAATGTGTTCATTGTGTGCTTTGTTTTTATTTAATTAGATTTAAAAAAGAAAAGGATCAATGTAAACAAAAGAATCTTTTAATTTGAATCGCTTGAATTAGATAGTAAACTTATTATTAGTCATTTTATTTTCATTTTTAATGCATTTTTTTTTTTAAATTCATTGTAACTTAATTGCTAGACATAACGCTTAAAACTAGCTTAACTAACTTAACTATCTTATTGTAACTTACTGGCCCTAAGTGGGAGCTCTAAGTTAGACCTAATACTTAAAACTATGTCTTTCGACGTACTTGAAAATTGTTTATTTATTTCATTTATTTAATTTTAATTTTAACTAAGAAAATTATATAAAAACTTAGTGACTGAACTTTTTTTGTATTCTTATATATAAAACTTATAAACTAAATTAAAATAAATCTTAAAACTATCTTATTCTAAATTAGCCTATTTTATTCTACCTTACGTATTTTCTACGTAAATTTTTTTTTTATCGAGTGCTGTTCTTTTTTATTTTTATTTTTTTGTTTTTTTTCGTTTTTTTTTTTTATTTTTTTCATCCAAGTGCTGTGGATATTTTTTATTTATTTATATTTTTAATTTTTTTTTTTTTCAATTATTAACTCCACCTACCTAAACTACCTAAACCTAAACTATGTAAGTCGGTCATGGGCAAGAACAGATAACTTTTATCAACAAACAGGCTACCCTGGATTAGGAGAAAACGATGAAGCAGGTTCCTCTCTTTCGGCTAGCCACCAGAAATGACCGTACTAACGTTGTACGTCCTGAACATCGCGACCCGACACCGCCATACTAAACCGGAGACGCTCCACACTGCAGTGTGCAACGTCTCTGTCGTAGTTGAGTCGAATAACCACAGACCTTTCTTATCAAAATAGAGGAACGCCTCTGGGGGAACAAAGCCATTAAGGCGCCCTGTCTCATGATACTCGCAATTGGGATAATAAGCCCCGGAGGTCAGGTTGTTCGTCGAGCTCATTGCTCTTGCAATTTGCCTTCGAATCAGCTTGATAACGAAATTATCCACTCTTATTAGGATAGCCCTGTTGTATAGGACATCATTGGGATAGAATTTTATGTACTGGGACTCTGGTGTTCTGTAAAAATGAATGCAAGCCCTCTCAAACACCCGAATCTTTTCCAACAAGCTTGCTCCCACGTCGAACCACACGGGCATTCATATACGAGCATGGGCCGGATGAGGGCCATGTAGAAGATTACCTTTACCTTTGAATCGAGCTGCTTGCTATAAAAAAGTCTCTTTGTAAGGGCAAAAGCACCTTTGGCTCTGGCCAGAGCAGCATCTATCAAAGCCCCAGGTATCTGACTACACTTCGACTCGCAAGTGGCTGTCCGTGCGGTCCAACTATTGAGAACTTTCGCCAATTCTTTCTGGTATCCCTAGAGGCACCAGACAACGGCGTCCTAAAAAGAATGGTTTCCGATTTCTGGAAGTTGATCTTCAACTTCCAGCCATCGCAATATCGCTGAATCTTATCGAAGTCATGTTGCAAGAGAATTGCAATGACCTCGATTTTTGGTCCTGATCTGTACGCGATCAAGCCGTCTGCGTACACTATGGCATGGTGAAGTGATCCTATGAGATCGCTCGTGTAAATGTTGAAAAGGATCGGTGAATTAACCGCACCCTGTTGAAAACCGTTTTTAATTAGAAATGTTCCAACAGAAGTCACATTGCCATTTTTGACGATAAATTGTCTACTGGTGAGCATGTTATGAAGTATGTACGTCAGTGGTTTGCTTATGCCCAGCCTGTTCAGCTTGTAGAAGAGTCCCTCTAGCCATACGGTGTCGAAGGCCTTATCCAAGTCAATCAGGCAGGCACCCGTGGACTGTTTCTTGCTTTTGTTCCATTGGATATCCGATACCAGTTTAGACGCGGCATGTATTGTATCATGCCCCGCCTTAAAACAGAATTGGTTATCCAGAATTATATTATTGTTCTCAGTCCACTTAAGCAGGGCTCTAATGTCTGTAAGCTGACTCTATTACTCACTAGGCTTTCTAAGGAGAATACGTAGCTCCCCCAAAGAGTTTTGCTTGGAAGTTTTAGGGAAATTTGTATGGCCTTTTCTTTATTTATTTTATTAATTAACGCACTAAGCACTTGACTGTTTTTTATTGTTTTCGCTATCACCGTTGCTTTTTCTATCACACTTTTTACAGGAGAACACTTGATAATATCATTGCAACATAAATGCAATGTATGTGCTATGCAGCCCAGTGGAACAATATGATTGTAATTGTCTTTCAGTAAACGAAAAGCTTTTGGCATATTTGCGTCATTATCTCCGATTACAACAACAAATTTGTCCGCTTGATATTTTTTGAGTATAATTCACCAGTGATAAAGGAGAGCCACTAACATATATGGCTCTTGCTAACGTTTTATTTAACGATTCCTGAAATGTATATAAAATTTATCAAATTGGAAAACCTACATACAAAACAAATGTAAATATTTTGATTAATGAAATGCTTGCGTTTTCACTTTTTGATAATGGCTGGGATGGATTTGATGATTTAGCATTTGATTGCTCTAGGCTGGGAATTGTATTGCTATCGCAGGAAGTTTCCACATCTTTTTTATAATATGGGTGACATTTGGTGATTTCACTATTTATAATATTTTTAATGTCAGCCGGGCATTTAAAGCAGCTTATCAAATGTTTTGTTATTTTATTTATGTTTGGATAATAAGTCTTTCCGCAAAACTTGCATTTAGCCAATTTATTCATTTTATCGAAATATTTCCACACCACACTTTTATTTCTTTCCAAATTAAACAAAAAATGAACTTTAATCACTAGAGAGAACACTGCACCAATTGCAATAATAAACTTATGTTTACTAACGTTTCTAAAATCAAAACAGAGATTTATATACATATGTATATACTCACTGCAAAAGGGGCTATTTTTTTATACCTACTTTGGCACATCACTAATTACCAAATGTAATAAAAACCCATATATATATACATATATATGTACATATTCACTGCAAAAGGGGTTATTTTTTTTATACCTAGTTTGGCACCAGTAATGGGCAAATACCCTCAAAAGGGGGTAAATACCCAGGGTATTTACCGGGTATTTACCAAAACGGGTATTTATTTTAAATGAGAAAAATGTGTTCATTGTGTGCTTTGTTTTTATTTAATTAGATTTAAAAAAGAAAAGGATCAATGTAAACAAAAGAATCTTTTAATTTGAATCGCTTGAATTAGATAGTAAACTTATTATTAGTCATTTTATTTTCATTTTTAATGCATTTTTTTTTTTAAATTCATTGTAACTTAATTGCTAGACATAACGCTTAAAACTAGCTTAACTAACTTAACTATCTTATTGTAACTTACTGGCCCTAAGTGGGAGCTCTAAGTTAGACCTAATACTTAAAACTATGTCTTTCGACGTACTTGAAAATTGTTTATTTATTTCATTTATTTAATTTTAATTTTAACTAAGAAAATTATATAAAAACTTAGTGACTGAACTTTTTTTGTATTCTTATATATAAAACTTATAAACTAAATTAAAATAAATCTTAAAACTATCTTATTCTAAATTAGCCTATTTTATTCTACCTTACGTATTTTCTACGTAAATTTTTTTTTTATCGAGTGCTGTTCTTTTTTATTTTTATTTTTTTGTTTTTTTTCGTTTTTTTTTTTTATTTTTTTCATCCAAGTGCTGTGGATATTTTTTATTTATTTATATTTTTAATTTTTTTTTTTTCAATTATTAACTCCACCTACCTAAACTACCTAAACCTAAACTATGTAAGTCGGTCATGGGCAAGAACAGATAACTTTTATCAACAAACAGGCTACCCTGGATTAGGAGAAAACGATGAAGCAGGTTCCTCTCTTTCGGCTAGCCACCAGAAATGACCGTACTAACGTTGTACGTCCTGAACATCGCGACCCGACACCGCCATACTAAACCGGAGACGCTCCACACTGCAGTGTGCAACGTCTCTGTCGTAGTTGAGTCGAATAACCACAGACCTTTCTTATCAAAATAGAGGAACGCCTCTGGGGGAACAAAGCCATTAAGGCGCCCTGTCTCATGATACTCGCAATTGGGATAATAAGCCCCGGAGGTCAGGTTGTTCGTCGAGCTCATTGCTCTTGCAATTTGCCTTCGAATCAGCTTGATAACGAAATTATCCACTCTTATTAGGATAGCCCTGTTGTATAGGACATCATTGGGATAGAATTTTATGTACTGGGACTCTGGTGTTCTGTAAAAATGAATGCAAGCCCTCTCAAACACCCGAATCTTTTCCAACAAGCTTGCTCCCACGTCGAACCACACGGGCATTCATATACGAGCATGGGCCGGATGAGGGCCATGTAGAAGATTACCTTTACCTTTGAATCGAGCTGCTTGCTATAAAAAAGTCTCTTTGTAAGGGCAAAAGCACCTTTGGCTCTGGCCAGAGCAGCATCTATCAAAGCCCCAGGTATCTGACTACACTTCGACTCGCAAGTGGCTGTCCGTGCGGTCCAACTATTGAGAACTTTCGCCAATTCTTTCTGGTATCCCTAGAGGCACCAGACAACGGCGTCCTAAAAAGAATGGTTTCCGATTTCTGGAAGTTGATCTTCAACTTCCAGCCATCGCAATATCGCTGAATCTTATCGAAGTCATGTTGCAAGAGAATTGCAATGACCTCGATTTTTGGTCCTGATCTGTACGCGATCAAGCCGTCTGCGTACACTATGGCATGGTGAAGTGATCCTATGAGATCGCTCGTGTAAATGTTGAAAAGGATCGGTGAATTAACCGCACCCTGTTGAAAACCGTTTTTAATTAGAAATGTTCCAACAGAAGTCACATTGCCATTTTTGACGATAAATTGTCTACTGGTGAGCATGTTATGAAGTATGTACGTCAGTGGTTTGCTTATGCCCAGCCTGTTCAGCTTGTAGAAGAGTCCCTCTAGCCATACGGTGTCGAAGGCCTTATCCAAGTCAATCAGGCAGGCACCCGTGGACTGTTTCTTGCTTTTGTTCCATTGGATATCCGATACCAGTTTAGACGCGGCATGTATTGTATCATGCCCCGCCTTAAAACAGAATTGGTTATCCAGAATTATATTATTGTTCTCAGTCCACTTAAGCAGGGCTCTATTGATCACTTTCTCGAATACCTTGCTGATGTTCGGAAGGAGACTTATCGACCGGAGATTTGCCGGATTGGAGGTGTCCTTACCATTTTTGGGGATGGGTTGTATCACTGCTATTTTCCAATGCACTGGATAATGTGCATTATTCAGTGCATTGTTAAACAGAGTGGTGTAAATGTCCACCGCTTCTAGAGGGAGATGTCGAAGCACAATGTTCGATACTCCATCGATTCCCGCGGATTTCTTCCTCCTCAATGTGTCGAAGATCGCTTGGAGCTCCACCTTCGATATGAACGGGGGATGCACCCTTTCATCGGCGATAACATTATTTGCCATGTTATCGTAATTGAACTCGGTAAAACTTATGTTCTCGGATCGCCAGTGCTCTATATCATTTCGAATGTAGAAGTTGTGCAAAAGGACGCGATTTTCCAGTTCGTGGTTCGGGCAAATGGTATCATTCATCTTATACACTTCCTGGAAAGTCGCTTCTGTAGCCTCTACCTTCTCCTGCGGATCATCGATCACAAAGAAGTTGTCATCCTCTACTGCGTTATCTGGATCTATACCTGCTGTTATTAGTATTCGTCCATTGTTCGTTGTTCGGGGGATCTTAAAACACGGAGGGTCGTTTTGATTATTCCTCCGAAATATTTTATTTATCTGCGGGAACATACTCGGGTTGTTGGATTTTACAGCCCGAATTTTGTTATTCCAATGCAAATTTACAGAAAGTCTGTAATTTACTCTAATTAATTTCTGGAGGTTTTAATCAACGACTTCAGCGTTCTAACCTCCAAGTTTTGTCTGTCAGTAAACTGTCTGTACAAGGTTTTTAGACTCGACAGCAGTCTACTTTTGTGTTAGTGTAGTGCGTCAATTGTTGCATTACGGCATATGTCTGCATTGTCAGTATGTTGATACCGTTCGTTTAATTGTCTCGTCCATTTGTTTTCGGTACCAGTCAATCTCCTCGTTTGACAGATTCCTATTGGACGGTGGGTAGAGCAAATTCGAGGAGGGTGCTCTTGTCAAAACTCTATAGAAGCGAGTCCAACGCGTCCTACTATAATTGTAGGAGTACGTTTAGACAAACTCCTCCAACTCCGCAATTTCGTTGGGAATCATTATTACGGCACTGAGTCCGCAATGGTCACTGACATACACAAAAGTGTGCAGGCAGTTTACAGTTTGTCGGTCCATGTAAGTTAGTTGTAACCGTGCGTCGAACAGCATAAGATCCAGATAGGAGCCGCTTCTAGGAAACGACGGAATATCTGTAGCTTTCAAATCTAGTTTATACTCGACACTGTGCCGACCCCACCAATTGAATAGTAAGTTCCCTCTAGGATTTGGTGTGTTATTTCCTCAATCTCTATGTTTGGCGTTAAGATCTCCGGCCATGATGAAATAATTCTCCTCCGACTCCAGCCTTAGGAATCGAAAAAGTGTCTCGAGCTCTGAAATAAATAAAGTAGATTGAGTAGCTTCAGGTGCATAGAGTGCGACCAAGTACATCTTCTTTCCACTACGGAGAGGGATGCACACGATACACGCTTCCAGCTCCTGGAACCTTCGCACTTCACCGCTGTACATTACTTTAAATTGCAGTTGTTTGCGTATGAAGATCGCAACACCTCCTCCTTGTGTGGAGTTTGGTCGGTCTCTTGACAATATTGTATTTATTGTGCCCCAATTTGTGCTTCTGGGATAGCTTTGTTTCGCTAACCATAAGCACATCAGGGGTTTGGTCTTCAAGCAACTTAAACAATACGACTCTTCGCTCGATCCTAATCAGCGAATTCACATTCACCGCAATTATCTTCAGGGATTGCTCCTCAATGTTCGTACCCATTACGACTGGAGGTGCGTTAAGCCCGGCAGAAGTGCGTAGATCTGGTCCACCCGCTTCGCCTGCTCCCGTACCTGACGTTGAAGCTGTTCCGTCTGCCCTTGGATAGAGAGCAAGTCAGTTTGAGCCTCCGGTGCTCTAGGCGCCTGAGAAGCTACCTCCAGTCTTTTCTGTTCCTCGTTTCCCCGACCTGCCGCCATTTGGGCGTAGGTCACTTGGGGAGTGACGGATTGTGTTTGAATTGGAGCAGGTGGACGTTTCACTACAACCCTTTCCTGACGAACCAGATTTACTTTCTTAATGTACTGGAACTTAGGACAATCCCGATAGTTTGCGGTGTGTCCCGCGTTTCTACATAAAGCACACGAGAGCTGGCTCTTATCTGCCACTCCATCCTTACCCAGAGTGCATGCTTCTGCCTTGTGGTTCTTTCCACACTTGACGCATCGAGGCTGCATTTCGCAGTTCGACGCGGCGTGTCCGAACCTTTGGCAGCGAACCCATTGTAAAATGTTTTCGCTCCTTTTTAATTTTTCCCATTCGACAACCTGGTAGTCTAGGACTTTAATACTCCTTAGACCATCCAGCTTGCTATTGGGTGAAAGCTGAACTAGAAAGAATGGCAGTTTCCGCTTCTCCTTTTTGCCTTAGCTGTGGTGAATAGCTTGACCCCTACAAATTCGAGCTCGTTGCACTCTTTCCCTTTAAGCAGCGCAAGGAGCGTCTCCGGATCAGTAGACGGGTCTATCCCCCTCAGCAGCATTGTTTGCCGCTTTCCCCCCTTCGGGGTGAAGGAGAAGAACTCCGTCGTCGTGTCCTTTAACAAATCTTTAATTTTTTTATATTGCTCCACTGTATTGCAGTGGATAGCGTGCCTGTCTTCATTTAATCGTTTAATAGAAAAATGGTTGCCTATGGCCGACTTACATAGTTTAATGGTGTCCATAAGCTCAATCTTGTACGTGTTTATTGGCGGTACCCTCGCTTTTGTCGTCGTCTTCGGTTGCGGTTGTTGTTGCTGTTGGTTCTGCTGCGGTTGTTATTGCTGTTGTTTCTGCTGCTGCTGCTGCTGTTTCTGCTGCTGTTGTTTCTGCTGCTCTGCGGTTGTTGTTGTCTGTCCTGCTGCTGTTTTTTCAGCTGTTGTTGTTGCTGCTGCTTCTGCTGCAGTATTTGCGGCTGAACTTGGCTTTGCCACTGGCTTTCTGGCGGCTGCTTCTGTAGTTGTTGTTGTTGTTGCGCGCGCTGTAGCTCTAGCTGCCGCTCCCGCTCCTTTTCATATGTTTGGCCTTTATGGCACGCACCCTCTGTTCCAGCTGTCTGATGCTTGTAGTGAGACTCTCGACTTCTTCTACTTCGTCATCCGATTTGGAGGCCGCCAGAACTGCAAAGCTGTTTTTTTTTTGTCTCCAACGTAGTGGCCTTCCCCACCGTCGGAGACGTATGCCGCGTGCGACATCTGGGTAGTTTATTATCTGTGATACGGGTATACCGGACATTGAAAGTCATTCCACCAACACTTTGGACTTGTTTCTTACTTCGTACCCTGATAAATTAAAGATTAATGTTTTAGCGCCTCTAGGTCGGGCTGACCATAACATCGTGTTAGCTAAATTCTCGTACTCCGACAACTCAGCTAAAGAAAAAACTCATAAAAGAAAATTATGGCAATACGAGAAAACCAACTGAAGTGGCCTCAATAGCTTCTTTAGGAGTTTTAACTGGTCGCTATGCTTCCTCGATAATAAAAACAGTTGGTCATTCGTCAAAAATTTTAAAAATTTTGCTTCATCTCCCATCATTTCGCTCATTTACAATGACATCCCAGCTGTCAGTTCCTTAGACAAAGCCAATGTACTTGCTGCACACTTTGCGAAGTCCATTCTGCCAGATAATGCATTGTCTCTATCTGTATTTGAAAGTGTCAAATTTCCCATGGGATAAGACCACTTTCACACTCGTACAGTTGCAGGAGTACTCAAAGGTCTTAACATACACAAATCCGCTGGTCCAGATGGTATCCCCCCATAGTTCTGAAGCGGTGTTTTTCTACGCTGGCAACACCTCTGCGTGAGCTTTTCTGTCTATTCTACTTTTCAGGGCTCTTTCCGAGTAGATGGAAAACGGCATTTGTCCAACCCGTTCCTTAAAAAAACGCATCTTCCCCCCTGTCCAATTACCGACCCCTTGCACTTACGTCCCTTCTTCCCAAGGTCATAGAAACGCTGACAAATCGTCAGCTTATGAAATATCTCGATTTACGAAAACTCCTTAATGACCCGCAGTATGGTGTTCGTAGCAACAGATCCACTTGCGATTTGATGGCATATCTCACCGAGAAGTGGAACCAATCACTTCGACGAAACTAAGATGGTTGCGCTTGATATTTCAAAGGCATTTGACAGAGTTTGGCATCAGGCTCTTTTGTCGAAAATGCGTGCATATGGCGTTGATGAGTCTCTTCTTCAATGGATTATAAATTACCATTCGGGGCGTTCAATACAAGTTGTCTTGGATAGCTTCAAGTCTGCAATCCACCAAATGCTAGTGTTCCCCAAGGCTCTGTTTTGTCTCCGACTTTCTTTCATATTTTTATACATAAATGATATCTTGTCTGCAACTTCTAATCTAATCCATTTCTTCGCTGATGACAGTATCTTCAGTTCTTCATATTCGTTCCCTAACTCACGCCCTTGCTCTTCGGCCGTAGAAGGGGAACAGCAACGTATATTATACACATTAAATTCCGACCTGGACAACATAATCCAATGGTGTTCAACCAACAGAGTGGAACTTAATGTTTCCAAAACAAAATGCTGTTTTCTGTCTCCCAAGCGAAGCCAATGTGTAGGATACCTCAAACGATGCAAGGAATATTTTACAACGTCTTTTACGTATTAGTAGTAACAGAACATTTTTCCACTTCAACCCTAAATCATGTAGGAATTCTACCTCCAACTTTATACCCTTCATTGTTATATTTCGTTGAGTTACGGGTGGCAAAAAGTGGAAGGTTCTGATTTCTTCATTCGTACAGTTTCTATCATTGATAGTTATGGCATCATTGTCAAACTGCACTAGAAATGTCCCGCAAAGAATTTTGGTTTCATTACTGTATCCGAGAGTTATTTTGTCAGGAAAACTGAGTTATAGGTTAGAAATTCGGTAATGTTTTTTTTGCAGAACTATTAATCGCACCTCACATCTGTTCCTCTTATCAATTGGCAATGATCCGAAGAAAACTGCTGGAGTTGGTTTTCGTTGCAGATTACTGTATCCCGCATCTTTGAAGTTGTATCTTTGATGCCATAGAAGAGCTCGTTAGTGTCAAGGTGGACCATTTTATTATCTCTGATTGTAGATTTGACAATTACGTGGTTGAACTCCTTTTTCGGTTTTCGGTAGCGATATGGCGTAGAGCAAAAGTGATTCTTTCTGCAGCATGGTCTTGCTTATATTTCGCTGTGAAAGCACATTTTGGATTTCCTCCCTATTCAAGGGATTGGTGTTTATGACTCATGGTTTCGCTAATTGGGCTACTGTGATGATTTCCAATTTGATACTTGCAAGTTTATTATAAAGCATCTGCTTGTATTTGTCAATACTGCTATTGTAGATTCTTATGGCGATCTTGTTGTAGTCTTCCAGTATTCGATGAGTGAACGCTGTTAGACGTTCGTTGATTTTATGTTGGTTATTGTGGTTTTCAATGGCAATATTTTGAGTTTTTAATATTTTAGATTGTCACAGTTGACGCGTCGAGTGTACTGGCAATCCACTTCCATGCCGAACCAATCCAATTAACTGACCTGTCCTACGCTTTTTCCGTGTAGTTTTACCAGTAAATATCTAACATGTCCAAGCTGGTGAATCAGTTGCGGTCGTAGAATGCTGGTTGCGTTTATCTGGCGTTCGATTGTGGGTGCATTTTCGTTTATTATTATTATATTTGTTGGCGTAATGTATTTTAATGGACTTTAATGGCCGACCAGTCATCACTGAATATGTTGTACTAAATAAGCGCTGCATCGGCTCCGCCCCTTATTTTCTGGCGAATACTTTGTAGGATACCGTGGTAAATTGGCTTCTTCTTTACTATCTCGTAATCCTTCATTATGTTTTCGACATTATGAATCCAGGATACGTACTGTACCGGATTTCCGTCGAACGTTTGCAGGTCTTGCAGCCTGTCTTGTAATTTACTGATTTATTTGAGGTCTTGTTTGGGATTCGCAATGTTGCAATATTTAAGGAAATGGGAGCTGCAGTTTCTAGTGACCCTAGCCTCTGCTCTAGTTCCTTGATTCTCTCAATTTGAGGGTTTACCGCTCCAGTGAGCTGTGTAATGGCAGTTTGAACCGTTTCCATTATGCCAAATTTTGTTATGTTATATTTTTACTTTTATCAGATTTTTCTTCTTTTTTTTTTAGGTAAAACAGGTAAAATAAATTAACGATTTTTACTGTGGCTTCTGCCTTTCCATTTCCACGAGGATAGTATGGAGATTAGTTTATACGCCTGAAATTATACTCATATACAAGTTGACAAAAAATTTGTTATGTAAGTTATGAGTTCCATCAGTAATAACTATTTGCGGAACACCATATCAAGCAAATTCATTTTATAAGCTAGTGTGACTTTTTTAGCTGTAGTGAACCCTAGAAAATTTACTTCAAAAAATTCTATTAATGACAGACTGTAATTAAAATATTTATTTTTCTGCCTTTGACAAAAGTCAATTGAGATCCTCTAAAATGGAAATGTTGGAATCTCGTTAATCATCTTTGGAAGTTTTCAAATTTGAGTCGATGTATTTATTTTGTAAACTCTTAGGAATGACAAAACGGTCACTCTTCATTACAATACCAGATTGTACCGACATATGATCTTTAACTGATTTGTATTGATTAGTTTATACCATATATCCCTTCACAACTTGAAAAGAAACATTAAACTTATTGATGTTCTTTTTACATTTCTAGTCTGATTGAATTTCCTGAAAAAGGTTTTAGCTTGGCACTAGACTTTAAACATTTGGGATTTTGCACGATGTGTTCCCCTATAACGCAGCAAGATGCTCCACACTTCAAATAAAAAAGTATTTTTCTTGGAGACCAATGTCTCTTTATTGACTGTCAAACTTAAAATCTAAATACAAATTTTCTTACGTTCTATTTATATCCAAATATTGCTTATGAGTGTAACTCGAATGGCGGCACATGCACCCGAATCAATATCTTAGCTTGCACAAAGTAATCCATTCGAATCGGCGCACACACCTGGGTCAATGTTCTAGCTTGAGCAAAGCAATCCATTCGAATCGGAGCATGCGCTGAATATTTGAATGTGTTATCTCCTCCCTCCTTAAGACTGCAACCCGCAGGTCAAACGATAATACGTGGAAGGCGGAACTCATGTACCTGTGGTATTTGGATATGTTGTTTTTGCTTCTTAACTTTACATGTTATACAATGATAAATATATACATCTATTTGACTATTGACATATTATTAGTAGCAGAACATTTTCCACTTCCTTAATATTACCATTGTCTATGAAACTAATAGTACTATCGCTTGAGCAAATCGATGGTGGTGCCTCTAGCGGCCAAAGTAAACACCCGTCGCTGAGTACCACAAAAATATTACGCTCTTTTGCCTCAACAATTTTCATATGCACTCATAACACTCACAACACATTTCCGCTCTAATCTAACCAATCCCATGCCAGTAAGTGTATTTGATTTTCAGGATGTCTAAATGTTCATGCAAAGATTGTGACAATATCAAAAGAACATTTTCCTTTTTTACAGTTGGTAAAGATCGTAGAAGGGATGTTTGGTTAAAGCGTGCTCAATGTAATACATTGAAAAAACATATTTTCATTTTATAGCAAAGATATAAAGGTCGAAGCACATCGAAAACTGCTATATAAAAATGCCCTGCCAATGTCATCGATGTCAATGTGCAGTTGCTGTGATGTATCTAGCGACCAGTCTCGCTTCAGAATCATGGATAACATCAGAGACACAAAACTTCCTTCAGACAGTTCTAGTGCATCCAATGAACTAAATATCAGCCAAAACTTGATTAAAACCGACAATACTGGGATTTCTCCAACTACACATTGTGTTAATGGAGTTCCCAACCCTATGACATATATTAGAGATTTCTCTCTACCTAGCCTTGAAAATAATAGTTTGCAAATTTCTCCTTCACAGTTTCCTTCTCCCGAATCTCGTTTTCATAATGAGCGAATAGTAAATACCATACCTCTTGCAAAATAAGCCAGTCGATGTAAAAATTTTTGTGAATATGCAACTTTTTCATAAGGCAAGTGCACATTGGACGAATGACGAAAAAGATTTTTTATAAGTCTCCAGTGAAATTGTCAGTGAAATTGGCTACCCAAGTTTTTAGTGCTAATGTTGCTGCTGGAGTCTTCAACGCAATGTCAGCTGTTTTAAAACTGAGGCCGATAAGAAGATTGCTGCCTCAACGGCAACTTTTTTGAGCAAAATGAATGACCTTCTCGACAACTTAAACAGTTACAGTTTAAATACAAGCAACCCTAATCGACACCTTATTTCACTACATAGCGAGACTCTGCAGTCCATTAAAACTGCTAGGCAGTGGATCACGTTATGGGAATCTACCGGTAAGTTGAAGAAGCCATATTGCTTTGGCGGGTTACTACAAACTTCACTTGCTATAGAACTAATATGGGAAAAACTTAAAAATGACCAGCAATTCCTTCTAATTGCACATCTTAATACTGATCTTGCAGAAAATTTATTTTCAATGGCTCGATCAAATAGGGGATCATACGAACGGAACCCTTCAGCCTACAGATTTATTCGTAATTTGAAGCAAATTATTTTCAAAAATTTAAAGGCGCCAGAAAAGTCAAGTTACGAAGATTCTGGGGCTGAGTCGTTATTGCACGAAGCTGATTGCGAAGATCTTAAGTGTGATGACAATGAAGAATTCCACACTGAAGCTCCAGTAGAAGATCATTTCAGTGGAATAGATATTCTGAGCAGTATCGAATTCCATACCAATAGTTGCGATGACGAGTTTGATGGTGATGCCAATGAGACAGAAATAGTTGTATCCAAAGAATGTTCACAGAAGTTGCAAGAAGCGGCACCTACATTTTATGCCGGGTTTGCAGCTTTTAAGTTGCACTAGAAACTTAATTGTGACAACTGCACTCTGTTCATAATAGACAAAACAGACAAATTTCGAGAACAAGCTCTGTTAATAAAATTACGAGCTTATAATACTTATGACACATCATCCGAATTTGGAAAGTTAACTGTTCCTTCTCTAGCATTTGAAGCTTATGTCAAAAGTATACAAACACTTTTTGAAAAGCAATTTGCAAAAATACGGCACGAAGAACACTTGACTGAAGCTTTGCTCAAATCCGCACTGAAAATGACAGCTTACAAGAGCATGAAATGTGACGATGATGAGCACAGACACTCCATTTATAAATTCATTTTAATTGGTCTAGTCAAATTTTCAGTTAAGAAAACCAATAACGATCTCTGTGGAGTTAAAAGTGTGAGCAACTGAGAACTTCAGTTTATTATTCATATTCATTAATCCTTTCTTTGTTTTGTTAATTTTTTTTTTTTTTAATTTTAATTTTTTTTCTGTTTTGTACTCTTGTTTGTTAAGTTTTTGTAATTATTCATTCTTTTTTTATTAATGGATAGTTACTATTTATTTTATGAATATTTTTATTTCTTTAGTACTTACTAAAGAGCGAGGACTATGCCTACAGGGGACACCTCCAAAAAAAAACGCGTTTTATATTCTACCTCATTGGGTGACGTGGAAAAGAATATCTGAATTATAGTTGTAGCAATCGGTTGTAGATAGATACATACAGTTCCCTCCCCTCTCCAATGCAAAGATTTTCTTCATATTAACCAGGGCTTTGATGGTATTTAAAAGCCATCCAACTAATGTACATATGTACATACATAAATGTACATATGTACATACATAAATGTACATACTTGAATAAATATTAATTTCTGATAAAGGCAGTCATTTTCATATACTTATATTCTAAGACTCAGTTCTTTTCTTTGTGCCGAAATTATACATACTTCTCCGAATGGAAGATTCCCAACATCTGGAGTAATAAAATTCAAACAAAAACAAATCTATCCATAGCCACGATACACCCCCTTAGCACTTCGCCCATCCACCACATAATCACATCACCACCCCGCTGGAAATATATTTTTCCATCCCTCAACCAGACCACCACTTGAACTAAAAACCTGACGCATAACGTAAAACCACAGATAATGAACTACCCAGATGTCTCGTTCATATGGAAAGAAGTTATATATGAAAACGAAATTCACTAAAAAAAAAGCTTTTTAAAAAGCTTAAACTTCTTACAAAAGGGGAAAATCAGAACACAGCACATTTGTTTTTTCTGCTCTCTTTTTAGTCCAACGTGTCACTCATAGATACCCTTGTGATGGTAACACTGCAAAAAAGAAACAAAAAAAAAATATTTTGTGCGACTGCGGTCACGGAGTTCTGATGCCGACACGTTGGTAGGATGGATATGGAGTATCTGTATAGATCGTATATATATATATGTGCAAATGGTTGGGCTTATGTTGTGTGTTATTTTGTCTATATGCATGTACCTTATTTTCAGCACTTGATTAAATAAATAAAAACTCTGTAAACTTTGTGGACACAAATTTCCTCTGAAAATGGGTATGAATATGAGTTTTGCATACAGCATTTTATATTTATGACTTTATAATAACTGATCACTGCTCTTGGCCTACTTAAGTGAAAGTGACTAATGTTCGAAGTTATTATAAAAAAAATAACTAACTTAACAAAATAATCATTAACTTAAATTAAGTTAGTATTAAATTGCAATTAAATCACATTAACTGAAGTAGTTTCCAGGGGACACGAACGAGGACGTGGTAGAATATCGACCCCCACCCTCCCAGCCTTCCAATAATCACTATCAATTTATCTGTCGAGTTTACTTTTTAAGCGTTCATTACATTTTGCAATTTTTTTATTTTATTTCTGGAAATTCTACTTTTATTTAAATTCTTCTCAAGGACCCATTTACAATTTTTTCAGAGCAATACCACTATTAGGAAATTTATTAAATTAATTTTGTGGTCATAACATACATTGAACCAATTCGGAAAATGTATATTTGTTGCCTTTATACATTCTTTGATTATATTTTCTTTTAAGTTAGATGCAAAAGGTAGTTTACGAAAGTATTCGGAAAATATTTGTACATGAAGGCGGCATACTTGAAAATCTTTTTCTGACGGCCATAAGAGAACCGTATTTTCTTTTGAATTTTCATATTCTTTTTGTTAGATCGAAATTCTGTTTGTCCTTTGACATTTCTTCAGCACAATTTTCACAGATATTGTTCATTTTTTTTTTTTATTGTTTTAAAGATGCAATATCCGGCAAAGTATCTTGTAGCTGATATTGCGTCTTCATCTGGCGGATTAACTATATTGTTCGTATTCATGTTATTTTCAAAACATTCCTCATTCTTAAGAGTGTCGTAATTTTGTGATAGCTCTTGGGTAAGTATTATTTGTTCTTCTATATCACTCTGCAAAATAGCATTCCAATCCACCTGTAGATATTCTGAATCGTCTTCTTCGCAGTTGGAACATTTCGATTTGAATAAAATTTTTATCGATATAGCTTTGGCTAGCAGGGAGTTAAATTCGGAAACATTTGGATTACTTTTATTAATATTCCGCACTCTTATTTTACCAAATAAGTTCTCTAACGGATCTTGATTAAATTTAATTACATAAATGTAATATAAATCATTATGATCCATGAATAATGTGTCTCTTATTCTTAAAACGCTTTCTATAGTTAAGGCCAAGCCTTTGAAACAAATTGATCTATTTCTTGCGTTTGTGGATTCGATGTTTAATATATAATTCTTCATTTCTTGTATAAAATGCATATTTTGATCATTCCGTATAAGTGCTGGTTTTCCATTTAATAGGTCGAAAAGTCGATAAATTTTTTTTATAAATTCAGCTGTAGATTTTGCAAACTGGGCTACATGACTTGGACATTTTTTTTTATTAAAGCTTTAATGCCGCAGGCTAAAGATCTGCTTAGAACTTGTGCAGCCAACTTCATGTTCATTTTCTGAAACTCAGTAGGATAAATGTGTGCCGATGTAAGTTTTGGACATATTTTGATAGTATTACTTTTTTCTGTGTTATAAAGGTATTCAATTACCTTCCAATTAACAATTCCATCAAAAGTGGTCAAATTGTATTTAAGTAAGTTGTTCCGAATACTCTTTATAAGATGAAGAATAACATACATTCCATATATGGATTTATTTCTGTACGAGTAAGTGAAGTTCAAGTTTTTTTCATTTAGATTAAGTTTACTATATAAACTACGATTTGTGGGTCCTTGATCACAGCAAATAGCTCCAACGGTTAGTTTCAGCTCCGCGCATATATCAAGACAATTATATACCTGTATCTCAAGTTATTTCATATGTATATTGCTTGGACAAACGACATGATATAAAACTTGCTTAAAATTTCCGTATACACTCCGAATCATAAAAACGCACACAGTATTAGCGCATATATTAGATCTTTGATTCCTTCCGTAATCATCAAACCTCCAATTTCATCTTTGAATTTATTGTAGGTTAGATTCGTCTGAAGGCTCATCTCATCAAATATAATCACGACTTCTTTTTCTTTTGGTGATAATGTCGAAGTTATTTTCTTTATTTCCTCTAGAACATTTCTATTTATTTCAGGTGACAGACTTTTAGTCTTAATCCACCTATGTAATGTAGACGGGTGCGACAAGTGTAGTCCAAGCTAATCCCGTAAAAAGTTGTATCCGAAAGACGAATGGAAAAAAATGCACTGCGAAATCCAGTTCTCCTCTTCGGTGTATTTTTTTGTACTCTCAGATAGAACGAGCTTCAAAAATGTCTTAGTATTTTGATCAATACCAAGCAATAAATCAATTTTCCCCATCCTCCATCCCCCAAAAATAAAGTACGACAAATCTGGAAGTCCTTCTAAACCCTTAGATATAGTCCATATATGTAGATATATACAGCATAAACAACTATCAAATATTAACTATAATTGACAAGTTTTCTAAATTTGCCTCAGCCTTCACTCTCTCAACAGGAAATAGTTTATCAGTAATTAAAGCCTTAAGATATTTTATCAGCATTTATGGCATTCCCCAAAAAATATCTGTGACCAGAGATCAGAAATGTCAAAGGACAAACAGAATTTCGATCTTTATTTAATCAAGTGCTGAGAATAAGGTACATACATACAGACAAAATAACAAGCACACAACATAAGATCAACCATTTGCACATATATATATACGATCTATACTCCTATCAAATTTGGATGCACAAATCATGCACTTTTATATTTTGTAACTTTCGTCTACTTTTCATCACAAAGTGCAACGAAATGATTGACTTTTCCGGCCCTTCAGTTACACCTTTTCATATACAACGCATACGCGTTTACAAAACTTCCATTCATGAGAATTTATTCTTTTGCTGCGGTGGTATGGAAATCACACCGTCATGCATCTTCATGCCCCTTCCCGCATACCCCGTTTTCACTTCATCACCTCGTTCGTTTCCATGCCACAACACACGATGAGAAAAAGAACTTTTCCCACACTAGCGAACGGAGTGAAGAAAAAGAAAAGCTCTTTTTGTGGTACTTATTCTGAAAGCTCTCTGTCTGCCAGGACAAAAATATGCTTGATTTTTTTATATGGGCGTGCATCTTTGTAGTTTATTATCTGTGGTAAAACTGTTTTATGCATTTACCAAACCACTACCTGATCTGAAAAACCTACATCTTTTTATTCAACAAGGAAAAAGAAGTACACAGTAATAACCTGCTCAATGCTTATCGTTTAATCAGTTCCTTTACTCATTTTCTTGGCAAAGTCATTCACTCAGTTGCGTAACATGTGGACTAAAATTCAGAGTGGGAATGGAAACCAAAAACAGATTTTGCTAACTTTGTTTGCACCCATCACTCACTCATCCTGTCATTATAACTCCATTCTCAGAGAGTAATAACATCTTTCTTTGCTTGTGAGAAATGAGAGCTCGCCACCTAGTCGGTCAAAGTAAAAAAGAAAAAATATCGCTTGATGATAGTACTATAATTTTCATATACAATGATATTACTCAACTTTAAATCGTGTAGGAATCTACGTCCAACTTTATATCCTTCATTGTTACTCGTATATTTCGTTGAATTATGGGTGGCAAAAACTGGAAAGTGCTGATTTCATCATTTGTATAGTTTCTATCATTGATAGCTATGGTATCTGAGCGTTCCATAAAAATTTATCAGGAAAACTGAGTTTTTTGCATAACTATTATCTGTTCCTTTTATCAACTGGCTAATACAATGATCCGAAAAAAAAAATTTGGAGTTAGTTTTCGTTGCAGATTACTGTATCACGCATCTTTGAACATGTATGTATCTTTGTTGACATAAATTTCATCATGAGCCAAGAAGAGCTTGTGCGTGACTCATTTTTCGGTTTTCGGTAGCGATATGGCGTAGAGCAAAAGTGATTCTTTCTGCAGCATGGTCTTGCTTATATTTCGCTGTGAAAGTATATTTAGGATTTCCTCCCTATTCAAGGGAATGATGTTTATGACTCCTGGTTTCGCTAATTGGGCTACTGTGATGAATTCGCTGAGTTCCACTTTGATAATTGCAAGTTTTTTGTAAAGCATTTGCTCGTATTTGTCAAAACTGATATTGTAGATTCTTACAATAATTAAAATTACGATCTTGTTGTACGAGTAATCCTCCAATATTCGTTGAGTGAACGCTGTTAGACGCACGTGGATTTTGTGTTGGTTGTTGCTATTTTCAATTGCAATATTTTTTAATAGATTGTCACAGTTGTCGCGTCGAGTGTACTGGCAATCCACTTTCATGCCGAAGCAATCCAATTAACTGACCTGTCCTACGCTTTTTCCGTGTAGTTTTACCAGTAAATGTCTAACTTGTCCAAGCTGGTGAATCAGTTGCGATCGTAGAATTCTGGTTCTGTCTATGTAGCGTTCGATTGTGGGTGCATTTTCGTTTATTATGTCATCATAGTTCGTCAAATTGATCTTATGTACCATCTTGAATGTTTCACCAATTATTCTAAATCCCCACCTTCAATGTTATTGTGGGTGTATCGCATTCAAATATATTGACTGCTCCGATGTCAATGAGAAATTTAAGAATGCAACAATCTGGTAACGTATTTTATGTAAGGAATGCTGGATAGGACACTATCATAAAATTCATCTCTGTTTCCGTTGGTTTTTCCTCTAGACTTTCTGTATCGTATTCAAGATTTTGGATTTTAAAGGGCGGTTAAGAGCTGACCGGTTGATGTAGTTAACCTGTCTTGATTGAACAGATTGGTTGACAGACATATGTACTTGGGGCTTTGGTCCGGTCGTTCGAGGTGGCGGGAGATAATTTTTCTGGGGTCATGTAGAGGTAGAGGTTCTAGTGAGGAAGAAGTAGTGGCCTTATTCGCTCTTGTCTAGGTTGCATTGGTATCTGATTTATTGGGGCAGTTAAGTTGTAATTAGCCTTCGGATGAATTGCTAAGCTCCTGCAATTCAGGTTCTGAATTTCTAGGCATTGCGCATATGCTTCGGGTAGAGTTTTTGGCTTTTGGATGACTAACAGCTTAGATAATTCGCTGAAGATGTCCAATGCCCGATTTCGGTAATCTTTGATTAGTACTTTGACCGTCCCGGCACTGTAGTCCTCCGTTCCAATCTTGTTAATTATGTGCGAGCACTGGTAGTTCACGCCAGCATAGTACTCATCAGTGCTCAAGCTTCCTTGCGAAAGGGTGCTTAATAGATGTTCAAGTATTCACACATCTCTTTTGTTGGCGTAATGTATTTTAATGGACTTTAATGGCCGACCAGTCGTCACTGAATATGTTGTACTAAATAAGCGCTGAATCGGCTCCGTCCCTTATTTCCTGGCGAGTACTTTGTAGGATACCGTGGTAAAATGGCTTCTCCTTTACTATCTCGTAATCCTTTATTATGTTTGAATCCAGGATACGTACTGTACCGGATTTCCGTCGAACGTTTGCAGGTCTTGTAATTTACTGATTTATTTCAGGTCTTGTTCAGTTTTAGGGATTCGCAATGTTGCAATATTTAAGGAAATGGGACTTGCTTCAGTTTCTAGTGACCCTAGCCTCCGCTCTAGTTCCTTGATTCTCTCAATTTGAGGGTTTACCGCTCCAGTGAACTGCGTAATGGCGGTTTGAATCGCTTCCATTTTGCTAAATATTGTTATGTTATATGTTTGCTTTTATCTGATTTTTCTTCTTGTTTTTATGGGTCAATCTAGTTTCCTTAACTAATTTGTGTTTGTATGACAATATTCTGCGTATTTTACGTTTATCTTAGCAACTAAACGTATTATTTACTACAAATGGTTTTATTCGCTCAACAGTTATTATATTTTAGTAATTTAATCTGAAACCTTACCTTAATAAATTTTGGTGTATTTTATCAATTTCGTTTTAGCAATTTTAAGACAAATGAATTGAATGAGATTTCAGTAATGGACTAACAATAAGATTATTAGGGTGTTCATGTCTCTTCGGGTTCTTCGGGTATGAGACGCTAGAACGCTCAGTGAATGGTCGATTCGGTGGTAATCTCTGA
The DNA here is from genome assembly GCA_963082735.1 of Pocota personata. NCBI lineage: Eukaryota > Metazoa > Arthropoda > Insecta > Diptera > Syrphidae > Pocota > Pocota personata. The sequence continues at coordinate 92,748,280 of OY720429.1, forward strand.
ATACGCTGCTTTGTTAAAGATTACTCCTTTTAGATTCAGATTCACTATCGATAATGCACTACGGCAGGGATTTATTTCTCCTTTTTATCTGCTTCGTAGAGGTGTTCTCTCTTGTAGCAGCCTACTGCGGTACTATCATGCTATCACCTGTACACTATCACCTTTTGTGTACCTTTTCGCGAATTTATTTAATGAAATCACACAATTTATCATCGATGTGGATTTGGTTCGATCATACTTGATATTTTTAGCAATCTCTGTGCATACAGTGTACATCTATGTGGGATGACATTTATTATGTTGCACAAAACATCACACGAATTAATTCGTCGATAGATCTACTAAACATTTTTTAATTTCTCGCTATGACTTTTTGTATCAGAGTTCCCTTTGATGTTCGTTTTATTATTGAACAGCTTAAGGTTACATGCTTTGTAGGATCCCTTTACTTTTGAAAGCCATTTTTTTTTTATATAGAGTATCTATATCGCATTCCTGACGATATGATTGGGCATACAATATTTCTTAATTTTTGCAAGATCTATACAGCTTTTATTTAAACCACAATACAGCCCAAAGAAATGGGAATTTGATTCAGAATACCCGTCTAGATCTGCTGCCATTTTTCTTAAAATAAAAAAAGAAGCAAACTTTGTGTTGAATGGACTGTATTTTTTAATTTTAATTAAGCTGAGCACTGCGCAAAAAAAACGGCCACAATACGCTCCGAGGCACGAAAAAGTGATTCTACAGAATGACAACCCTCGGTCTCACGTTGCAAAACCCGTTAAAACCTACCTGGAAACGCTCAAATGGGAAGTCCTACCCCACCCGCCATATTCCCCAGATATTGCGCCATTCGATTATTACTTTCTGTTCGATGGCACATGGCTGATCAGCAGTTCCGCTCATATGAAAACATCAAAAAATGGCTTGATTCGTGCATAGCCTCAAAAGGTGAAAACTTTTACCGTAACGGTATTCGAGCTCTGCCAGAAAGAGTTGAACTCTTAGAAAAAATGTAAAAATATTTGGTGCGCAACTAAGTTCTCTTTTTTGATGAAAATTAAACTTTATTGTGAAAAAATAGTTACAAATGAATCATTCAAAGTATTGCCCATCGCTAGCTACAACTTTTTTCCCTTCTTCATTTTCACATACCAAAAGTATATGACGCCAAAACAAAATCACTAATGTGTCAAAACAATTTGTTTACCATATCTAAGCTCGATTGATGACGTTTTGGATATGTCAAAATCGACCAGCACTTACTGCTGGAGCCATCTATTGACAAACGAGAACTTATTTGCGCACCTAATATTTTTCAAAAATCAGAAAGAAATAATAATTACTTTATAAATCAATTGACTTATTGTTATAAATAGAACTGCTGAGAGAGAAGCTGTGCAAGAACAGGAGCAAGTTGCAGGACCCAGAAAATTGCAAGAATGTAAAAATACAGTCCATTCAACACAAAGTTTGCTTCTTTTTTTATTTTAAGAAAAATGGCAGCAGATCTAGACGGGTATTCTGAATCAAATTCCCATTTCTTTGGGCTGTATTGTGGTTTAAATAAAAGCTGTATAGATCTTGCAAAAATTAAGAAATATTGTATGCCCAATCATATCGTCAGGAATGCGATATAGATACTCTATATAAAAAAAAAATGGCTTTCAAAAGTAAAGGGATCCTACAAAGCATGTAACCTTAAGCTGTTCAATAATAAAACGAACATCAAAGGGAACTCTGATACAAAAAGTCATAGCGAGAAATTAAAAAATGTTTAGTAGATCTATCGACGAATTAATTCGTGTGATGTTTTGTGCAACATAATAAATGTCATCCCACATAGATGTACACTGTATGCACAGAGATTGCTAAAAATATCAAGTATGATCGAACCAAATCCACATCGATGATAAATTGTGTGATTTCATTAAATAAATTCGCGAAAAGGTACACAAAAGGTGAAAGTGTACAGGTGATAGCATGATAGTACCGCAGTAGGCTGCTACAAGAGAGAACACCTCTACGAAGCAGATAAAAAGGAGAAATACATCCCTGCCGTAGTGCATTATCGATAGTGAATCTGAATCAAAAAGGAGTAATCTTTAACAAAGCAGCGTAGGCAGAGATTACCACCGAATCGACCATTCACTGAGCGTTCTAGCGTCTCATACCCGAAGAACCCGAAGAGACATGAACACCCTAATAATCTTATTGTTAGTCCATTACTGAAATCTCATTCAATTCATTTGTCTTAAAATTGCTAAAACGAAATTGATAAAATACACCAAAATTAATTAAGGTAAGGTTTCAGATTAAATTACTAAAATATAATAACTGTTGAGCGAATAAAACCATTTGTAGTAAACAATACGTTTAGTTGCTAAGATAAACGTAAAATACGCAGAATATTGTCATACAAACACAAATTAGTTAAGGAAACTAGATTGACCCATAAAAACAAGAAGAAAAATCTGATAAAAGCAAACATATAACATAACAATATTTAGCAAAATGGAAGCGATTCAAACCGCCATTACGCAGTTCACTGGAGCGATAAAGCCTCAAATTGAGAGAATCAAGGAACTAGAGTGGAGGCTAGGGTCACTAGAAACTGAAGCAAGTCCCATTTCCTTAAATATTGCAACATTGCGAATCCCTAAAACTGAACAAGACCTGAAATAAATCAGTAAATTACAAGACCTGCAAACGTTCGACGGAAATCCGGTACAGTACGTATCCTGGATTCAAACATAATAAAGGATTACGAGATAGTAAAGGAGAAGCCATTTTACCACGGTATCCTACAAAGTACTCGCCAGGAAATAAGGGGCGGAGCCGATGCAGCGCTTATTTAGTACAACATATTCAGTGACGACTGGCCGGCCATTAAAGTCCATTAAAATACATTACGCCAACAAAAGAGATGTGTGAATACTTGAACATCAATTAAGCATCATTGAACATCAAAAAATGGCTTGATTCGTGCATAGCCTCAAAAGGTGAAAACTTTTACCGTAACGGTATTCGAGCTCTGCCAGAAAGAAGGGAAAAAAGTTGTAGCTAGCGATGGGCAATACTTTGAATGATTCATTTGTAACTATTTTTTCACAATAAAGTTTAATTTTCATCAAAAAAGAGAACTTAGTTGCGCACCAAATATTTTTACATTTTTTCTAAGAGTTCAACTCTTAGTAGCTAACAGAAATCAGTGCGAACGTTATTACTTGAGTGATTCGATGTTCACAATTGATGCACAGGCGACGTAAGCGCGCTGGGCCCGTAACCAATATTAATACTAGCTGGAAATTTTAAACTATTGGAATTTGGAGATGGACTTTGAAAATGAGTGCACTGAGTGCAAACATTGCTTCTCAGTTTTATTTCTGTTATCTTTTGCTTTCATAACAAAAATAAATTGGGAGTAGATTTTATTTTCTGCGGAGTAGGGATATAAATTTGATCTACCCACAAAGGAGTAAAAGTTTAAAAGCTGGTGTACTGTTATTAACGCACAGATTCACTATGGGCAATGGACACCACACTGTGATCATTTGGGGTCGAAAAATAGCCCATATATATACTACATAATAATAGTTTCACACAATTTGAATTTCTAAATTTTCATACTAACCCTAATATCAACAGTAATACCGCATTCTGAAAGAAATTGATTTTCTCGAAAACTGCTTTAATGGCTTGATAAAATTCGATATTTGCGTAAGTGTATATATGCTAACAGATGGTATTAAAAGTTGTTGGCCATAAATTGGTATAACGGTACTCAACTCATCAACTGGTTTTTAAAAATTGGCTATTTATTGGCTTGGCTATGGCCATGGCATACCCAATTTTATAAAATTGTCAAAATATATTTTTTCCGATTCATTAAAAAGAAGCATTTAATAGCTAATGAGCTATTAGCTATGAAATTCTCGTGTTTGTACTCCAAAACATAAATTTTTCAATTTCAATTTATTTCGTACCAGCTCGCCTGTCGTTACTTGAGCGTTTTCTTATTTTTTTTTTTTTTATTTTAGTCTTAATATAATCATATAATATTAATTTTGTAACATAGAGCAATAATACCGGTAAAAAAGTGATCTCTGCCGTCTGTCTATGCCTGGAAGATCACGAAATGTCAGAACATATTCTATGCGAATTCCTTCAGTGGCTCGCAGTAGACACAGACTACACGGAAGGGAATTCATAATCCTTGCAATTGAAATGGTCACGGTCAATGACAAAGAACAAACGCGGTAATAAATACTTTGTCATTTCTTAAAATAATGACTGATATGCAACATTTTGGTGGAATTTATTAGAATGTTACTGGTTTCATAATATATACAATATGTACATATGTATATGCAAAACTTTAAGGAACAATATTACACAATGTGTATTTTAACTGTTTTAAATCCTCTTTTCTAGAATCTGCAGAAATTTGCTTATTCTGACAGAAGTGATTCTGAACGAAAGCAAGGCACGATTGGAAAATAAAAGTATAATACAAAACCACATATTTTTCCAAAACCACAAAAGAGATTAATATCAAAATCAGTATACCTTGAGCTCCTGTTCAGCTTAATAGTTTGTAAAAGGAACAGGTTTTGAGTTCTTGTCCAGATAACCATTTTCCAATAGGAAATATTCAAACCCGTGCAGTTTTGCATAAGTTATTGTAAAAGCAAACAGAACATGGTGACATTTCATAAACTTAAATAACTTTCAAAACCTTCTATTTGATTGGAACGAAATCATTACTTTAACTACTATCTAGTAAAAAAGGAATCATGCAAATTGATTCATTAAGTTGTGGAGTGATGATCCATTATCCCCCATTACCATTGGCGATAAAACTGTACCAGATAAAACTTATTCGCCACAATACTGAAGATCTAGTAGTAACGCTCTGTCAAGCTATCCAACTGCGTCTACACAACATTGGGTGCACAGCTGGAACTAGACAAGCTCAACAATATTCTTGCCATTGCTCTTAATTCAGCACTCATCGAAACCTCTCCATCAACAAGAAGGAAGGTAAGCAAATGACCGCCGTGGTGGAGTGCCGAACTGAATAGTCCTGACTTCAAAAGCAGAAAGAACTTTATTAGAACTAACTCTGGATTGCGAGATCTGAAATGAGAGCCTAATGATATTTAAGAAAGATGTAAGAAAGGCTGGAGTATTGATAATACAGGATCTTCCAATATGGACTTCCGAACTTTGAAAGTTGAAAGCGGCCATATTATTGAAACAACATCTGTCAAAATGGCTGTCATTTATTCAGTCTGTTTTGCCAAATCACCATGGACGGATATATTGTTCAACAACACGTGTAAATAATAAAATTGTTTTTTCAAAATGGGTGTTCTGTTCGGGCAACGTTCCGCGCGAGTTACGTACCCAGATACGTGCCCATAGCTAGCAGTCATACATACATCAAATTTTCATTCTTAAAGTTCAATGCCAAGATAAGAAATTGTAAACCTTTTCATTTAGCTTTTGCAGTCCCACATATATAACGTAATCCTAAATTTTCTCATTCGGTTTTTGCATTCCCGCAGACATTAAGTAATATTGAACTTTTATTAAGCGAATAATGCATGTTCCATAGAAATTTCAAACTCTCCTACTTATATTGTTGACATCCAAAGTAAATTGTAATGTAAGCAAATATTCAATATAAAAGCCTATGGAAAATTATTAAGATTGTCAATTGTTCTTCAAATAAAGTGTAGGGCGAAGCTCCGCAAAAATAAATTTTGTTTTTTTTTTAATTGAAAGGCGTTCCGCTATCTTAACTGGCACAGTCGACGGTTGTTAGAATCGGCAGACAATGCTGCTGAGGGAAATTGATCCGTCTACTGATCCGGAGGCGCTCCTTGCGCTGCTTAAAGAGAAGGAGTGCGACGACCTCCATTTCGTAGGGGTTAAGCCATTTATCACAGCTAGGGCCAAAAGGGAGAAGCGAAAACTGCCATTCTTCCTTGTTCAGCTCTCACCCAACAGTAAACTGGATGGTCTAAGAAGTATAAAAGTCCTAGACTACCAGGTTGTCGAATGGGAAAAATTGAAAAGGAGCGAAAACATTTAACAATGTGTTCGCTGCCAAAGGTTTGGTCACGCCGCGTCGAACTGCGAAATGCAGCCTCGATGTGTTAAGTGTGGAAAGAACCACAAAGCAGAAGAATGCACTCTAGGTAAGGATGGAGTTGCAGATAAGAGCCAGCTCTCGTGTGCTTTATGCAGGAACTCGGGGAACACCGCAAACTATCGGGGTTGTCCTAAGTTCCAGTATATTAAGAAATTAAATCTGGTTCGTTAGCAGAAGGTCGTAGTGAAACGTCCATCTGCTAAAATGGAAACACAATCCGCGACTCTCCAAGTGACCTACGCACAAATGGCGGCAGGTCGGGGAAATACGGAACAGGCCGAATGTTGCTTCTCAGGCCAAAGCGCCTAGAGCACCGGAGGCTTAAACTTACTTGCTCGCTATCCAAGGGCAGATGGGTCAGCTTCAGCGTCAGGTACAGGAGCAGGCAAAGCGGGTGGACCAGATCTACGCACTTCTGCCGAGCCTAACGCACCTTCAGTCGTAATGGGTACGAACATGGAGGAGCAATCCTTGAAGATCCTTGCAGTGAATGTGAATTCACTGATTAGGATCGAGCGAAGAGCCGTATTGTTTAAGTTGCTTGATGACCAAACCCCTGATGTGCTTATGTTTAACGAAACAAAGCTATCCCAGAAACATAAATTGGGGCACAATAAATACAATATTGTCAGAAGAGACCGACCTAACTCGACACAAGGAGGAGGTGTTGCGATCTTAATTAAAAAACAACTGCAATTTAAGGCAGTGTACAGCGGTGAAGTGCGAAGGTTCCAGGTGCTGGAAGCGTGTATCGTGTGCATCCCTCTCCATAGTGGAAAGAAGATGTACATGATAGCACCCTATGCACGCTACGTTATTTATTTCAGAGCTCGAGACACTTTTTCGATGCCTAAGGTTGGAGTCGGAGGAGAATTATTTCATCATGGCCGGAGATCTAAACGCCAAACATAGAGATTGAGGAAATAACACACCTAATCCTAGAGGGAACCTACTATTCAATTGGTGGGATCGGCACAGTGTCGAGTATAAACTCGATTTGAAAGCTACAGATAGAACGTCGTTTCCTAGAAGCGGATCCTATCTGGATCTTATGCTATTTGACGTACGGTTACAACTGACAGACATGGACCGACAAACTTTAAACTGCCTGCACACATTTGTGTATGACAGTGACCATTGCGGACCCAGTGCCGTCATAACGATTCCCAACGAAATTGCGGAGTTGGAGGAGTTCGTCCAAACGTACTCCTACAATTATAGTAGGACGCGTTGGACTCGATTCTCAAGAACCATGACAAGAGCACTCTCCTCGAATTCGCTCTACCCACCGTCCAATAGGAATCTGTAAAACGAGGAGATTGACTGGTACCTAAAACAAATGGACGAGACAATTAAACGAAATATGGACAATACGATACCTCGGCATCAACATACTGACAACGCAGACATATTCCACAATGCAACAATTGACGCACTACACCAACACAAAAGTAGACTGCTGTCGAGACTAAAAATCTTGTACAGACAGTTTACTGACAGACAAAACTCGGAAGTTAGGACGCATTGGAAAATAGCAGTGATACAACCCATCCCCAAAAGGGATAAGGAAAACTCCAATCCGGCAAATCTCCGGTCGATAAGTCTCCTTCCGAACATCAGCAAGGTATTCGAAAAAGCGACCAATAGAGCCCTGATTGAGTGGACTGAGAACAATAAAATAATTCCGGATAACCAATTCGGTTTTGAGGCGGGGCATGATACAATACATGCCGCGTCTAAACTGGTATCGTATGTCCAATGGAACAAAAGCAAGAAACAGTGCACGGGTGCCTGCCTGATTGACTTGGAGAAGGCCTTCGATACCGTATAGTTAGAAGGGCTCTTTTACAAGCTGAACAGGCTGGGCATAAGCAAACCACTGCTGTACATACTTTATAACATGCTCAATAGTAGACAGTTCATTGTCAAAAATGGCAATGTGACCTCTGCTGGAACATTTCAAATCAAAAACGGTCTGCAACAAGGTGCGGTGAATTCACCGATGCTTTTCAACACATACACGAGCGATCTCATAGGATCACTTCACCATGCCATAGCGTACGCAGAGGACTTGATCGCGTACAGATCAAGACCAAAAATCGAGGTCATAGCACTGCTCTTGCAACATGACTTCGATAAGATTCAGCGATATTGCGATGACTGGAAGTTGAAGATCAACTTCCAGAAATCGGAAACTATTGTTTTTAGGACGTCAGATACCTAGGGCTTTGGTTAGACCAATATCTATATTTTAACAAACATATAGATGCTGCTCTGGCCAGAGCCAGAGGTGCTTTTGCCCTTACAAAGAGACCTTTTTATAGCAAGCAACTCGATGCAAGGGTAAAGGTAATCTACTATATGGCCCTAATCCGGCCCATGCTCGTATATGGGTGCCCGGTGTGGTTCAACGTGGGAGCAAGCTTGTTGGAAAAGTTTCGGGTGTTTGAGAGGGCTTGCCTTCGGACTTGCCTTCATTTATACAGAACACCAGAGTCCAAGTACATAAAATTCTATCCCAAAGAGGTCCTGTACAACAGAGCTAACCTAATAAGGGTGGATAATTTCGTTATTAAGCTGATTCGAAGGCACGTTGTAAGAGCAATGAGCTCGATGAACAACCTGATCTCCGGGGCTTATTACCCTAATTATGAGTATCACGAACGAGTGCGCCTTAACGGCTTTGCTCCCCCAGAGGCGTTCCTCTATCTTGATAAGAAGGGTCTGATCCAGGACAGATTGGCAGTACCGCTAATCTTCCACGTTGCTCGGACAGCTGTGGATAGGCGACTCAACTACGACAGAGACGTTGCACATGGCAGTGTGGAGCGTCTACGGTTTAGTAGGGCGGTATCGGGTCGCGATATGAAGGACGTTGAACGTCAGTTCTCACAATTTTGGTGGCTGACTGAAAGAGAGGGAACTCCTTCGTCGTTCCCTCACAATCCGGGGTAGTCCGTTTAAAGTTGGCTGTTTGGTCTTGGCCGACTTACATAGTTTAAGGTATCTGTAGGTATTTTTAGGTAGGAAAAAAAAAAAAAAAAATAAACAGCAAAAAAAAAATAAAAAAAAAAAAGTGAACAGCAATAAGACAAATAAAACAATTAAGTCCGGTACGTCGAAAGGCATAGTTTCAAGTCTTAGGTTTAGCTTAGAGCGCCCGCATAGGGCCAGTAAGTTAGAATAACATAGTTAAGTTGATTAGATAGTTTTAAGCGTTTTTTGTCTAGCATTTAAGTTATAATCGAATTGAAGTAATAAAAATGCATTTAAAATAAAGCGAAAATGTAATATTAAACTTTTATTAAGCGAATAATGCATATTCCATAGAAATTTCAAACTCTTCTACTTATATTCTTCACATCCAAAGTAAATTGTAATGTAACCAAATATTCAATATAAAAGAGTATGGAAAATTATTAAGATTGTCAATTGTTCTTCAAATAAAGTGTAGGGCGAAGCTCCGCAAAAATAAATTTTGTTTTTTTTTTAATTGAAAGGCGTTCCGCTATCTTAACTGGCGCAGTTGACGGTTGTTAGAATCGGGAATTCGCGTATAAAATATATTGATGAAAGTGATTTAGAAATAAAGAAATATAACTAGTAACTAAAATAAAAAAAAAGAAGAAAATAAATTTATTTAAACATACAGTGCCACATCATACCCAAAGGAATATTGGTGAAAGTGATTTAATAATAAAGAAAAATAATTAGTACATACAAAAAAAAAAAAAAAGAACAATTTAAACATACATTGTCACTCAATACCTAAAGGAATATTGGGGAAAGTGATTTAAAAATAAAGAAAAATAACTAGTGAATACAAGAAAAGCAAATAAACATAAACAGTGCGATTCCACAGCAAAGGAATATTGATGAAAGTTATTCAGAAACAACACAGGACCAGGCACACAAACCGTGGAGAATTCTAATTCATTGGCCTGGAAGAACCACAACCAAGAAGAACAATGACCCTAGCGATCTTCATTACTGTTTACATGTGAGTCGATTTTGCATATTTATGATCGTTAGTACCAAAACACCAACCCTTATATCTATCCCTTTTTATAATAAAACCTTATGAATAATAACTGCAAAGCTTGGAGAAACAAACGTAGAACTGTAACTCCTAAACCTTATTTCAAAAACATTATTGAAGAAAGTAGCGAAGAGGAGGATATGAGTTTGGAAAATAATACACAAAATTTCATTAACATAATGTCTCAAAATCAAAATGAAGTCGTAATAGAATCAAACGTTGCCCACAGCAACGCCGCAGTAAACGGAGCCGTTGGCAATATCCGGAATAGTGACTTAAGCGTGGGTGACATTAACAGCCAAATGAACATAACTGTTGAATTTTCTTCGTTCTTGTTCAATTAAAAAAAAACACCGGGTTGTACTATAATCTTTATTCCCCCAAATAGGGATAGAGATGCTTACTTCCTACCTTCTATGGTCACAATAAGAGAGAGACAGCACAGCTTAGCCTAAGATGATCGAACTATGATATGATATGAATATAGCGGAATGGCGTGATGTTACGATTAAGTACATAATGAAGAGAATATATAAAGGGTGGTTAAGTTTTAAGGACCGATGTTGATTTTGAATAAAACACAAATTATTTAGGAAATTACTGTCATTTCTTTTTATTATGATAATATTGGTATGGTTCAATTATGTATGGAACAAAATATCGGCCAAATGGCCGCCGCGACCTCGGCGGCACACCTCCATCCGATGGTCCAAATTTTCGATGACGCTGAGGCATAATTGAGGTTCTATGCCGTTAATGTGCCGAATTATCTCATCCTTTAGCTCTTGAATTGTTGCTGGCTTATCGACGTACACCTTTTCTTTCAAATAACCCGAAAGAAAGAAGTCCAACGGTGTCAAATCACATGATCTTGGCGGCCAACTGACATCGCCACCACGTGAGATAACACGGCCATTGAATTTGTCGCGCAAAAGAGCCATTGTTTCGTTAGCTGTGTGGCAAGTGGCACCATCCTGTTGAAACCACATATCGTCCACATCCATATCTTCCAATTTGGGCCATAAAAAGTTCATTATCATCTCACGATAGCGAACACCATTCACAGTAACTGCCTGACCGGCCTCATTTTGGAAAAAATACGGCCCGATGATGCCGCCAGCCCATAAACCGCACCAAACAGTCACTCTTTGTGGGTGCATTGGTTTTTCGACAATCACTCTTGGATTATTATTCGCCCAAATGCGGCAATTCTGCTTATTGACGAATCCACTGAGGTGAAAATGTGCCTCATCACTGAATATGATTTTCTTCGAAAATTTATCATCCACTGTTGCCATTTCTTGCCACCATTGTGACCATTGACGACGCTTGAAATGGTCAAGAGGCTTTAGTTCTTGAGTCAATTGTACCTTGTAAGCGCGTAAATGCAAGTCTTTATGCATAATGTTCATCAACGACGAGCGTGAGAGGTGCAATTGTTGGGCACGACGACGAGTTGAGGTGGACGGCTCTTCAGCCACACTATCGCGAACAGCAGCAATATTTTCTGCAGTACGAGCTGTACGAGTATGCACTGGTGTTTTCACATCTCCTACAGACCCGGTTTGCACTATTTTTCCGTTTGTACCCACATTTGGACGATTAAATTGACCGAAAGAATCACGAAATGCACGATATGCATTTTGATTTGAACGCCCATTTTCATAATAAGCCTGAATAACTTTAACGCGTTGCTCGATTGTGTATCTTTCCATGGTTCAAATTGAGTTAGTCTGAAATTGAGAAATGTCAAATGAAATGCAGAAAAAAACTTGACGTTTAGGTGTGGTTCACATTCAACATCGGCCCTTAAAATTTAACCACCCTTTAGAACTATCAATTTATGATTGATATGTTGTAGGATATTTATTTTTCAATTGAACTTCATAATATGTATTCAATACATAACAATACCACTTAAATAAGTTGTAGATACATAGCCCTTGTTTCAACCAAGTAAGTTAGAATACATTCAATTCAATCCACATACAACTTATAACTATTATATTAATGGCTATTAAATTTTAAATCCAATATGTATGATGTTATAATAAGTTAGTTTGATTGATAATTACTTATTTAACATATGTATCCCATTTTTTATTTATTTATTTTTTATTTTTTCCTTTACAATTTTAACAGGTTGCGTTTTAGCTAACATTTTATTTTTTAATCTACTTGACCTTCGAATTTCTGTTTTTTCCAAGCCTGGTAACTGTTTTACCGACTGCTCCTTGATTTCATTACTTTTATTTTAGCCCGGTCAATATCTGAAATATACCATTTAACATTCTTTTTCGAATTTGATTTGCATGTACAAATCGTTCAACTCAATTTACCTTTATAATATACGTTACTTTACCAACAATCTTGTCTACAATTCCGGGAATCCACTCGATCATATTGATGTAATGATTCCTATACAATATACCTTCACCCACTTTAAATTCAGGCCTTATTATACTTTTACTATTTTTTATTTTTGTACTAGTTCTTTTTAAATTCATATTTCTACTTTTATGTTCGGTAGCAGATTCAAAACTACGAGTACCCCTTAAACAACTTAATAGAATTCTGGGTTTAAAACTAAATAACATTTCTGAAGGTGATCTGGAGGTGACTGTTGACGGAGTGTTATGATAGTTGAAAAGAAATTCACTAATTTTCTCTGGCAATGACATTGTGTTGTTTTGCTCCAAGCACAGCCTTTTCAGTACTGATTAAACCGATTGTACCCCCCTCTCAACTATTCCGTTTAACTGTGGGTGGTATGGCATCGATTTCATTAATTTTATGCCCTTACATAAGCAAAATTTACTAAAGACAAAAGAATTAAAAGGTGGACACGATACAACTTGGGAGGCCAAAAATTAAGAAAAAACTTGATAATTCGCTTATTATAGTATGAACAGTTGTTGTACGCATCTCCTTTATGTCACAATATTTTGAGTACGCATCTACCGAAATCAAAAATGATCTACCCGAAAAATAAAATAAATCAAAATGCATGCGTTCAAAACGAAACTTGGCAGTTTTCGTTTCTACTTTTTCGCGGGGTATATTTTGCAGAAGTTCGCACACTTCACAACTCTTTGAAAATGCCTGTATAGATTTGTCCACTAATGGCCACCACACGAATGAACGGGCTAACATTTTCATTCGTACTACTCCTGCATGATTCTTGTGAAGCAACTCCAGTACATGCTTCTGTAGGGCAAGAGGAACCACCAATCTATGATCATATAGCACACAACCATTTTCTATTGATAAACTATTCTTCTTACTGAAAAAAGGTTTTAACTCATTTGAAATTTTACTAGGCCAATTTGACTGCAAGTACTCATAAACAAGCTTAAGAACTGAGTCGGTTTGAGTACTTTCACGAACTTTTTCCGAATTCACTAAATTCTCCTCAGCATCCTAATAATTTATTGAAGTATCTTCAATTCCTGAAGCCCCATCCAAAGGTAATCGCGAAGGGCAATCCACGTGGCCCATTTTTAATCCTTTCATAAATAAAATTTTGTATTTGTACTGAGATAAAATCACTGCCCATCTTTGCAGACGCGCTGCAGCTACTGCTGAATTCATAGAACTTAGTATACTTCTTGAAAATTGTTCAAGAATGAAGTCAATGTCTTCTTTACTTGATATGCTTTCCAGATTTGTGGGAATATCGCGAAGCTTATTGCTTACTTCCGATCGGAAACGCGCCCAATTTGCATTTTTTTTAAATCTAAGAAATATTGCACTTTTTTCTCCCCTGACCAAAGAAGCCTGCAAAATACAGGGTTGTGACCAGAGCTGAGTTCATTCAATGATGTTGGCTGAGATATTGGACTAGAAGAGTTCGTAAAGAATAGATCAAGGACAGAAGGAGTTGTACGACGGCAAGGTGGAACATAGGTAGGACTCGGAGGAAACAAAACAGATATTGGTAACATGACACAAAGGTTTGCAAGTAAATTACCACCACATTTCTATTTATTACCTTACCAACAGCGGTAGGCAGCAATGTTTGTGGTAGGAACTGAGCGATATTAACTGAATGATTATTAACGACTTGATTAATTTTTGGCGGCGGAGTAATAAGATTTAGGGTAGACGAGTGAATATTTGATGTGGTAGGTGTTTCCGAAAGTGAACTAGTGCTATTTGCGCTAACTGTACCGGAATGCACTAAGCTATGGTGCCAAGAGTTACAGGTTTTACAACGAAACTTTGATTGACAGCTAACCGAGTTATGACCACAGCGTAAGCAATTGAAGCAAAGCCTTTTCGATTTTACCAAATCACTCCTTACCGCTACGTCCATCTTAAGGAATTCCGCACATTGTGTTAGCGGATGTACAGCACCGCATTTTGGGCATTGGGTGGAGACGACACGTGCATACTTTTCAAAGGTACGGGTTTGTTTCTATTCATGTCACGAACATACCCTCTACACGACTCAAGAGCCTCACAACGATGTTCTAAAAAAGTTAAAAACTGATCAATGGTGGGATACTCGGTATCTACGCTATCAGCTGACCAAGCCTGTCTATTAAAAGGTAAATCATCCACGAATCCTTTTCAAAAGAATTTAACGAATTTAAGCCTCTTACTACTTCGTCACCACCATCCAATATTTTCCGCAGAGTTTTTACGTTTGAGCTGTGAATCGATGGAAGTTGCATAAATGTCTCTAGAGGACTAATGAGGATATAACGTGGCCTGTCATATCTTTTTTCCAACCTTTCCCAAGCCTGATCATATGTAGCATCAGACACTGGGATGTGAGCAAGTAATTTTGAGGCTTCACCGCGAAGACAATAACGAAGCAAATAGAATTTTTGGATTGGCGACAAGTTTGATTTATTATGAACCGAACTTGAAAACATGTCCTGAAGCGCGGGCCAATAACGATAACTACCCGAGAAAGATTCGATATGAATCTTGGGAAGAAAGTCACTTAGTTCACTAAGGGTTGAGGTTGATGTATTCAATTGCTAGACTACAGGGGCTGGCAGGGTCGACGAAGGATTAGCCGGGGGCTTAGCTGTTTCGGACTTATTTCTTTCCCGGATTGCGGAAAGTAAAACCGATTTTACCACTAAATACTTCAATCCGAAGTCCTAGAATTCTGGTTCAGGGTCGACGTACCCATCTACATCCAGGAATTCATACATCCCCTCTTGAGAAGTATGAAATTTCACCCACAATTCTTCCAACTTTTCAACGCGAACTTGAAGAGCTTCTACGGTAGTGATTTCTGTAATTTGCTCCGAAAAGGTAGCTAATCTAGTCAACGAACCTTTTAGATTAGAACGGGACGAACGCAAAGCTACGTGCCCACTTTTTAGTGGGCATATTTACACGAATGAATGTTTTATGAATTGTCTTTAAACACGAGGTGATCGAAGCGTACGAAAATGTTCATATATGTATACACCAAAGTAGGTACATATGTATGTATATAGCCCACGTGTTAATTTTATTCACTTTGTAATATTGAACTGCAAGTTATTACGAGGTCGAACAAATGTACATACATACATGCAAAGCGAATCAAATTACACCTAAAGAACTGTTCCCTTACTAATATTCACTATCGATTAAATGCAGTAAAATTTAATCCGGCTCAATTTGGACCAACAAATTTATGGCAATATCCGAGAAAGAGTCCAAGCACACGAATCCAACACCGAAACCCAATGTAGAGAAATCCGAATTGCACGAAATTAAACGAACGATGGCTATGATTTCCCTAATTAGGTGTTATACTAAAAATATGTTAAATCCACGAAAAGATTATACTCAAACGAAAGACCAGCACTTGCAAAATGCAAAGGAAAAACGACGAAACGAGTAAGTGTATATAAAATGTTTATTAGGAGGTACTTATCCCTTTGCTGGTTGAAATCCAAGTGAACGAGAAAAATTATTTTTACAACCAACTGCATATCAGTTATCAAAATCGGAAGACAATAACGTTATGAGTATGGCAATTGAAATCAATGTAAAAAATGAGAGAGATCATGACTATTGCAATTAGTTTAACTGTTGCAAGAAACGTAGGGTAAATTTTAACATGTTTAGCAATTACTATAAAAATAAAAATTATACAATGGAACTAAATGAATAATTTTCGATTTAAATGAAGTTAATGTTTTATGATGAAATATTCCCAAACAACGACAGAAAAAGAATTATTGGTAATTGTCTGGGCAGTCAAACAATTCCGTCCATATCAGTTCGGACGAAAATTCAAAATAATAACTAACCACAAGCCGCTTACATGGCTCTTTTCTTTAAAAGACGCAAATTCAAAACTAATTAGGTGGCGTCTAAAATTAGAAGAATACGACTATGAAGTTATTTATAAAAAAGGAGAGGAAAACACAAACGCTGATGCACTGAGCAGGATAAACCACAAAGACATAATGAAAATATAGGTTAACATCAATGTATCTGACTCTCTGCAAGATACAAGTGGCACAACAATCCATTCCGCCCAGGGAAACCAATATCAGAACTACCCTTAAATTCGTTCAGTTCTCAATTAATACTAGAGACATCAAACAGAACACCACCTATCACACTTTCTAATACATTCCGAAATAAACAAAGACGTAGCATCAGGCTCCCTATCTTCTCAGAAGAAAATGTCGCCGCCATTTTTAAAGAATACTTACCTCCAAATAAATTAACAGCCATATACACAACAGATGATGAGATATACCATATTATTCAAACGGTGTACTCGAAGTTTTTCGCTCAATCAAAAATATTTAAACTCGTACGTTGCACAGAATTCCTTAATGGCATAATAAATGACGATGACCAAGACAAACTTATTAATGACTATCACCTAAATTCAAATCACAGAGGAATTAATGAAGCTCTTTCACACCTCACACGAGAGTACTGCTTCCCGCTAATGAAGTGTAAAGTTACCAAGATAATTAATAATTGCGAAGTATGCCAGACTTCAAAATACGACAGGAAATCCAAAAAAATTTAATATCAAATTCCACCAAACCCAGAACAACCCTTAGACATAGTTCATGCCGACATCAAACAAACAAATTTTAACGGTCATCGATAAATTCTCGAAGTTCGGCGCAGCATACATTTTAAGTGATAGAAGTAGCATAACGGTCATAACATCCTTAAAACATTTTATTAGCCTATACGGCATTCCCAAAACCCTGGTAACCGACTAAGGCGCTGAATTCACATCAATCATATTTAAGGACTTCTGCATACAATATGATGTTAAGCATCACATCACTTCCTATCAACAATCTAATAGCAATACACCAGTTGCACGGATGCATTTTACTTTAACAGAAATATATTGAATTATATACGATAAAAATAAACAGAAACAGAAACAGACAACAGACAACAGAAGCCATGATGACATTTTTCATGAGACACTTGTTACCTACAATAATGCAATTCATTCAGCCAGAAAATTAACCCCGTTCGAATTATTCTATGGCCGCACATATAAATTCAAAAATGTAAAATACAGTAATTTACATGATTATCTAGACAAACTAAATGAATTTCAGAATAACTTATACTCCTCCGTAAAAGAACAAGTAGATAGACAAGTCACTAAAAACATCGAAAAGTTAAACCAAAGCGAGAACCGCCTAAAAGCGTTAGATCAGGTTCAAATATTTTCAGAAGGGAATGTAAGAGAAATAAAATGACCCCCAGATTTAAGAAGCACTTTGTTAAGAAAAATAATAGGGTTACACTAATCACAACCAGCGACAAGAAATTAAATAAGTCAAAAATTAAACGCAAATGCAAATTTCAGGTCTCTACAGGCAGCTTGACGAAGCAGTCCAGTAGCAGACAATAAAGAAATGACAACACGATTAGAAAACATTACTAGACATATTAACGACCAACAAGAACTCCTGGAAAATTTCTTGAATACATACCAAGCTGCACTTTCAAATAAAGTCCGATCAGACCAAGATACCTTCCAATATATACAGTACATACACCAGGCGAATTTCAACATAGACACGCTTAAGTCACATCTTCAAGATATTGCCGACTCGATAAATATGACAAAACTAGCTATTATTTCTACATAAATACTCAGTCCTCTTGAGCTAGATCTCATAAAAAAAGAATCAAAATAAACTCCTACGTGGAAATATATAAAGTGATCGAATTACAGGCCTACTACAACCACTCCAAGATTATCTTTAATATAAAAGTACCAATAATATCAAAAGAAAATGTTTCACTCCATCACTTAATACCCCTCCCAATATATAAGACACACATCATCCCTATACCAAAACCCTATGCCCTCTTAAACGATCTGAATATCCAATTTGTCGAGGAACCATGCGTAACATTAGAAGAAACCTATATTTGCAAGAAAAATAACCTCGAAGCTATTGCCTCAAATAACTGCATCGCCCATCTTATTCAAAGCAAACAAGCCAATTGTGAACTGATAGAACAAGATCAACAACAACAAATAATTCAACCCGAGGAGCACTTCATCGTACTGATAGACATCCCCATCACCGAACTAGAGACAACTTGCGGAATCAAAAAGAAAACAGTATCGGGAACCCTATGAAGAATGTGAAATCACCATCAATGAAGTGGAATACACCAGCAAGGCATACATTCTCTGGGACGAAATACAGATCATCCCAACTTCCTTCATCCCGATAAAAACAACAAAATCAACGTGTTACGATCGAAATCACACCAACAGCAACAATTCTTTCTTGAGTCAACAGCATCAATCACCATTGTCATCATCATCTTCATCCTCTACTGGAAGCAACATACCCTCCCAGAAGAGAGCCCAGATGCAGCAACCACAATAAGCTCAGTTTCAGCACCTGTGCCGCAATCTAGAGTGGGAGGAGTTACGTAACCAGATACGTACCCATAGCAAGCAGTCATACATACATCAAATTCTCATTCTTAAAGTTCAATGCCAAGATAAGAAATTGTAACCCTTTTCATTTAGCTTTTGCAGTCCCACATATATAACGTAATCCTAAATTTTCTCATTCGGTTTTTGCATTCCCACAGACATTAAGTAATATTGAACTTTTATTAAGCGAATAATGCATGTTCCATAGAAATTTCAAACTCTCCTACTTATATTGTTCACATCCAAAGTAAATTGTAATGTAAGCAAATATTCAATATAAAAGCATATGGAAAATTATTAAGATTGTCAATTGTTCTTCAAATAAAGTGTAGGGCGAAGCTCCGCAAAAATAAATTTTGGTTTTTTTTTAACTGAAAGGCGTTCCGCTATCTTAACTGGCGCAGTCGACGGTTGTTAGAATCGGCAGACAATGCTGCTGAGGGGAATTGATCCGTCTACTGATCCGGAGGCGCTCCTTGCGCTGCTTAAAGAGAAGGAGTGCGACGACCTCCATTTCGTAGGGGTTAAACCATTTATCACAGCTAGGGCCAAAAGGGAGAAGCGAAAACTGCCGTTCTTCCTTGTTCAGCTCTCACCCAACAGTAAACTGGATGGTCTAAGGAGTATAAAAGTCCTAGACTACCAGGTTGTCGCATGGGAAAAATTGAAAAGGAGCGAAAATTGAAGAGTGCGCGAGAGTTCAATAGGGCTTCAATTTGGGTGAGAAGGGTATACGATTTTTCGAAGGTTAAGATGTCAGAACCGATTACGCGTTGAAGGTGTCATTTGACTGACTTCACCCCCGCCTCCCACAAACCGCCGGAATGTGGTGCTGACGGTGGAATGAAATGCCAGGTGATGGAGTCACGAGCAAGAGACTGGGCTACGAGAGTGTTATGGTGCTCTGACAAGGTGATTTTATGCAATTCTGACAATATTCTAGCTGAATCACGAAAGTTGGTGCCGTTGAGTATATGTGCGATGGTGTGCCTCGCCGGCCGCGCTAAAAGGCGGAGTAACGCAGCTAGGAAAGCTTCGGTCGTCAGATCACTGACCGGTTCTAAATGCATTCCTTTTGTTACCATACATATAAATAAAGAGATGTATCTTTTGGTAGTGCAGGTTTTCCGACCATATTTAGATTTTATTTATTTATTTATTTATTTATTTATTTATTTATCTACAAGCGTCATTGCTTTACAGATTCGATAAACAGTAGGTTTATAAATAAGTATAAATATATATAATAAACAAAAGAAAAATAAATTTAGACTAACTTTTTAAACATTTAATGAAAACAATTTATTTTTAAACTTGTTTCTAGATGAGCTTAAATCTATTTCAATCCAAACTGAGTTAAAATTAGAACTTGCCCGCGATACAGGTTCATTTAACCCGTAGTTTGTTCTATGCCGTGTGCGAAAAAGAAGCTCTCTTTGCCTTAACGGCCTCTCGGGAGCATACAGAGGAATTAAAGCAAGTAAACTTGGACTTTTTATATGATAGCATAATAGGTCTCTAATGAATATTACATCATGAATTTTTCTTCTTTTAGATAGTTTTGATATACCAAGAAGTTGACACCTGGCATCATAACCAGGTGAAAAATTCCAGTGCATTTTGAAAAAACTGAATTTTGAGAATTTTCTCTTTACCCTTTCCACTCTATCAATAAGAACTTGGTAGAATGGACACCAAATTATGTCACAGTATTATAGTAGAGATCTAGCTACGGACACAAATAAAGACATCAGGTTGATGTATTCAATTGCTAGACTACAGGGGCTGGCAGGGTCGACGAGCGATTAGCCGGGGGCTTAGCTGTTTCGGACTTATTTCTTTCCCGGATTGCGGAAAGTAAAACCGATTTTACCACTAAATACTTCAATCCGAAGTCCTAGAATTCTGGTTCAGGGTCGACGTACCCATCTACATCCAGGAATTCATACATCCCCTCTTGAGAAGTATGAAATTTCACCCACAATTCTTCCAACTTTTCAACGCGAACTTGAAGAGCTTCTACGGTAGTGATTTCTGTAATTTGCTCCGAAAAGGTAGCTAATCTAGTCAACGAACCTTTTAGATTAGAACGGGACGAACGCAAAGCTACGTGCCCACTTTTTAGTGGGCATATTTACACGAATGAATGTTTTATGAATTGTCTTTAAACACGAGGTGATCGAAGCGTACGAAAATGTTCATATATGTATACACCAAAGTAGGTACATATGTATGTATATAGCCCACGTGTTAATTTTATTCACTTTGTAATATTGAACTGCAAGTTATTACGAGGTCGAACAAATGTACATACATACATGCAAAGCGAATCAAATTACACCTAAAGAACTGTTCCCTTACTAATATTCACTATCGATTAAATGCAGTAAAATTTAATCCGGCTCAATTTGGACCAACAAATTTATGGCAATATCCGAGAAAGAGTCCAAGCACACGAATCCAACACCGAAACCCAATGTAGAGAAATCCGAATTGCACGAAATTAAACGAACGATGGCTATGATTTCCCTAATTAGGTGTTATACTAAAAATATGTTAAATCCACGAAAAGATTATACTCAAACGAAAGACCAGCACTTGCAAAATGCAAAGGAAAAACGACGAAACGAGTAAGTGTATATAAAATGTTTATTAGGAGGTACTTATCCCTTTGCTGGTTGAAATCCAAGTGAACGAGAAAAATTATTTTTACAACCAACTGCATATCAGTTATCAAAATCGGAAGACAATAACGTTATGAGTATGGCAATTGAAATCAATGTAAAAAATGAGAGAGATCATGACTATTGCAATTAGTTTAACTGTTGCAAGAAACGTAGGGTAAATTTTAACATGTTTAGCAATTACTATAAAAATAAAAATTATACAATGGAACTAAATGAATAATTTTCGATTTAAATGAAGTTAATGTTTTATGATGAAATATTCCCAAACAACGACAGAAAAAGAATTATTGGTAATTGTCTGGGCAGTCAAACAATTCCGTCCATATCAGTTCGGACGAAAATTCAAAATAATAACTAACCACAAGCCGCTTACATGGCTCTTTTCTTTAAAAGACGCAAATTCAAAACTAATTAGGTGGCGTCTAAAATTAGAAGAATACGACTATGAAGTTATTTATAAAAAAGGAGAGGAAAACACAAACGCTGATGCACTGAGCAGGATAAACCACAAAGACATAATGAAAATATAGGTTAACATCAATGTATCTGACTCTCTGCAAGATACAAGTGGCACAACAATCCATTCCGCCCAGGGAAACCAATATCAGAACTACCCTTAAATTCGTTCAGTTCTCAATTAATACTAGAGACATCAAACAGAACACCACCTATCACACTTTCTAATACATTCCGAAATAAACAAAGACGTAGCATCAGGCTCCCTATCTTCTCAGAAGAAAATGTCGCCGCCATTTTTAAAGAATACTTACCTCCAAATAAATTAACAGCCATATACACAACAGATGATGAGATATTCCATATTATTCAAACGGTGTACTCGAAGTTTTTCGCTCAATCAAAAATATTTAAACTCGTACGTTGCACAGAATTCCTTAATGGCATAATAAATGACGATGACCAAGACAAACTTATTAATGACTATCACCTAAATTCAAATCACAGAGGAATTAATGAAGCTCTTTCACACCTCACACGAGAGTACTGCTTCCCGCTAATGAAGTGTAAAGTTACCAAGATAATTAATAATTGCGAAGTATGCCAGACTTCAAAATACGACAGGAAATCCAAAAAAATTTAATATCAAATTCCACCAAACCCAGAACAACCCTTAGACATAGTTCATGCCGACATCAAACAAACAAATTTTAACGGTCATCGATAAATTCTCGAAGTTCGGCGCAGCATACATTTTAAGTGATAGAAGTAGCATAACGGTCATAACATCCTTAAAACATTTTATTAGCCTATACGGCATTCCCAAAACCCTGGTAACCGACTAAGGCGCTGAATTCACATCAATCATATTTAAGGACTTCTGCATACAATATGATGTTAAGCATCACATCACTTCCTATCAACAATCTAATAGCAATACACCAGTTGCACGGATGCATTTTACTTTAACAGAAATATATTGAATTATATACGATAAAAATAAACAGAAACAGAAACAGACAACAGACAACAGAAGCCATGATGACATTTTTCATGAGACACTTGTTACCTACAATAATGCAATTCATTCAGCCAGAAAATTAACCCCGTTCGAATTATTCTATGGCCGCACATATAAATTCAAAAATGTAAAATACAGTAATTTACATGATTATCTAGACAAACTAAATGAATTTCAGAATAACTTATACTCCTCCGTAAAAGAACAAGTAGATAGACAAGTCACTAAAAACATCGAAAAGTTAAACCAAAGCGAGAACCGCCTAAAAGCGTTAGATCAGGTTCAAATATTTTCAGAAGGGAATGTAAGAGAAATAAAATGACCCCCAGATTTAAGAAGCACTTTGTTAAGAAAAATAATAGGGTTACACTAATCACAACCAGCGACAAGAAATTAAATAAGTCAAAAATTAAACGCAAATGCAAATTTCAGGTCTCTACAGGCAGCTTGACGAAGCAGTCCAGTAGCAGACAATAAAGAAATGACAACACGATTAGAAAACATTACTAGACATATTAACGACCAACAAGAACTCCTGGAAAATTTCTTGAATACATACCAAGCTGCACTTTCAAATAAAGTCCGATCAGACCAAGATACCTTCCAATATATACAGTACATACACCAGGCGAATTTCAACATAGACACGCTTAAGTCACATCTTCAAGATATTGCCGACTCGATAAATATGACAAAACTAGCTATTATTTCTACATAAATACTCAGTCCTCTTGAGCTAGATCTCATAAAAAAAGAATCAAAATAAACTCCTACGTGGAAATATATAAAGTGATCGAATTACAGGCCTACTACAACCACTCCAAGATTATCTTTAATATAAAAGTACCAATAATATCAAAAGAAAATGTTTCACTCCATCACTTAATACCCCTCCCAATATATAAGACACACATCATCCCTATACCAAAACCCTATGCCCTCTTAAACGATCTGAATATCCAATTTGTCGAGGAACCATGCGTAACATTAGAAGAAACCTATATTTGCAAGAAAAATAACCTCGAAGCTATTGCCTCAAATAACTGCATCGCCCATCTTATTCAAAGCAAACAAGCCAATTGTGAACTGATAGAACAAGATCAACAACAACAAATAATTCAACCCGAGGAGCACTTCATCGTACTGATAGACATCCCCATCACCGAACTAGAGACAACTTGCGGAATCAAAAAGAAAACAGTATCGGGAACCCTATGAAGAATGTGAAATCACCATCAATGAAGTGGAATACACCAGCAAGGCATACATTCTCTGGGACGAAATACAGATCATCCCAACTTCCTTCATCCCGATAAAAACAACAAAATCAACGTGTTACGATCGAAATCACACCAACAGCAACAATTCTTTCTTGAGTCAACAGCATCAATCACCATTGTCATCATCATCTTCATCCTCTACTGGAAGCAACACACCCTCCCAGAAGAGAGCCCAGATGCAGCAACCACAATAAGCTCAGTTTCAGCACCTGTGCCGCAATCTAGAGTGGGAGGAGTTACGTAACCAGATACGTACCCATAGCAAGCAGTCATACATACATCAAATTCTCATTCTTAAAGTTCAATGCCAAGATAAGAAATTGTAACCCTTTTCATTTAGCTTTTGCAGTCCCACATATATAACGTAATCCTAAATTTTCTCATTCGGTTTTTGCATTCCCACAGACATTAAGTAATATTGAACTTTTATTAAGCGAATA
This sequence comes from Pocota personata, assembly GCA_963082735.1. Lineage (NCBI taxonomy): Eukaryota > Metazoa > Arthropoda > Insecta > Diptera > Syrphidae > Pocota > Pocota personata. The sequence goes on from OY720429.1 coordinate 92,773,277, forward strand.
ATGCATGTTCCATAGAAATTTCAAACTCTCCTACTTATATTGTTCACATCCAAAGTAAATTGTAATGTAAGCAAATATTCAATATAAAAGCATATGGAAAATTATTAAGATTGTCAATTGTTCTTCAAATAAAGTGTAGGGCGAAGCTCCGCAAAAATAAATTTTGGTTTTTTTTTAACTGAAAGGCGTTCCGCTATCTTAACTGGCGCAGTCGACGGTTGTTAGAATCGGCAGACAATGCTGCTGAGGGGAATTGATCCGTCTACTGATCCGGAGGCGCTCCTTGCGCTGCTTAAAGAGAAGGAGTGCGACGACCTCCATTTCGTAGGGGTTAAACCATTTATCACAGCTAGGGCCAAAAGGGAGAAGCGAAAACTGCCGTTCTTCCTTGTTCAGCTCTCACCCAACAGTAAACTGGATGGTCTAAGGAGTATAAAAGTCCTAGACTACCAGGTTGTCGCATGGGAAAAATTGAAAAGGAGCGAAAATTGAAGAGTGCGCGAGAGTTCAATAGGGCTTCAATTTGGGTGAGAAGGGTATACGATTTTTCGAAGGTTAAGATGTCTTCACGTTAAGATGTGACTTCACCCCCGCCTCCCACAAACCGCCGGAATGTGGTGCTGACGGTGGAATGAAATGCCAGGTGATGGAGTCACGAGCAAGAGACTGGGCTACGAGAGTGTTATGGTGCTCTGACAAGGTGATTTTATGCAATTCTGACAATATTTTAGCTGAATCACGAAAGTTGGTGCCGTTGAGTATATGTGCGATGGTGTGCCTCGCCGGCCGCGCTAAAAAGCGGAGTAACGCAGCTAGGAAAGCTTCGGTCATCAGATCACTGACCGGTTCTAAATGCATTCCTTTTGTTACCATACATATAAATAAAGAGATGTATCTTTTGGTAGTGCAGGTTTTCCGACCATATTTAGATTTTATTTATTTATTTATTTATTTATTTATTTATTTATTTATTTATTTATCTACAAGCGTCATTGCTTTACAGATTCGATAAACAGTAGGTTTATAATTAAGTATAAATATATATAATAAACAAAAGAAAAATAAATTTAGACTAACTTTTTAAACATTTAATGAAAACAATTTATTTTTAAACTTGGTTCTAGATGAGCTTAAATCTATTTCAATCCAAACTGAGTTAAAATTAGAACTTGCCCGCGATACAGGTTCATTTAACCCGTAGTTTGTTCTATGCCGTGTGCGAAAAAGAAGCTCTCTTTGACTTAACGGCCTCTCGGGAGCATACAGAGGAATTAAAGCAAGTAAACTTGGACTTTTTATATGATAGCATAATAGGTCTCTAATGAATATTACATCATGAATTTTTCTTCTTTTAGATAGTTTTGATATACCAAGAAGTTGACACCTGGCATCATAACCAGGTGAAAAATTCCAGTGCATTTTGAAAAAAATGAATTTTGAGAATTTTCTCTTTACCCTTTCCACTCTATCAATAAGAACTTGGTAGAATGGACACCAAATTATGTCACAGTATTATAGTAGAGATCTAGCTACGGACACAAATAAAGACATCAGAGAATGAGGATTGGAAAATTCAAGAGTATTTCTTTTGATAAACCCAACCATAGCATTAGCTTTGGAAATTATGTAGTCCACGTGGTCCGAGAACGTCAATGCCTGATCGAATACAATCCCGAGATCTTTAACCGTATTTACCCGGGTAAGTTCAACGGAATCGATTGTATAACGTTGGATTATTGAGTTTGAACGCCTGCTAAAAGAGGAAACGTTACATTTTTTTACATTTAAGAGAAGGCAATTTTTCTTGCACCACATAAATAGAGCATCGATATCAGACTGTTGTTTAGCGCATTCAGTTAAGCTTATAATCCTTAAAAACAATTTCATGTCATCGGCATAATGAAGGCACTGGGAGTACTTTATAACGGAAGTTATGTCATTGATGAAAAGAATAAAAAGTAATGGTCCTAAATGGCTACCTTGAGGCACACCTGAACTACAGATAATTGGTTTTGAATAAGCAGAATCGAGCTTTACTAACTGCACCCTATTAACTAAAAAGAGGAAATCCATTTTAATAAAGATGAATGAAAGCCAAAACATTTTAGCTTGTGTATTAAGACAGTATGGTTAACAGAATCGAATGCCTTGCTAAAGTCCGTATAAACTGTATCTACCTGATAGCCCCTTTCGAATGAATTTAATACAAATGATGTGAAATAAGTTAGGTTTGTGGTTGTAGATCTCCCCGAAAGGAATCCATGTTGAAATTCGGATATATGTTCTTTTACTAGAAATTCTAATTTATTTTTCACTATGCTTTCAAAAAGCTTTGGGATGGCTGATAGTTTGCCTTAAAGATGGGAACCAGAAACGATATCTTCCATTTATCCAAAAAAACTGCCATGTTTCAATGACATGTTGAAAATATGTTCAACAATGGGTGACAAATACTATCACTACAGTTCCTTAAAACAATTGCAGGAATACCATCAGTTCCAGCATTTGATGATGGTTTCAAGCCCCGAAGAGCTAAAGTGACGCTTTCTAAATCCAAAGTTATAGAACCAATGTCAACTTTCGAGTCAAAGATGCTGGAAAGAGGGAGCACTGGATTACTATTGGAGTAAACGGATTCAAAAAATTTAGCAAACAGTTCACAAGAAGATTGACTATCGTTTGACTCAGTCCCCTCGTATTCCATAATCTCCGGAATACCGTACGTATTACGTTTCGATTTTATGAAAGTCCAAAAATATTTGCTATCAGTTACAAGTTTACTTTCAATATTCATGATGTAATTCGCATGCAAAAACTTATTGAGTACGCTAAACTGTTTCCTTAAAGCACAAAAATACGCATAATCCATCGTTTCAAATGATCTTTTATACCTTTTCAAAGCCTTGTTTTTAAATTTTTTTAAATATATTACCCGTTGGTTGTACCAAGGGGGCTTAGAGAGTTCCTTTTTTGAGGTTCTTGGAACAAACTTTACAAAACCTTCTTCAGGAATATTTGTGAAACGGACATACGCATTATCAAGACATAAATAATTAAATTCATTAGTCCAATCAAAAGAATTTAACCAATGATTTAAACCAGTATAATTGGTTTTAGCAAAATTGTAACTTATATTACAATTACTAACAGGTTTTAAAATATTATAAAATTCAAATTCAAACTCAGTTTGTTTGGTGGATTGAATTATTGAGTAAATTACAAGAAGCGATTTACGATTTTACTTTAATTTCTTTCACATTTACAAACAATATAACTAATATTCTATTTAATGAATTCTGAATAGTATTTACTTGAGAAAGACTTAAAGAATACAGATAGTCAACAAAGCCATGTTCGTGATCGGACCTTAAATTCGAAGGAATTAACATTTTATCCTCATCTGACCAAGACCGATTTACATCTCCAATATTAAAATCTCCTAAAACATGATCAATATTATCAATATGTTTTAAATAAACACTTGCTACACTACCAGAAGGTACATAACTTACTATTAAGATAAGTTTAGATTCTATGTTTAATCTTGATTCTATGTTAATCTGAATAGATAATTGTTCAACATCATTTATTGGCAATGGTATTAGCTTGCATGATAAGAATGATCGAACAGCAGTAATAATTCCACCTCCACGATCCTTGGCAGTACCACATCGGTCGACGCGGAATACGTTGTATATGCTGCTGTCAAATATTTCCGATGAGAGAATATCCTTATAAAGCCAGGTCTCAGTAATGACGACAATATCATACACATACTGGGAAGAAGCGACGAAAAGATCATATATTTTTGACCTCATTCCACTAGCATTATGATAGTAAAGATTAAGTGTTCGGTTAGTGACAGTAGCTGACGGTGAGCAGACATCATTTAAATTTAGTTGAGCACCGTCAGGCCTTACTCGTTTTTTTGAAGATTTTGAAATGGACGCAATCGTACACCGACCGGCCAGATATTTGCATCGCACATCGCGACCTTATGTTCAACTGGTATTCCAATTTTGAAGTTAATCGATTTTAAATTTTGTCCAACTGCACCTCGCTTAATAAGCTTGTAGCACGAAAAAATAGTTGGGCTAACATTGATTTTTGAGGCCAAGTACTCAGTAATAGCTTCCGATGTAGTAGATGGACGAAAACTCCCCAAGTGAAACCATTTAAGCTTACGTATAACACCAATGTTATTGTTTCCATTATTAGTACCCATTATTACTTTCGGTTTAGGCCTATTAGTCAAATTTATTGGAATAGGACCGGCATAGTCGCATCCACAGTTATAGCGAAGTGACCGTGCTTCAATTAGTAGGCTATGTTTTCTCCAAATTGCAGATTCTGCAGCCATCTTATTATCTCTCATTTAGTATTATTAATTTCATGTGGAAGAAACTTGTATCGAGTGGGCTCCGACAAATGTCGACACTTTAGAATAAACCGACGAATGTAGGCAACGGTATGAATCAATCGATTTCAAGACGAAATGCCAGAGGATAGAAAATCGAGGGGGTGATCAGGATTAGCTACGAAGTAGGACGGCTTATACTGTTTTTTCTCATCCTGCTTGCAGTCTGGATACTCGGCGAAGTTTAGCATAATGGGCCAATGATCATCACTCTTTCCTAGCAAAGGTAGACCAGTCCACCAAATAGTGAGTGAGGTAAGACATGAGGGTGTTATACCGCGCGAAGTACAGTCTGCAGGATTCTGATCCGACCTGACGTGGAACCACCGGCTTCGAGATATAGTATTTAAGATCTCAGCGGTTCGATTCCCAATGAAAATATCCCAATGTCGAGGTGCTGATTACAGCCAATAAAGAACAACCTTTGAATCGCACCAGGCGAAGACGTTTGAGCAAGCAATATTTAAGGATTCTTGAAAAGTAATAAGTAGACGCATAAGCAAGAGTACTCAACATAGCTCTAGCCGAGGAATGGTAAGTTGCTTAATAGGAGCAACTCGAGTTTTAGCTGCAACGATATTGGTTGTGATAATTCCATTAGGAAGTACGAGTATTGGTCGCGAATAAATAACGGCAACATACGCCTATGCCGATGCCGATGCATCCGAAAATCCATGTAACTGAAATGTTGTATCTGCGAAGGCGATGAAACGAGGAACGCGAATTTTGGCCAGCACCGTCTTTAAGAATATTACGTTTTGTGATGGGTTCATTGACAAAATAGTCTAGTTGTGAGTTCCAGTACAACCGTAGAACTTTAACCCACGAATCTGATTCATTTTCAAATGATACTATACAGATGTTCTTCCTCCTGTAGAAGCTCGGGGCAATTACATGTACTTTGCTATTTACTTAATTGTAAACCGGCTTTTGATCAGAGTTTCACTAAACATTTCTTTTTACAAATGGCTTCAGGTAGAGAATCTCCACCTAATACAACATCATCCATGTAAAAGTCATTAAGAAGGATTTCTGATGCGGCCGGAAATTCTTCGCGACAGTTTTTGGCTAATTGTTCTAACACGCGAACCTTCAAATATAGTGCACACGATGTTCCATATGTTACTGTGCACAAACGGAAATGTTTCAAGGGCTCTGCTGGCTAGTTCTGCCAGACAGTTCTTTAGAAATCAGTGTCTTTACCCGTCACCCAGATTTGACGAAACATTCTTATTATGTCAGTGGTAAAGACGTATAGGTGTCTACGAAATCTAAGATACACAGAAAGGAGGGTACGCTGAATGGGCGGACCGATCATAAGTGATTCATTAAGCGAATTTCCATCGGAATCTTTAAATGAGCCTTCGAACAAAACGCGGAGTTTTGTTGTACCACTGTCTGTTTTGAATACCGCGTGATGAGGCAGATAAAATACGTTTGGTTTGGAGATTCCACTAGGAGGAATCTTAGACATATGCCCCAAGTCCAAGTATTCCTCCATGAATTGAGAATAGAGAAAAACAAAAATAGACAGTGGTGCATTAAGTGTCGCGGTAGCGCAGAGCTAGTGTTAGCTACCAGTGACCTGGGTCGTTCGGGTTTCATTCCAACCGGAATAAAAATTCCGCACTTTTTTTTTTTTTTTTAAGATAATAAACATAAAAAATAACAAATGAGGTAATGAAAAAAAGTGAACGCTCCCTGCTTCGCATAGCGGGAGTAGTGGACGCAGGAAAGGAGAAAGTGCCACTTATCAACACCTTCAAGATGGAATTAAAAGACACCATTGAGCTATGTAAATCGGCCATAGGCAACAACTTTTTTATTAAACGTATTAATAAAGATAGGCATACTATCCACTATAATACAGTGGAGCAGTTCAAAAAAATAAAAGGTTTATTAAAGGAAACGACGAACGAAGCATGCCTGGTGGCACTCGAAGAAGCTGACCATAAACTGAATTTTGGAATAAGGCATGCCAAAATCAAGGTTTTCCGCCCCTCTGGTCCTGACGATGAGACAAGGGAAATTGATGGCACCGACAAGTTGTCGGAGGACATGTCGACGCCATTACCAACACCACCATTCCGAATATTGAAAATCGCACAGTTTATCTGCGCCACTAGTGTTTTCCCAGGCAAGGAAGACATCCACATTTGCCTTATTCATGAGCCCTGGGTGAAAGGTTCTGTCGTTAAAGGCCTGAGGGACAACCGGTACAACATCTTCTACAATACCATTAACCAGGTTAGTAATAAACCTAGGACCTGCATCCTAGCTAAAAAACATATAAATGTATTTCTATGTCCTAATTTTAGCTCTGCCGATTTAACTGCAGTTAAATTGGAGGTTGCAACTGACACTCTTTTTATTTCCTCAGCTTATATGGATCGAGACAGTCCATCACCGCCTGAGGAGGTACGACAGCTGACATTAGCGATCGCGGAGAAAAATGGCAAATTGATTTTAGGCTGCGATGCGAATGCCAGACATACGCTATGGGGCAGCTCGGAAATCAACAAACGCGGTGAGTCTTTATTCGATTTCCTTGTGATGTCCAACATTTCTGTGTGTAATATGGGTAACAAACGAACTTTTGTCTTTCCGAGTTCGGATAATTTCAGAGGTTGGGAGGAAGTCTTGGACATTATACTCAAGACCAATATTGACAACCTTAGAGTAACTAATTGGCGGGTATCCGATCGTCCATCTTTGTCTGATCACAAATGGATAATTTTTAATGTTATCCTCGAGGTCGAGGCACCTAAGCCATTTAGAAACCCTAAGAGAATTGACGGGTGCAAAATTGGTCAGGTTATCAAATCTAAACTTCACAGAACACCCGGCGCGAAAATCGAATCAGTCAAGGAACTTGACGATAAGATCATAACCCTAGAAAAAGCCATGGGTACGGTTTTTAAGGTTTCGTGCCCTATTAAATTCAGTAAGAAAAAATTTCCCTCATGGTGGAACGAAGATCTTTCTAATCTTAAGAAGATTACCAGAGAAATCTTCAATGTCTGCTATCGACACAAGCTTTGGCAACCATATAAGGATTGCCTAAAAGAATACAAGAAATCCATTAAAAGGGCCAAGTCTCTGGCTTGGATGGACTATTGTCAGTCCATTGAAACCATTAAGGACTCTGCCAGACTGAGTAAGATCCTATCGAAGGAACACTTCAGTCCGTTCTTTATCAAAAGGCCGGACGGGACTTGGACGGATTCCTCTAGCGAGTCTCTGGAGCTTTTAATGCAAACTCACTTTCCAGGGTGCAGAAATGAGACTACTCACTCAAATTGTTCTCAAGATGTGCAATTCTCATCTTGGAATGACATTAAGACAACAATTACGGAGGTTGATACCTCTTGGGCCATTTCCAGCTTCTCTCCCTATAAATCGACTGGACTTGACGACATACTCCCGGTAATGCTGCAAAAAACATTGGATCAGGTGGTCCCTTGGCTAGTTCCGATCTATAGAAGCTGTATTCTTCTAAACCACGTCCCCCTGAGTTGGAGGCGTATTCGTGTTGTGTTTATCCCGAAAGCGGGGAAGCGGGGGCATGAATCTGCAAAGGCTTTCAGACCCATCAGCTTGTCATCTTTCCTCCTTAAGACGTTGGAACGTATATTAGATACGCACATCCGTAATACAATAGATACATCCCTTCTATCAAAATTTAAGCATGCGTACACTAAGGAGCGATCGATTGAGATGGCGCTCCATGAAGTTGTGCGTACGATAGAAAAGACAATACACTACAAGCAATTTACTCTTGCCTCCTTTTTAGATGTTGAAGATGCTTTCAATAACGTTAGTACTGAATCCATTCAGGAAGCTCTGTCCCAACTGGGTGTAGGGGAGTTTATTTGCAAGTGGATAGTGACTATGCTAAAAACCAGAATCATTCAATCGACACTCGGTAATAGTGTTTCCACCATATCCGTTGTAAGGGGAACTCCCCAGGGTGGGGTTATCTCTCCTCTTCTCTGGCTTATGGTAATTAACAAAATTTTGTGTAGGCTTGACCGAGAGTCAAGGTTATCGTGTATGTGGATGATGTGGTAGTGTTGGTATCGGGGATGTTTCCTTATGTGATCAGTGAGATTATGGAAGGTGCCTTGGATAAGATTAGCACGTGGGCCACTGGATGTGGACTTAGCGTCAATCCGAGCAAAACTGAACTGATGCTCTTTACCACAAAAACCAAAATACCGGCTTTCACGCCTCCACGGCTTCATAACCATTCACTCTCGTTATCATCTAGTGCTAAGTACCTAGGTGTGGTACTCGACCCTAAATTAAGCTAGAAGCTTAACATTGAACAGCGAGTAAAGAAAGCCTGTGTGGTTTTTTATGCTTGTAGCAAAACGTTCGGTAAGAAATGAGAACTCCGTCCGAAGAGGGTCATTTGGATGTATACTGCGGTGGTGCGCCCTATACTTTCATATGGATCGCTAGTTTGGTGGCCGGCGGTTAATAAAGCATACATTACCAAACTCATCAACAAAGTACAAAGGACTGCGGCTCTAGGTGCTACAGGGGCGATGAGAACATGCCCAACTGAAGCCTTGAACGTAATCCTTCACCTTATACCACTCGACCTTCACATAAAGTATATATCAGCATGTAGTGCGGTTAGATTAAGAGAAACAGGTAGCTGGTGCGATAGTCTCTACGGCCACAACAGCATCCTTAATCTGCTACCTCGGGAGGTGGCGGCAAATCCGACCCACTACATAATTCCCAGGGTGAACTTTCGAAATGATGTCACTGTGAGATTCCCTTCCAGGGCGGAATGGAAATATGGCACGGTGACTAACGAGTTCAGTACAACCATTTTCACTGACGGGTCGAAAATGGACTGCGGGGTAGGGGCGGGAATCTTTTCTGAATCCCTCAATATCTCTAGTTCATTCCGTCTTCCCAATTCATGCAGCGTATTCCAGGCGGAAGTTCTTGCTGCACGAGAGGCGTGCCGTCTCCTCAAACATACATCGATACAACTTACCACCATAGCCATTTTCATTGATAGCCAGGCCGCTATCAAAGCCATCGTTTCTGCGGCTTCCTCCTCCAAATTTGTGGAACAATGCAAGAAGGAGCTTGCCGCACTCGGTCATCGGTCTAGGATCAGCCTCATCTGCGTGCCTGGTCATAGTAACATTGACGGAAACGAAAGAGCTGATGAATTGGCGAGGCAGGGATCTACCCTTGACTTCTTCCGTGCGGAGTATGTCAACATTCCGTTAGGGGCCCTTAAGGGTAGAATCTTTGCTCATTTCCTTACAGATGGTGGTAATAGATGGTGAGGGTTGCAGAACTGTGTCATATCCAGGCAGATGTGGCCCAAGTATAACTGGCGCAGAACACAAGAGCTATTAAACAGAAGCCGGGCAGATATTGCTAGAGTTCTGGCAATTAGCACTGGCCATTGGCCCATAGGGGTCCACGCAGCCAGACTGGGCATTACTTTTAATGCACATTGTCGTAGCTGCAATGTGGCCAACGAGCCTGAAACAATCTTTCACTTGCTTTGTAAGTGTCCGGCCCTTAGTATTGTCAGACACCGTATACTTGGCAGACACCTTTTTGATAATATTAGTGAGTTAGCGGAGACAAGCATCGGGGACATCATCAGTTTCCTCAATGCCACGGGGTGGCTTTAAATAATCTTTTCTCTCCTTTCCCACAAGTCCAACGTCAGTTTCTACAACAATTTAGGTCACTTGAGTTGTGGTATTAAAACGGGGCCTCTGCGCTAATTATGTTTCAGCATAACATGCTGCCACAACCACACCTACGTACCTACCTACCTACCTACATATTTCCATACCCTTCAAGAATATCTTGGACAACGTAGCAAACTGAAACTTATTTTACGAAATCAGATTTTGGATATTCATATAGATTGCCAGTTGTTGCAAAGCCATTTTTCCACACGTTTGCATACATAGAGCAAATTTGCTTGGCTTACTATCAGACTCATATACTATATAGTATATATCTATAGCATTGCTCACAAATACATTACTTATTGGCAATAATGCCAAATAATAAACATCCCAGCTATAATTCATATAATATTTTACTAAATACTTTTCATTTTTTTACACAACCACTTTTAATTAAATCGTTAGTAATAGTGACATATAGTAATAATACGAGTATTATTCTATCAACACTAAATATTACACACTTTGTAACTCAATAAATTGTATTTGAACACATGTATTAAATGACATTGCACACTGTCGAAAGGAGTTTCCGATCTACTCGTACATATGAAAATATTGACGTGCTAAAATTCAAATAAATCGCGTAAAATGTTACTTTTTTCATGATGTTGGATTACCTATCTAACAGCCGCATATATTTCGACGAAATCCTTAATACGCACATCCACGTAATTCTTCGTAAAAATTTTCAGCTTAAGAGACGAAAGCAACTCACAGCTGTTTTTATGCTGAATGAAAGGATTTTAGTACGTACTATGACATTTGCAAAAGCTCTTTTTGTGAATTTTTGCTATTACTTCGACCTAATTACCTGGAACGGATCGCATATCATATCCCTCATTTTCTAATTACCTGGAACGGATCGCATATCATATCCCTCATTTTCTAAATCATCCATAATAAAACTGCGGAGCGTTGCGAACTTTTTGATTCAAATACAATGACATCTTCCTGCTCAGAGAATATTCTCGCTAATTTTAAGAGTTTACCAGATAATTTCATACTAAAATGTTTCCAAAGAATAAAATGGGCGTGGCTGTCTCCAATTATAGCTACAGGTGACGGATTGTAGTGAAATATTCACAGTAAGACTTAGCCATCACCGTAAATAGCTTTTAGAAAGCAAAGCAGAAAAGAAAACGCCTCCAAGATAGGGGCGTGGCTCTATACACAGTATGGGCGAATTGTAGATGATAGCAATATCTATATATTTTGTAAGGTTCAGTTTCTAATAAAAATGTTGGAAAAATTAATTTTGTTTTGATTTCAATAATTCGTAACCTTCTATATAAAATATCATGTTCTTAGCTCAAATTTAAGGCTCAAAAAACTACTGACATACAGACAGGTAGACAGACAGAAGGACAGATGGACTGACATGGTTAGATTGACATAGTTTTCTATGCCGATCACAAATATATTAATTTTTTAGGTCTATCGTTATTATTTCTCTATGTTCCACACTATATATCAAAATTAAAGTACCCTATGGGATGGGTTATAACCAACGTATGTATGTCATTAAAATACCCAAAGTCTGTGTCTTCAAGCAGACGAATTTAGATCTTTGTTTGTTAGCTCAAGTATTGACACAGTGTGTCTATCAGACACATGGTTCCAATAACATACTACAGATAGTCTTAAATGGTTACAGATTGTTTCGCTTGGAAAGGTATGGGAGGAAGGGTGAACAAGTAGCTCTATATGTGTGTACGTTCGAAATGGTATAAGCCGCAAGCTTATATTGAGTACTGGATATGGTAGATTATTGCTTTATTGAAATTGCTTGTGGAAAAATGCTAATAGGTGTGGTCTGTTGTCCGAATGCAAACGTTTAAATTAGAGCAGTAACTTAAATTCGGTGTCCCGATTATGCTTCTTCTAATGTAATTAATGTTATAATAATTATGAGAGTTAATATAAATAATTGATTATTTAATGTTAAATATTGAATTGTTAATCAATTTGGAATAAATCCTAAAAAAGGAGGTAATCCGCCTAATGATAATAAATAAACTTAACTTCTCCAAAGTTATGTAACGGAACTAGACTAGTGATCGAATTGTAGAAAAATCTAATTAAGACAGAAATTCGATGGGGATATACACAGCAGAAACTGTGGGTATACCACCATAACTAGCGCTGATTATCGAAAGGGTGGTTAAATTTTAAGGGCCGATGTTGAATGTGAACCACACCTAAACGTCAAGTTTTTTTTTGAATTTCATTTGACATTTCTCAATTTCAGACTAACTCAATTTGAACCATGGAAAGATACACAATCGAGCGACGCGTTAAAGTTATTCAGGCTTATTATGAAAATGGGCGTTCAAATCAAAATGCATATAGTGCATTTCGTGATTCTTTCGGTCAATTTAATCGTCCAAATGTGCGTACAATCGGAAAAAATGTTCAAAAATTTGTACAAACCGGGTCTGTAGGAGATGTGAAAACACCAGTGCATGCTCGTACAGCTCGTAATTATATAATATTCCTGCTGTTCGCGACAGTGTGGCTGAAGAGCCGTCCACCTCAACTCGTCATCGTGCCCAACAATTGCACCTCTCACGCTCGTCGTTGATGAACATTATGCATAAAGACTTGCATTTACGCGCTTACAAGGTGCAATTGACTCAAGAACTAAAGCCTCTTGACCATTTCAAGCGTCGTCAATGGTCACAATGGTGGCAAGAAATGGCAACAGTGGATGATAAATTTTCGAAGAAAATCATATTCAGTGATGAGGCACATTTTCACCTCAGTGGATTCGTCAATAAGCAGAATTGCCGCATTTGGGCGAATGATAATCCAAGAGTGATTGTCGAATAACCAATGCACCCACAAAGAGTGACTGTTTGGTGCGGTTTATGGGCTGGCGGCATCATCGGGCCGTATTTTTTCCAAAATGAGGCCGGTCAGGCAGTTACTGTGAATGGTGTTCGCTATCGCGAGATGATAACGAACTTTTTATGACCCGAATTGGAAGATATGGATGTGGACGATATGTGGTTTCAACAGGATGGTGCCACTTGCCACACAGCTAACGAAATAATGGCTCTTTATTATAGTTACGGAAGGAAATCCATCAACCATTGTTTACAAAGAAATTTTGTAAACAGTATTTTTTACTTGCAATCCTTTGTTCAATGTTTTTCCTTCCGTAAATAAAATATATAGTTAATATTATTCTAGACCACTCAGTTATAATATCAGCAAATATTTTATCTAAAAAAAATTATGGAGATCGAGGGAAAAGTTTTCCATTTGAATCTGGTTTTGATCCTATATTTTCAACTCGTTTAACATTTTCATTTAAAATTGTTTTAATTACTATTATTTTCTTAATTTTTTATGTGAATATTGCTTTAATTTTACCAATAATTTCAATTATAAGTTATTCCAATTTTATAATTTGAATTACTTTAATAGTATTTATTATAATTCAATGATTAGTTTTATATCATGCATGAAATCAAGGAATATTAAATTGAATAAGTTAGGAAAAATAATTGACTAATTCAATTTACTTTGAATATGAAGCTATTTATTGCAATAATTTTCAACCTAATATTAGGTAATATTTGTAGCCTTATTCTAATTTGTTGACACTAAAATAGATGTAAGCTAACACAATGCACTAGAGCTACGAGCCAAGTGAATGACAGCGAATCACATGGGATTCGCCGAGTCAGTTTGCTCAGATGAACATGTTCCCACAGTGCCGGTACATTAGAATCGGATTACTCTGCTCCGGATACATGCGCTGGGATTAAATTTCTGAGACTGCAGCCTGGATAGTGGGAACCGCATCTACCTATGAGAGCGGATTAGCTTTAAGAAATAGTCTTAGTTTTGACTTGTGCGGATACGGTTCGGTATAATAAAGTTGCATTCAAATATATCTCGTAGAGTTTGGATTTTATTAATTAAGCGAACGGTGAGTGTTCGCGCGGGCTTCGGCTAGTGTTTTTTTTACATCAAACATTATCAGAAACTAGTCTACCGTAGTGAGGTTAACGGTCAGGTCGAGAGATTCCACTCCACTATAATAGAAATTTACCAATGCCTAAAAGCGGTATATAAGGGTTTCCGTCTTAAGGAATTACTGAATATTGCGGTGTATAGGTATAACAACACCATCCATTCTGTGACCAAGAAGAAGCCTTCTGATATCTTTTCAATAGATGTCAACGTATAAATTACCAGGAGCTACTAGAATTCCGCACCAGGGTGAACAAGTAGCTAAAGGGCGAGATCGAGAGGAAGCATAAAGTGAGTAACCTTAGATTTAACAGAAAAAATCAGAACCAATAGCATATAAAGAGGGTGACATAGTGTACACAGCCTATAAAGGCATAAATGCAAAAAAATAAACCCCTTTACCGAAAAGAAACAGTAGTCAATAATAATGTAGTAACTATAGTTACAACCTCCGGACGCAGAGTTCATAAAATTCATGTTAAAATCACACCAAGCTCGCAACTTTTCAAATTGAACGAAATTGTTTAAAAAAAAAAGGGGGGAAAGTGGTTTAGCAGACATTGTAACATATGCTGCAGAACTACCTTCTTAAATAACATAGAAGCACACTAAAAATGTACGAACGTTGCTTACACGCATATTAAAGCACACAATGTACTTCACGCAATACGCGTATTAAAGCACAAACTATATTTAACGCAATTAGAAAATAACACTACTTTCTCTTTGATGGCACGAGTACGATAACTTTGGCGCCAAAAATTGGTAACAGTAGAGGGGTCAAAAACAAACATTTTTTACTATGGGAGGGGGGGTCTATCTCACCCCGTTTAGGAGGTAGGGGCAATTTTAGAAAAAAATGACTTAAAATAAGAAAAAAAAATATTAAAAAACAACGGCAACACTTACAATGAAGTACTATACCGGTTTCGAAAGCCAGAAACCTGTTCTTTAATCCTAAATTTAATTTAAATCATTTCTGTCAATAGTTTTTGAAAAATTCGTATGCAAACTCAAAATTTTGAAAAAAAAAATTGAAAAAAAAAGTTTAAAAAATTTAAAATTACTATTTTTGATTTGTTTTTTGACTTTGAAGTAAGTGAATAATTGAATGAATAATAGATTAAACGTCTGGCAGGCGCCTATATTAACAGTTTTCTTAATCAACAGTACCCGGGTGGCCCGCTTCACGCGATTAAGGGATTTAAACTCTGTTTTTGCATCGGCAGGTCCCGCTCATGCAATTTCGTTGCTCCGCTCGGGGTTGGTGCTTTTCGTCAGGCAGGCGCCTTTGTCATCAATACTCTTCATCTGCAGTACTTCTTTTTTTATTTTTTATTTTTTTATCAAAATTTTGAGTTTGCATGCCAAAACTACACAAATTATTTAATTCAAATTTAAGATTAAAGAACAGGTTTCTGGCTTTCGAAACCGGTATAGTACTTCATTGCAAGAGTTGCCGTTGTTTTTTTAAATATTTTTTTTCTTATTTTAAGTCCCTTTTTCCTAAAATTGCCCCTATCTCCTAAACGGAGCGAGATACACGCCCCCCTCCCATAGCAGAAAATGCTTGTTTTTGACGCCCCTACAAAAAACCGTTACCTATTTTTTGCGCCAAAGTTATCGTACTCTCCCCACTTTGATAGAGTTAAAAATCAAAATTGTTTAAGCCAAATTTAAATTAAACTAATAAATCCTATTATTTTTACTTTATCTTTATTGTAGTACTATTTAGAATAAGTAATATGTAAAATAAAATCGCGTGATTCGATGTTCCGATCAACACATCAAGCACTTTTAATTTATTCGAAACATTCGCTAGAGAAAGCTCCTACTTTCATTCTTATTTTTCAGACTTGTTTCCCTAGTCATCACCCGAGGCTACCAGATTTTTAACTATCAATCGCCAGTCGTTACAATAAAGGAAGGCAAAGGCTGGATCATTGACGGGCACTTCAAACTAATGCACGTGATCGATTTAACACAAATCGATAACTTGATGGAAAGAGTCAACATATCAATAAACCCAGAAAGTTTTATGGGTCCAGAAGAAAGAACCACAATTGAATTTTATCTGAACAATTGAATTTTATTTACAATTGAGATCTGTGAAAGACTAACCCTGCTCAAAGGGACAAAAGGCCGGAGTGCATCGACTGGGTAGGATCGGCCTGGAAGAAGATCGCAGGAAACTCTGACGCAGCAGATTGAAACAAAATCCTCTCGAGCGAACAGAACATCATAAATGATAACAACGAAGAAAGTCAAGATGATAGCCCAATTTAAGAACGAAATCCAGGCATCCAATGTTGGAAGGTACGAGCAAAATATCCTGAACGAGATCCTGATAATAAAAGACGAGGTCGATGATATGGTACGCGTCTGCCAAATGGCAAAAAGTGACCTAATAAATACGAATCACCTGGATAGAGAAGAAATCGGCAGAATCGTTAGCGAGATGGGAAGATTGGAGAAGCGGAAAGAGGACAGCTGCGTGGTCAGACTCTTGAAGGGGGGACATACAACATGTACCTTCCGCTGGAACACGAAGGAAGTGATCGAATTCGTTAAGGCAACTGGTTTCAAAGAACAGTTCACGAACTCTCAACGGTACTTACGTAATTCAACTGGACTATGAGGTGATTCAACAAGGAGGCAAGACATTTTCGACCTCCACGTATTCCCATGCTCAAGTACTTCCCCCCGCCCTAACAAATATTACAAATCGAGTGCAAGAAATTGACCTTGAGCCACGAGCCAAGTGCATGACAGCGATTCACATGGGATTCGCTGAGTCAGTTTGCTCAGGTGCAAACATGTTCCCACTCTGCCGATGCATTGGAATCGGATTGCACTGAACCGGATGGTGGGAACAGCGTCTTCCTATGGGAGCGGCTTAGCTTTAAGAATTAGTCTATATATATATATATATATATATATATATATATAAATATGTAGGCTGAGTGGCAGCACTGTTGTATATTGTGACGTCACTGTTCAACTCTTGCTCTCACGAGTTTTGGAGATTACACAACAGATTGGAGGAGTATTAACTAAGCCGTCAAGCTGAGAAGTCGTGGTTAAGCTGTCTCGTTAATATTATCCTAATATACTTTTTTATGATAACAGCCGAAGTTGTAATTTTGTGATAAATTGAAAGTTGGGAGTTAACAAGAAGAAGTAATTAGTTTGCATTTGTGAATTAAGTAATTGAAAGGAGATAAAGTGATTTGAGAAGAAAGAGACCTTGTAAGGAAGGATTTTGCGAAGAATAGTATAGCGTGAACTTGAATTGTTCTATAGACTAGAAAATAAAGAAATAATTTCACAGAATACCGTTTTATCTACTCGAGCCGTAGCTCGCATATTACAATACCATACAAACAGATAATGTTGCAAATTTTTTTTAAAAAAAAAGGTAAACAAATTCTATAATTTCTTAAACAAATTGATCAACTTATTATTATACCTCCAGTAATTCTCGTAGTTATTAATTTTATTATACCTTTAATACCATTCAAAACATTCAATGAATTACAATCTAAATCTCCAGTTGTTAAGTAATATACTAAATATAAACAATAACAACCAGTTAAACCAGTAGATAAAAGTAAATAAAAGTAAGTAAATAAATTTACTATATTTAAAGAAACAATTACTAAAATTAAATCTTTTAAATAAAATTCCGCCAAAAATGCTAAATTAGCAATATTAAACAAGAAGAATTTAAAGGTGTATATAATCTTAATCCTCCTGTTAAACGCAAATCTTGAGAATTATGTACATTATGAAGAATAACACCAGCACAAAAAGTTAAGTTAAAATGTTAATTTATAATAACCTATTGATCAAATTATTATTATTAAACCTAATTGCCTTAATGTGGGTAATGCAATAATTTATTTATATATATATATAATAAATGAATTAATTAATAAAATAAATTTCTAAACAATGAGAAATTAAACCTAAACCATTTCATCCTAATAAAATTCTAATTCAATTTGGACTAACAAATTGATAATATTATTAACATAGCAAGTAATATAACTAATATTTTAATTGTCTATACATTGTCTCGAATAAATCACTAAAGAGGAAATAAAGAAAGCAAATTATATAAATATAAATTTTATACAATCAAAGAAAATAATAGATAAAAACAAGACAATAATTCTTATAAAAAACAAAATATTTCACAATTTAAAATTAATAAATTCATATCATTGACAGCACAAATCAATAATTTTATTCAACTATTTAAATTTATAATCACAAGAAACTTAATTCAGTTTTTACTTCTGATAAATTTTAAGGAAATCAATATTAAAATAATAACAAATATTCGCGTTAAGTTCTTATACTAAAAAAAATAAATTATTATAATTGTTCAAAAGTTAAACATAATAAAAATCACCATAAAGCCATTGACGGTATACAATTTAATAATGAATTATTAATTAAACAACTTCGCTTACCTAATCACTCATAACTAATATTAGCTAAACAAAATAATCCAGAAAAAGATTGTGCATGAGTTATTATTAAAATATGAGATCCATAAATACCTCAAAAAGTTATTGCTATTAATTAAAATAATTCCTATATGTACTAAATGATACCGGATACTGTCGAAATGAGTTTCCAATCTACTCGTACATCTGAAAATATTAATTAGCTAATATTAGCTAAACAAAATAATCCAGAAAAAGATAGTTCATGAGTAAATATTAAAGTAAGAGATCCATAAATTCCTCAATAAGTTATTGTTATTAATCCACTTAAAGTATGATAATTCCTATATGAGCTACAGAAGAATAAGCAAAATCAGTTTTTCTCTAACAAATTAAATTTACTAGAACTCCTCCAACAGAAGTAGTTCTAATGAACCAATATTTATAGTTAATTCCTTAACTTTGTAAGAAATAAAAAACTTGTAACAACCCATAAACTCCTAATTTTAATAAAATTCCAAAATTATTGAACCTGAAACAGGAGCCTCAACATGAGCTTTTGGTAGTCATAATTATACTGAAAATATTGGTACTTTAGCTAAAAAAAAGAGAAAAAACAAAGACAAATGTAATATTATATAAAAATGTACAGTATATAAAATATTATATAAAAAAAAATAGCAATTGAATTGGTAAAGAAACCACTAAAGTATTAAATAACAATTATATTCATGCTTGTAAACTTTCAAGTTGATATCTCCACCCCAAAATTAAAAGTAATGTAGGAATTAATTTACTTAAAATAAATAAAATAAAATTAAATATATTCTTATAAACGTAAATAATATGTACGTATGCATAAAAACAAAATATTTAATATAAATAGATTCTTATAACATTAACAAATCCAAAAAAAAATAATAAAAATATTCCATAAGAAAGCAAATCTTATACTAAAAAATAAGAAATACTTACAATACTTAACAATTTATAAAATAATTATAAATAATTAAATCAAATATAATTATAATAATATATTTTGAACCATTCAAAACATAACTTTTTAAAACAAAATGGAAATAATAATAAAAATATGTACAAATAAAGTTTCTACCATTGTAAAATATTAAAAGATTGAAAATAATCCATCAATATATAAGAATTATAGATAATACAATTGATAATACTAAAATACCTTCACAAACTTTAAAATTTATAAAAACTATTTTAAAATAATTTTCATGATTAAATATATTTAAATATATTTACTATTTATTATAGTAAATAAAATAAAGATAAAGAAACATATTGTAACCTAGAAAGCATTAATAATTGATTCATTCGAACTTTTTCGATTAGAAATAAAAGTTTCCATTACAATAAAAAAAAAGGCCATCCTTGAATTATTATTATCATTAGTTTTAATAGTTTAACAAAAACATTAGTCTTGTAAATCAAAAATAAGGAATAATTAAATTTTTCAAGAAAATATAATCTTTAATCTCAAAAATTAAAATTTTTATTAAACTATTCCCTGATATTGTATAGGTATAACTTATTTTATATTTATTACATTAATATTTAGATTCATTTTCTTATAGGAATAGTACTATTAATTCAAAGATATAATTTCCTGTAGTTCAGGACTAATAACAAACAATTTTTGATTTTCATATATTAATTTCTTAATTTTTTTTGCAAGTATATTAATTTTGTTCATTTATAATACTTCATTAGCTTCAAATAAAATATTTTCATTATCAAAAAAATAACAAATTAACGGCAGCTGAGATGAAGATGCTTCGCATGACAGCATTAGTAACAAAGCCTGATAGAATAAGAAGAATTCGAGGAAGCCTTCATGTAAAAGAACCCATTACAAGCAAGATAGGGCACGACCGGCTCAGTTTGTATTGTCATGATCAAAGTAGAGATCTTTCGAACCCCGTCAAAAAGGCAATATCAATCAACGTTCCTACACAATTGCGCAAAAAGGGCAGACCAAAAAACAACTCGATCACACAAATGAAAAAAACACCAGCATTCGATTGGCCTCAGTGACGAGGTGATTCGAAACCGGGAAGCCTGCCGGTACTTCCTGAGGTAAAACCGGCAAACCCCACAGGCAGACCAATAGGGATTGTTCGAATTGGACATATTTCATATTCCAATTCGAACAATAAATCATCTAATTAATATACCAAGGAATTAATCACTCAATTATAAAAATTGCAAATAATGTCCTTGTTGATTTATCATCATCAATTAATATCTCAATATGATAAAATGTTGGTTCTATATTAGGATTATTTTGAATTATTCAAATTTTAACTGTTCTATTTTTAGTAATACATTATACAGCAGATATTGAAATAGCATTTAATAGAGTAGATAATTTTTGTCCCTCAGGAGTTAGCGGCAAATCCGACAGACTACATAATTCCCAGGGTGAACTTTCGAAATGATGTCACTGTGACTAATTGTATTGAGTTCAATACAACCATTTTCACTGACGGGTCGAAAATGGACTGCGGGGTAGGGGCGGGAATCTTTTCTGAATCCCTCAATATCTCTAGTTCATTCCGTCTTCCCAATTCATGCAGCGTATTCCAGGCGGAAGTTCTTGCTGTACGAGAGGCATGCCGTCTCCTCAAACATACATCGATACAACGTAACAACATAGCCATTTTCATTAATAGCCAGGCCGCTATCAAAGCCATCGTTTCTGCGGCTTCCTCCTCCAAACTTGTGGAACAATGCAAGGAGGAGCTTGCCGCACTCGGTCATCGGTCTAGGATCAGCCTCATCTGGGTGCCTGGCCATAGTAACATTGACGGAAACGAAAGAGCTGATGAATTGGCGAGGCAGGGATCTGCCCTTGACTGCTTCCGTGCGGAGTATGTCAACATTCCGTTTGGGGCCCTTAAGGGTAGAATCTTTGCTCATTTCCTTACAGATGGTGGTAATAGATGGTGAGGGTTGCAGAACTGTGTCATATCCAGGCAGATGTGGCCCAAGTATAACTGGCGCAGAACACAAGAGCTATTAAACAGAAGCCGGGCAGATATTGCTAGAGTTCTGGCAATTAGCACTGGCCATTGGCCCATAGGGGTCCACGCAGCCAGACTGGGCATTACTTTTAATGCACATTGTCGTAGCTGCAATGTGGCCAACGAGCCTGAAACAATCTTTCACTTGCTTTGTAAGTGTCCGGCCCTTAGTATTGTCAGACACCGTATACTTGGCAGACACCTTTTTGATAATATTAGTGAGTTAGCGGAGACAAGCATCGGGGACATCATCAGTTTCCTCAATGCCACGGGGTGGCTTTAAATAATCTTTTCTCTCCTTTCCCACAAGTCCAACGTCAGTTTCTACAACAATTTAGGTCACTTGAGTTGTGGTATTAAAACGGCGCCTGTGCGCTAATTATATTTCAGCAGAGCATGTTGTCATAACCACACCAACCTACCTACCTACCTACCAAATTAAACGACGACTGAGTTCTTCTCCTTCACCCAGAAGGGAAAAAAGGTGCAAACAATGCTACTGAGGAGGATAGATCCATCTATCGAACCGGGAGAGCTCCTTAGGATGCTGAAAGAGAAGGAGTGCGACGGTCTTGAGTTCGTAGGAGTCAAACCGTTCACTACAGCAAGGGCCAAAAGGGAGAAGCGAGGGCTTGTTCAGATAACTCCCAACAGCAGCCTGGATAGTTTAAGGAGTATCAATGTCCTACAAATGGGAAAAAGTAAAGAGGAGCGATAACATTTTATAATGGGTTCGCTGCCAAAGGGCACGCCTCTTCGAACTGCGAAATGCAGCCTCGATGCGTAAAGTGTGGAAAAAACCACAAAGCAGAGGAATGTTCCCTTGGTAAGGATGGGGTGGCAGATAAAGGCCAACTCTCGTGTGCACTATGTGGGAACTCGGGACACACCGCAAACTATCGGGGCTGTCCTAAGTTCCAGTACATGATAAAAGTAAACCTGGTTCGTCAGTAGAAAGTCGAAGTCAAGCGTCCACCTGTTTCTAGTCAAACACCAGCCGTTTCTCCCCAATGGACCTACAACAACCGAAAGTTGCCGCATAGGCCCCAATGCCTAAAGCACCTGAGGCTCAGCCTGATTTGCTGACTATTTTGCTCTTTATTCAAGGGCAAATGAGCCGGCTTCAGCGACAGTTAGAAGAGCAGGCGGAACGGGTGGACCAGATCTACGCATTTCCGTCGGGCTTAGCGCACCTTCAGTCGTAATGGATACGATGGCGGAAAAACCCTTAAAGAACCTTGCGGTGAATGTGAATTCACTGATAAGGATCGAGCGAAGAATTGTACTTTTTAAGTTGTTAGAAGATCAAAGCCCTGATGTGCTTTTGGTTAGCGAAACTAAGCTATCCCAGAAACACAAACTGAGCCATAACAAATACAGTTCTATAAGAAGAGACCGACCCAACTCGACTCAAGGATTGCGATCTTCATTCACAAAGACTTGCGATATAATGCAGTGCACAGCGGTGAAGTGCGGAGATTCAGGAGCTGGAAGTATGTATCGTGTGCATTGCTCTCTGTAGTGGAAAGAGAATGTATATGGTCGCGGTCTACGCATCTGGTTCTACTCAAACTACTTCATTTATTACAGAGCTCGAGACATTTTTTCGATGTCTAAGGCTGGAGTCGGAGGAGAATTATTTATTCATTGCCGGAGATTTAAACACCAAACATAGCGATTGGGGAAATAACATACCAAATTCTAGGGGGAACCTACTATTCAATTGGTGGGGTCAACACAATGTCGAGTATAGATTCGATTTAATAGCTACAGATAGCCCGTCGTATCCTAGAAGCGTCTCCTATCTGGATCTTATGCTGTTCGACGTACGGTTACAACTGACCAACACGACAAACGAGAAACTGGCTACACACTTTTGTGTATGACAGTGACCATTGCGGGCTCAGTGCCGAAATTATAATTCCCAATTAAATTGGGGAATTGGACGAGTTTGTTCAAATGTACCCCTACAATTACAGTATAATGCGTTGGACATGCTTCTCCAGAGCTATGACAAGAGCACTCTGCTTGAATTCGCTCCACCAACCATCCAATAGGAATCTGTCAAACGAGGAGAACTTCACTATCTTATTCTAACTTACTGGCCCTATGCGGGCGCTCTTAGTTAAACCTAATACTTAAAACTATGTCTTTCGACGTAACGTACTTGAAAATTGTTTCTTTATTTCATTTAACTGTAACTAAGAAAATTACATAAAAACTCAGTGACTGAACTTTTTTTTGTATTCTCATATATAAAACTTATAAACTACCTTAAAATAAATCTTAAAACTATCTTATTCTAAATTAGCCTATCTAGTTAGTTAGGTTAGTTTTTTTTTTTTTTTTTTTTTTTTTTTTTTCAATTATTACCTACACCTACCTAAACTAAGTAAAAATAAACTACATAAGTCGGCCAGGGGCAAGAACAGCCAACTTTTATCAACAAACAGGCTACCCTGGATTAGGAGGAAACGACGAAGGAATTTCCTCTCTTTCGGCTAGCCACCAGAAATGACCGTACTGACGTTGTACGTCCTGAACATCGCGACCCGATACCGCCCTACTAAACCGGAGACGCTCCACACTGCAGTGTGCAACGTCTCTGTCGTAGTTGAGTCGCCTATTAACAGCTGTCCGATCACCGTGGAAGATTAGCGGCACTGCCAATCTGTCCTGGATCAGACCTTTCTTATCAAAATAGAGGAACGCCTCTGAGGGAACAAAGTCATTAAGGCGCACTCTCTCATGATACTCGTAATTGGGGTAATAAGCCCCAGAGATC
The DNA here is from genome assembly GCA_963082735.1 of Pocota personata. Classification (NCBI taxonomy): domain Eukaryota; kingdom Metazoa; phylum Arthropoda; class Insecta; order Diptera; family Syrphidae; genus Pocota; species Pocota personata. The sequence continues at coordinate 92,797,705 of OY720429.1, forward strand.
AGATTGTTCGTCGAGCTCATTGCTCTTGCAATATGCCTTCGAATCAGCTTGACAACGAAATTATCCACCCTTATTAGGTTAGCCCTGCTGTATGGGACCTCATTGGGATAGAATTTTATGTACTGGGACTCTGGTGTTCTGTACAAATGAAGGCAAGCCCTCTAAAACACCCGAATCTTTTCCAACAAGCTTGCTCCCACGTTGAACCACACGGGGCATCCATATACGAGCATGGGCCAGATGAGGGCCATGTAGCAGATTACCTTTACCCTTGCATCGAGTTGCTTGCTATAAAAAAGTCTCTTTGTAAGGGCAAAAGCACCTTTGGCTCTGGCAGCATCTATATGTTTGTTAAAATATAGATATTGGTCTAACCAAAGCCCCAGGTATCTAACTACACTTCGACTCGCAAGTGGCTGTCCGTGCGGTCCAACGATTGAGAACTTTCGCCAATTCTTTCTGGTATTCCTAGAGGCCCCAGACAACGGCGTCCTAAAAAGAATGGTTTCCGATTTCTGGAAGTTGATCTTCAACTTCCAGTCATCGCAATATCGCTGAATCTTATCGAAGTCACGTTGCAAGAGAATTGCAATGACCTCGATTTTTGGCCCTGATCTGTACGCGATCAAGTCGCCTGCGTACGCTATGGCACGGTGAAGAGATCCTATGAGATCGCTCGTGTAAATGTTGAAAAGAATCGGTGAATTTACCGCACAATGTTGCAGACCGTTTTTAATTAGAAATGTTCCAGCAGAAGTCACATTGCCATTTTTGACGATGAACTGTCTACTGGTGAGCATGTTATGAAGTATATACAGCAGTGGTTTGCTTATGCCCAGCCTGCTTAGCTTGTAGAAGAGTCCCTCTAACCATACGGTGTCGAAGGCCGTCTCTAAGTCAATCAGGCAGGTACCCGTGCATTGGTTCTTGCTTTTGTTCCATTGGATACCCGACACCAGTTTAGACGCGGCATGTATTGTATCATGCCCCGCCTTAAAACCGATTTGGTTATCCGGAATTGTATTACTGTTCTCAGTCCACTTAAGCAGGGCTCTATTGATCACTTTCTCGAATACCTTGCTGATGCTCGGAAGGAGACTTATCGACCGGAGATTTGCCGGATTGGAAGTGTCCTTACCCCGTTTGGGGATGGATTGTATCACTGCTGTTTTCCAATGCGCTGGATAATGTGCATTATTCAGTGCATTGTTGAACAGAGTGGTGTAAATGTCCACCGCTTCTAGAGGGAGATGTCGAAGCACAATGTTCGATACTCCATCGATTCCCGCAGATTTCTTCCTTCTCAATGAGTCGAAGATCGCTTGGAGCTCCACCTTCGATATGAATGGGGGATGTACCCTTTCATCGGCGATGACATTATTTGCCATGTTATCGTCATTGAACTCGGTAAAACCTATGTTCTCGAATCGCCAGTGCACTATATCATTTCGAAGGTAGGAGTTGTGCACAAGGACGCGATTTTCCAGATCGTGGTTCGGGCAAATGGTATCATTCACCTTGTACACTTCCTGGAAAGTCGTTCCTATAGCCTCTACCATTTCCTGCGGATCTTTGATCACAAAGAAGTTGTCATCCTCTACTGCGTTATCTGGATCTATGCCTGCTGTTATTAGTATTTGTCCATTGTTCATCGTTCGGGGGATCTTAAGACACGGAAAGTCGTTTTGATTATTCCTCCGAAATATTTTATTTATTTGCGGAAACATACTCGGGTTGTTGGATTTTACAGCCCTAATTTTGTTGTTCCATTGCAAATTTGCAGAAAGTCTGTAGTTTTCTCTAATTAATTTCTGGAGGTTTTTAATCAACGATTCAGCGTCCTAACCTCTGAGTTTTGTCTGTCAATAAACTGTCTGGACAAGGTTTTTAGTCTCGACAGCAGTCTACTTTTGTGTTGGTGTTGTGCGTTAATTGTTGCATTGTGGAATATGTCTGCATTATCAGTATGTTGATACCGAGGTATCGCATTGTCCATAGTTCGTTTAATTGTCTCGTCCATTTGTTTTAGGTACCAGCCAATCTCCTCGTTTGACAGAATCTTATTGGACGGTGGGTAGAGCGAATTCGAGGAGAGTGCTCTTGTCAAAGTTCTTGAGAAGCGAGTCCAACGCATCCTACTATAATTGTAGGAGTACGTTGGACAAACTCCTCCAACTCCGCAATTTCGTTGAGAATCGTTATTACGGCACTCAGTCCGCAATTTTCACTATCATACACAAATGTGTGCAGGTAGTTTATAGTTTGACGGTCCATGTCGGTCAGTTGTAACCGTACGTCGAACAGCATAAGATCCAGATAGGCCGCTTCTAGAAAACGACGGACTATCTGTAGCTTTCAAATCGAGTTTATACTCGACACTGTGCCGACCCCACCAATTGAATAGTAGGTGCCCTCTAGGATTTGCTGTGTTATTTCTCCAATCTCTATGTTTGGCGTTAAGATTTCCGGCCATGATGAAATAATCCTCCTCCGACTCCAGCCTTAGGAATCGAAAATTTTCTCGAACTCTGAAATTAATAAAGTAGATTGAGTAGCTTCAGGTGGATAGAGTGCGACCAAGTACATTCTCTTTCCACTATGGAGAGGGATGCACACGATACACGCTCCCAGCTCCTGGAACCTACATTACTTTAAATAGCAGTTGTTTGCGTATGAAGATCGCAACACCTCCTCCTTGTGTGGAGTTGGGTCGGTCTCTTCTGACAATATTGTATTTATTGTGCCCCAATTTGTGCTTCTGGAATAGCTTTGTTTCGCTAACCATAAGCACATCAGGGGTTTGGTCTTCTAGCAACTTAAACAATACGGTTCTTCGCTCGATCCTAATCAGTGAATTCACATTCACCGCAAGGATCTTCAAGGGTTGCTCCTCTATGTTGGTACCCATTACGACTGGAGGTGCGTTAGGCCCGGCAGAGGTACGTAGATCTGGTCCACCCGCTTCGCCTGCTCCCGTGCCTGACGTTGAAGCTGCTCCATCTTCCCTTGGATAGAGAGCAAGATGGCCGGCAAGACAGTTTGAGCCCCCGGTGATCTAAGCGCTGGGGCTTGAGAAGCATCCTTCGGTCTTTTCTGTTCCGCGTTTCCCCGACCTGCCCCCATTTGGGCGTAGGTCACTTGGGGAGTGGCGGATTATGTTTGAATTGGAGCAGGTGGACGTTTCACTACGACCTTCTCCTGGCGTACTAGATTTACTTTCTTAATGTACTGGAACTTAGGACAACCCCGATAGTTTGCGGTGTGTCCCGAGTTCCTGCATAAAGCACACGAGAGCTGGCTCTTATCTGCAACTCCATCCTTACCCAGAGTGCATTCCTCTGCTTTGTGGTTCTTTCCACACTTAACACATCGAGGCTGCATTTCGCAGTTCGACGCGGCGTGCCCGAACCTTTGGCAGCGAACACATTGTAAAATGTTTTCGCTCCTTTTTCCATGCGACAACCTGGTAGTCTAGGACTTTAATACTCCTTAGACCATCCAGCTTGCTATTGGGTGAAAGCTGAACTAGGAAGAACGGGAGTTTCCGCTTCTCCCTTTTTGCCTTAGCTGTGGTGAATGGCTTGACCCCTACAAATTCGAGCTCGTTGCACTCTTTCTCTTTAAGCAGCGCAATTAGCGTCTCCGGATCAGTAGACGGGTCTATCCCCCTCAGCAGCATTGTTTGCCGCTTTTCCCCCTTCGGGGTGAAGGAGAAGAACTCCATCGTCGTGTCCTTTAACAAATCTTTAATTTTTTTTACATTGTTCCACTGTATTGCAGTGGATAGAATGCCTGTCTACATTTGAGCGTTTGATAGAAAAATTGTTGCCTATGGCCGACTTACATAGATTAATGGTGTCCATAAGCTCAATCTTATAGGTATTGATTGGAGGTACCCTCGCTGTTGCCGTTGTCTTCGGTTGCTGTTGGTTCTGCTGCGGTTGTTATTGCTGTTGTTTCTTCTGCTGCTGATGCTGCTGCTGCTGCTGCGGTTGTTGTTGAGATTCTTGCAGCCTTTTCTGCTGCTGTAGTAGCTGCTGCTATTTTTTCAGCTGTTGTTGTTGCTGTTGCTCCTGCTGCAGTATTTGCAGCTGTATTGGCTGTTGCCACTGGCTTTCTGGCGGCTGCTTCTGTAGCTGTTGTTGTTGTTGAGCGAGCTGTAGCTCTAGCTGCCGCTCCCTCTCTCGCCTGGCCATTTGTTTGGCCTTTATGGCACGCACCCTCTGTTGCAGCTGTCTGATGCTTGTAGTCAGACTCTCGACTTCTTCTTCTTCGTCATTCGATTCGGAGGCCGCCAGAGCTGCGAAGCTGTTGTTTTTGTCTCCAACGTAGTGGCCTTCCCCACCGTCGGAGACGTATGCTAATTCGACAGAGTCATCGGACCTCTGCCGCTTAAACAGACAATCAAACGAACGTTGGACAGTACGATATCTCGTTATCAACACGCTGACAACGCAGACATATTCCGCAATGCAACAATCGACGCACTACACCAACAAAAAAGTAGACTTCTGCCAAGACTCAAAACCTTGTACAGACAGTTTACTTACCGACAAAACTCGGAGGTTAGGACACTGAAGCCGTTGATGAAATTAGAGAAAATTACAGACTCTCCGTAAATCTGCATTGGGACAACAAAATTCGGGCTGTAAAATCCAACAACCCGAGTTCCCGCAAATAAAAAAAGTTTTCAAAGGAATAATCAAAACGACCTGCCGTGTCTTAAGATCCCTCGAATGACGAACAACGAACAAATACTAATAACAGCAGGCATAGACCCGGGAACGCTGTCGATGGTGACAACTTTTTCATGATCGAAGATCCGCAGGAGAAGGTAGAGGCTTTAGGAGCCAATTTCCAGGAAGTGTACAAGGTGGGTGATAGCATTTGCCCGAACCACGACCTGGAAAATCGAGTCCTTGTGCACAACGTCTACCATCGAAATAATATACAGCACTGGCGATCAGAGAACATAGGTTTTACCGAGTTCAATGACGATAACATGGCAAACAATGTCGTCACCGATGTGGGCTTACATCCCCCGTTCTTATCGAAGGTCGAGCTCCAAACGATCTTCGACTCACTGAGGAGGAAGAAATCAGTAGGTATTGATGGAATACCTAACATTGTGCTTCGACATCTCCCTCCAGAAGCGGTGGACATTTACACTACCCTGTTTAATAATGTGCTGAATAAAGCACATTATCCGGCGCATTGGAAGACAGCGGTGGTACAGTCTATTCCCAAAAGAGGTAAAGATACATCCAATCCGGCGAATCTCCGGTCGATAAGTCTACTTCCGAACATCAGCAAGGTATTCGAAAAAGTGGTCAATAGAGATCTGACTAAGTGGGTTGAGGACATGCATATAGTTCCGGATAACCAATTCGGTTTCAAGGCGGGTCATGAAACTGTACATGCCGCGTCTAAACTGGTATCTAATATCCAATGGAACAAAAGTAAGAAACAATGCACAGGTGTCTGCCTGGTTGACTTGGAGAAGGCGTTCGATACCGTATGGCTAGAAGGACTGCTGTACATGCTCTGTAATATGCTCACCAGTAGACAGTTCATTGTGAAAAATGGCAATGTGACTTCTGCTGGGACGTTCGATATCAAAAACGGTCTACAATAGGGTGCGGTTAATTCGCCGATCCTCTTTAACATTTACAAGAGTGATCTCGTAAGAACTCTTCCCCATGCTATTGCGTATGCAGACGACTTGATCGTGTATAGGTTAGGACCAATGATCGAGGTCATTGCAATACTCTTGCAGCGTGATTTCGATAAGATCAGGATATACTGCGACGACTGGAAGCTGAAGATCAACTTCCAGAAGACAGAGACTATTCTGTTTAGAACGTCGTTATCTGGGGCCTCCAGGGTTACCAGAAAGAATTGGCGAAAGTACTCAATCGTGGAACAGCACGGGCAGCCACTAGCGAGTCGAAGTGTGGTTAGATACCTTGGGATCTGGCTAGATCAATATCTATATTTAAACAAAATTGTAAATGCTGCTCTGGTCAGAGCCAGAGGTGCTTTTGCCCCTACAAAGAGAGTTTTATAGCAGCCAACTCGATGCAAGGTTGAAGGTAATCTGCTACATGGCCCTTATTCGGTCCATGCTCATATATGGCTGTCCCGTGTGGTTTAACGTGGGAGCAAGCTGGATGGAAAGGATTCGGGTATTTGAGAGGGCTTGCCTTAGTTGTACAGAACACCAGAGTCCCAGTACATACAATTCTATTCTAATGAGGTCCCGTATAACAGGGCGAACTTAAACAGAGTGGATAATTTCCTAATCAATATGATTCGAAGGCACACTGTAAGAGCAATGTCCTCGATGAATAACCTGATCTCTGGGGCATACTACCCAATGATTTCTATCACGAGAGCATGCGTCCTAACGGCTTCATCCCCCCAGAGGCGTTCCTATATTTAGATAGAGAAGGTCTGATACAGGATAGGGTAGCGGTGCCGCTAATCTACCATGTTGCCCGAAATGCTGTGGACACGCGACTTAAATACGACCGACACGTCGCACACAGTACCACGGATCGTCTCCGGATTAGTAGAGCGGTACCAAGCCGTGTTATGGTAGATGTAGTAAGACAGCATCAGAAATTCTGGTGGCTCGGGGACGGAGAGGGAACTCCCTCGTCGTTTCCTTTTGATTCGGGGTAGCCTCACAAGGGGCAAATCGGTATAGCTTTTTATAGCCTGGCCGGCTTACATAGTTTTAAGGTCGGTTTTAGTAGCTTTAAAAAAAAAAAAATATATAAAAATAAATAAATAAATACAAAAGAATGAAAAAATAAAAAAATAAAAACCTTATGCATATGTATATATGTATATATACTATATGTATATATGAAGGTATACAATATATCTATATATATATGTACATATATATGTGTATCAAAAAAAATTTGCGTGTTTAATCACGTACCTTAGAATAAGTAGCTTTTATGTAGTTTGTAAGTTTTATATATAGATAAAAAAATACAGTTCATTTACTAAGTTTTTGCTTAAAAATTTGTTCTTAGTTTCCCAATATTTGTAAGTATAGATTTAATAAATATTTTAAGTCATGTCACGTCGAAAGACATATTTTAAGCATTAGGTTTAGCTTAGAGCGCCCGCATAGGGCCATTAAGTTAGTATATAACATAGTTAAGTTAGTTAAGCTAGTTTTAAGCGTTTTTTTTTGTATCTAGCTGTTAAGAGTTCATGAATTCCAAAATTTAAAATGCATTAAAAACGAACGAAATGAAATAATTGAGAGTAAGATCGAGAAAGCGTTTCATTGATTGAAATTTTCCTTTCTATTGCCGTTAAACGCGAGTATGCACCCCCGAAGGTGTCAGCGAAACGCGGGTTACCGATGAAGGGCAAATTTACTATGTACCTTCCCTGTTCATCCTTTCGGTGAGTTTGCAGGAAATGCTCTTCAACCGCTCTATCCTCCTTTAAATTAATCGATTTCGGATTTATCTCTTCGATGTTCCAGAATGCTTGCAAAGTGTGATTGGATCGAATAGTTTGTTCACCACCCGACTATAATATACCAGAGAGAACCCACCCAAAAATGTTTTTTTTGCGCGATAGGGTGATATTGAGTGCCTTTCAAAACTCCCGCAGCAAGTAAACTGTCGATGGGATTTGGCTTATTGAAAGAACGATCCGCAAGATGCAAATCATGGATGTGTTTCCAATCTTTGATGTCAAAAGGAGTGTTGGGTAATGTTGAAGCGACGTGATAGAATGTAAATATCTACTAAAATACTAACAGCATGAAACCGCGATACGATGGCTATCGAGACCAGACCCCCTGACATTCCTGCGCAGGACCCTATTCCGCTTATTGGTCCAGAATCTATTAAAATTCGAACTTGTTGGTAGTTTTCGTACATGTCTTTTACTTTACCAATCCCAATGGGTAGCAAAGTTTGAGGAGGAAAAAGTCTGGAATTGACCGGGTGATTTGTTATAAGTTGATTCGATTGTGATATGGTTGATGGACGATTTGAAGGAGACAAATAAAACCGAGATGATGAGGGTATTTCCGATTGTGGACGATTACTGTTTGTAAATATTAGCCCCGCTGAGATGCACCAGACTTTGGTGGCGTGAGTTACAAGTCTTGCATCGAAACTGTTGGGACAAAACGCAACGCAGAGAGTAAGATACAAAAAAGACATCCGAATTCAATGAGTTTATTTTAAAAACTGACCACAAACAAAAGGTTGAGTTATTAATTACAGTTTTGTTTCCTTATGTATATAATATGTAATATGGGTGTATGTATGATCGTATGATCGTATCTATGAACGTATGATTTCTGGTTTATATAAACGCAAGTTATATACCTTCAGAAACTTTGATTGGCACCGTTTTGAATTGTGACCACTACGTAAACAATTAATACATAGCCCTTTGGATTTGACGAAATCGCGCTTGCCTTCTACAGCCATTGAAAGAAATTCAGTACATTGTCGGAGTAGATGAATTGAATTGCATTTTAGACATTGAGTAGTCGACGACTCGTGCATATTTCGCAAGACTACGGGCTTGCTTCTGGTTCCCTCACGAACAAGAGATCTGCACGATTCCAGAGCCTCACAACGGCACTCTAGAAACACAAGGAATTCATCAATGGTGGGATAGTCCTTATCTACACTATGAGCTGACCAAGCTTGTCTAGTTTCAATACCCATCTTGGAAAACAAGGTGATCCAAGGATCTCTGAAATCTTGCGCAGTACTCGCACATTTAGATTTGCAATAGTAGGCAATTGCATGAATGTTTCTAATAAACTAGTGATAAGATAACGCGGCCTACCGTATCGTTTAATTAACCTTTCCCATGCCAGCTCATATGTAGCATCAGAGACTGGGAAGAGGGTGAGTAAATTCAAAGCGTCTCCACAACAATGTGTCTTTATTGTGGACTGTACTTTCATACATGTCACGAAAAGAAGGCCACTCGCGATAGTTACCAGAGAAAATATGAATTTATCATATCTGCAGATACTGTATCTGCAGATACTGTATCCTTTCCAGCTTGCGGCAACTGCACTACAGGTGGTCGATTAACGGGAACCATGGTGACTGTGTCTGATTCATGTTTGGATCTTTCCCGAGATGAAGAAAGCAAAACGGATTTTACAAGTAAGAATTTTGATTCAAATTGTTCGAATTCGAGCTCAGGATCGATATAACCTTCTTCCTCAGCAAATTCATACATTTGCTCTTGTGTAGAACAAAACTTTTCCTATAGCTCATTTATTTTCTCTAACGCACTTGCAGGGCTTCCAAACTAACGTCTTCTGTAATTTTCTCAGAAAAATTTGCTAATCTTGTTAACGATCGTTTTAGGTTACCCCGATAAGCGCGTAAAGCCGAAAGTGTATGAGCCATCGCCACAAAAATGATGAAACGCTTCTAACCACGAGGTAGCTGTAATGCGACGATCCAAAATCCGGCTCGATTTGGACCAACAATTATGTTGTATAACGAATGAAGAAAATCGATATTCATGCAGTTGCAGACGAAAGCAATGAGAAAAAGAAACAAAAGGTGCCCAAAAGAGAAGTCCCCGAGTCACGAAACAATATTCACACAAAATGCAATACCGAAATCCAGTGACCAGAGGTCTTTATTGTGAGGCAGCTAAGATCCAAGTGACCGAGATAAAAGCAATTTCTTTTTACATTAATTGATAAGAATGAGGCAAACTGTTATAGAATGTACAGACTGCACAACTTGCGTGTGTATTATTAAGTTTACATATATACGCACATAGCGTAACTAATGTGTAATTTGGCAAATAATTACTAATTGAAGATTCATAATTAATAAACATGAAAATATTTCTAAACAGTGTTCCTTCGTATATTCTGATCGAACATTTTACTGTAGTCATTTATTATTTAAATGTAGGACAAAAAATTCTGATGTAGTTTATTTGCACGTTCATCTTCAAAATATTGCAAGGGTTTCAGTAAACGATTTTATATCGAATTCGAATAAAAACATATTCTTCTTGGAGACCTATGTCTCTTTATTGACTGCCAAACTTGAAATCTAAATACAAAATTTCTTACGTTCTATTTATAACCAAATAATGCCTATGAGTGTAACTCGAATGGCGGCACATGCACACGAATCAATATCTTAGCTTGCACAAAGTAATCCATTCGAATCGGCGCACACACCTGGGTCAATGTTCTAGCTTGCGCAAAGCAATCCATTCGAATCGGCAAGTGTAAATAAATACAATATTGTCAGAAGAGATCGACCCAACTCCACACAAGAAGGAGGTGTTGCGATTTTCACACCCAAACAACTGCAATTTAAAGTAATGTACAGCGGTGAAGTGCGAAGGTTCCAGGAGCTGGAAGCGTGTATCGTGTGCATCCCTCTACGTAGTGGAAAGAGGATACACTTGGTCGCACTCTATGCACCTGAAGCTACTCAATCTACTTTATTTAGTTCAGAGCTCGAGACAACGAGGCAAGAAAACACGCAAAATAAACGAGAAGGTAAAGAACAGCCTGACAAAATAAACACGCGTGCCGAAGAAAATCCAAGAAATAAGGTACGACCACCGCCACCAATATACGTGATCGGAATTGCAGACTATAATAAACTGCATTCTTTTCTCAAACCTTTGTTGCTATCCGATTTTGAAGTAACATCGCTGAACAACAACAAATGGAAAGTAAACGTAAAGGACTCAGGCAGTTACCGCTCAGTATCTAATAAACTGAATACTAAAAAAATCCAGTGGTATACGTATGAAAATAAATCTGAAAGACCGATACGAGTCGTAGCTAGAAGACTTCAGGCCTCATGCCGAAAGGAAGACGTTGTTCACGATTTGAAGAACAAAAACTTTAAAATCGTCGATGCGATAAACTTAATTAAACGGGAAAAGCAAAAATTGGAAGGCGAGGAAACGATGGTTAAGCGCGAGCTTCCTCTTTTTATGCTAACCTTTGATAAGGCTGAGAGTTTAGAAAAGATTTACAAAATAAGAACAATTCTGAATGTCGTAGTCAAAATCGAACCCATGCGCAAGAATACAAGGTTGATACCTCAGTGCAAACGATGCCAAGGATTCAACCATACGCAAACATATTGCCGAAAAGAACCGCGATGTGTCAAATGCGCCGGTAAACTTCTTAGTCAAGAGTGTGGTGTAAACAAAAAAACCCCTGCAGCGTGTATTAACTGCAATGGTTAGCATCTGGCTAATTACAGAGGCTGTGAAGTAGCCAAATAATTACAAAAAAGAAGAGATCGACTTATGAAGCCGGAAAACCCACCCTCAAAACCGGTAAATAAGGAAAAGTCGAAAACTGCTGCAAGAAAGGTGACTAGAGACAACCGAGCCGACCCTGGCGCGCTTACATACGCTCAAGCTGCGACATCAAACACCGATCAAATTCCACACCGGGTTAAGGTAAAAGCGCCTAAAGAAAAGCCACCAGATTCTGACATGCAGACGCGTGCTCAAGCATCAACATCAACAAAAACGAACACTGATAATTCTGAAAAACCCGTATCTCACATCTTTTCCATTATCCTTGCGAGGCTTGAGGAGCAAACAAAAACAAACATGCTAATTGTCGAAAGGTTTTAGAAGCTTGAATAGATAATTGCTAGAAATAAGCTTGATGATAAGCTTAACAATAGGAGCATTTCAAAACGAACATGACGAAACTTCTTAAAATTGTTGCATGGAACGCCAACGGTCTCATACAAAGACTAGAAGAGCTAGAAATATTTCTACGGGAGAATGACATTGACATATGTTTGATCTGTGAAACTCACCTGACGAAACTATCGCGTGTAAACATTACTGGATACAGTACCTATCACGCTTATCACCCGTCGGAAAGAGCCAGAGGCGGATCGTCTTTAATCATAAAAGATTGCATCGAACACTCTGAAAAGATTATGATAGAGCTTGAAACAATGCAAGTGAGCACTGTACGCGTGAAAAATGGACATTACTCTTTCAATGTCTCGTCTATTTACTGTCCACTGCGTTGCAGGCTTGAAAAAAATGATTTTACAAATATTTTCAACTCTCTTGGACCGAATTTTATTATTGGCGGTGATTTTAATGCAAAACACACCTTCTGGGGTTCAAGATGTGTCTCACAAAAAGGCAGAGCACTTTACTCGACTGGTAAACCAACATATTGGCCGACTGATAACAACAAAATACCCGATCTGATCGATTTCTTTGTTGTAAAAGGAATACCAGACAAATGTATTAAAATTGATGAAAGTTTTGATCTCTCTTCCGATCATTCCCCTATCATTCTAACGATGAGCGAACGCCTAATTAAAAAAGATGTACCTGCTAGACTAACTAGCAGAAAAACTGATTGGGAAGGCTTTAAAAAAGACGTTGAAGAACATATCGAACTGAGAGTATCACTTAGGATGTCTTCTGAACTCCAAATCAAAATTGATCGTTTTGTTGAAGTTCTGCAGCGCGCCGCGTGGAAAAATACTCCCTATCAAAGGAAAACGCCAATCAATCATGCCCAAAAATATCCACCGGAAATAAAAGAAATGGTAAGGGAGAAGAGAAAAGCGCGTAAAAAATGGCAACAAACTCGTGCTCCGCAACATAAATCGCATTTGAATCGCTTGTGTAACTTGCCAAAAAAGGCCATTATTGATTTTAAAAACCGGACAATACAAACCAGCATTGAAAGGTTAACAGAGGACAAAGATTCCAATTATTCGCTCTGGAAAGCTATAAAAGGCATTAAAAAAACCGAAAATACAAGCGGCCCCAATCAAGAAAAATGACAACGAATGGGCCAAGAATGATAAAGACAAAGCAGAAGTTTTTGCCGCCCATTTAGAAGAAACATTTAAACCATTTGATGGGCAAGCGCTTGGTGAAAATGATAATGCGTCGGATATAGCATTTCACAATTACACAGTAAGAAATGCAAGGCTGACCGAACTTCAACAAGAAATAAAGAAACTGGAACCGAATAAAGCTCCTGGATACGACCTAATCACAGCATAGCTTCTTAAATCGTTACCTAGAAAAGCGTTAGTTAAGTTCCTTTACATTATAAACACAGCGATAAGATTAGAATATGTTCCGAGTCAATGGCAAGTCGCGGAAGTAATAATGATTCTGAAGCCAGGAAAACCACCGAATGATAAAAAATCGTATAGACCTATTTCGCTGCTGCCGATTATATCTAAAGTTTTCGAAAGAATAGTACTTAAGCGATTACAGCCGGTTATAGAAGAAGAATCTCTTATTCCCAATCACCAGTTTGGGTTTAGAACCAAGCACTCAACAATAGACCAAGTACATAGAATAACTGATTTAATTGAAAAAGCTTACGAAGAAAAAAAAATTTGCTCGAGCATATTCCTTGATGTTTCTCAAGCTTTTGACAAGGTCTGGCATGAAGGTTTGAAATATAAATTACGACAAGTTCTGCCGGAACACTTATATAATATTCTAGAAAAATACTTGACGAATCGACTTTTCCGAGTCAAACACGGAAACGAATATTCGGAATTTAAAGAAATAAGGGCTGGGGTGCATCGCATAGAGACTTCTTTAGTGAATTCTTACGAGGCTCTTAATAGAAAAGTTGATCGCAATCGCGATTTAATGAAGCGTTTCATAGACACTGTAGTTCTTCTAGGAAAATAAGAGCTGGCATTCCGGGGTATCAGAGACTCGATGGCAATATCATTCGCGTATAGTGAACGTCTTATTCAATTGCAGAGAAGACATAGAGCTTGCGAAGCAAGAGATCGAGGGTTGTGAGTCATGGATTCATTCTGAATTTTTAAACTCATTTGACTCAAACTATGAGAGCGTAAGTAACTGCTCAGAACCTCCACGCAAACGCCGACTACTTAAAGATTCAAATACAAATTATAACCGAAATTTTGTAGCAATTATAAAATGTTACAAGTGAGATTAAAAATAGGTATAGTTCATTGAGTTCATATATTTTCTTTGAAACAAATCAAAATATGAATATTTTTCGAATTCAATGCCGGATTACAAAATATCTTCTTTAATTACCCTATTTCATGGAATTTTTAATTTTACTACTTCAAAAAAAGGAACACAAAGTTTTATACACTACCCCTTTACTTAAATAGCTTGAGGTTTTTCAACTTTATAAGTATTTTAATACGGAAATGCTTAGAGATACTTTTTCTCAAGCTCTAACATTGTGTGAAATCTTTTTAACCCCGCCTTTGACTGTGACCTCTGTCGAAAGATCTTTTTCGACTTTAAAAAGAGTCCACACTTACTTAAGAAATTCCCAAAAAGAAGAAAGACTCTCAGACATGGCACTTTTATCTATCGAAAAACACCTTCCTTTAGAAATTAAAAGTAACTCAAATTTTTATGAAAGAGATTTAGCAGAATTTGTAAAAAAGAATCGTAGGATAGCTTTAGAGTAAAAATAGGTAGTACATAATTGTAATTGCTAAATTTTTTATATTCAACAACGCTCCGAGTTATCAATAACATATATGGATTATTCTGCCCAGAACGGCTTCTTTCGAAGCCACTTTTTTTATGCGATGAGCTCATTGTCTACGTAAATTCCAATGATTTGAAGTATAACAAAGGTGGCTTAGATTGCATATCTTAAGTCTATGTTTCGAATAAGCACCAAAATGGTTAATCTTGAATAAAACATTTTACTTAAAATTTTTTCGGCTTCCCTCTCTTGAAATTTCACCCGAGCGAATCATTTGCAATAGACTAGAGGCGGCAATTCACGTGGTAGTTAAAACGGCACAAGAGGCTATACAAGGAAGAAGATGGAGAGGCGGTTCCAAAAAGTACTGCTTTATCATAACCTTCGACACAAAAAACGCCTTCAATACGGCAAACTGGACTCACAAGCACTCAGAGCGATACGAGTACCGAAATATATCATAGACGTTATTGTAGACTACTGCAGGAACAGAATTTTAAAACACAATACCAACCGTGGTCCTAAGGAACACAAGATCATCGGCGGAGTACCACAGGACCCAGTCTTTGGCCCACTGCTCTGCAACTTTATGTGCGACGGTATACTGCGACGTCATATATCAGGCTAAACAAAAATAGTAGGATTTGCTGAAGACATCGTCATTATTATCACTGCTAAACTGTAGGAAGAGGTGGAACAGATAAGCAATGCGACAATAAAGATTATACGAAAATGGTTTACCTCAGTTGGTCGAACACTGTCGGAGCATAAAAATAAAGCGGTATTATTAAGCAGTAGGAAAAAGGTAGAAACGGTCACCATTGTAGTTAGCGACCATGGAATGACATCCAAACCGTAAATAAAATTGTGAAATAGCATGTTCTGCACTAGCACGTATCATGCGCAACATATTCTGGCAGTAGAACAGCAACGTCAGTATATTGAAAACCGGCTACACAGAACAGAAAGCCTAAGAGAGTGGAAGATTACTGAAATGTTTCTGAGAAAGGCAGGCTTAGTCATAAGCTCATTCACCAAATCCAGCCATGGACTGACGCAGTACCTAACGGGCCACGGATGTTTTCGTTCGTACTTATTTAAGAATGAACACGACAATAGCCCCTACTGCCCTCGTTGCACTGACTGCATAGAAAATGCAGAACATGTGCTTTTCCAATGCCCAAGATTCCTCGACGAAAGGAATGCACTAAGAAGTAAACTCGACCAGCCACTAACGTTTCAAATCAATATTGGTAAAATGCTAAAAAGCCAGGAGGCATGAGACATAATCGATGGGAGCACAATGTACATAATGAAAATTCTTAGAAAGGGAAAGGAAAGAATTAAACCAACAAAATACAACAAATGCAGAGCAAACGCGCAAACATGCGCTAGTCGAATACATTAGGCTAAAACTGTCGTGTTCAAATCGCTCGGGGTATTTGCGGTATCTGCAGACAGAAACTGTGTAAGTTGGTAGCTGCATTCCCCCATCTCAAGATGTGTCTTTTTTTCTCTATTGCGGCAATGGATGTGGTAATCTTCTAAAGGTACTAGTAACCCGGGCAACCAGCATGCACGATACCCAAACCCGATTAATTGGTGTCACTAATGCGCCTACGTACTAATACACACCCAGCACTCTTCTACCACACTCCCAGCGTTACTGCCGTTAGGTATTACTTCGCGGGGCGGTTTAGCAAATTATGCTATGCGTCCGTAATCAGGCAGAAACTGTGTAAGATGGTAGTTACATTCCGCATGTTTTCGACTTATCCAACCATGGATTGTCGGTACCAGTTAATATGTTCATCTGTCTTTGTTCTATTAGCTATTCTCCCATTTTAATCACATTGATGTAATTGGCATCGTGTTGATTCAGATTTCAGATTCTCGTCAGCGAGCACTTCAGCTATAACAAACGCGGCCTATATGTTGATGATAGTCTCCTTTTGGTCCTCTTCATTCTTAGTGTCTGTACCCAGACTGGTGCAGCATATAATAGAACCAACGTGACAACTATGGAGAGCAATATACTTCTAGCGTAGCCAGGTCCACCGATGTTGGGCAGTATACGCGAGAGAACTCCCTGTATTTGCAATGCTTTTTGTTGAATAATCAACGTGCTTTTTGAAATACAGTTTGTTGCCCAGCATTACTCCAAGATATTAACTTCTTCTTTGGACCTGATTGTTTGGTTACGAACCTGAAAATTCGCGAATACTATGGTTTTGCGACTGATTATAAGGACAGCTTCTGTTTTATGCCAATCTCTTATCGGAGCAATTGCTTCCTGTGTAGCTGATTCGACTGTATGGATCTGTTATGCTGCTGTCACTACGGCAATGTCATCAGCGTATCCAGTTATCGTTACTCCGCCAAGCTGCGTTAATCATAGGTTTCCGTCATACATGGCGTTCCACAGTAGCGGCCCTAAGACCGACCCCTGTGGGACTCCCGCAGTGACGTTGTAGTATTTAACTCCTTCATCGGTATTATACCTCAGTTTTCTTTTATTGAAATAGTTCGTCACTATACGCAACAAGTAATATGGCATATCCATCCTTGAGGATGATCTTCTAATGAACGACCAGTTCGCAGAAATAATAGCGTTTCTAACGTCCAGCATTACCACTGCACAGTACTCCTTTGTGCCGTTGAGCCATCTTTCTAAAGGGTGGTTAAGTTTTAAGGGCCGATGTTGATTTTGAATAAAACACAAATTATTTAGGAAATTACTGTCATTTTTTCTTATTATGATAATATTGGTATGGTTCAATTATGTATGGAAAAAAAATATCGGCCAAATGGCCGCCGCGACCTCGGCGGCACACCTCCATCCGATGGTCCAAATTTTCGATGACGCTGAGGCATAATTGAGGTTCTATGCCGTTAATGTGCCGAATTATCTCATCCTTTAGCTCTTGAATTGTTGCTGGCTTATCGACGTACACCTTTTCTTTCAAATAACCCGAAAGAAAGAAGTCCAACGGTGTCAAATCACATGATCTTGGCGGCCAACTGACATCGCCACCACGTGAGATAACACGGCCATTGAATTTGTCGCGCAAAAGAGCCATTGTTTCGTTAGCTGTGTGGCAAGTGGCACCATCCTGTTGAAACCACATATCGTCCACATCCATATCTTCCAATTCGGGCGATAAAAAGTTCGTTATCATCTCACGATAGCGAACACCATTCACAGTAACTGCCTGACCGGCCTCATTTTGGAAAAAATACGGCCCGATGATGCCGCCAGCCCATAAACCGCACCAAACAGTCACTCTTTGTGGGTGCATTGGTTATTCGACAATCACTCTTGGATTATCATTCGCCCAAATGCGGCAATTCTGCTTATTGACGAATCCACTGAGGTGAAAATGTGCCTCATCACTGAATATGATTTTCTTCGAAAATTTATCATCCACTGTTGCCATTTCTTGCCACCATTGTGACCATTGACGACGCTTGAAATGGTCAAGAGGCTTTAGTTCTTGAGTCAATTGCACCTTGTAAGCGCGTAAATGCAAGTCTTTATGCATAATGTTCATCAACGACGAGCGTGAGAGGTGCAATTGTTGGGCACGACGACGAGTTGAGGTGGACGGCTCTTCAGCCACACTATCGCGAACAGCAGCAATATTTTCTGCAGTACGAGACCCGGTTTGCACAAATTTTTGCACTATTTTTCCGATTGTACGCACATTTGGACGATTAAATTGACCGAAAGAATCACGAAATGCACTATATGCATTTTGATTTGAACGCCCATTTTCATAATAAGCCTGAATAACTTTAACGCGTCGCTCGATTGTGTATCTTTCCATGGTTCAAATTGAGTTAGTCTGAAATTGAGAAATGTCAAATGAAATGCAGAAAAAAACTTGACGTTTAGGTGTGGTTCACATTCAACATGGGCCTCCTTTCTCTGCTGCTACTGGGAGTAATCTATTATAAATTATGCTTTCGAGGATCTTTCTCATGATATCCAGTATACATATTGGGCAATAAGACGATCGTTCTCCTGAAAGCTTCGTTCCATTTGGTAACAGGACTAAATGCTGTATTTTCCATTTTTCAGAAAAGGTTACTTCTTCCAGACACTTTCGCGGTGTCACTATGAAGACTCTGGTCTCTTTTTATATCCGCTGTTAGTGTCTTATTCGGGATGCCGTCGGGTCCGAGCGCCTTATTGTTGCCAATATTGCCACGTGCCTTTAGCAACTCCTTCATAGAAATTAATGGGATATCCTCTTTATTGACTTCTCTTATGATGTTGCACATAGTGGCTGCTCTTTGGGAGAAAATGATCTCAGGATTATTGGACATGTTATTGGATTGGTCCAAGTTTCGTTGTAACTATTCTGTATGCCGAGCCCCATGGATTCATATAAGCTTCTTGACAGTGGCATTTGAGCATGGTGATGCCTTTCTAATGTTTGTCCTTCTAGGCATTAATGTATCGCATGCTGTGATGATGGTGCCTGTTAGGCGATGCGCGAGTGTCTCCGCTGTTCCACTTGGAGTTAAATCACCGTTCAGCATCTTTTCGAATGTGTCCTTATCGAAACATCTGTTATTCTACTCTGGACCCTTAAGTTTTGGGAGCTGGGTTGGTTTCTTTTCTTCATTACAGTCACTTTGTAAATATACCTCTCTGATCCTCCACTCTTTTGTCCCCGCTCAAAGCAAGGGTGATGTCATTGATTGAACATACTTCAACCATCCAGAAAGTATTTTGTCAGCTCTTATTAGCAATTATTATCGCTAGGGGAGCGAACGTCTCCAATGATGCCTGCCGTCTGTTGTTGGTGAGTCTGCTTTCCCACTCTGTTGCCCATGTGTTAAAGTCGCCTCTTGTAACCCACTAGATCTCTCTGGAGTGCATTCGTGGTTAGGTTGTCCAGCATTAGTTGGTATTCGCTTGTCGTTAACCTGTTTCTAGCATAGCAGCTATAGAAATGGAACCCATTTATTTTCGCTCTCACGAAGCCTTCGTTTGGTAATTTATTTCTTGGAACGTAAGGCGTCCACATATCCATATTGCAGTCTGTTTTGCCTTATCGC
The DNA here is from genome assembly GCA_963082735.1 of Pocota personata. NCBI lineage: Eukaryota > Metazoa > Arthropoda > Insecta > Diptera > Syrphidae > Pocota > Pocota personata. The sequence continues at coordinate 92,817,272 of OY720429.1, forward strand.
AGATCCAATTATTATTCTGATCAGGATATTTATAGGGCTCGCTGATCATGATGATGTCCGCTCTTTTGTCCTTGGCCGTTATATCTAGGATATTTTGAGCTATTCAGCAGTGATTAAGATTTATCTGTAGTATCTTCATGATCATTTGCTTGTGATAGCTCTCCCGTAGATCGGGCATTTGCTGCTACTGGCTGTTTGCCAGTTTGCTGTTTGAGTCCCTCCGTAAGCCTTTCACAGGGATAAGATACTCGTATCTGGCGGTGAAATTTCTACTTCAAACTGAGTTTTGACTACTCACTGATATTGATTCCTGTCTCCTAAAGTTGTATTAGGAGGTCTCCCTTCGGTGTCCTCCTGATTTTTGAAACCGCTTTTTGCTTCCAGTTTGGGAAATGCCTTTACTTTGCGTAGTATCTCCGCGTAAGAAATTAAACTTGACGCTGTCGTCATTAAAGCAACGGGGGCTTCTCTTGCTCTCTAATGTCGGCTTTAGCTATGGTGAAGTTTGCGAGGACTTGTTTTGACGAATCACCCCCATAACGTTCTCGTTGGTCAGTTGAATCGCAGAGAGCTTATAGATCTGATGCTTTCAATGACATCTCTCATCACTTGGTGTATCGAACGCCCTTTTAGTATTGCTGGTGACTCTCGTTATTACGTGCCCCTTTTTGATTTTGCTACTTGGCCAAGTGGTGACCCCATCATCCTTGAGTACCCCTATGATCATTTCTCTTTTGTCCCCACTCAAAGCCGCTATCAATGTTCCTAGGACCCCTTGGTCATCTATGCAAGCAGAGAGGTCATGCGAGGGGAAGCCGGATCGGCGCTAAATAGAAATGTTACATCTGCACCTACACCACCAACTTAATGGCGACGAAACAGTGAACATACTTTGAGGTCTGCCAAGATTTTAACGGGACGGGGGCGCTTGCTGCATTAGCCTGAAAGCCTTTTCAACAAAATTTTACTCTTGCTTACAAAATTTTACTTGCTTAACAGAATATTACAAACGTGAGTCCTCGTATCTTCTATTGAAATTTGTTTTCTAGTATGCTATAATGACCTTACAGGGCTCGGTCTTATTGGTTCAAATTACTGATCGTATACAACCGATTGTAATTCCCCTTTTATATTGATTAATATTTTTTTTTTTATAATGGTATATTAAAATATGTTCACATTAGAATACATTCCTTTGATCATTTTAGCCACGCCTTCCTCTTCTGCCGGTCTTGGTCGGGGACTTCTTATTGCGTATTCGCAGTTTACCCTTTATTTCTTCAGGCTGTCCACTATCCGCCAGTTTAGACCCCTACAGTAGCCTGAGCTTAGTCTCACCAGGCCTGCATGATGTCTGAAGGTGTTTATTTTTATGGATGCGCCAATGAATGTGGTAATCCTCTAAAGATACTAGCAGCCTACTAGTATGCACGATTCGCAGATTCGATTCTAGAAATACGCCTACGTACTAATTCACACCCAGCTCACTTCTACCACTTTCCCCGCGGGACTGCCGTTAGGTATTACTTCGCGTTCAAAATTCATGCTTCTTGTATTGCTGCTTCTGCTCTCCTTGCTTTCTCAATTATACGAAGCTCTTTTTGCATATTCGTTACCAGTGAGCAAATTTTCATCCAGTTCTCCTCTGATAGCAACATGTGGTCTATAAGGAGCGGTGGATTCGGCAAGATATTTCTCCATTCTGCGAAGCGACTGCAATGGATCACTGCGTGTTCTCTGTCTTACTATCGATCTCCACAATCTGGACAGAAAGGTGACCTATCGTGCACAAATCTGTGTAAATACTTCCGATAGCCTTATCCACGTCTCGATGGTGGGAATCAGCTTGTAGGTCCACCTGCCTTTTGTGCTATTTTTCCACCTAACTTTGCGGGGATGTTGATAGGGAACATTTCGGCTATATCGCAGACTGCTTCGTCCGATATCGTTCGGAAACCGCTGATTGTGTCTTCATCGTCGCTAACGTCGCCGCCCAAACCGGGGCTGTATACAGGAGAACCGAGCTGAAATCTGTCTAGCGTACCCAGGTACTCCTATGTTTGGAAGTATTCGAGAGAAGGCCGCCTGCAGTAGGGAAGTTTTCTTGCTCGAGTATTCTATTTTTTTAAACTTGAATCTATTATCAAGCATTACTCTTAAATATTTAACAGCTTATTTTGACCTTATAGTCTGGCTGCGGACTCGAATATTCACATATTCAACAGCCTTTAGACTTATTATAAGAACAGCCTCAGTTTTGTGGTCTGCTAATTCTAAACCGGCGGATACTAGCCAGTCTTTGATTTTTGCGATTGCTTCGTTTGTTGCTGACTCTATTTCGTTGATGTGTTTGGCCACGGTAACTACGGCGATGTCATCAGCGAACCCGATTATCCTAAATCCCTGTGGCAGTGTTAGGCGCAGGACTCCGTCATACCGTGACGTTGTAATACTTTACTCCCTCATTTAAGTAGTAGAAGTAATTTGTGATTATCCTCAACAGGTAGTATGGAGTATCCATTCTGACCAGCGATCCCCTTATAAACGACCAAGTTGAAGACATTTTTAATGTCCATAGTCACTACTGCACAGTATTTCTTTGTACCCTCTCGTCATCTTTTCCCTGCTGCTGTATCGACTACCGCTTTTATGGCATCAACGGTATAACGCGATTTTCTGAATCCGAACTGCTGATCTGACTGTGTTCCTTCCTCCTCTGCTACCACGAACAGTCTGTTATATATTATTCGTTCGAGGTTCATTCCCAAAGTGTCGAGTAGACATATTGGGTGATATGAAGATGGGTCACCTAACTGCTTGTTTCCTTTTGGTAGCAGCACCAAATATTGGAGCTCTCATGGATCAGGAAAACTCCTTCGTCTAGTCACTTTTGCATCGTCGTTATAAAGATATCGGGAAACGATTCCATCCACCATGTTGGGGTAGTCCTCTATTATCATGCCCGGTGGGGTGTAGTAGCTGTAAACATATTATAGCAGGCCAGAGCATGAAGAGAGTAATGTTGGGGAAAATAAAGAGCGAATAAAGATAGAACGATATAAAAGGGTAACGATGATCGAACTAGGGAGTCAGTCACAATGTAGGAGCGTAACAGTGCGGATGTAATAAAAATCGAGTGTTATACAAGTGATTAAAATTATTTATTTAAATTTGTTTCGTATTTAAGGCATCGTTTACAACATCAGAAGTGGGATTACCAGTGTAAATTCACATTACACTACATATACGGAAGTTAATTAAACAACCAGACAAATGGCGGACAGCGAAAAATCTACACTTCGCAGCCGCAGTTAAAAAATTGGTTGATGAAATTGAACAAGAAGGCAACGGGCAACAAAAATGAACTGCTGTTGCGACTCTTATCTGTGCCAGAAAAGAAGAGGGGTGAGTTTGACCAAATGCGGCGCAAATGTTCAGACAGCAATCGATGAATCATCAGACGAATACGAGGATAGTATTGCACTAGAAGAATAGGGAAGAGATGAGCACAAAGACGAGCGACGATATTCGGATCGATGATGAGTGAAAATGAATGAAGAAGGAGAAATGGCGGTAATGCTTAAAGAAATCGAGTGCCAAAGACGAGAAAATTAACTTTTAAGGAAATAAAATGAGCGGTTAAGAAGAGGAGGAAAAACGAGAGGGTATATGTAAGTTAACACCACAAATGTTACAAAACACATTCGCCATGTGTAACCCAATATTCGCCTCGTGCTTGACACAAAAACACCTGCAGCAATAGCAACAGTCGATAACAACCACGCTCCACATTCATGCTGCTGAGCCAGCGTCTGGAGCTAACGCAAGACGATACCCTATCCCAATCCCATTGCAAAATTCCCACATTCCAGCACGTATTATTTAAGTGAACATAGGTGATAAGTTTCTTTATGTTAGTTTTGTAAGTCAGTTGTGTTTTTGAATTTTAATAAAGAAGAGGCTTCTCCTCTAAAGGAAAAATATTTTTTTTACAAATTAAACAAAGTTTTTTTTAATTGGCGCCCGAGCAGGGACCCGGTACGGGAGTAGTCACGTCGCGATTTAATACGATTTTAACTAGTTTAAATAGTTGCGAAGTAGTTACGCGCGTAAGTCGACCTAAAATAGCTCGCCGTGAGTGACCAAAGAAGTGAACTTGGAAAAGAACATTAATGCGTTAAAATCGTTGCGAAGTAGTTACACGCGTGAGCCGACCTAAAATAGCTCGCCGTGAGTGACCAAAGAAGTGAACTTGGAAAAGAACATTAGTGCTCCCAGTGCCGGGTCCGTCAGCGACATCACCGGAAATCTTTAGATCGAAGGAGCCACGTAAGTGTGTTGAAGGCGATACCGCAGTAGCCAAGCAAGGCAAAAAGGAGTTTATCAATCAACCGACGTGGGATGTTCGCCGCTTTAGTTCTGTAAGGATACTTGTTAAGATTATTTTAGTAAGAAATCCAGTGAAGTAGAATATAAGAATAATCAATATTTAAGTAAGAAATCCAGTGAAGTAGAATATAAGAATAATCAATATTTAAGTAAGAAATCCAGTGAAGTAGAATATAAGAATAATCAGTATTTAAGTAAGAAATCCAGTGAAGTAGAATATAAGAATAATCAACATTTAAGTAGAAATACAGTAAAGTAGAATATAGGAATAATCAAGTGAGACATATCACCCATTACTAGTACTAATTAAGTGAAACATATTAATATTAACCACATCTAAAGCTAGACGTGTCAAGTTCAGTTCCTCTTAAATTTTTCTTAACTCTGAGTATACCAAAATGCCCGACCTCCATTCAGTAGTATCCACAAACCCCAGCAACGAACATTTCTTTGAACCAAATCGACCAAATCCACCAAATCCCCCCAGTAGAAATGTTCCACCAACGGACAACCCCCCGAGAATTTCTCTGGGCGATCAGAATCAAAATAACTCTTTCCAATCTACAACATCCCATACAGATGCAAACCGAGAGGTTGGGTCGACTTCCGCCTTAGACACCCTTATTTTGTCAATAGTAAATCGGGTCCTAGAGACCAAGGTTCCACCCCTCGTCCAAAATTGTTTAAACCCCAATGCTGATTATTTCGCTGGCACAGACCAGGCAATCGCTCATGAACACATAAATCAATTGAATGACATGTATAGAATTCCGGACGTGGTCCGATGTCTTAGGACATTTTCCGGAGACCCAGGAGAGTTTAGCTCCTGGAGGAAGAGCGTTGAGCGCATCCTTGAAGTTTATGAACCCCTAAAGGGCACTCCCAAATACTACGGGATTTTAAGCGTGATACGCAATAAAATCACCGAAAATGCGGATATAGCCCTGGAGTCATATAATACTCCGCTCGATTGGAAGTCGATATCAAGGTGTTTAGCTATGCACTACGCCGATAAGAGAGACGTAACCACATTGGAGTACCAAATGGCATCTCTCATACAAGGAAATAAAACCATGCAAGAGTTCTACCAATTGGTGTACACACATCTCTCCCTGATTCTTAATAGAGTATCTTGCATGGACACGAGCCCCGACGCCATGCGCCTCTTGACCCAGACGTATAGGGACAAGTCACTAGATACATTCATACGTGGGCTAAGAGGGGATCTGCCGCGCCTTCTTGCCATAAGAGAGCCGCTAGATTTACCTCACGCGCTAAATTTATGCCTTAAGTTGGAGAACCAGAGTTATAGGACAACCCATGCTTACAATAATCAGGCAGCCCCAAGAAAATTACAAGCGCAACCGCCCCATGCTGCGCCACCGCGTAACTTATACCACAACCAACCTGCTTTTGCATTTCGTGGCCAATCCTTTACACCACAATTTGGGAATCAAGACTACCGACCATCTTTTGTGCCAAGGCAGCCACTCGCGCTCCCAGCGAATCCGATCATTAAATCGGAACCAATGGGTCAAAGTCAGAGTCACCAAATCAGGCATCAGCCAAATCGATTCCCACCAAGAGGACATATGCCAGTACCCCATCAGTACGTACCCCAACACTACGCACCAAGGTCACAGCAGGTCAGTCGATTCACACCAAGGGGACCGACACCCGTACCCCAGCAAGGTACATCAAGGCCAAACCAAATTCACCAGAATAATTGGCAAACAAATTTCCACATAGATACAGATATCTATCGTGATTATAACCAGGCCACAGAAGACGAGACGAACCAGTATGAACAGACTCTAGAAGAATACATTCAGCCCCTAGAGCAAGCAGATGATACCAACCACACCGAGGCTAGCCTGATCGAGGACTTCACCACCCTGCATTTTTTAGGCTAACGGACTCCTCGTTACCCTACATTGAAGGGAAGACGAAGAGTGGCAAAATAATGAAAATCCTAATAGATACAGGCTCGAATCGGAATTACATCCAACCGTCGCATGTCGAGAATCCCATCCCAAATAATGAATCCTTTAACGCGAACTCAATAGGTGGAAGTACCAGAATCACACACCATACCGAAACAAGTCTCTTCGGCCTTAAAGATCCAAAGATCAAATTCTTCCTCCTACCCACCTTAAAATCTTTCCATGCGATTTTAGGCAATGATAGCTTGAAAGAGTTGTCAGCAGTCATTTATGCTAAAGAAAGCTACATGTCCATTCTTGGCGGACCTAAAATCAGAATCAAACAAATGAAAATGCAGTCAATCAACTCACTAAGTTCCAAAATCAATTCTATATCCGACACCCAACAAATAATCGTCGAATCGCTTGTTGGGAATTTCCCCAAGCTATTCTCCGAACCTGATGAAAAGCTAACTTTCACCACAAAGGTGGTAGCCGAAATCCGAACAAATACGGATTCTCCTATTTTTTCGAAATTTTACCCTTACCCCATGTCGCTCAAAGACGAAGTCGAGAAACAAATTACCAAGCTTCTTGAGGATGGCATAATTAGACCATCCCGATCACCTTATAACTCCCCTATTTGGATAGTATCCAAGAAACCCGACTCCGCGGGAAACAAACAATATCGGCTAGTGATCGATTATAGGAAGCTCAATAAGGTCACGATCGCGGATCGATACCCGATCCCCGAGATAAACGAGGTCCTATCTCAACTGGGTAAAAACGCATACTTCACTGTGCTTGACCTCAAGAGCGGATTTCATCAAATCCCCTTAAAAGATTCCGATATCGAGAAGACGGCTTTCTCCATAAATAGCGGAAAGTTTGAGTTTACTCGACTACCGTTCGGTCTTAAGAACGCACCGTCTATATTTCAACGAGCTCTCGATGATATTCTTCACGAGCATATCGGAAAGATATGCTACGTATACATCGATGACATTATTATATTCAGTAAAAGCGAATCGGAGCATGCTGAGCATTTGAGGCAAATCTTTTACACCCTCAGTGAGGCTAATATGAAAGTCCAGCTGGACAAATGTGGTTTCTACCAACGTGAAGTGGAATTCTTAGGATTCATCATATCCCAAGGTGGTATTAAGTCTAACCCAGAGAAGGTAAGAGCAATAGTCGATTTCCCACAACCCAAGACGTTGAAGGATCTTCGTTCTTTCCTTGGCCTTTCAGGCTATTATCGTCGATTCGTTAGGGACTATGTAAAAATTGCCAAGCCTCTATCATCCCTCCTCCGAGGAGAAGAAGGTCGAATTTCCAAAAATCTTTCCAGCAAAAAGCCAATTTACTTGAATTCTGAGGCTGTCGAAGCCTTTAACAAAATTAAAAGTTCGCTTGCATCGCAGGATACTATGCTCGCGTATCCTAACTTCGACAAGGAGTTCGAGCTCACTACGGACGCATCCAATTTCGCTATTGGCGCAGTCTTTTCCCAAGACGGACGACCAATAACATTCATATCTAGGACTTTGAGCAAGGCGGAGGAGCATTACGCCACAAACGAAAGAGAAATGTTGGCGATAATTTGGGCCCTCAATTCGCTAAGGAACTACCTATATGGTTCTGCTCATGTCAACATCTACACGGACCACCAACCCCTTACATTTGCTCTTAGCAATAAGAACAACAATAGTAAGATGAAAAGGTGGAAGGCGATCCTAGAGGAGTATGATTATACTCTCCAGTACAAACCTGGTAAATGCAACGTAGTTGCGGATGCTCTGTCACGACCACCACAGGAGTCTCAGATTAATTCCCTAACGCCAACTCAGCATAGCAGCGAAAGCTCGTCGGAGAATCTAATTCCCTCTATATCAGGTAATCCTCAAATTAAGTGATGTGACTCAACATCAGATTCAAATCCCATTTAAAAACTTCCGAAGACATGTTATTGAGGAACCTGAATATACTAAAGAAAAACTCATATCCATCTTTAAACGATTCTTAGACCCAAGAGTACTAAATGGACTGCTAGCCCCAGAGAGAGTTATGGGCATCGTTCAAGAAATTTACCCTTTGTATTTCTCGAACTACAAGGTAAGGTATACCCAATCTTTTGTTGAGGACATTTCCTCCACGGATAGACAAGAAGAGATAATTATCGAAACTCATAACAGAGCTCATCGTGGTCCAGATGAGAACAAGAACCAAATTATGGAAAGGTATTATTTCCCTAGCATGGCTAAGAAAATCAAACAATTCACCACACTCTGCTCAACCTGCAAAAAGAATAAGTATGACCGTCACCCTAACAACCCCATGCTTGGCGAAACCCCCATACCTAACTATCCCGGTCATACTGTACACTTAGATATTTTCTCCACTGAGAAACACTTAATCCTCACCGCAATAGATAAGTTCACCAAATTTGCCATTGCCAAATTAATTAAATCAAAAGCGATTGAAGATGTCAGACGACCTCTTCGAGAGATCATTTTTCAATTCGTAGTTCCCCAATGTATAATATTCGACAATGAGAAGTCGTTCAACTCAGTGTCGATCCTCTTCATGTTAAAAGACGAACTCAAAATCACTGTCTACACGACACCCCCGTACAAGAGTGAAGTGAATGGTCAAGTGGAACGGTTCCATTCCACTCTAGCAGAAATAATGAGATGTCTGAAAAAGGACGTCATTATTAGAAATTTTGAAGAACTACTCGAAAGAGCAGTTTGTGAATACAACCATTCTTTCCACACCACTACTCAAAAGAGACCAGTTGATCTCTTTTTTGGAAGAACAGTCAATTTTGGACCAGAAGATTATGAGAAAACGCGGTTGAGCAATATCGAGAAATTGGTCCAGAAGCAGCAAAAAGATCTAAAATACCACAATAAGAAAAGAACCGAGATCAAAACGTATACCCCAGGAGACATAATCTATGTAAAACAAAATAAAAGGCTAGGTTCTAAACTGACAAAGCGATATGCGAAAGAAATAGTCGAGGAAAACTCTACAACCACAGTCAAAACACGGTCAGGAAAGATAATCCACAAGAGTCACATACGAAACTAGGATCAGGCAACCTTCTATAAACTAACCCAGCTTAAACTATTTCCACTGTTTTTCCCTTCTAGGCTGTACGCCGTAGGCTGGTTGGCCGATATCGAGGTCTTGGACTATTCATCCAGTGAATTAGTTGCGATAGAAACCGGTACGGCAATGATCCAAAATGGCAGCTTTAAAATGATTCATACCATAGACTTGGAACCATGCGAAAGCATAATTAACAACATCAAAAATACAATAGAACACGGCATAAATAAGAGTCACCCTTCCTATCCTTTCTTTTCTCACAAACTTTCGGAAATAGAACATATACTCAATAGGCTCAAACCTAAAAACAAAAACAAAAGGTCAATAAACTTCTTAGGAAGCGCATGGAAGTGGATAGCTGGAAGCCCTGACCATGACGATTTCCGAATAATAAGAAACAAAATAAATAATGTATTAAGAAACAACAATAGACAGGTCCTTATTAACAGAGATGTTATTAATAATATTAATGAAATAACAAAGAAAACTAATGAAATACTAACGAAAATGAAAAATCATGACCCATTCATGAATACCATTATATCCGTTACTCAACAAAAAATTAAGCTAATTAAGGAAGAATTTGTCAACATAGAATACGCCATACTTTGGGCGAATAAAGGAATTATAAATTCATATATTTTATCACATAAAGAAATTAACATAGCTAAAAAAATAATTAAGAGGGAAAATATCCCTTACGGTAATATTGATGAGGCACTAAATTTTGCCAAAGTAAAAGTTGCCACGAACACAAGTTCGATAATTTATATTATAAGTATACCAAGCTTAGAGTTAAACACTTGCAGTAAACTTTTATTAAAACCCGTAAAGAAGACAAATTTTGTAAACAAATTAGAATATGAACAAATTTTGAAATGCCAAGAAAAAATGTATGGTTTAAAGTTAGATTGTAAGTCCTATAATAAATTAGAAATATGTCCTAATCGTAACATATTAGATATTAGTAGCACATCCTGTATCCCTAACCTACTCCTGAATATAAAAGCCAATTGCACCCGCATAAACAACCAACATATTCCCACAGTAGAGGAAATCTTCCCAGCACTCATTTTTCTCAATCGGTTTAACGGCACAATACAACAAGACCACCAAAAGGTATTACCACTAACGGGCACATTCATAGTTAAGTTTCAAAACTCAACAATTACCATAGAAAATAAAACCTACACATCTGATACCGTGATATCCACATTAAAACCATTACCTGCAATCGCCCAATTTTCTACAGCGGAGGACACAGAAGAAATGCTATCATTGGAAATGGTAAAAGAACTCCATTCCAGCAACACTGAAGACATAAAAACACTGGAATCAAAACACAATACCATCAAAGCAACAAATATCATATTAGCAATAGCCATAGCCACGATTGCTCTAGCCTTTATAGCAAAAACTGTATGGAAAAAACGCGCAATTCATATCAACGTCAACAATAGACCTGATCCAGAAAACCAAATTGAGATGAAGGAAAACACGCATATGGCAACTCCTTGCCAAGAAACCAGCAAGACCCAAGAAAAAGTCTTAACAGCAAAGCCTACACGAATAAGTCAAATACCTCTTTTTTGAATTAAGGTCAAACGAGGGCGTTTGATTCTAAGCAGGGAGGAGTTAACACCACAAATGTTACAAAACACATTCGCCATGTGTAACCCAATATTCGCCTCGTGCTTGACACAAAAACACCTGCAGCAATAGCAACAGTCGATAACAACCACGCTCCACATTCATGCTGCTGAGCCAGCGTCTGGAGCTAACGCAAGACGATACTCTATCTCAATCCCATTGCAAAATTCCCACATTCCAGCACGTATTATTTAAGTGAACATAGGTGATAAGTTTCTTTATGTTAGTTTTGTAAGTCAGTTGTGTTTTTGAATTTTAATAAAGAAGAGGCTTCTCCTCTAAAGGAAAAAATATTTTTTTTACAAATTAAACAAAGTTTTTTTTAATTTGTATACACACGATGACGACAGCGGCGACGGCAACAGGGTGAAAGAGAATTTCACCAATTTGAAGGAACTATTGGTAGAATTTTCGGGGCAAATGATTTTTTATCGCATTGGGAAGCACAGCTTGTGAATTTGATGGCAGCATATGATCTCGATGAGAAGAATACGAGGGTGCTTATTTCCTGCCGTTTGAGGGGAAAAGCACTTAAGTGGTTCCACTCCAGGTCGAACGTGACGACCATCTCAACCAAACAACTACTGATTGAGATGATAGAAATATTTGGTGATCGCAGAAGCCGGCTAACACTGAAGCGGACCATCGAAGGTAGGACCTGGCTGACCACAGAGACGTTCCAGCAATATTTCCACGAGAAGGTGATATTGACGAACAAAATTTCGATGGAAGATGAGGAATTGCTAGAGTGTATCATCGAAGGGATACCTGATCCTTACTTGCGTTCCCAAGCTATGATTCAGTGTTTTCGTACTAAACACCAGCTGTTGGAGGCATTTAGTAAGATTCAGCTTACTGCACCGAGGGCAGTGTTACCCTCAACATCACGGCGGAGTGCAGCAGCCGACGGACAAGCATCGACGACTTTCAGGTGCTACAATTGTAACGTATTGGGGCATATAGCTCACGAGTGCAACAAGTCGAAACGCGAATGAGGAGTATGCCATGCTTGCGGGGAGATTTTACACTTCGCAACCATCTGCGCCAAGAAGAAGACGAGCAAGCAGGTATGTAACATTAAGCCAGACACCGATGATGGCGAAAATTAACCCAAATCGGGGACAATTGGGAGTCAGGACGACCGAGTTGTAGCAAGCCAGAGCATGAAGAGAGCAATGTCAGGGAGAATAAAGAGCGAATGAAGAAAGAACGATGTAAAGGGGTTAGCGATGATCGATGTAGGGAGTCAGTCTCAATGTAGTAGCGTAACAGTGCAGATGTAATAAAAATCGAGTGTTATACAAATGATTAAAAGTCTTTTATTCAAAGTATTAACTGACGTCCGCAGCCCAGATAGCTGTTTGCATCTAGGAAGGGCTCGCTAAGAATAGCAATGTCGATTTAATTTTCCCGAATCGTTTATGCTAAAAGGTCTTGGGCCACTTATAGCCTTCTGAAATGTTGTGCATATACTGCTCCCATCAGTGTATCTGCCTTTGAAAAACATACACTTTGGTTCCGTTATGCAATCCTTTGCTCTATGGCCTTTTTTTCCGTACCTGTAATAGTAGTCGGAACGATGGTGGTCACTTTGCAGTCCCTCGCATTATGTCCATATTACAGACATCTAGAGCACCACCGGCGGGTCACTTTCTCCCTGACTACCTATCCGGTTCAGATTTTCTCCATATACAGCACTATGTTAACCATGCCATACATTATATTAAATCCTGTCAGCTCTCCACTTTTATGTGCCTAATTCCCTGGCCGGTCTAGTCTCTGTATTACCAGGTTCTTTGCTCCATTGTTGGCACTGGCATTCTTCGGCAAATTAGTTCTCTTCTTCTTGATAGTTGGCAGCGGTGCTGACTCCTGCTCTTCTGCCAGTTTTATGTTTTCATTTGTACTTCCTCAGAAGACGAGAACTCACCACCAATTTTGAAGTGGAACCGCAATGCTTTTCAGATGCGCTTCCGATAGTCACTACCTTTCAATTATCTAGCCCCATAACAGCAGAAATAGAGTGCTTGAAGCTATTATTAAAAAAGTAATTTGGCGAGATGCGGATAGAAATAGATATATAGAAAATATGGAATATCATGTGAGTACCATTAGTGATCAGCCGAATGAGTCCCACCTGGAAAAACTAGAGGGAATCATAAAAAGCTTAGCTGTGGCGAGGAGATTTGAGGGTAAAACGAGAATAGGGCAGAACAAATGGTTTGATATAGATTGCGCAAAGCGCGCTATAGATCATTTGCATTCCTGAATAGGTTCAGAAAGGAAAATGATACGGCTTCTAAGGAATTGTACATAGCAAACAACACAATGCGCAATGAAAAAGAAAAGCTACGGTGAAGGAGTTGCAATAGAAATAGCAAGCTGCAGAATATCAGCCGATTTCCGGAAAGGAATCCACAAACTTAAAGAAGAGAGTACCAGATCAGCGCAACTATCTCAGTAACCGTTTTGCAAAAGCATTTCCAATGCTTGCTCAATCATCAGATAGTATCAGGAACCATACATTATGCCAGACCACATGCTACAAATGCCGCAGTAGATCGACCAATATCCACATTTGAAGTAGAGAAGGCTACACACTCGAAAAATAAGAAAGCAGCAGGAACCGACAGGATACCTTTCGAGTTTTATAAAAACTCCGCTTCTTAGTTTGTAGCACTTTTGGCGGAAGAATTTAACCGAAAATGGAGAGGTACCAGACATCTTCAGGAAGGCAATTATTTTTCCAATTTACAAAAAAGGAAGTATTAGTGACCCAGAAAACTATCGCGGTATTTCGTTCCTAAAAACCTCCATGAAACTATTTGCAAGTATTCTTCAAAAACGTTTGGAACTCTGGACTCAATCACGGAATCTAATAAATGAATATCAAGAACGATTTCGACCCAATTACTCCACAGTGGATCACATTTTCACGCTGATATCAGTAGCGGAAATTTACAACAAGCGAAGGAAAGAATTATATACATTCTTTATAGACTTCAAGGCTGCTTTTGATACCATTGATCGAAATCCAATGTTCTACAAGTTGTATAGAGCGGGGTTATCCCTTAAATTCGGGAAAATACTGGAAGATCTATAAAAAGATAAAAAAGTTACTCTGTGAGATGGAAAACAATTGTCGCAACAGAGATAAGGTTTAAACAAGGCTGTAATTTGAGCCCATCCACTTTTGCAATCTTCTTAGATGATATAACCGAATACCTTGGGGGTGGAATAAAATAGCTGGAACAAATATTACAGCTCATGATAAACAGATTTAGCGACTACTGCTCTACTTGAAACTTGGCAGTCAACACCGAAAAATCTAAAATAATGATATTCAGAGCAGGTGGTGAAAGATTTGTCCGCAACGAGAGATGCACATACGGAGAAGCTATCGAGATTGTAAAAGCATCTGGGCTACCTTATTACTAGCAATCTATATATCGAAAAACATCTGGAAGGAAAATGCAACGCTGTAAATAACAGTGAATATGAAATATAAAGTATTTCAAGCAACATTTTCATTTCATTTTTAATGCATTTTTTATTAATGAATTCATTATAACTTACATGCTAGACAAAAAAAAACTCTTAAAACTAGCTTAACTAACTTAACTATTCTTATTCTAACTTACTGGCCCTATGCGGGAGCTCTAAGCTAAACTTAACACTTAAAACTATGTCTTTCGACGTAACGAACTTGAAAATTGTTTATTTATTTCATTCTTTTAAATTTAAATTTATGTGTTACTAAGAAAATTAGCCAAAAACTTAGTGACTGAACTTTTTTTTGTATAAAATAAAAATTAAAATAAAATAAATCTTAAAACTATCTTATTCTAAATTAGCCTATCTTATTCTACCTCACGTATTCTATACCTAAATTTTTTTTTTGTTTTTTTGTTTTTTTTAAATTTTTTTTTTTTTTTTTTTTTATCGAATGCTGTTTTTTTATAATTTTTTTTTTATGTTTTTTGTGTTTTTTGTGCTTTTTTTGTATTTTTTTCATCCAAGTGCTGTGGATATAAATTTAATTTTTTTTTTTTTTTTTATTTATTACCTACACTACCTAAACCTAAACTATGTAAGTCGGCCATCGGCAAGAACAGCCAACTTTCAACATCAAACAGGTTACCCTGGATTAGGAGGAAACGACGAACGAATTTCCTCTCTTTCGGCCAGCCACCAGAAATGACCGTACTGACGTTGTACGTCATAAATATCGCGACCCGATACCGCCCTACTAAACTGGAGACGCTCCACACTGCCGTGTGCAACGTCTCTGTCGTAGTTGAGTCGCATATCCACAGCGGTCCGAGCACCGTGGAAGATTAGCGGCACCGCCAATCTGTCCTGGACGCCTCTGGGGGAACAAAGCCGTTAAGGCGCACTATCTCATGATACTCGTAATTGGGGTAATAAGCCCCGGAGACCAGGTTGTTCGTCGAGCTCATTGCTCTTGCAATGTGCCTTCGAATCAGCTTGATAGCGAAATTATCCACTCTTATTAGGTTGGCCCTGTTGTATAGGACCTCATTGGGATAGAACTTTATGTACTGGGACTCTGGTGTTCTGTACAAATGAAGGCAAGCCCTCTCAAACACCCGAATATTTTCCAACAAGCTTGCTCCCACGTTGAACCACACGAGCATGGGCCTAATGAGGGCCATGTAGCAGATTACCTTTACCCTTGCATCGAGTTGCTTGCTATAAAAAAGTGTCTTTGTAAGGGCAAAAGCACCTTTGGCTCTAGCCAGAGCAGCATCTATATGTTTGTTAAAATATAGATATTGGTCTAACCAGAGCAACAATTATCTGACTACACTTCGACTCGCAAGTGGCTGTCTGTGCGGTCCAACGATTGAGAACTTTCGCCAATTCTTTCTGGTATCCCTAGAGGCACCAGACAACGGCGTCCTAAAAAGAATGGCTTCCGATTTCTGAAAGTTGATCTTCAACTTCCAGTCATCGCAATATCGCTGAATTTTATCGAAGTCACGTTGCAAGAGAATTGCAATGACCTCGATTTTTGGTCCTGATCTGTACGCGATCAAGTCGTCTGCGAACGCTATGGCATGGTGTAGTGATCCTATGAGATCGCTCGTGTAAATGTTGAAAAGGATCGGTGAATTAACCGCACCTTGCTGCAGACCATTTTTAATTAGAAATGTTCCAATAGAAGTCACATTGAGATTTTTGACGATGAACTGCCTACTGGTGAGCATGTTATGAAGTATGTACAGCAGTGATTTGCTTATGCCCAGCCTGCTCGGCTTGTAGAAGAGTCCCTCTAACCATACGGTATCGAAGACCTTCTCCAGGTCAATCAGGCAGGCACCCGTGCATTGGTTCTTGCTTTTGTTCCATTGGATATCCGATACCAGTTTAGACGCGGCATGTATTGTATCATGCCCTGCCTTAAAACCGAATTGGTTATCCGGAATTATATTACTGTTCTCAGTCCACTTAAGCAGGACTCTATTGATCACTTTCTCGAATACCTTGCTGATGCTCGGAAGGAGACTTATCGACCGGAGATTTGCCGGATTGGAAGTGTCCTTACCCCGTTCGGGGATGGGTTGTATCACTGCCGTTTTCCAATGCGCTGGATAATTTGCATTATTCAGTGCATTGTTAAACAGAGTGGTGTAAATGTCCACCGCTTCTAGAGGGAGATGTCGAAGCACAATGTTCGACACTCCGTCGGATTCCTACAGACTTTTTCCTCCTCAATGAGTCGAAGATCGCTTGGAGCTCCACCTTCGATATGTACGGGGGATGTACCCTTTCATCGGCGATGACATTATTTGCCATGTTATCGTCAATGAACTCGGTAAAACTTATGTTCTCCGATCGCCAGTGCTCTATAACATTTCGAAGGTAGAAGTTGTGCACAAAGACGCGATTTTCCAGGTCGTGGTTCGGGCAAATGGTATCATTCACCTTGTACACTTCCTGGAAAGTCGCTCCTATAGCCTCTACCTTCTCCTGCGGATCTTGGATCACAAAGAAGTTGTCATCCACTACTGCGTTATCTGGATCTATACCTTCTGTTATTAGTATTTGTCCATTGTTCGTCGTTCGGGGGATCTTAAGACATGGAAGGTCGTTTTGATTATTCCTCCGAAATATTTTATTTACTTGCGGGAACATACCCGGGTTGTTGGATTTTACAGATCAAATTTTGTTGTTCCAATGCAAATTTATAGAAAGTCTGTAGTTATCCCTGATTAATTTCTGGAGGTTTTTAATCAACGACTTCAGCGTAATAACCTCCGAGTTTTGTCTGTCAGTAAACTGTCTGTACAAGGTTTTTAGTCTCGACAGCAGTCTACTTTTGTGTTGGGGTAGTGCGTCAATTGTTTCATTATGGAATATGTCTGCGTTGTTAGTATGTTGATACCGAGGTATCGTATTGTCCATAGTTCGTTTAATTGTCTCGTCCATTTGTTTTAGGTACCAGTCAATCTCCTCGTTTGACGGATTCCTATTGGACGGTGGGTAGAGCGAGTTCGAGGAGAGTGCTCTTGTCAAAACTCTAGAGAAGCAAGGCCAACGTGTCCTACTATAATTGTAGAAGTACGTTTGGACAAACTCCTCCAACTCCGCAATTTCGTTGGGAATCGTTATTACGGCACTGAGTCCGCAATGGTCACTGTCATACACAAATGTGTGCAGGCAGTTTATAGTTTGTCGGTCCATGTCGGTCAGTTGTAACCGTACGTCGAACAGCATAAGATCCAGATAGGAGCCGCTTCTAGGAAACGACGGAATATCTGTAGCTTTCAAATCGAGTTTATACTCGACACTGTGCCGACCCCACCAATTGAATAGTAAGTTCCCTCTAGGATTTGGTGTGTTATTTCCTCAATCTCTATGTTTGGCGTTAAGATCTCCGGCCATGATGAAATAATTCTCCTCCGGCTCCAGCCTTAGGAATCGAAAAAGTGTCTCGAGCTCCGAAATAAATAAAGTAGATTGAGTAGCTTCAGGTGCATAGAGTGCGACCAAGTGCATCTTCTTTCCACTACGGAGAGGGATGCACACGATACACGCTTCCAGCTCCTGGAACCTTCGCATTTCACCGCTGTACATAACTTTAAATTGCAGTTGTTTGCGTATGAAGATCGCAACACCTCCTCCTTGTGTGGAGTTGGGTCGGTCTCTTCTGAAAATATTGTATTTATTGTTCCCCAATTTGTGCTTCTGGGATAGCTTTGTTTCGCTAACCATAAGCACATCAGGGGTTTGGTCTTCAATCAACTTAAACAATACGGCTCTTCGCTCGATCCTAATCAGTGAATTCGCATTCACCGCAAGGAACTTCAAGGATTGCTCCTAAATGTTCGTACCCATTACGACTGAAGGTGCGTTAAGCCCGGCAGAAGTGCGTAGATCTGGTCCACCTGCTTCGCCTGCTCCTGTACCTGACGTCGAAGCTGTTCCGTCTGCCCTTGTATAGAGAACAAGATGGCGAGCAAGTCAGTTTGAGCCTCCGGTGCTCTATTCGCCTGAGAAGCTACCTTCAGTGTTTTCTGTTCCTCGTTTCCCCGACCTGCCGCCATTTGGGCGTAAGTCACTTGGGGAGTGACGGATTGTGTTTGAATTGGAGCAGGTGGACGTTTCACTACAACCTTCTCCTGACGAACCAGATTTACTTTCTTAATATACTGGAACTTAGGACAATCCCGATAGTTTGCGGTGTGTCCCGCGTTTCTACATAAAGCACACGAGAGCTGGCTCTTATCTGCCACTCCATCCTTACCCAGAGTGCATTTCTCTGCTTTGTGGTTCCTTCCACACTTGACACATCGAGGATGCATTTTGCAGTTCGACGCGGCGTGCCCGAACCTTTGGCAGCGAACACGTTGTAAAATGTTTTCGCTCCTTCTTAATTTTTCCCATTCGACAACCTGGTAGTCTAGGACTTTAATACTCCTTAGACCATCCAGCTTGCTATTGGGTGAAAGCTGAACTAGGAAGAACGGGAGTTTCCGCTTCTCCCTTTTTGCCTTAGCTGTGGTGAATAGCTTGACCCCTACAAATTCGAGCTCGTTGCACTCTTTCTCTTTAAGCAGCGCAAGGAGCGTCTCCGGATCGGTAGACGGGTCTATCCCCCTCAGCAGCATTGTTTGCCGCCTTTCCCCCTTTGGGGTGAAGGAGAAGAACTCCGTCGTCGTGTCCATTAACAAATCTTTAATTTTTTTATATTGCTCCACTGTATTGCAGTGGATAGCGTGCCTGTCTTCATTTAATCGTTTAATAGAAAAATTGTTGCCTATGGCCGACTTACATAGTTTAATGGTGTCCATAAGCTCAATCTTGTACGTATTTATTGGCGGTGCCCTCGCTTTTGTCGTCGTCTTCGATTGCTGTTGCTTCTGCTGCGGTTGCTGTTGCTGCTGTTCTGCTGCTGTTGTTTCTGCTGCTGTTGCTGCTGTTTCTGCTGCTGCTGCTGCGGATGTTGCTGCTTTTTCTGCTGCTGCAGCGGTTTTTGCAGCATTTTCTGCTGCTGTTGTTGTTGCTGCTTATTCTGCTGCTGTTGTTCTTGCTGCTGCTGCAATAGTTGTTGTTGCAGCTGGCCTTCTGGCTGCTTTTCTTGTTGTTGAGCGCGCTGTAGCTCTAGCTGCCGCTCCCTCTCTCTTCTTGCCATTTGTTTGGCCTTAATGGCAAGCACCCTCTGCTCTAGCTGTCTGATGCTGCTAGTCAGACTTTGAACTTCTTCATCTTCATCATCCGATTCGGAGGATGCCAGAACTGCGAAGCAATTGTTGTCGTCTCCGATGTAGCGGCCTTCTCCACCGTCGGAGATGTACGGGAAGTCGACAGAGTCATCCGACCTTTGTCGCTTCTTATCTGCTGCTGCTGCTGTTGCTGTAATCGGCGCCCCTTCCCTCACTTCACCTGGCAGCTGTTCAGCTGAAGCTGATGTGGAGGGACGCTTTACAAGGTTGGGAGAAGGTTTCAACTTCCTTCTCATTTTCCCCATACTTGCATTTGCCACTGTTGCTGGCTGGCCTTTCTATAATGCATCGGCTGATGCAGTCACCCCACCAGCTGGCCCCGCTATTGGGAGCGCGGACCGCTCACTTTCCATCGAATGTTTATTTATAATTAATTTTATTTACTAATTTAGTGTAAATTATAAAAAAAGTTTATATTCAAATTTTCCCTGGTTGGGAATTGAACCCAAGACCCTGGGTTGACGGTTCACCACCACTACCTATAGGCTAACTCGCCACTTGAAATTACACTGTCTATTAATCTACTTCAAAGCACTGCGGGTTTAAAGGAGAAGCCGAAACACGTCTGCACACTGTGAAAGTCTGGGAACGACTCGTATTTCAAGCAACGTAAAATATCATGTGCTGCGCGACGCAGATGTGGGGATGAAGAAGGTGCTATACTGTGGAAAAACTGCAGCGATTCTACTTAAAAAAAAAAAAGACTCTTTCGGCTACCACGTAACACTCCAAACTACATGTGCCTCTTAGTGACAGGACTACCACCATTATTTATCACCACGCTGAAGCGAGTAGGATGGGTGGTTTGCCGTATACGCGAAAAGACTACTCCAATTTCAAGAACTTGCGAAAGTGTAAATGACTGGTTCAACCACTGCATCCGATGCGGGAAAGAGGCCACACGATAACAACGTGTTCCCTAGATCCTAGGTGCATACTCTGCCAGGGCAAGGAATCCACTGATAGTAACCATGTCACAGGAAGTAAGAGAAGCCCATGTTATCAAAAGGCGATGATGGAACTGCGGAGAATATGAAAGTACTGCAACTAAACTTAAATCATTGCCAAGCTGCGCAAGACCTGCTTTCACAGTCCGTACGTAAGTTAGGAAAAGAAGCAGCTATTGTTAAGAGGCCTTAGAGACCACAACAAAGTTTAAAACACCTAAAAATAAAAATCATTTGGTCCAGGTGACACTAGTCACCAAATGTGACACCAGTCATCTAAGGCGACACTGGTCGTCAAGTGACAAAACAAACCTAAAAAGTATAAACAATAGAAGGTGAACTTACTAGAGAAATGATGAATATCATATCGAAAAGTAATCCCTGGTGACCACAAAAGTAAAGTGTCCAACGCTGCGATTCATATTCACCGGCATGGATCTCCGTCCATTGTAAATTTGGGGAAATAATGTGTAATGCATCCATACACTTTCGTCTTTTTCCCCTTCCTCAACAATTTCCCATTTGCCAGTATAGAGTTTATGTGTATTCCGTCCAAAGAAAAAAAAAAGGTCGAATGTACGGCTGGTTGCGTTTAATGCGAGTAAGTCGCTTCGGATAACCAGGATAATTAAAAACAAATTGACCGTCGCAAAAAATTAATAATCAGGTTTAAACGCGAAGCACGAAAATGTGTTTATTTCACATAAGCGTCTACACTAGTGGTCCCTTTCGCACACCCCTAAGCTCTCGATAAATAAGAAGAAAATTTTTTTTTAACGAAAGGCAAATCACAATCGAAAGATTAGATGAGGAGGAAAAGATCATACATATGTGAAAGTGTTATATGATCCGTTGGTATACGTTCGATTTGAATAGTATCTTTAGTAAATACATTTTGTGTGAAATAGGGTAGGTTAAATACATGTAAGGTATGTCATGTCAGTATATTGTGCGAATTTACGCATTTATTTTAAATTATCAAATTGTTATATGTAGGAATTTGAGTATATAGCTAGGTAGAGACACTTATTGTGATTGGACAGTATTTTGACGAAGAACGTTGGCAAAGGGAGTTCCCTTTTCCAATGTTCCGAAAGCAATATGGATTATGATAAATGACGACCGACATGATAAAGAGGGAAACGGAGAAAACATAGATGGACGAAGATAAATGTAGGCAACAAATGAAAATGAAGAGGTAACGAAGAGAATATGATAAAGAGAAAATTGAGGAAGGCAAGGAACTAGGGTAAAAGAGCATCAACCGTTGATCACTTTTCTGATTAGATCAAACGTGAACGGTCGATACCCGACACTAGAGATAGTGGAAGAAATATAAAAACAGTGACACAAAAAAACAAACGGAGAGTTAATTTTAAAAGATTTTTTTGATTGGGTAAGTGAGAAATAACTAAGGTCGTGCTAGAATAAAACGTAAATTAGCTTTAACAGAATACAATACAAAAGGTGCGAGGGAATACACATAAGGCACGATATTGTTGTGCTTGAGCAGGTTTTTTTGTTTTTTTTATAATTTGCGTGCGCCAAAGAGGATATGCATACTCTTATACTATTATTACAGGACACGGGCGTTGTGAAGAAGAGAGAGAGAGAAAAAATAAGTAAGTTTCTGTAAACTCCAAGGTTGGCGTCCAGATAACTGGGGAGCTTGTTTGTTTTACTTTGGTCATTGCTCATGATTCACAGTATTTTTGTCCGTCCTCCTGATGTCATCTTCACGATCAAGTTGTATTTTCAGTCATATGACTACCCTACTTTTTTTTATAATTTCCACGTGCTAAAGGGGATATGAGTACCCTTATACTAATTTTTTAGAACACGGGCGTTTTTTGTGGAAAGGGTAAGAGACAGAGAGAAAGACAGATTGGTGTAGTTGGTTTGAAACTCAGGTGGTAGATAAGTTTCAGTGAACTCCAAGGGTGGCTGTCTAGATAACTGGGAAGTATTTTGTTTATTTTAGGCTATTATTGTCGTTGCTTATGTTTCACAATATTTTTTTCCGATGACGATGTCGAGTGAGCATACATCTCCGACGGTGGGGAAGGCCACTACGTTGGAGATGCGAACAATAGCTTCGGAGTTCTGGCGTCCTCCGAATCGGATGATGAAGAAGAAGAAGTCGAGAGTCTGACTAGAAGCATCAGGCAGCTCGAACAAAGGGTGCGTGCCATAAAGGCCAAGCAAATGTCTAGAAGGGAGAGGGAGCGACAACAGGAGCTCCAGCGCGCTCAACAACAACAACTACTACAGCAGCAGCCGCCAGAAAGCAAATGGCAACAGCCAATACAGCCGCAAATACTGCAGCAGAAGCAACAGCAACAACAACAGCTGAAAAAACAACAGCAATTACTACAGCAGCAGAAAACGCAGCAGCAGCAACAGCAGCAGCAGAAACAACAGCAGCAGAAACAATAGCAGCAGAAACAGCAGCAGCAGCAGAACAAACAGCAACAACAACCGCAGCAGAACCAACAGCAACCGAAGACGATGGCAAAAGCGAGGGTACCACCAATCAACACCTACAAGATTGAGCTTATGGACACTATTAAACTATGTAAGTCGGCCACATCGTCGGTACAGACAATTTTTCTATTAAACGCTTAAATGAAGACAGGCACGCTATCCACTGTAATACAGTGGAACAATATAAAAAAATTAAAGATCTGTTAAAGGACACAACGACGGAGTTCTTCTCCTTCACCCCGAAGGGGGAAAAGCAGCAAACAATGCTGCTGAGGGGGACAGACCCGTCTACTGATCCGGAGACGCTCCTTGCGCTGCTTAAAGAGAAAGAGTGCAACGAGCTCGAATTTGTAGGGGTCAAGCTATTCACCACAGCTAAGGCAAAAAGGGAGAAGCGGAAACTCCCGTTCTTCCTAGTTCAGCTTTCACCCAATAGCAAGCTGGATGGTCTAAGGAGTATTAAAGTCCTAGACTACCAGGTTGTCGAATGGGAAAAATTAAGAAGGAGCGAAAACATTTTACAATGTGTTCGCTGCCAAAGGTTCGGACACGCCGCGTCGAACTGCGAAATGCAGCCTCGATGTGTTAAGTGTGGAAAGAACCACAAAGCAGAGGAATGCACTCTGGGTAAGGATGGAGTGGCAGATAAGAGCCAGCTCTCGTGTGCTTTATGCAGGAACTCGGGACACACCGCAAACTATCGGGGTTGTCCTAAGTTCCAGTACATTAAGAAAGTAAATCTAGTTCGCCAGGATAAGGTCGTAGTGAAACGTCCACCTGCTCCAATTCAAACACAATCCGTCACTCCCCAAGTGACCTACGCCCAAATGGCGGCAGGTCGGGGAAACGCGAAACAGAAAAGATCGAAGGATGCTTCTCAGGCCACAGCGCTTAGAGCACCGGAGGCTCAAACTGACTTGCTGGCCATCTTGCTCTCTATCCAAGGGAAGATGGAGCAGCTTCAACGTCAGGTACAGGAGCAGGCGAAGCGGGTGGACCAGATCTACGCACTTCTGCGGGCCTAACGCACCTCCAATCGTAATGGGTACCAACATAGAGGAGAAACAATTGAAGATCCTTGCGGTGAATGTGAATTCACTGATTAGGATCGAGCGAAGAGCCGTATTGTTTAAGTTGCCAGAAGACCAAACCCCTGATGTGCTTATGGTTAGCGAAACAAAGCTATCCCAGAAGCACAAATCGGAGGAGAATTATTTCATCATGGCCGGAGATCTTAACGCCAAACCTAGAGATTGAGGAAATAACACACCAAATCCTAGAGGGAACCTACTATTCAATTGGTGGGGCCGGCACAGAGTCGAGTATAAACTTGATTTGAAAGCTACAGATAGTCCATCGTTTCCCAGAAGCGGCTCCTATCTGGATCTTATGCTGTTCGACGTACGGTTACAACTGACCGACATGGACCGACAAACTATAAACTGCCTGCACACATTTGTGTATGACAGTGACCATTGCGGACTCAGTGCTGTAACAACGATTCCCAACGAAATTGCGGAGTTGGAGGAGTTTGTCCAAACGTACTTCTACAATTATAGTAGGACACGTTGGCCTTGCTTCTCTAGAGTTTTGACAAGAGCACTCTCCTCGAATTCGCTATACCCACCGTCCAATAGGAATCTGTCAAACGAGGAGATTGACTGGTACCTAAAACAAATGGACGAGACAATTAAACGAACTATGTACAATACGATACCTCGGTATCAACATACTGACAACGCAGACATATTCCGTAATGCAACAATTGACGCACTACCCCAACACAAAAGTAAACTGCTGTCGAGACTAAAAACCTTGTACAGACAGTTTACTGACAGACAAAACTCGGAGGTTAGGACACTGAAGTCGTTGATTAAAAACCTCCAGAAGTTAATTAGAGAAAACTACAGACTTTCTGTAAATTTGCATTGGAACAACAAAATTCGGGCTGTAAAATCCAACAACCCGAGTATGTTCACGCAAATAAATAAAATATTTCAGAGGAATAACCAAAACGACCTTCCGTGTCTTAAGATCCCCCGAACGACGAACAATGGACAAATACTAATAACAGAAGGTATAGATCCAGATAACGCAGTAGAGGACGACAACTTCTTTGTGATCGAGGATCCACAGGAGAAGGTAGGGGTTATAGGGGCGACTTTCTAGGAAGTGTACAAGGTGAATGATACCATTTACTCGAACCACGACCTGGAAAATCGCGTGCTTGCGCACAACTTCTACCTTCGAAATGATATTGAGCACTGGCGATCCGAGAACATAGGTTTTCCCGAGTTCAATGACGATAACATGGCAAATAATGTCATCGCCGATGAAAGGGTACATCCCCCGTTCATATCGATGGTGGAGCTCCAAGCGATCTTCGACTCATTGAGGAGGAAGAAATCTGCGAGAATCGATGGAGTATCGAACATTGTGCTTCGACATCTCCCTCTAGAAGCGGTGGACATTTACACCACTCTGTTTAACAATGCGCTGAATAATGCACATTATCCAGCGCATTGGAAAACAGCAGTGATACAACCCATCCCCAAAAGGGGTAAGGACACTTCCAATCCGGCAAATCTCCGGTCGATAAGTCTCCTTCCGAACATCAGCAAGGTAATCGAAAAAGTGATCAATAGAGCCCTGCTTAAGTGGACTGAGAACAGTAATATAATTGCGGATAACCAATTTGGTTTTAAGGCGGGGCATGATACAATACATGCCGCGTCTAAACTGGTATCGGATATCCAATGGAACAAAAGCAAGAAACAGTGCACGGGTGCCTGCCTGATTGACTTGGAGAAGGCCTTCGGCACCGTATGGTTATAGGGACTCTTCTACAAGCTAAAAGGCTGGGCATAAGCAAACCACTGCTGTACATACTTCATAACATGTTCACCAGTAGACAGATCATTGTCAAAAATGGCCATGTGACTTCTGCTGGAACATTTCAAATTAAAAATGGTCTGCAACAAGGTGCGGTTAATTCACCGATCCTTTTCAACATTTACACGAGCGATCTCATAGGATCACTTCACCATGCCATAGCGTACGCAGACGACTTGATCGCGTACAGATCAGGACGAAAAATCGAGGTCATTGCAATTCTCTTGCAACGTGACTTCGATAAGATTCAGCGATATTGCGATGTGAAGATCAACTTCCAGAAATCGGAAACCATTCTTTTAGGACGCCATTGTCTGGTGCCTCTAGGGATACCAGAAAGAATTGGCGAAAGTTCTCAATCGTAGGACCGCACGGACAGCCACTTGCGAGTCGAATTGTAGTCAGATACCTGGGGCTCTGGTTAGACCAATATCTATATTTTAACAAACATATAGATGCTGCTCTGGCCAGAGCCAAAGGTAATCTGCTACATGGCCCTCATCCGGCCCATGCTCGTATATGGATACCCCGTGTGGTTCAACGTGGGAGCAAGCTTGTTGGAAAAGATTCAGGTGTTTGAGAGGGCTTGCCTTCATTTATACAGAACACCGGAGTCCCAGTACATACAATTCTATCCCAATGAGGTCCTATACAACAGGGCGAATCTAATAAGAGTGGATAATTTCATTATCAAGCTGATTCAAAGGCACATTGCAAGAGCAATGAGGTCGACGAACAACCTGATCTCTGGGGCTTATTACCCCAGTTATGAGTATCACGAGAGAGTGCGCCTTAACGGCTTTGTTCCCCCAAAGGCGTTCCTCTATGTTCTGTGCTGTTCTTGCCTATGGCTGACTTACATAGTTTAGGATTAGGTATTTTAGATATATTGTGCATAGGTAAAAAAAAAAATAAAATTTATCACAGCACTTGAATAAAATAAAAAAAGATCAGCACTTGAAAAAAAGAAAAAGAAAAAAGTACGTATATAATTACGTAAGGTAGAGTAAGATAGATTAAGGTAGAATAAGATATTTTAAGATTTATTTTAAATTAGTTTATAAGTTTTATACATAAGAACATTAAAAAAAAAGTTAATATGCTAAGTTTTTTCCATTGATTAAACATTTTTCTTAGTTGTGATAATTAATAGAATAATAAAATAAATAAATAAAGAATCTTGGCCCGCATAGGGCCAGTAAGTTAGAATAAGAATAGTTAAGTTAGTTAAGCTAGTTTTAAGAAATTTTTTTGTCTAGCTATAAGTTAATGAATTGCCCAATAAAAATGTATTAAAAATGAAATGAATGAAAAAATGTTATGCCTTCACAGTAGAGTTGACTTAGCTTTCGCATGTGATCGACTTTTTTATTTATTTCATGTGAAATAAATAGATGATTCTTGACATCAGGATTCGAACCGTGAACCAACAGCGTGACAAGCGATGATGTTACCACTACATACTGCCAGTGTTATGCCTTCGCAGTAGAGTTGACTTTGCTTTCGCAATTGATCGACTGTTTTTTTTATTTATTTCATGCGAAATAAATAGATAATTCTTGACATCAGGGTTTGAATTGTGAACCAACAGCCAGACAAGCGATGATGTTACCACTACACCATGACTACCCTTACACAGGTGGTGTGAGTGGAGGGAAGAAAAAAACCAGCCCCGTCCGACGAGTTACGCCGTGCAACCGCGTGCATGCCACCGTCCCTTTCTTCCGCGCCTAAGATGCCTCAGTGGCCTGTCCCTAGTTCATAACACTATACTTAATGAACCAAGTAGACAACACAGCAGAAATAGATGGGTATTCGACGCATCAAGCACAGCTGCTACCTGGAATTGTTGAAAATTTTCAAGAAATACTCGTAGACGGAAGGCACG
The DNA here is from genome assembly GCA_963082735.1 of Pocota personata. Lineage (NCBI taxonomy): Eukaryota > Metazoa > Arthropoda > Insecta > Diptera > Syrphidae > Pocota > Pocota personata. The sequence goes on from OY720429.1 coordinate 92,845,308, forward strand.
CTTTCTTTTTCAGAGCCAAAATTGATAGCATAATTTTATACAGGTGCTATGCTCCGCCAAGTATGCCAATCGACGAGTTCGAAAACTTTCTGGCAGACTTACCTGCCTTGTGGTAATAGCTGGCAACTTCAACGCGTGGTCTGTGGAGTGGGGTAGCCAAAGGACGAATAGGAGAGTAACTATCCTATTGGAGGCCTTTGCAACTCTAGATGTAATACTTGTCAACAGCGGGAATGAAAACACGTTTAGTACAAATGGTATAGAACAGATGAGCAGAAGTCTCAATGAACTGTGCAACGAAGTTGACCAAAACCCATGGGGGATGGCGTATCAGGTGGCAATGAAGAAACTAAAGAGCTTCCAGGCTACAGCTACCACGTGCCCAAAGTTGCTGGAAAACATCTGGTTTATTTCCAAGACGTCAGGAGACCCCAGTAGAGGACTATATACCAGAAGAAACGTGCCCGATTCCTGTAGTCACCGCAAAATAAGTAGTCGCAGCAACCAACAGATTCGGAGATAAAAAAGCACCGTAGTTGGATGGCATACCCGACATTGCCCTCAAAGCTGCAATAAGAACTCGACCGAACATGTTTGCGAATATGTATAACTCATTCGCTACGAGATGGAAGAAGCAAAAACTGGTACTGATCCCCAAAGGAAGCAAGACATCTGGAGTTCCATTGTCATTTTGCCCCCTCTGTATGCTAGACACGGCTGTCATTACCAATAGGCTGGAAGTAGCCATCGAAAACGCGGATGGACTAGCAGAGCATCAGTACGGTTTCCGAAGGTCACGTTCGACAATAGATGCAATCCATCGTAAACACAGCGAATAAAGCCATAGAATGCAGAATATGGAGAGGCGGTGCTAAACAGTATTTTGCAGTAATCACACTTAATATTCGAAATGCATTTAACTCCGCAAACCACATACTGGAAGCTCTTCGAAATGGGAGGGTACAAACATACATCTTGAAGATAGTGACGGATTACTTCAGACAAAGGATCCTGACATATGTATATCACAGATGATAGTCTCAAGGAGTATACTGTGACAGGAGGGGTACCGCAGGGATCTGTGTTGTGCCCACTCCTCTGGAATATTATGTCTGATGAGATACTCAACATACTGTAATATGCGAGCTACGGCTCGAGTAGATAAAACAATTATTCTGTGAAATTATTTCTTTATTTTCTACTCTATAGAACAATTCAAGTTCACACTATACTATTCTTCGCAAATTCTTTTCTTACAATGTCTCTTTCCTCTCAAATCACTTTATCTCCTTTCAATTACTTAATTCACAAATCCAAACTAATTACTTTTTCTTGTTCACTCTCAACTTTCAATTTATCACCAAATTACAACTTCGCCCATTATCACTTTTCTAATCTCTTCGCCACGGTTCTAAACCAACTGTCTTTTTTTTGATCGCCATCTGTCCTTATATAGCAGAAGTTTCTGATAGCCAGAAACTTCTAGCAAATTCTTCGACCACTGGAACAAGAGAAATAATTCTTGCAGTTATAATTCCCTAATATTATCCCTAATATTATCCCTAATATTATTTGTCTCTTTCGTTGACATGAGCTGTGGAGACTTCGTCCCAGACACGAACCTCGAATGAAGGACAGTTTGAACCAAAATTCTGCCAGAATGGAAAGTCACTTCGGAATTTGCTGCATAGACATAGGCGCGTAGTTATTATTATGCTACACTGCCCCCCTCTTAGACGTGTTCGTCCCGAACAAGTGCATCCTCATTTCGGCCATTGTATCGACTCAGTCGGTCCACATGAACCACTTTCATTTTGGCCCTTGGTCCTCGCTGGATGCGGTAGACAACATCGTTGATGCGGGTTACTATTCTGTAGGGACCTTCCCAGTTCCGCTGTAACTTAGGTGATTTCCCCTTTTGGCGATGGGGATTATACAGCCACACCAGATCTCCTTCCTGGAATCCTGACGTTGTTGCCTTGGCATCATACCTGGTCTTCATGCGGTCGCTCGTCATCTTAATCTGGCTTCTGGTCCTTTGGTGTATGTCCCTAAGCCTTTCCCTAAGGTCCGCCACGTACTCTTCTTCATTTCTGGGCTCATTGGTAGGAGATCCAAATAAACGAGCTATTCCACCAAATAAGATTTCGAACGGCGTATGTCGAGTAGTGCTATGCACGGCACTTCTATAGGCCATCAAAAACAAGGGAATCTGCCGGTCCCAATCCCGTTGGTAGTCACCTACGACCTTCGAGAGATGTTCGTCCAAAGTCCTATTGAAACGCTCCACCATACCGTCCGACTGTGGATGAAGCGGGGTTGTCCTTGTCTTTTTGATTCCGAGTAGTTGACACATCTCTTGGAAGATTCTTGACTCGAAGTTCCGCCCTTGGTCAGAATGCAATTCCAAGGGCACACCGAATCTGCTAACCCAATTGTAGACGATCTGCTCCGCCACGGTTCTGGCTTCCTGGTTAGGGATCGGAAACGCTTCCGGCCACTTACTGAAGTAGTCCATCACTACGAGTATATACCGATTACCATTGTCGGTTTCCGGAAAGGGCCCTGCGATGTCAATGGCGATTCGTTCGAAAGGTGCTCCCACGTTGTATTGGTGCATCTTACCTCGAGTTTTGATTCTCGGACCCTTGCTAGCTGCACACACGTCGCATTTTCTGCACCAGTCTTCGATATCTTCCTTCGCTTTTAACCAATAAAAACGTTCTCGTACCTTTTCTAGCGTCTTATTCACTCCCAAGTGGCCTCCGGTCGCCCCGCCATGCATTTCCTGTAACACCTCCTTGACCCTCGTCCGCGGTACGACAAGCTGCATTACAAACGACTTTCCGTCGGAGGATTCCCATTTTCTTCTCAGAACACCTTCTTGGACATGGAGGGAGTCCCACTGCGCAAAATATGCCTTTAAGGTCGGGCTTCTGTGAGAGATGTCCTGATGATCCGGTTTCTCCATGTTCTCCTTCCAGGCCAGAATCGGCTCGATATCCGGGTCTTCCTTCTGAGCGTTCCGGATCTCATCTACGCTCCAGCCGGCGATAGGTTCGGCTCTCATTCTTTGGATGGAAACCAGCTCCCGTTCTTCCTGACGCGCACAATGTTTACAATCCGTTCTGCATGGTCTCCGGGACAGTGCATCCGCATTAGAGTGGAGTTTTCCTTTACGATGCTGTATTTCGTAGTCGTAGATTTACAGCCTTTCGATCCATCTTGCGACCTGACCCTCAGGACTCTTGAACTGTAATAGCCATTTGAAGGCTGCATGGTCTGTGCGAAGAACGAACTTCCTCCCGTAGAGGTATTTGTGAAAATGCTTCGTAGCCAAGATCAAAGCTAGAAGTTCTCTCCTTGTCACGCAGTAGTTCCTTTCTGGCTTAGAGAGCACCTTGCTGAAGTACGCAACCACCTTCTCTTGGCCGTCGTGCACCTGGGAGAGTACGGCTCCTACCCCAACATTACTAGCATCTGCATCCACAATGAACGTTTCCCCGGGAGTGGGGTAAGCCAGTATCGGGGCATCGCATAGCCGTTGTTTAAGTGCCTTGAAGCTCTTCTCGCACTCAATTGTCCATTTGAATTGTTTTCCCTTTTCCGTCAACTGGTGCAGGTTCTTTGCGATCCCGGCAAAATCCTTCACGAACCGTCTGTAGTAGGTGGCTAGGCCCAGGAAGCTCCTTAGTTGGTGTTTATCCTTGGGGACTGGCCAGTTTTTCACCGCTTCGACCTTCTCTGGATCGGTTCTCACTCCTTTCGCTGAAATTATGTGTCCCAGGTACTTGACTTCCGCTCTAAACAGGGCGCACTTCTTGGGGTTGAGCTTCAGGTGGGCACTTCGAAGCCTTTGAAACACATCCCTTAGATTGTCTCGGTGTTGCGCAAACGTTTTTCCTACGACGATGACATCATCCAAGTATACCAAACAGGTTTTCCATGTTAACCCTTGCAGGACACATTCCATCAATCGCTCGAAAGTCGCCGGAGCATTGCACAGCCCGAATGGCATTACCGTGAATTGCCATAGCCCATTTCCTGCGGTGAAGGCGGTTTTCTCCCGGTCTTCTGGATGGATCTGTACCTGCCAGTAGCCACTCTTCAAGTCGAGAGTGGAAAACCATCGGGCTCCTGATAGTGTGTCTAGCGTGTCGTCAATCCGTGGCAGAGGGTAGCTGTCTTTCTTGGTGACGTAATTGAGCTGCCGATAGTCCACGCAGAACCGCGTGCTGCCATCTTTCTTCTTAACCAGTACAACCGGTGATGCCCACGGACTTTTGGAACTTTCAATCAGACCTTCTTTCTCCATTGCCGACACCATCTCTGCAACTTCTGTCTGCTTTGCCAATGGAAGGCGCCTAGCAGGCTGACGAATTGGTCTAGTATCACCAGTGTCTATTCGATGTTGTACCAGGTGTGTTCGGCCGTATTCTCCGTCCTGTGAGGCAAATACATCAGCGTACTCATTGATAAGATTCTCTGCCATAGTTCGCTGCTCCTGATTCAGCTCACTGGACTGGAGAATCGTCTCTCTCGCTTCCGCTGCCCAAGGTGATGGGAGAAGTTTTGGAGCATCACGTTCAGATATTGTTGCGACGGCGGTAATCGGCGTGCATTTTCCAGTCACCTCCCCTCGCCTTAGTTTGACAGTGTGTGGTCTTGCGTTCAAAACCCTCACTGGAACCATGGTGTTCTTTGGTTCGACTAACGTCTTTCCCACGATGTAGTCTTGAGAATTCTTCTCTGGGTCTGGTTCTACTATGTAGAATCGGTGGCTCCCAAGATCACCTTCCAGCTTCGTCCAAATGATTGTCTCTGAAGACGGCGGCAAAACTTCGTCTTTGCTGATGACTGTCCTGAGAGTTACGGCATTCTCATTTCCGTACACCATCGGAATCTCCACATTTCGATACCTCAGTACTTGCATCCCGATGTCCAAGATTACTTCATTTGCTTTCATGAAGTCTACTCCGATGATGCACTCGTCGCATATATCTGCCACCAGAAACGCATGGGAGAACGTCAGTCCTGCCAGAGTAATCGTAAGACGAACTTCTCCAAATACCTTCGCCATTTCCCCTGTTGCAGTCTTCAGGCAGTAGCTGTTGGTGCTGTGCAGCCAGGAGCTTTTGACGATATCTCTTCTTACAATGGAGGCAGTGGCACCTGTGTCGATGGTGGCTACGCACTTCTTCTCGTTGATTAGTGCCTCCACTGTCAGGCTCTTGTTACCCCGTTTGGTTTGCGAAACTTGAATGGTGGTCCTGGGGGCCTCGATTCCAGTAACCAACTTCTGCCCCGCGAAGTTGGTCCTTACGCATTTCCCGACTGCTGGTTTTGCGAAGTCTGACTGACAGGATGGATGTTATCACCGCCAGATGCTTCCTCTCTGCTTCTCCTACTTCCGCAATGTGAACAATTTCCTCGTCTAGGTGCACTTCTGCACTGCCGTTGTAGGTGTCCCGTTTGGTTGCAATTCCAGCAACGGATTTGACTTCCGCGAGCTCTGTCTTCATCCATGACGGCTGTTCTCTGGCATGAGCATTCCACGACGGACATTTCCCTGACACGGTGTATTCCCTGGTATGCTTGGTCCGCAGCCTTCATTGACAAAGCGAATGCCAATGCCTCGGGGAGTGTTCGCTTTTCAGCCATCCTTACAGCCATTTGCAGTTGTCTGTCCTCTATGGCCTGAATAAAAGCTTCCACCGCCATTTCGTTGATAAGCTCCTCACCGGCTTTAGGGTATGAAAGATGGGCTAGTCGCTCTATATCCGCTTGCAACTGTTGGAGCGTTTCCCCCCTTTTCTGGACTCGACTACGCAGCTGAACCCTGTACACCTGCTGCATGTGTTCATCCCCAAACCGCATCTCGATAGCCTGAACCAGAGAGTCGTAGTTCTGCTGTTTATCTTCCGGGATGGTCTGCAAGAGCTCCGCAGCTGGACCCCTCAGTGCAAGTGTGAGTGCAATGGACTTCTCTTCATCGTCCCAGCTATTGGTCATTGCGGCCGCTTCGAATTGCCTTTTATAAATTGGCCATGATGTTTGACCATCGAAGATAGGAGGCTGCATCTCCTTTCTTCTCAGACCGTCAGTGGAATATTCCCGTGCTTTCTGTCTCTTCACGTTGCTGAGCTCCTTAGCAAGATTTTCGACTTGCTTTCCTACTATCTCGAATTGCGTATCCACTTTTTCAAACTGAGTCTCTAACTTCCCGAACTGAGTTTCATGTTTCTCAAAATTTTCATCGAATCTAATTTCGACTTTTTCGAGTTGCGTCTCGACCTTCTCGATTTTTTCTTCGATCACTTCGAATTTGGATTCCAAGTTCTTGTTTTGCTCATCAAGTTTACTTTCCAGAGCATCTAGAGAATTCTTTTGTTCGTCCATTGCTTTCTTTTGTTCATCCAGCTTAAGTTCTAGAGAATTCTTTTGTTCGTCCATTGCTTTCTTTTGTTCGTCCAGCTTAAGTTCTAGAGAATTCCTTTGGTCGCCCATTGCTTTCTTTTGTTCGTCCATCGCTTTCTTTTGTTCATCCAGCTTAAGTTCTAGAGAATTCTTTTGGTCATCGAGCTTATGACTTTGATCTTCTATTGCTTTCTTTTGTTCGTCCATGACTAACTTAAGTTGCAGGAGCAGACTTGTTATACCCGGGTCGGCTACTGTACTTGCTGGTTCCTCTTCCACGTCAAACTATATGTCATGCGGATTTTCACCTTCCTGCGTTACTGCTTCTTCCAGACGAATCAGTAGGGCATCTTTTCCCCCAGTTGTGTCGAGGTTCCGCTTACTGAGTTCTGCCTTTAGTTGAGTTATAGTTAGTTTTCCCAATTTGCGACCCATTTTGCGCAACTAATTAACTCAACACAGAAATCGTTTTTTTTTTTTTTTTTTTTTTTTTTTTTTTTTTTTTTTTTTTTTTTTTTTTTTTTTTTTGTGCAATTTCACACCACGGAAATAGTTATTCACAGAATAAGTTTTATCCCGCTTCTGACACCAATGTAATATGCGAGCTACGGCTCGAGTAGATAAAACAATTATTCTGTGAAATTATTTCTTTATTTTCTACTCTATAGAACAATTCAAGTTCACACTATACTATTCTTCGCAAATTCTTTTCTTACAATGTCTCTTTCCTCTCAAATCACTTTATCTCCTTTCAATTACTTAATTCACAAATCCAAACTAATTACTTTTTCTTGTTCACTCTCAACTTTCAATTTATCACCAAATTACAACTTCGCCCATTATCACTTTTCTAATCTCTTCGCCACGGTTCTAATCCAACTGTCTTTTTTATTGATCGCCATCTGTCCTTATATAGCAGAAGTTTCTGATAGCCAGAAACTTCTAGCAAATTCTTCGACCACTGGAACAAGAGAAATAATTCTTGCAGCTATAATTCCCTAATATTATCCCTAATATTATCCCTAATATTATTTGTCTCTTTCGTTGACATGAGCTGTGGAGACTTCGTCCCAGACACGAACCTCGAATGAAGGACAGTTTGAACCAAAATTCTGCCAGAATGGAAAGTCACTTCGGAATTTGCTGCATAGACATAGGCGCGTAGTTATTATTATGCTACAATACCTTTACCAGAAGAAGCTAAGATTGTGGGATTCGCCAATGATGTTGCGATAGTCGTGGTCGCCAAGCTACTGGAAGAAGTGATTCAACTAAGCAATTATACAGTCGGGATAGTTTAACGCTGGCTGCAATCTGTTGGTCTAGAGCTCACAGAACATAAAACAGAAGCGGTACTAAGCAGTAGCCGAAAGAAGGGAGAAACAATCACTGTTACGATAGGAGGACTCCAGTTACATTGAAGCACGCCATCAAATACCTAGGCGTCATGATTGATACAAGGCTTTCCTTTAATGAAAACCTGGAATATGTTAGTGAAAAGGTCTCAAGAGTAAATAATGCACTAATACGCATCATGCTAAATCATGCGGGACCAAGGTATAGCCGACGCTGGCTCTTAGCCAGAGTAGTGACATCCGTGATACTCTACGGGGCACCAATATGAGCTGAAGCCATAAAAGTTAAATCATATAGGCGTAAAATTGAATGGACATATCGACTCTGCGCAATTAGAGTATGCAGTGTATTTCGCACAATATCGAAAGAGGCAGCCTATGCTATCGCAGGATTACTCCCAATTGACATACTGGCTGAATCGCAAAAACATATAAAACTAAGAACCAGGAGCCTGTGTTAATCAACAACGAAGCGAACCCTTTAGAGAGAGCAATCAGCATGGAAAAATGACAACAACGATGGAGCGCATCAAGTAAAGGTCGATGGACCTATCGTCTTATACCGCTTCTTGAGATATGGACAAGATGGAAACATGGTGCAGTTGATTTCTATACACAGCAACTACTAAATGGGCATGGATGTTTTCGAGTGTATCTTCACAGCTTTAAGCATGACAATTCCCCCTTTTGTCCGTACTGCATCCAAACGGCGGAAGATGCGAAGCATATATTCTTCCACTGTCCGTCATTCGAAACCGAGAGGAAAACACTGAGGTATACACTGGGAGAAATACCAACCCCCGAGAATATAGTGCAATACATAACACTACTCGTATCACAGGAGATGTGGAGTGCTGTAAGTGACTTTGCAAAAGAAATCATGATACAATTTGAACGAGAAAGGCGCCTGATTGAAGAAAACTCTACAAGAATATGAACACACAGCCAATATAAAATGATAGGCAAGGAAAGCCGGAATCCCCCCTGTGAAGAAATGCTTAATGGCGGTACTGCAGAGAACAGGGAAGAGGAGGGAAGGTGGTTTTAGTCGGTATGCTGTTCAACCGGCTATTTCTAAAGTATATTTTGAAATTCTATATAAGTATAATAAAAAAAAAAAACGCTGATGCTGCATACAGACTACATACTGAACATAATGGCAATGAAAGATACTCGAATCCCAAAGCGCATAGCTTTATGCGCCCTTCAGAGGAAGGTCTTGTGGTTTGAGAAATGAGGCGAGCTTGCAGAATATGCACGAATAACATGGAAGACGTGAGATCGTCAACCCATAGACAAACATACAGCCACCTAAATTATAATTTGCAGCAAAGAAACTATCTATCTGCAATCTTTCACATAGAAAGGATATAATGCACTTCATGGGAACATGCCCAATTCTTAAGGAGTATAGAAGAGCTTTTTTCAATAAAAACGCACTCACTAGGGACGAAATTATAGAAATTTTAAACGAATCGAACTGGAATATTTTATATGAATTTTGTAAAACGAAAGTACAATTAATTACTATTATTAAAATTATGCGTAGTTGTCTATCTGGCCGACGGACTAAATCCAAGCCTTTCGATTAAATTATAAAATTTTACTTGTTATACTGAAATAAAAATTATTCTACCGCTACGAATACTACTAAAATCTGTACTTGCTGCTCAACGGTATTAAATGTTGGCGAAGTTTGCGTAGCTTGTTCGAACTTGGTTCCCAATTTTTCAGTGTATCATTATAGGTAGTTTTATTTTGCTCGCAACACTCGTAGTTCACATTGTATCTGCTCTGCTTATAGTCGATCAGTTCATTCATATTTTGACTCTGCTGCTATGTAAGTCCGTTTTCTAGTTACTGTTTTTCCATTTTTAATTTTAATTTGGCTCCCACGAGTGTAGGGGAAGATAGAGTGTAGAGGAAGATAGGTCCATCACATAATAGCCCCCGATAAGATGGCAAGGCATTTATTGCAAGCAAAAGTCACATGCACAAATTACACAAAATTATCAGGTATTTCAAAACCGATTGATACCGAAATTAATAGCGATATAGTCCTCAGTAAAACAAACATCATGCAAGAAGAATCGTCGAGATTGGCGAATTTGTGCTCAAGCTACAGGGAACGAAAGAAATTCAGTTAAAAACGGTTAATCTGATTGCCACCAAGACCAATAGGTCTCGAAAACTACCTCATGCAAGCACGCTGCAAGTAGAATTATTCAAATTGGTGCAATTTCCCAGAAGTTATCGTAATAAAACCACGAAAGTCAATGCCACACGATACGGAAAATCAATTTTTTTTCTTGACATCTTGAGTATACGATTACTACCGTTAGAATATTAATTAGGCTTTATCTAAGGTGCAATATTTTGACGCAATCACTATATTTCCATTTCCCTAGAAGACGAAAGTCAAAATACAAATTCGTAATGCACGACTCCGTTCCCAAAATCCTGCAGGATTGCCGCGGACTAATTTGAAAAAGTCCCATAGATGTTTCAAGGAGCAAAAACTAGTGAAAAATAATGGTTGGGTTAGGTTAAAGTGAGTACACATCCGATTCAGATTTTAGTTCGCTTTTTTTAGACGGTTGGCAGCGGTGCGACTCCGGTTCTTCTTCCGGTTTTATGTTGCCATCTTGCTCTTTTGGCAACGGTATTAAATGTTGGCGAAGTTTGCGAAGTTTGCGTAGTTTGCTCGAACTTGGCCCAAATGTTTCATTATCATTATGGTAGCTTTATTTTGCTCGCAAGATTCATAGTGCACCTTATATCTGCTCTGCTTATAGTCGATCAGTTCATACATTTTTTGGCCGAGTGCACTCACTGCCTTGTAGATTGATGATCGAGGCGGGAGCTAGTCCTTTATCACTGCTGCAAAAGGTGGTCCTATTGTGATTTCCTCTAATTAGAGCTCATCCATGATACCGGATTTTATGATGAATATGATCCTTTGGGAGCGCTGCCAATTATTTCTTCTGCTTTGAGGTAGAAGTTACGTAGAAGAAACGATGACGTGTTTTGATAAGACAGTCACAGTGGCAAAGTAAGTGTTCTGCTGATTCTTCATCTTCGTTGCACATTCTCCATACGTCGTCTTGTGCTATTCGCATGGCCATGAGGTGTTTTCTAACTCCGCAAAGTCCCGTTAAGAAACCTGTGACCAAGCGAATCTGACTCTTACTTAGTTGTAAGATTTGTTTCGGTCTTAAGTGGGAAGCATTTGGTAAGAACTTTTTGGCCTGACTGTTACCTTCAGTTTTCATCCAGTAATGATGAGCTTTTTCTCTGAGCCAGTTTTTGATACTGCTTTTTGCAGTTCTGTTAGGTATTCCACAGAATGGTCTTGGCATCATGAAGTTTGATGCGGATCCTTTTCTAGCTAGTTCTTTTCTATTACCTTCATAACCGCTGTGGCCAGGTACCCAAATGAGATGAACTCTGTTTGTGCTGGCCAATGTTATGAGCAATTGAAAGCAATCCCATACTAGTTTTGAGATAATTTCATATGCCTTAATTGCCAGCAACGCGACTTTGCTATCTGAGAGAATATAAATGTTCTTGTTGGTTCTGTTTATGTTCTCCCGGACGCACAGCTCTATTGCATGTATTTCGGTTTAAAATACTGAGCTACTTTTATCCATACTTGCGTATAGGAGAGTATTCGTGCTCAGTCCATATACTCCCATCCAAAACCCTTCATCTGATTTGGATCCATCTGTGTACCATACATGAGAATCTCTTGTAAATATAGGTTTATTCTGTTACTCGTACTTCTATCTGGCAATGTTACCTTGAAGTTGTAACTGAAGTTGAATTTCGGTAGACATTTGTTTGTTATACTTATTTCAAGTAGTGAATTCTTTTTGATTTCTTGTACAAGGTCAGAATGAATAGATCTTGTATTCAATTCATCCTCTGTGATGATCATATCGACATTAACCATAGCTTCTTTCATGATATAAAGATGAAGTGGTTGCAGATTTAGGATGACTTCTAGCGCTGCTGTGGGAATAGTTCTCATGGCTCCTGTAGCACACACACAAGGTAGCTTTGCAATTTATTGAGCCTGTCTTGTGTGGACCTTTGTTTGGTTGTTTGCTACAATACGGATGCTGCGTATGTGACAATAGGTCTCGCTCCATAAAGACATTTTGGGATTTAGTCCCAAGTTCTTGCCAAGAGACTTCTGCTGGTCCATCATTGTCGAATATTGTCAGCAGTTCATTGACTACGATGGAACATAGTAAAGGGGAGAGAACTCCTCCTTGAGGACGTCTTTTTGCAGCAGTGGTGCTGAGTTTATGGCTGCGTAGTGTGGTTTTTATTTTCCTGTCTTCTTGCATACCTTTTATCCATTTACATGCAGTATTGTCTATTCCTATGTTTTGGATACAATTGTATATCTGGGAGTGTTCGGTGTTGTCAAAGGCACCCTCGATATGGAGAAAACAACCTAGCGTTATTTCTTTGTCTCCAAGGGATTTATCAATTCTTGATATGAGCCTCTGAAGAGCATGGGTAGTTGATTTCCCAGGTTGATAACCATATTGATTTTTATGAAGCGGATTCATATGAAGGGCTCCATCTCTATCTCTCTATATATCTATCTAGAATTTTCTCCATCGTCTTGAGGAAGAAGGAGGTGAGGTTTATCGGTCGATATGATTTTGGTAGATCTGTTGGTCTGCGAACTACCTTATGTATATATGTATTTTACGGTGACCTCTTTCCATTTATTTGGTATATAACCCCACGCATAACTAGTTCTGAAGATTTTGAACAGTATTGGTATTATGAGAGGGGTACCCTTTTGCAGGAGTGCTGGAAATATACCGTCATCTCCTGGGGCTTTGGAAGGTTGGAATGAGTGTATTGCCTATCTTATTTTACCTTCATGAAAAATTTCCTTAGCTCTATTCGAATCTTCTCTGGTTGGTCTATTGATCATTACCTGATGAAGATCATCTGGGGAGATAGGAGCAAGGAAGGGTCCTGAGAAGTTATCAACTAATAAATACTTATAATTTAACGTTAAGATCAATATTCCATTATCAAAAATTTTCTTGACAGTGACTATTTCATATATGTCATAATTTTCTTTTGATACTGTTTGTACATTAATAACAATAATTATGTTTTGTTCTCGAGTAAATACTTTCAATTCTAACATTTTCAAGATTTCTCAATAATTTTCTGTACTTGGTTCTATTGCAACAATTTTATTATGTTCTAGATCTCTTAGTTCGCTAAGTAAGTCGGCTGGTTCGATAATTCGTGCATGCAGGATTCCGGCTTGGATAAATAATAACCTATCGATAATTTGTTCTATTTCTAGTTCTAGCTGCAATATTTTATGATTAATTTTACTTGATATTTCCTCGAAATAAGAAGTGATGAGGATGGTTCGATTGATGTTGGCTTCATTGGCATTGACTTTATTGAGCTCGATTATAATATCGTTAATTTTGACTGGTAACTTTACTATTCTTTACGCTTTCTAATACATGTTTGTTTAAATGACTTAAAATTTTTTACATTTTCCTCCATGCCATCCTTGATACGTTTTCCATTTTCAGATTTTCAGCCTCTTGACTGCCATGTAGTAATATTCGGCGTCCTCGTTGTCCATGGTTCCGAAGAGTACTTTAAACCTGAGCCGATTACATTAACTAATCCGCTTTTTTCCCTTTTCGGTTTTCCAACTATTCCTGAAATTATTCTAATCCTATGATCTACCTTTGTCATCTGTCGCTTAGCTTTTTGTTGAAATTCCTTACATCCTATTGCAGATTCTATGCAAATTCTATCTATCGAATTTATCATGGTCCTAATATTTATACTCGATTGATCTAATATGGTTATGTCTAAATTTATTATTAAACCTATTTTATTATTTATTTCCCTTCCGTTTCCTATATGATTAAAGTACAGGCCAAAGTGATTTTGTAGGTCTTTCACTTGGACGTTTGATTACGTACCCTGCCCAAAGAGCGAGATCCTGAAAAATAGGTTTTAACATTAGCTCTATTGAATTTCTGCTTTTTGTTTTGGAGATTTACTACCAAATGATCATCATAGACTTCTAAAATTGGAAAAGGACCTTTGTACGTGCTTTTCAATTTCCCTTTTCTTTCTTACTAACACTTTTTGTCCCACTTTGTATTCTATTTGTTTCCCTATCTTCTTATCATATCTTAGCTTAGATTTCTCCCTACATTTTCTAGTATTTTTCTTAACGTTTTCCTGTATATCAAAGAGATTTGCCTTAAGTTCATCAATATAGTCATAAATTGTATTTTCGTCTATCATATCTACGCCGCTAGGTCTATTTGCTTCATTGCCAAAAATTACAAATATACGGTGTGTAACCTGTTGTGTTATGGATTGTGCAGTTATAACAAAAACCTGCGTATGGCATTCGTTTGTGCCAATCCGTAAGTTGGTTCAATTCGTTTCCTGTTGCCTTTAGGTATTCTAATAATCTACAATGCGCTCGTTCAACGCTACCATTAGCTTGTGGTTAAGCCACACTAGTTGTATGTTGAATTCCTAACAATTTACAAAATTCTGCAAAAAGGGCGTTACAAAATTCTGTACCATTATCTGACAGGATTAATTTTGGCATTCAAAAATTCATGATCCACTCTTCCATTAAAGCACGGGCCACCATCTGCATACCCTTACTTTTGATGGGAATAAATTTTATAAATTTTGACAGGTCGTCCTGTATTGTCAGACCGAATTTAAACCCTTCCTCCGTTTCTTGCATTGGTCCAATTAAGTCAACCATAATTTTCTCCAAAGCCCTGACAGCTGAGCTGACAATTGTCATTGGGTTTCTTGTTGGTGCTCTATTTACTTTCTCGGTTTGGCATTGAGGACATTTTCTGTCGAAGTCCTCAATATGTTTTTGTATTCCTTTCCATTTGAATTTTTTCCTTATTTTTGCATATGTGGCTTTTTACCCTGCCTGACCCTCTATAAGACCCTCATGGTATTCTTTTAATATAGCTAATCTTCTGTCAGGATTATTAACTTCCTCCTTACCATCCAACACTTCTTCTTCATCTTCGTTAGACAATTCGCTTAAAATAAGATCATCTTCTTGATGGTGATCAATGTCTTCTACTACTATCTTTTCTACTACTATGTCTTCTACTACTATGTCTTCTACTACTATGTCTTCTATCCCTATATCATTTTCTATGTCTAATGCTTCTTGTATTAGGGTCCTGACCTCTACTTGTACTTGCTGGATTTTCCCTAGTCTCATTGTTTGTTTCAATTCCCTCTTCCTCTAGCAGGCTCATCAGATCCTGCCACGTTTCTTCCCTTTCTTTTTCCGTTATTCTAACATTTCTACTGAGCTCATCGGCTACAATATTGTCTTTGCCCTTCTTATAAGTGATGGTGTAATCAAATTTCTCTAATTTGAGGCGCCATCTAACGAGTCGACTTCCCGGGTCTTTTACCTTAAACAACCATGATAATGGTCTGTTTGTATAACATATTTTGTACCGTAGATGTATGGGCGGAAGTGTTTTATGACCCATACGATTGCCAAACATTCCTTCTCCGTGGTGCTGTAATTTGCTTCTACTTTGTTAAGCGTTCAACTTGCAAAGTGTATCGGCAAGTCCTTTCCATTGTGCTCCTATCTAAGCACTGCTCTAATTCCTTTATTAGAGGCGTCTGTCGTAATTATAAACAACCTACTGTAGTCGGGGTATTGTAGGATGGGATGCCGAGTTATAAGATCCTTTAATTTCATAAAGCTTTCTTCTTGTTCCAGTCCCCAAATGAAATCTACGTCTTTTTTGAGAAGTTTGTTTAAAGGCTGGGCAATATTATTGAAATTTTTTATAAATTTTCTGTAGTACCTTATCATGCCCAGGAATGATTTTATTCCCTTCAGATTCTTAGGTGCTTCCATTTTTAAGATACTACTAATCTTATTTGGGTCTGGTCTCACCGCTTTATCCGTGATTATATGCCCTAGATACGAGACTTCCTTTCGAAGGAATTCACATTTATCAGGCTGTAACTTCAAATAAGCTTTTCTGAGTTGCTCAAATACTTCTATTAATTTTGCGTTATCCTCTTCTAGATTTTGCCCGTAGACTACAATATCGTCTAAATTGATGAAACACTTGATTCCATGAAGTCCTGCCAAAACAGTGTTCATCAGTCTTTGGAAGCAGGCTGGAGCGTTTCGCAAACCAAACGGCATTTTGATGTATTCGAAATGCCCGTATGGAGTGCTAAAAGCCATTTTCTCCATATCTTCCTCTTCCATAGGAATCTGATGAAACCTGGAAGTTAGATCTAAGGTGGAAAAATATTTGGCTTGATAACTGATCAAGTATTTCCGTAATATTCGGTAAGGGATAATTGTCTGCTATCGTAAGCTCATTTAGCTTACGGTAGTCAATTACCATTCGCCATTTCTTTTTGCCGCTGGCGTCGGCCTTTTTGGGAACTATCCAGAAGGGTAAGCTCCAAGGAGAATCACTGTCGCGGATAGTTCCGTCCTCTTTTAACTTTCGAACCTGTTCACGAACTTCTTCTTCGTGAACTTTTGGGTATCTATAACTCTTGGTAAATATTGGTTCAGAACCAGCACTTGTGCGAATCCTATGCTTTGCTACCGTTGTCTTTGATAACCTCTCATTTTCTATACTGAATATATCACTATATTTTTTCACAATTTCTAATAACCTCTCTTCTTCTTCCTTATTTAGATGATCTGTGCGAACATTTCCTGCTACTTTCTTAATTCTATTCTTTGCAATATCGAAATCTTTTAAGCTAGAACCTTGTATCGAAACCTGTTGCCTGTTGTATTTACTATCGATACGAGCCATTTACCATTTCTGTTTTCACTTACATATACAGCTAGGGATGATGATACCTCCGGTAATTTCCTGTCTAGGTATCACCACCTCTTTGTCTAGTTTCCCTTTTACATTTATAGTCCTAAATACTTCCGATCTTTCTTTAACCATATTCTCTTCGTTGAGGTATCTTAGTGGAATCTTTCCACACCTACCGATTATAAGGTTATCTTTATAATTGATCGTGAAACCACCCTCTCGTAGGAAATGGTTACCGATCAGTCCGACGTATTCACCTAATAAATTGTTCTCGGTCACTTGGAATTTTATCCTACTTGGTTTGCTTCCGCTTGGAGTGTACCAAAACTGGATCTCACTATACACTTCACCTATCGTTTCTCGTGTCTTCCCACCTATACCACTAAATTTAATTTTCTTTCTGGGGTCTACATCGTCTTCATAAATATAGTTTCGCGGTGTCTATAATTATTTTTTTTAATTCACCGTTTATTAGTACTACTACATGAGGACTTTCACAATTGTCCAAGGCTCTTAGCTGCGTGGTTGCCTCAGTCACCATACAGCTTACCGAAAATCCCTTGGTTTAAACTGTCTACTATTTGAAGTTGACGGCTGCTCAGTATTTTATTGTTGTCTAGATGGATTCCTATTCACTACTTCATTATTTTTCTTGGATAACCTACACTTTCTTGCAACCTGGTCAGTTTCTCGCAGTTAAAGCACTTTACTTATTGGAAATTGATTTTAGCCAAATTTTTTGAAGTGTAATTCTTCTGAATATTTGTTCGAAACATATTTATGCGTTGTTCTTCTTCGGACGCAAATTGAGCCGCTTCAGCTAG
Source organism: Pocota personata (assembly GCA_963082735.1). Lineage (NCBI taxonomy): Eukaryota > Metazoa > Arthropoda > Insecta > Diptera > Syrphidae > Pocota > Pocota personata. Next base: position 92,862,786 of record OY720429.1, read on the forward strand.
GGTTTTTGGTCGTTGATGAAAACCGTTAAGGTTTCGTTTTGGGTATACTTCAACTGGCCGTCTTTATGTTCATCTTTTACATCCGCGAGCTTACTTTGTAAAAACCGCCTTTGGGATGTTTCGACCCGTTGTAGGAAATGTACTACAGACTCATCTCTATTTTGTCTAATTGAGATTAATTCTCTATGAAGTTGCAGAGCACTATGAGGCTCCCTGAATATTGTCTTTAATTCCCCTTTCAGAGAATCCCAGTCTCTGACTTCTTTGTTCATCAGAATTGTGGTAGCATTACCACGTATCTTTGTTTTAATGTACTTGAAAAGTACATCCTTTTGTGATGCAGATGCTAATTCGATAGCATCATTACACGAATCGATGAAGGTAAAAACTTCATCGCTTGTACCATTAAAGGTAGGAATGAAATTAATCAGAACGTTAATTGGGATTTCAGGCATTGTTTCAATCGAACTACCACTAACATTGGCACCGTTTTCTCTATTATCTAAACTACCGTTCCTAGTATCCTTACTATCTGAATATTCACTATTGCCAGAGCCGTCTTCACTTATGTTTTCTAAGAGATCCTTAAGTGACGCGCGAAATTTTGAAAACATTTATTCGATTTTATTCTTATTTTTCTATATCATATTCTTGCGATTTCAATTTCTCACTTTATGTACACATATATGAAACAGTCAGTAAAACTAAATTACTTACAATATTAATGCTATTAACTCCATTCATGAATTCGTTGCAAAATCCTTCAGCTATCCCACCGCTGCCACCAGAAATAGTGTTATGCCTGGGTGGCCTATACACTTTTTTTTTAAAAAGGAGAAAGAGATGCTAGGATGTGTCCTCGGGCCGGATTAAGTTGGTAGGTTGTGGGAGATCCGGTATTACCGTTGGACGAGGTGAATTCACAATGCAGGAACAACAATAGCAAGAAATTCTTGGACCACTTTGATTATTTTGACGAGATTTAAATTATAACACCAACGATAGTAGTAGAGTAATAAACTTTATTTTATAAAAATACGGAAATGATATTATATAAGAGTACTTATCCATAACAATATAAATATAAATGAATTCATCGTATTCATTTTGACATTTGTTGTGGGGGCGTTGATGATGGGAAGGTATTATTAACACGTTGAGCCTTCGTGTTTGATGACGTCATTAGCCGTGTTTTTTTGAAACCTAGCTGGCCAGTCGTTCATTTAAACAGTTCGCAGGCAGTCAAAGGCAGTTGTTTTGATGTATACATATGTAGACGTTTGTGCCACTGCGAAATTGTTCGGTTCAGTAGGGATGTTTTCGTACATGTAAAAAAAAAAAAATATTTGGCGCAACAGCTCTTTAAGTGCCAGGGCCTAGCTTCTCGCAAACACTCGTGTTGTGTGCGTTATATTTTTCACACGAATGAAAGGGACCTACAGTTTAGTGCCGTATCCGAACGGCAATTTGTTTTTGAGAAGCTTTCTCATGAAAACAATACTCTCGGATGTTTGTCAGACGTTCGCGAGAGGTGGGATCGTGAAAAAACTTTTTTTTGGTGTTTTCTGGGATTCGAACTTGGAACCTCTTGCATAGTGATCCGACATACTAACCACTACGCCACGATGCCAAATGTAAAGCGTTCGTATATGTAAAGCGTGAAATGCTCCTGATTGGCCGAAAAATAAATTGGATTTAATATCTTATTAATTTAATAAATGCTGTGAATTCGTTTATTGTTTTATTTTAGATATATCACTTTGCATGTTAAGCATGCAAAATATGAGGTTCAACACATTTTTAAAAAAAACTGTATTGTAATATCCATTCCGGAAAAATTAATTTAACTCCGGCGCAAACATTTCCTTTTCATGAAAGTGAACCTCGAATTGCCCTAATTATTTTATGACATTAAGTAATTAAAGTGTATAAAAAATGTCCTGATATTTTGTTTTGGAAACTTGAGCAATAAAAAAAGGATTTTCTAGTTTGCAGAAGTACCTAGTATAATTGAAAAAAGGGGTAATAAAATGCAATACTAGCATCTGTGCAAACAATTAGCCAAGTAAAAAAAATAGTGATAAATACAATTCTGCAAACTGACCTCATTAAACAAATTCTTGAAAAATAGAATAACAAAAAAACAAATAATAAAAAATACATTTTAAGCATCCCAAATTAATAAATTTTATTGAATAAAAAATGTTTTTGATTTCAAATGATTTCAACTGGATCATTGAATAAAGATTGTCGTCTATTTACAGTTGCACCAGGTACAGAATCTTCTGAATTAATTTTGGTACCAATAATATTTTCTTCAAAAACTTCGGCTGAGTATTTACCGTCCATTGTGATGCATATGTTGTGCATAATACATGCACTTAAAACAATTTTTGTCGCCGAACGCAAGTCCTTTTGAATCTTCCTTTCAGCAACTCAAAAGCATTCTCCACTACAATTCGCGTTCCAGAATGCAGCTAATTAAAAGACGGCTGTTGCTCTGTAAGTCTTCCATTATCTTTAAATGGTGGCACCAACTAATTAGTAGCAGGATACGCTGAGTCACCCAGGATGAAAGTATTTGAAGGAAACAGCTGCGTACGAATATAATGTGAGTTTGTTATTCTGTATAAGGCTGATCTTCGAAGCACTCTGTTGTCGTGCAAGGATCCAGGTTCACCACCAAAAATGTCAATGAATTTTTCGTCTACATCAAGGACTGCTTGCAGAATTATTGTGAAGTTGTGCTGTCGGTTGTAGTAGCGCTCTTTATTCAATTTTGGAGCTGCAATCGCGATGTGCGTTCAATCGATTACACCTAGAATTCCAGGAATTTTATTTTTTGCCTCAAATTTACTGCAGTTGTATGCCACAGCATCCGCTTGAGACCATTTAACTGTCTTCTGTTCTCCAAGATCCATTTGCAAACACGACGAACAGCTATCCAGGCGGAAGACTTTGGTACTCCAAACAAGTACCCCAGTTGTCTGAAAGCGATGGTATTGATAATATACCACACATACATGTAGAACTCTTTCCTTGAGCCAATCCATGATTCATGCTTTTTCGTCTCTTCTGCTGAATCTTCGGAGGTCGAAGTGTTGTCGAAAAAGTTTTCGAAGAATTCAGATTCCTCCTCACTGGAGGAACCAAGTATTCCACATAAAATTTGTAATTTGAATTATTAAATGATGTTTCACAAATATAATCAACTATGTTATAATTGCATACCTCTTTTTGTAAATTATCCATTCAATAAATTCTCCAAAGTATGGTTTTCACAACAAATGAAATAGTCTAACAAATACACGTCATGCACAGATGGTTGAATGCCGAATAATCAACAAGAAAATGCGTTTTTTATTGCTCAAGTTTCCAAAACAAAATATCAGGACATTTTTCAATACACTTTAATTACTTATTACTAATTACTTGATGTCACAAAATAATTAGGGCAATTCGAGGTTCACTTCCATGAAAAGGAAATGTGTGCGCCGGAATTAAATTGTTTTTCCGGAATTGATATTACAATACAGTATTTTTTTTAAATGTGTTGAACATCATATTTTGCATGCTTAACATGCAAAGTGATATATCTAAAATAAAACAATAAACGACTTCACAGCATTTATTATATTAATAAAATATTAATCCAATTTATTTATTATAGCTTTCAAAAAACACAGCTATTGTAACTCGAACATTCTCCCCCCAGGTAAATGAAGTTCGCAAGTTGTCATCGTCACTTTCGGCATACGTTTCATCTTAATATCAACTTGTAGATGGTTTGGCAATTTTAGTTGAAGCTGGCAAGATTAATATTTCTTTCAAAAACATGCACTGGGTGCAACAACCAAACATAGAACGAACGACCACGATAGAGACCAAAACAAGGAACGCAGCAGATGTGCTACGCACGTTCCCGTTGTGTGCTCTCGTTTTTTTTTCTCTCTTTCGCTGACGGTGGCTTGTTTACCAATGAAGTAGTCGACCGTCTGTTGAAAGGTTGGTGTTGTGCGGGATTTTAAGCATGTGATGTATTTGATTTAAAATTTAAGTTTGTCTTTATATTTCAATTTTCTTCATGTGTTGTTTTGTTTATGTGACTTGTGTTTTTGTGTGTATGAATGAAATCGCAAGCGTGAGACGTGAATGAGTGTCACTGACAGTGAGGGGCAAATACCCGGTAAATACCCTTTGAGGGTAAATATCCAGGGTATTTACCGGGTATTTACCAAAACGGGTATTTATTTTAAATGAGAAAAATGTGTTCATTGTGTGCTATTTTTATTTAATTAGATTTAAAAAAGAAAAGGAACAATGTAAACAAAAGAATCTTTCAATTTGAATTAATCTGAGTCGCTTGAATTAGATAGTAAACTTATTAAATGTTCATCAATAGACATGCATTCTGCTGATTCAGTAGATTTTGATGTGCTGGGTATGTTAGGATTGGATGAGTAACTGCAACTTGGTTTATTAACTTCTGATGTGCTGGGTATGTTGATATGTGTTGGACTGGAACCTGGTTCGGTTTTTTTTTTCTGCTACAGCTTGATGTGTTTGTGCATGCAATTTAATGTGGTAGGCGATTTCGTTTCTTATTGTGAATCCAACTAAAAGTACTAAAGGAACGTTCTGTGGCCGCCGAAGTTACAGGTGCTGATAAAATGCGTGCTGCAACTTTGCTTAAATTTTTATTAGCACAAAGGCCTACCCACCAAATCAATGGTTCCATGGAGGAAACATTTGACCAAATGAATTCGTTACCCCAAATGCCTTCTTTGGACCGATAAAGGGCCAAATCGGTCATGACTTCAATTCCCATACTTTTGGAAACTTCATAAATAAATTCCATTGCTGTAATTTGGTCAGAATCACTTAGATGGCATTCTTGATTTGATGGGTCAAGAAGAGCAGCGGCGAGATATATCGGTGATTCTGCGAATTCCATTCGATCCTTAAATTTTTCGTTCAGATGTTTCTTCTCTAAATCGTCTAGAAGTCGAACTTTATTGGTTCCTAATAAAGTAGACATTGAATTTTCCAGTTCTTTTAGCACTTTATGGACTTTGTGTATTAAACAATTATTGGATTCAAATTTCATTATCCACACAACTATTGGCTCAATTACAACAAGAATATCATTCCAAAAACAATCTTCATCCAGCAATGCAGTATTAATGTCTCTAGCGAGGGAGGAAGCCTCGTTGACGGCCAATGTCTGTAAGCTGACTCTATTACTCACTAGGCTTTCTAAGGAGAATACGTGGCTCCCCCAAAGAGTTTTGCTTGGAAGTTTTAGGGAAATTTGTATGGCCTTTTCTTTATTTATTTTATTAATTAACGCACTAAGCACTTGACTGTTTTTTATTGTTTTCGCTATCACCGTTGCTTTTTCTATCACACTTTTTACAGGAGAACACTTGATAATATCATTGCAACATAAATGCAATGTATGTGCTATGCAGCCCAGTGGAACAATATGATTGTAATTGTCTTTCAGTAAACGAAAAGCTTTTGGCATATTTGCGGCATTATCTCCGATTACAACAACAAATGTGTCCGCTTGATATTTTTTGAGTATAATTCACCAGTGATAAAGGAGAGCCACTAACATATATGGCTCTTGCTAACGTTTTATTTAACGATTCCTGAAATGTATATAAAATTTATCAAATTGGAAAACCTACATACAAAACAAATGTAAATATTTTGATTAATGAAATGCTTGCGTTTTCACTTTTTGATAATGGCTGGGATGGATTTGATGATTTAGCATTTGATTGCTCTAGGCTGGGAATTGTATTGCTATCGCAGGAAGTTTCCACATCTTTTTTATAATATGGGTGACGTTTGGTGATTTCACTATTTATAATATTTTTAATGTTAACCGGGCATTTAAAGCAGCTTATCAAATGTTTTGTTATTTTATTTATGTTTGGATAATAAGTCTTTCCGCAAAACTTGCATTTAGCCAATTTATTCATTTTATCGAAATATTTCCACACCACACTTTTATTTCTTTCCATATTAAACAAAAAATGAACTTTAATCACTAGAGAGAACACTGCACCAATTGCAATAATAAACTTATGTTTACTAACGTTTCTAAAATCAAAACAGAGATTTATATACATATGTATATACTCACTGCAAAAGGGGCTATTTTTTTATACCTACTTTGGCACATCACTAATTACCAAATGTAATAAAAACCCATATATATATACATATATATGTACATATTCACTGCAAAAGGGGTTATTTTTTTTATACCTAGTTTGGCACCAGTAATGGGCAAATACCCTCAAAAGGGGGTAAATACCCAGGGTATTTACCGGGTATTTACCAAAACGGGTATTTATTTTAAATGAGAAAAATGTGTTCATTGTGTGCTTTGTTTTTATTTAATTAGATTTAAAAAAGAAAAGGATCAATGTAAACAAAAGAATCTTTTAATTTGAATCGCTTGAATTAGATAGTAAACTTATTATTAGTCATTTTATTTTCATTTTTAATGCATTTTTTTTTTTAAATTCATTGTAACTTAATTGCTAGACATAACGCTTAAAACTAGCTTAACTAACTTAACTATCTTATTGTAACTTACTGGCCCTAAGTGGGAGCTCTAAGTTAGACCTAATACTTAAAACTATGTCTTTCGACGTACTTGAAAATTGTTTATTTATTTCATTTATTTAATTTTAATTTTAACTAAGAAAATTATATAAAAACTTAGTGACTGAACTTTTTTTGTATTCTTATATATAAAACTTATAAACTAAATTAAAATAAATCTTAAAACTATCTTATTCTAAATTAGCCTATTTTATTCTACCTTACGTATTTTCTACGTAAATTTTTTTTTTATCGAGTGCTGTTCTTTTTTATTTTTATTTTTTTGTTTTTTTTCGTTTTTTATTTTTATTTTTTTCATCCAAGTGCTGTGGATATTTTTTATTTATTTATATTTTTAATTTTTTTTTTTTTTCAATTATTAACTCCACCTACCTAAACTACCTAAACCTAAACTATGTAAGTCGGTCATGGGCAAGAACAGATAACTTTTATCAACAAACAGGCTACCCTGGATTAGGAGAAAACGATGAAGCAGGTTCCTCTCTTTCGGCTAGCCACCAGAAATGACCGTACTGACGTTGTACGTCCTGAACATCGCGACCCGACACCGCCATACTAAACCGGAGACGCTCCACACTGCAGTGTGCAACGTCTCTGTCGTAGTTGAGTCGAATAACCACAGCTGTCCGAGCAACGTGGAAGATTAGCGGCACTGCCAATCTGTCCTGGATCAGACCTTTCTTATCAAAATAGAGGAACGCCTCTGGGGGAACAAAGCCATTAAGGCGCCCTGTCTCATGATACTCGCAATTGGGATAATAAGCCCCGGAGGTCAGGTTGTTCGTCGAGCTCATTGCTCTTGCAATTTGCCTTCGAATCAGCTTGATAACGAAATTATCCACTCTTATTAGGATAGCCCTGTTGTATAGGACATCTTTGGGATAGAATTTTATGTACTGGGACTCTGGTGTTCTGTAAAAATGAATGCAAGCCCTCTCAAACACCCGAATCTTTTCCAACAAGCTTGCTCCCACGTCGAACCACACGGGCATTCATATACGAGCATGGGCCGGATGAGGGCCATGTAGAAGATTACCTTTACCTTTGAATCGAGCTGCTTGCTATAAAAAAGTCTCTTTGTAAGGGCAAAAGCACATTTGGCTCTGGCCAGAGCAGCATCTATCAAAGCCCCAGGTATCTGACTACACTTCGACTCGCAAGTGGCTGTCCGTGCGGTCCAACTATTGAGAACTTTCGCCAATTCTTTCTGGTATCCCTAGAGGCACCAGACAACGGCGTCCTAAAAAGAATGGTTTCCGATTTCTGGAAGTTGATCTTCAACTTCCAGTCATCGCAATATCGCTGAATCTTATCGAAGTCATGTTGCAAGAGAATTGCAATGACCTCGATTTTTGGTCCTGATCTGTACGCGATCAAGCCGTCTGCGTACACTATGGCATGGTGAAGTGATCCTATGAGATCGCTCGTGTAAATGTTGAATAGGATCGGTGAATTAACCGCACCCTGTTGAAAACCGTTTTTAATTAGAAATGTTCCAACAGAAGTCACATTGCCATTTTTGACGATAAATTGTCTACTGGTGAGCATGTTATGAAGTATGTACGTCAGTGGTTTGCTTATGCCCAGCCTGTTCAGCTTGTAGAAGAGTCCCTCTAGCCATACGGTGTCGAAGGCCTTATCCAAGTCAATCAGGCAGGCACCCGTGGACTGTTTCTTGCTTTTGTTCCATTGGATATCCGATACCAGTTTAGACGCGGCATGTATTGTATCATGCCCCGCCTTAAAACAGAATTGGTTATCCAGAATTATATTATTGTTCTCAGTCCACTTAAGCAGGGCTCTAATGTCTGTAAGCTGACTCTATTACTCACTAGGCTTTCTAAGGAGAATACGTAGCTCCCCCAAAGAGTTTTGCTTGGAAGTTTTAGGGAAATTTGTATGGCCTTTTCTTTATTTATTTTATTAATTAACGCACTAAGCACTTGACTGTTTTTTATTGTTTTCGCTATCACCGTTGCTTTTTCTATCACACTTTTTACAGGAGAACACTTGATAATATCATTGCAACATAAATGCAATGTATGTGCTATGCAGCCCAGTGGAACAATATGATTGTAATTGTCTTTCAGTAAACGAAAAGCTTTTGGCATATTTGCGGCATTATCTCCGATTACAACAACAAATGTGTCCGCTTGATATTTTTTGAGTATAATTCACCAGTGATAAAGGAGAGCCACTAACATATATGGCTCTTGCTAACGTTTTATTTAACGATTCCTGAAATGTATATAAAATTTATCAAATTGGAAAACCTACATACAAAACAAATGTAAATATTTTGATTAATGAAATGCTTGCGTTTTCACTTTTTGATAATGGCTGGGATGGATTTGATGATTTAGCATTTGATTGCTCTAGGCTGGGAATTGTATTGCTATCGCAGGAAGTTTCCACATCTTTTTTATAATATGGGTGACGTTTGGTGATTTCACTATTTATAATATTTTTAATGTTAACCGGGCATTTAAAGCAGCTTATCAAATGTTTTGTTATTTTATTTATGTTTGGATAATAAGTCTTTCCGCAAAACTTGCATTTAGCCAATTTATTCATTTTATCGAAATATTTCCACACCACACTTTTATTTCTTTCCATATTAAACAAAAAATGAACTTTAATCACTAGAGAGAACACTGCACCAATTGCAATAATAAACTTATGTTTACTAACGTTTCTAAAATCAAAACAGAGATTTATATACATATGTATATACTCACTGCAAAAGGGGCTATTTTTTTATACCTACTTTGGCACATCACTAATTACCAAATGTAATAAAAACCCATATATATATACATATATATGTACATATTCACTGCAAAAGGGGTTATTTTTTTTATACCTAGTTTGGCACCAGTAATGGGCAAATACCCTCAAAAGGGGGTAAATACCCAGGGTATTTACCGGGTATTTACCAAAACGGGTATTTATTTTAAATGAGAAAAATGTGTTCATTGTGTGCTTTGTTTTTATTTAATTAGATTTAAAAAAGAAAAGGATCAATGTAAACAAAAGAATCTTTTAATTTGAATCGCTTGAATTAGATAGTAAACTTATTATTAGTCATTTTATTTTCATTTTTAATGCATTTTTTTTTTTTAAATTCATTGTAACTTAATTGCTAGACATAACGCTTAAAACTAGCTTAACTAACTTAACTATCTTATTGTAACTTACTGGCCCTAAGTGGGAGCTCTAAGTTAGACCTAATACTTAAAACTATGTCTTTCGACGTACTTGAAAATTGTTTATTTATTTCATTTATTTAATTTTAATTTTAACTAAGAAAATTATATAAAAACTTAGTGACTGAACTTTTTTTGTATTCTTATATATAAAACTTATAAACTAAATTAAAATAAATCTTAAAACTATCTTATTCTAAATTAGCCTATTTTATTCTACCTTACGTATTTTCTACGTAAATTTTTTTTTTATCGAGTGCTGTTCTTTTTTATTTTTATTTTTTTGTTTTTTTTCGTTTTTTATTTTTATTTTTTTCATCCAAGTGCTGTGGATATTTTTTATTTATTTATATTTTTAATTTTTTTTTTTTTTCAATTATTAACTCCACCTACCTAAACTACCTAAACCTAAACTATGTAAGTCGGTCATGGGCAAGAACAGATAACTTTTATCAACAAACAGGCTACCCTGGATTAGGAGAAAACGATGAAGCAGGTTCCTCTCTTTCGGCTAGCCACCAGAAATGACCGTACTGACGTTGTACGTCCTGAACATCGCGACCCGACACCGCCATACTAAACCGGAGACGCTCCACACTGCAGTGTGCAACGTCTCTGTCGTAGTTGAGTCGAATAACCACAGCTGTCCGAGCAACGTGGAAGATTAGCGGCACTGCCAATCTGTCCTGGTTCAGACCTTTCTTATCAAAATAGAGGAACGCCTCTGGGGGAACAAAGCCATTAAGGCGCCCTGTCTCATGATACTCGCAATTGGGATAATAAGCCCCGGAGGTCAGGTTGTTCGTCGAGCTCATTGCTCTTGCAATTTGCCTTCGAATCAGCTTGATAACGAAATTATCCACTCTTATTAGGATAGCCCTGTTGTATAGGACATCTTTGGGATAGAATTTTATGTACTGGGACTCTGGTGTTCTGTAAAAATGAATGCAAGCCCTCTCAAACACCCGAATCTTTTCCAACGAGCTTGCTCCCACGTCGAACCACACGGGCATTCATATACGAGCATGGGCCGGATGAGGGCCATGTAGAAGATTACCTTTACCTTTGAATCGAGCTGCTTGCTATAAAAAAGTCTCTTTGTAAGGGCAAAAGCACATTTGGCTCTGGCCAGAGCAGCATCTATCAAAGCCCCAGGTATCTGACTACACTTCGACTCGCAAGTGGCTGTCCGTGCGGTCCAACTATTGAGAACTTTCGCCAATTCTTTCTGGTATCCCTAGAGGCACCAGACAACGGCGTCCTAAAAAGAATGGTTTCCGATTTCTGGAAGTTGATCTTCAACTTCCAGTCATCGCAATATCGCTGAATCTTATCGAAGTCATGTTGCAAGAGAATTGCAATGACCTCGATTTTTGGTCCTGATCTGTACGCGATCAAGCCGTCTGCGTACACTATGGCATGGTGAAGTGATCCTATGAGATCGCTCGTGTAAATGTTGAAAAGGATCGGTGAATTAACCGCACCCTGTTGAAAACCGTTTTTAATTAGAAATGTTCCAACAGAAGTCACATTGCCATTTTTGACGATAAACTGTCTACTGGTGAGCATGTTATGAAGTATGTACGTCAGTGGTTTGCTTATGCCCAGCCTGTTCAGCTTGTAGAAGAGTCCCTCTAACCATACGGTGTCGAAGGCCTTATCCAAGTCAATCAGGCAGGCACCCGTGGACTGTTTCTTGCTTTTGTTCCATTGGATATCCGATACCAGTTTAGACGCGGCATGTATTGTATCATGCCCCGCCTTAAAACAAAATTGGTTATCCAGAATTATATTATTGTTCTCAGTCCACTTAAGCAGGGCTCTATTGATCACTTTCTCGAATACCTTGCTGATGTTCGGAAGGAGACTTATCGACCGGAGATTTGCCGGATTGGAGGTGTCCTTACCATTTTTGGGGATGGGTTGTATCACTGCTATTTTCCAATGCACTGGATAATGTGCATTATTCAGTGCATTGTTAAACAGAGTGGTGTAAATGTCCACCGCTTCTAGAGGGAGATGTCGAAGCACAATGTTCGATACTCCATCGATTCCCGCGGATTTCTTCCTCCTCAATGTGTCGAAGATCGCTTGGAGCTCCACCTTCGATATGAACGGGGGATGCACCCTTTCATCGGCGATAACATTATTTGCCATGTTATCGTCATTGAACTCGGTAAAACTTATGTTCTCGGATCGCCAGTGCTCTATATCATTTCGAAGGTAGAAGTTGTGCAAAAGGACGCGATTTTCCAGGTCGTGGTTCGGGCAAATGGTATCATTCATCTTATACACTTCCTGGAAAGTCGCTTCTGTAGCCTCTACCTTCTCCTGCGGATCATCGATCACAAAGAAGTTGTCATCCTCTACTGCGTTATCTGGATCTATACCTGCTGTTATTAGTATTCGTCCATTGTTCGTTGTTCGGGGGATCTTAAAACACGGAGGGTCGTTTTGATTATTCCTCCGAAATATTTTATTTATCTGCGGGAACATACTCGGGTTGTTGGATTTTACAGCCCGAATTTTGTTATTCCAATGCGAATTTACAGAAAGTCTGTAATTTACTCTAATTAATTTCTGGAGGTTTTTAATCAACGACTTCAGCGTTCTAACCTCCAAGTTTTGTCTGTCAGTAAACTGTCTGTACAAGGTTTTTAGACTCGACAGCAGTCTACTTTTGTGTTAGTGTAGTGCGTCAATTGTTGCATTACGGCATATGTCTGCATTGTCAGTATGTTGATACCTTTCGTTTAATTGTCTCGTCCATTTGTTTTCGGTACCAGTCAATCTCCTCGTTTGACAGATTCCTATTGGACGGTGGGTAGAGCAAATTCGAGGAGGGTGCTCTCGTCAAAACTCTAGAGAAGCGAGTCCAACGCGTCCCACTATAATTGTAGGAGTACGTTTAGACAAACTCCTCCAACTCCGCAATTTCGTTGGGAATCATTATTACGGCACTGAGTCCGCAATGGTCACTGACATACACAAAAGTGTGCAGGCAGTTTACAGTTTGTCGGTCCATGTAAGTTAGTTGTAACCGTGCGTCGAACAGCATAAGATCCAGATAGGAGCCGCTTCTAGGAAACGACGGAATATCTGTAGCTTTCAAATCGAGTTTATACTCGACACTGTGCCGACCCCACCAATTGAATAGTAAGTTCCCTCTAGGATTTGGTGTGTTATTTCCTCAATCTCTATGTTTGGCGTTAAGATCTCCGGCCATGATGAAATAATTCTCCTCCGACTCCAGCCTTAGGAATCGAAAAAGTGTCTCGAGCTCTGAAATAAATAAAGTAGATTGAGTAGCTTCAGGTGCATAGAGTGCGACCAAGTACATCTTCTTTCCACTACGGAGAGGGATGCACACGATACACGCTTCCAGCTCCTGGAACCTTCGCACTTCACCGCTGTACATTACTTTAAATTGCAGTTGTTTGCGTATGAAGATCGCAACACCTCCTCTTTGTGTGGAGTTTGGTCGGTCTCTTGACAATATTGTATTTATTGTGCCCCAATTTGTGCTTCTGGGATTGCTTTGTTTCGCTAACCATAAGCACATCAGGGGTTTGGTCTTCAAGCAACTTAAACAATACGGCTCTTCGCTCGATCCTAATCAGCGAATTCACATTCACCGCAATTATCTTCAGGGATTGCTCCTCAATGTTCGTACCCATTACGACTGGAGGTGCGTTAAGCCCGGCAGAAGTGCGTAGATCTGGTCCACCCGCTTCGCCTGCTCCCGTACCTGACGTTGAAGCTGTTCCGTCTGCCCTTGGATAGAGAGGAAGTCAGTTTGAGCCTCCGGTGCTCTAGGCGCCTGAGAAGCTACCTCCAGTCTTTTCTGTTCCTCGTTTCCCCGGCCTGCCGCCATTTGGGCGTAGGTCACTTGGGGAGTGACGGATTGTGTTTGAATTGGAGCAGGTGGACGTTTCACTACAACCTTCTCCTGACGAACCAGATTTACTTTCTTAATGTACTGGAACTTAGGACAATCCCGATAGTTTGCGGTGTGTCCCGCGTTTCTACATAAAGCACACGAGAGCTGGCTCTTATCTGCCACTCCATCCTTACCCAGAGTGCATGCTTCTGCCTTGTGGTTCTTTCCACACTTGACACATCGAGGCTGCATTTCGCAGTTCGACGCGGCGTGTCCGAACCTTTGGCAGCGAACACTTTGTAAAATGTTTTCGCTCCTTCTTAATTTTTCCCATTCGACAACCTGGTAGTCTAGGACTTTAATACTCCTTAGACCATCCAGCTTGCTATTGGGTGAAAGCTGAACTAGAAAGAATGGCAGTTTCCGCTTCTCCTTTTTGCCTTAGCTGTGGTGAATAGCTTGACCCCTACAAATTCGAGCTCGTTGCACTCTTTCTCTTTAAGCAGCGCAAGGAGCGTCTCCGGATCAGTAGACGGGTCTATCCCCCTCAGCAGCATTGTTTGCCGCTTTCCCCCCTTCGGGGTGAAGGAGAAGAACTCCGTCGTCGTGTTCTTTAACAAATCTTTAATTTTTTTATATTGCTCCACTGTATTGCAGTGGATAGCGTGCCTGTCTTCATTTAATCGTTTAATAGAAAAATGGTTGCCTATGGCCGACTTACATAGTTTAATGGTGTCCATAAGCTCAATCTTGTACGTGTTTATTGGCGGTGCCCTCGCTTTTGTCGTCGTCTTCGGTTGCGGTTGTTGTTGCTGTTGGTTCTGCTGCGGTTGTTATTGCTGTTGTTTCTGCTGCTGCTGCTGCTGTTTCTGCTGCTGTTGTTTCTGCTGCTCTGCGGTTGTTGTTGTCTGTCCTGCTGCTGTTTTTTCAGCTGTTGTTGTTGCTGCTGCTTCTGTTGCAGTATTTGCTGCTGAACTTGGCTTTGCCGCTGGCTTTCTGGCGGCTGCTTCTGTAGTTGTTGTTGTTGTTGCGCGCGCTGTAGCTCTAGCTGCCGCTCCCTCTCTCGCCTGGCCATTTGTTTGGCCTTTATGGCACGCACCCTCTGTTCTAGCTGTCTGATGCTTGTAGTGAGACTCTCGACTTCTTCTACTTCGTCATCCGATTTGGAGGCCGCCAGAACTGCGAAGCTGTTTTTTTTGTCTCCAACGTAGTGGCCTTCCCCACCGTCGGAGACGTATGCCGCGTGCGACATCTGGGTAGTTTATTATCTGTGATACGGGTATACCGGACATTGAAAATCATTCCACCAACACTTTGGACTTGTTTCTTACTTCGTACCCTGATAAATTAAAGATTAATGTTTTAGCGCCTCTAGGTCGGGCTGACCATAACATCGTGTTAGCTAAATTCTCGTACTCCGACAACTCAGCTAAAGAAAAAACTCATAAAAGAAAATTATAGCAATACGAGAAAGCCAACTGAAGTGGCCTCAATAGCTTCTTTAGGAGTTTTAACTGGTCGCTATGCTTCCTCGATAATAAAAACAGTTGGTCATTCGTCAAAAATTTTAAAAATTTTGCTTCACCTCCCATCATTTCGCTCATTTACAATGACATCCCAGCTGTCAGTTCCTTAGACAAAGCCAATGTACTTGCTGCACACTTTGCAAAGTCCATTCTGCCAGATAATGCATTGTCTCTATCTGTATTTGAAAGTGTCAAATTTCCCATGCGATAAGACCACTTTCACACTCGTACAGTTGCAGGAGTACTCAAAGGTCTTAACATACACAAATCCGCTGGTCCAGATGGTATCCCCCCATAGTTCTGAAGCGGTGTTTTTCTACGCTGGCAACACCTATGCGTAAGCTTTTCTGTCTATTCTACTTTTCAGGGCTCTTTCCGAGTAGATGGAAAACGGCATTTGTCCAACCCGTTCCTTAAAAAAACGCATCTTCCTCCCTGTCCAATTACCGACTCCTTGCACTTACGTCCCTTCTTCCCAAGGTCATAGAAACGCTGACAAATCGTCAGCTTATGAAATATCTCGATTTACGAAAACTCCTTAATGACCCGCAGTATGGTGTTCGTAGCAACAGATCCACTTGCGATTTGATGGCATATCTCACCGAGAAGTGGAACCAATCACTTCGACGAAACTAAGATGGTTGCGCTTGATATTTCAAAGGCATTTGACAGAGTTTGGCATCAGGCTCTTTTGTCGAAAATGCGTGCATATGGCGTTGATGAGTCTCTTCTTCAATGGATTATAAATTACCATTCGGGGCGTTCAATACAAGTTGTCTTGGATAGCTTCAAGTCTGCAATCCACCAAATGCTAGTGTTCCCCAAGGCTCTGTTTTGTCTCCGACTTTCTTTCTTATTTTTATACATAAATGATATCTTGTCTGCAACTTCTAATCTAATCCATTTCTTCGCTGATGACAGTATCTTCAGTTCTTCATATTCGTTCCCTAACTCACGCCCTTGCTCTTCGGCCGTAGAAGGGGAACAGCAACGTATATTATACACATTAAATTCCGACCTGGACAACATAATCCAATGGTGTTCAACCAACAGAGTGGAACTTAATGTTTCCAAAACAAAATGCTGTTTTCTGTCTCCCAAGCGAAGCCAATGTGTAGGATACCTCAAACGATGCAAGGAATATTTTACAACGTCTTTTACGTATTAGTAGTAACAGAACATTTTTCCACTTCAACCCTAAATCATGTAGGAATTCTACCTCCAACTTTATACCCTTCATTGTTATATTTCGTTGAGTTACGGGTGGCAAAAAGTGGAAGGTTCTGATTTCTTCATTCGTACAGTTTCTATCATTGATAGTTATGGCATCATTGTCAAACTGCACTAGAAATGTCCCGCAAAGAATTTTGGTTTCATTACTGTATCCGAGAGTTATTTTGTCAGGAAAACTGAGTTATAGGTTAGAAATTCGGTAATGTTTTTTTTGCAGAACTATTAATCGCACCTCACATCTGTTCCTCTTATCAATTGGCAACGATCCGAAGAAAACTGCTGGAGTTGGTTTTCGTTGCAGATTACTGTATCCCGCATCTTTGAAGTTGTATCTTTGATGCCATAGAAGAGCTCGTTAGTGTCAAGGTGGACCATTTTATTATCTCTGATTGTAGATTTGACAATTACGTGGTTGAACTCCTTTTTCGGTTTTCGGTAGCGATATGGCGTAGAGCAAAAGTGATTCTTTCTGCAGCATGGTCTTGCTTATATTTCGCTGTGAAAGCACATTTTGGATTTCCTCCCTATTCAAGGGATTGGTGTTTATGACTCATGGTTTCGCTAATTGGGCTACTGTGATGATTTCCAATTTGATACTTGCAAGTTTATTATAAAGCATCTGCTTGTATTTGTCAATACTGCTATTGTAGATTCTTACGGCGATCTTGTTGTAGTCTTCCAATATTCGATGAGTGAACGCTGTTAGACGTTCGTTGATTTTATGTTGGTTATTGTGGTTTTCAATCGCAATATTTTGAGTTTTTAATATTTTAGATTGTCACAGTTGACGCGTCGAGTGTACTGGCAATCCACTTCCATGCCGAACCAATCCAATTAACTGACCTGTCCTACGCTTTTTCCGTGTAGTTTTACCAGTAAATATCTAACATGTCCAAGCTGGTGAATCAGTTGCGGTCGTAGAATGCTGGTTGCGTTTATCTGGCGTTCGATTGTGGGTGCATTTTCGTTTATTATTATTATATTTGTTGGCGTAATGTATTTTAATGGACTTTAATGGCCGACCAGTCATCACTGAATATGTTGTACTAAATAAGCGCTGCATCGGCTCCGCCCCTTATTTTCTGGCGAATACTTTGTAGGATACCGTGGTAAATTGGCTTCTTCTTTACTATCTCGTAATCCTTCATTATGTTTTCGACATTATGAATCCAGGATACGTACTGTACCGGATTTCCGTCGAACGTTTGCAGGTCTTGCAGCCTGTCTTGTAATTTACTGATTTATTTGAGGTCTTGTTTGGGATTCGCAATGTTGCAATATTTAAGGAAATGGGAGCTGCAGTTTCTAGTGACCCTAGCCTCTGCTCTAGTTCCTTGATTCTCTCAATTTGAGGGTTTACCGCTCCAGTGAGCTGTGTAATGGCAGTTTGAACCGTTTCCATTATGCCAAATTTTGTTATGTTATATTTTTACTTTTATCAGATTTTTCTTCTTTTTTTTTTAGGTAAAACAAGTAAAATAAATTAACGATTTTTACTGTGGCTTCTGCCTTTCCATTTCCACGAGGATAGTATGGAGATTAGTTTATACGCCTGAAATTATACTCATTAGGGAAGTTGACAAAAAATTTGTTATGTAAGTTATGAGTTCCATCAGTAATAACTATTTGCGGAACACCATATCAAGCAAATTCATTTTATAAGCTAGTGTGACTTTTTTAGCTGTAGTGAACCCTAGAAAATTTACTTCAAAAAATTCTATTAATGACAGACTGTAATTAAAATATTTATTTTTCTGCCTTTGACAAAAGTCAATTGAGATCCTCTAAAATGGAAATGTTGGAATCTCGTTAATCATCTTTGGAAGTTTTCAAATTTGAGTCGATGTATTTATTTTGTAAACTCTTAGGAATGACAAAACGGTCACTCTTCATTACAATACCAGATTGTACCGACATATGATCTTTAACTGATTTGTATTGATTAGTTTATACCATATATCCCTTCACAACTTGAAAAGAAACATTAAACTTATTGATGTTCTTTTTACATTTCTAGTCTGATTGAATTTCCTGAAAAAGGTTTTAGCTTGGCACTAGACTTTAAACATTTGGGATTTTGCACGATGTGTTCCCCTATAACGCAGCAAGATGCTCCACACTTCAAATAAAAAAGTATTTTTCTTGGAGACCAATGTCTCTTTATTGACTGTCAAACTTAAAATCTAAATACAAATTTTCTTACGTTCTATTTATATCCAAATATTGCTTATGAGTGTAACTCGAATGGCGGCACATGCACCCGAATCAATATCTTAGCTTGCACAAAGTAATCCATTCGAATCGGCGCACATACCTGGGTCAATGTTCTAGCTTGAGCAAAGCAATCCATTCGAATCGGAGCATGCGCTGAATATTTGAATGTGTTATCTCCTCCCTCCTTAAGACTGCAACCCGCAGGTCAAACGATAATACGTGGAAGGCGGAACTCATGTACCTGTGGTATTTGGATATGTTGTTTTTGCTTCTTAACTTTACATGTTATACAATGATAAATATATACATCTATTTGACTATTGACATATTATTAGTAGCAGAACATTTTCCACTTCCTTAATATTACCATTGTCTATGAAACTAATAGTACTATCGCTTGAGCAAATCGATGGTGGTGCCTCTAGCGGCCAAAGTAAACACCCGTCGCTGAGTACCACAAAAATATTACGCTCTTTTGCCTCAACAATTTTCATATGCACTCATAACACTCATAACACATTTCCGCTCTAATCTAACCAATCCCATGCCAGTAAGTGTATTTGATTTTCAGGATGTCTAAATGTTCATGCAAAGATTGTGACAATATCAAAAGAACATTTTCCTTTTTTACAGTTGGTAAAGATCGTAGAAGGGATGTTTGGTTAAAGCGTGCTCAATGTAATACATTGAAAAAACATATTTTCATTTTATAGCAAAGATATAAAGGTCGAAGCACATCGAAAACTGCTATATAAAAATGCCCTGCCAATGTCATCGATGTCAATGTGCAGTTGCTGTGATGTATCTAGCGACCAGTCTCGCTTCAGAATCATGGATAACATCAGAGACACAAAACTTCCTTCAGCTGTCATTTCAGACAGTTCTAGTGCATCCAATGAACTAAATATCAGCCAAAACTTGATTAAAACCGACAATACTGGGATTTCTCCAACTACACATTGTGTTAATGGAGTTCCCAACCCTATGACATATATTAGAGATTTCTCTCTACCTAGCCTTGAAAATAATAGTTTGCAAATTTCTCCTTCACAGTTTCCTTCTCCCGAATCTCGTTTTCATAATGAGCGAATAGTAAATACCATACCTCTTGCAAAATAAGCCAGTCGATGTAAAAATTTTTGTGAATATGCAACTTTTTCATAAGGCAAGTGCACATTGGACGAATGACGAAAAAGATTTTTTATAAGTCTCCAGTGAAATTGTCAGTGAAATTGGCTACCCAAGTTTTTAGTGCTAATGTTGCTGCTGGAGTCTTCAACGCAATGTCAGCTGTTTTAAAACTGAGGCCGATAAGAAGATTGCTGCCTCAACGGCAACTTTTTTGAGCAAAATGAATGACCTTCTCGACAACTTAAACAGTTACAGTTTAAATACAAGCAACCCTAATCGACACCTTATTTCACTACATAGCGAGACTCTGCAGTCCATTAAAACTGCTAGGCAGTGGATCACGTTATGGGAATCTACCGGTAAGTTGAAGAAGCCATATTGCTTTGGCGGGTTACTACAAACTTCACTTGCTATAGAACTAATATGGGAAAAACTTAAAAATGACCAGCAATTCCTTCTAATTGCACATCTTAATACTGATCTTGCAGAAAATTTATTTTCAATGGCTCGATCAAATAGGGGATCATACGAACGGAACCCTTCAGCCTACAGATTTATTCGTAATTTGAAGCAAATTATTTTCAAAAATTTAAAGGCGCCAGAAAAGTCAAGTTACGAAGATTCTGGGGCTGAGTCGTTATTGCACGAAGCTGATTGCGAAGATCTTAAGTGTGATGACAATGAAGAATTCCACACTGAAGCTCCAGTAGAAGATCATTTCAGTGGAATAGATATTCTGAGCAGTATCGAATTCCATACCAATAGTTGCGATGACGAGTTTGATGGTGATGCCAATGAGACAGAAATAGTTGTATCCAAAGAATGTTCACAGAAGTTGCAAGAAGCGGCACCTACATTTTATGCCGGGTTTGCAGCTTTTAAGTTGCACTAGAAACTTAATTGTGACAACTGCACTCTGTTCATAATAGACAAAACAGACAAATTTCGAGAACAAGCTCTGTTAATAAAATTACGAGCTTATAATACTTATGACACATCATCTGAATTTGGAAAGTTAACTGTTCCTTCTCTAGCATTTGAAGCTTATGTCAAAAGTATACAAACACTTTTTGAAAGGCAATTTGCAAAAATACGGCACGAAGAACACTTGACTGAAGCTTTGCTCAAATCCGCACTGAAAATGACAGCTTACAAGAGCATGAAATGTGACGATGATGAGCACAGACACTCCATTTATAAATTCATTTTAATTGGTCTAGTCAAATTTTCAGTTAAGAAAACCAATAAGGATCTCTGTGGAGTTAAAAGTGTGAGCAACTGAGAACTTCAGTTTATTATTCATATTCATTAATCCTTTCTTTGTTTTGTTAATTTTTTTTTTTTTAATTTTAATTTTTTTTCTGTTTTGTACTCTTGTTTGTTAAGTTTTTGTAATTATTCATTCTTTTTTTATTAATGGATAGTTACTATTTATTTTATGAATATTTTTATTTCTTTAGTACTTACTAAAGAGCGAGGACTATGCCTACAGGGGACACCTCCAAAAAAAACGCGTTTTATATTCTACCTCATTGGGTGACGTGGAAAAGAATATCTGAATTATAGTTGTAGCAATCGGTTGTAGATAGATACATACTGTTCCCTCCCCTCTCCAATGCAAAGATTTTCTTCATATTAACCAGGGCTTTGATGGTATTTAAAAGCCATCCAACTAATGTACATATGTACATACATAAATGTACATATGTACATACATAAATGTACATACTTGAATAAATATTAATTTCTGATAAAGGCAGTCATTTTCATATACTTATATTCTAAGACTCAGTTCTTTTCTTTGTGCCGAAATTATACATACTTCTCCGAATGGAAGATTCCCAACATCTGGAGTAATAAAATTCAAACAAAAACAAATCTATCCATAGCCACGATACACCCCCTTAGCACTTCGCCCATCCACCACATAATCACATCACCACCCCGCTGGAAATATATTTTTCCATCCCTCAACCAGACCACCACTTGAACTAAAAACCTGACGCATAACGTAAAACCACAGATAATGAACTACCCAGATGTCTCGTTCATATGGAAAGAAGTTATATATGAAAACGAAATTCACTAAAAAAAAAGCTTTTTAAAAAGCTTAAACTTCTTACAAAAGGGAAAAATCAGAACACAGCACATTTGTTTTTTTCTGCTCTCTTTTTAGTCCAACGTGTCACTCATAGATACCCTTGTGATGGTAACACTGCAAAAAAGAAACAAAAAAAAAATATTTTGTGCGACTGCGGTCACGGAGTTCTGATGCCGACACGTTGGTAGGATGGATATGGAGTATCTGTATAGATCGTATATATATATATGTGCAAATGGTTGGGCTTATGTTGTGTGTTATTTTGTCTATATGCATGTACCTTATTTTCAGCACTTGATTAAATAAATAAAAACTCTGTAAACTTTGTGGACACAAATTTCCTCTGAAAATGGGTATGAATATGAGTTTTGCATACAGCATTTTATATTTATGACTTTATAATAACTGATCACTGCTCTTGGCCTACTTAAGTGAAAGTGACTAATGTTCGAAGTTATTATAAAAAAAATAACTAACTTAACAAAATAATCATTAACTTAAATTAAGTTAGTATTAAATTGCAATTAAATCACATTAACTGAAGTAGTTTCCAGGGGACACGAACGAGGACGTGGTAGAATATCGACCCCCACCCTCCCAGCCTTCCAATAATCACTATCAATTTATCTGTCGAGTTTACTTTTTAAGCGTTCATTACATTTTGCAATTTTTTTATTTTATTTCTGGAAATTCTACTTTTATTTAAATTCTTCTCAAGGACCCATTTACAATTTTTTCAGAGCAATACCACTATTAGGAAATTTATTAAATTAATTTTGTGGTCATAACATACATTGAACCAATTCGGAAAATGTATATTTGTTGCCTTTATACATTCTTTGATTATATTTTCTTTTAAGTTAGATGCAAAAGGTAGTTTACGAAAGTATTCGGAAAATATTTGTACATGAAGGCGGCATACTTGAAAATCTTTTTCTGACGGCCATAAGAGAACCGTATTTTCTTTTGAATTTTCATATTCTTTTTGTTAGATCGAAATTCTGTTTGTCCTTTGACATTTCTTCAGCACAATTTTCACAGATATTGTTCACTTTTTTTTTATTGTTTTAAAGATGCAATATCCGGCAAAGTATCTTGTAGCTGATATTGCGTCTTCATCTGGCGGATTAACTATATTGTTCGTATTCATGTTATTTTCAAAACATTCCTCATTCTCTTAAGACACTCTTAAGTGTCGTAATTTTGTGATAGCTCTTGGGTAAGTATTATTTGTTCTTCTATATCACTCTGCAAAATAGCATTCCAATCCACCTGTAGATATTCTGAATCGTCTTCTTCGCAGTTGGAACATTTCGATTTGAATAAAATTTTTATCGATATAGCTTTGGCTAGCAGGGAGTTAAATTCGGAAACATTTGGATTACTTTTATTAATATTCCGCACTCTTATTTTACCAAATAAGTTCTCTAACGGATCTTGATTAAATTTAATTACATAAATGTAATATAAATCATTATGATCCATGAATAATGTGTCTCTTATTCTTAAAACGCTTTCTATAGTTAAGGCCAAGCCTTTGAAACAAATTGATCTATTTCTTGCGTTTGTGGATTCGATGTTTAATATATAATTCTTCATTTCTTGTATAAAATGCATATTTTGATCATTCCGTATAAGTGCTGGTTTTCCATTTAATAGGTCGAAAAGTCGATAAATTTTTTTTATAAATTCAGCTGTAGATTTTGCAAACTGGGCTACATGACTTGGACATTTTTTTTTATTAAAGCTTTAATGCCGCAGGCTAAAGATCTGCTTAGAACTTGTGCAGCCAACTTCATGTTCATTTTCTGAAACTCAGTAGGATAAATGTGTGCCGATGTAAGTTTTGGACATATTTTGATAGTATTACTTTTTTCTGTGTTATAAAGGTATTCAATTACCTTCCAATTAACAATTCCATCAAAAGTGGTCAAATTGTATTTAAGTAAGTTGTTCCGAATACTCTTTATAAGATGAAGAATAACATACATTCCATATATGGATTTATTTCTGTACGAGTAAGTGAAGTTCAAGTTTTTTTCATTTAGATTAAGTTTACTATATAAACTACGATTTGTGGGTCCTTGATCACAGCAAATAGCTCCAACGGTTAGTTTCAGCTCCGCGCATATATCAAGACAATTATATACCTGTATCTCAAGTTATTTCATATGTATATTGCTTGGACAAACGACATGATATAAAACTTGCTTAAAATTTCCGTATACACTCCGAATCATAAAAACGCACACAGTATTAGCGCATATATTAGATCTTTGATTCCTTCCGTAATCATCAAACCTCCAATTTCATCTTTGAATTTATTGTAGGTTAGATTCGTCTGAAGGCTCATCTCATCAAATATAATCACGACTTCTTTTTCTTTTGGTGATAATGTCGAAGTTATTTTCTTTATTTCCTCTAGAACATTTCTATTTATTTCAGGTGACAGACTTTTAGTCTTAATCCACCTATGTAATGTAGACGGGTGCGACAAGTGTAGTCCAAGCTAATCCCGTAAAAAGTTGTATCCGAAAGACGAATGGAAAAAAATGCACTGCGAAATCCAGTTCTCCTCTTCGGTGTATTTTTTTGTACTCTCAGATAGAACGAGCTTCAAAAATGTCTTAGTATTTTGATCAATACCAAGCAATAAATCAATTTTTCCCCATCCTCCATCCCCCAAAAATAAAGTACGACAAATCTGGAAGTCCTTCTAAACCCTTAGATATAGTCCATATATGTAGATATATACAGCATAAACAACTATTAAATATTAACTATAATTGACAAGTTTTCTAAATTTGCCTCAGCCTTCACTCTCTCAACAGGAAATAGTTTATCAGTAATTAAAGCCTTAAGATATTTTATCAGCATTTATGGCATTCCCCAAAAAATATCTGTGACCAGAGATCAGAAATGTCAAAGGACAAACAGAATTTCGATCTTTATTTAATCAAGTGCTGAGAATAAGGTACATACATACAGACAAAATAACAAGCACACAACATAAGATCAACCATTTGCACATATATATATACGATCTATACTCCTATCAAATTTGGATGCACAAATCATGCACTTTTATATTTTGTAACTTTCGTCTACTTTTCATCACAAAGTGCAACGAAATGATTGACTTTTCCGGCCCTTCAGTTACACCTTTTCATATACAACGCATACGCGTTTACAAAACTTCCATTCATGAGAATTTATTCTTTTGCTGCGGTGGTATGGAAATCACACCGTCATGCATCTTCATGCCCCTTCCCGCATACCCCGTTTTCACTTCATCACCTCGTTCGTTTCCATGCCACAACACACGATGAGAAAAAGAACTTTTCCCACACTAGCGAACGGAGTGAAGAAAAAGAAAAGCTCTTTTTGTGGTACTTATTCTGAAAGCTCTCTGTCTGCCAGGACAAAAATATGCTTGATTTTTTTATATGGGCGTGCATCTTTGTAGTTTATTATCTGTGGTAAAACTGTTTTATGCATTTACCAAACCACTACCTGATCTGAAAAACCTACATCTTTTTATTCAACAAGGAAAAAGAAGTACACAGTAATAACCTGCTCAATGCTTATCGTTTAATCAGTTCCTTTACTCATTTTCTTGGCAAAGTCATTCACTCAGTTGCGTAACATGTGGACTAAAATTCAGAGTGGGAATGGAAACCAAAAACAGATTTTGCTAACTTTGTTTGCACCCATCACTCACTCATCCTGTCATTATAACTCCATTCTCAGAGAGTAATAACATCTTTCTTTGCTTGTGAGAAATGAGAGCTCGCCACCTAGTCGGTCAAAGTAAAAAAGAAAAAATATCGCTTGATGATAGTACTATAATTTTCATATACAATGATATTACTCAACTTTAAATCGTGTAGGAATCTACGTCCAACTTTATATCCTTCATTGTTACTCGTATATTTCGTTGAATTATGGGTGGCAAAAACTGGAAGGTGCTGATTTCATCATTTGTATAGTTTCTATCATTGTTAGCTATGGTATCTGAGCGTTCCATAAAAATTTATCAGGAAAACTGAGTTTTTTGCATAACTATTATCTGTTCCTTTTATCAACTGGCTAATACAATGATCCGAAAAAAAAAATTTGGAGTTAGTTTTCGTTGCAGATTACTGTATCACGCATCTTTGAACATGTAAATTAAATTACAGTTAATTCATTTACTTAAAAAAATTATATTTATTTCTGGCAGAGGTTCTGCCTCTTAAAATGAACTGAACAACATGAACAACTTATCTCTACCTTAAATACCTAATAAACGCTGTCACTGCAATTTGGCACCTTGATGTGAGGAGCGCGTCGATCGTGGGAATGTTGCTGACGTTGGCATTTGATGACCGGTGTGGCGGTGTTTAGTTCAGCAGACTTGCTGACTCGATGACTTGAATGCGGCATGTGTTGCATATTATGTTGCGTTAACTATGTGTTGGATTTGCCTGCATATTATGTTGCGTTAACTCCTCCGCCCTTAAGAGTAAACGTCCTCGTTTACTTAGAAGAATGGTATCTGGCTTATGCGGGAAGTTGTAGCCCTTGGAACAGGTGATGGTGAAGGTGCTGGTAAAGGTGATGGTGGAGATGTTGGTGGGGATTTGGTCTGTGAGTCTGCGTTGATGGTGCTGAGCGTTGATTTGGTACTTGCTACTGTTTTTCTGAAGACTATGGCTATGATGATGACGAGTGCGAATAGTAGACAGACTCCAATGCTCATTACTGTCCTATTTTCCACTTTTGTCCTCAAGAGTTGAATGTAGCGGGTGTTGTTTGCATGTAATTCTTTTATAAGCTCCAGCGATAACGTTTCTTCCACTTCGTGGTGCTGTGCTGACGTTTGTTGCAGGATGGCTGGGAGAGGGTTGAGATGCGTTGACTCGAAAGATTTGAATGTTTTTTTTCCAATTTGTAGGCTGCTGTTGTAGTATTTAATCAGGAATGTGCCATTGAGGGCAACCGGTTCATCGTCGATTATGATTTCTCCATCGTACTGGTTTAGAAAAATGATGTCAGATGATACTTCTTCAAGGTCTGGGATGTGTTGGCCATTAATTGCAGTACAGTTCGCTATTTTGCTATTTAATAAATTTGGTATACAACTAGTGTTACTTAAATTGATTACATTGTTTTTGTTACAGATTGAAAACTTATTTACTGTCCTACAATTGACATTTATACCATATATTTCATTTTCACATTTTAAAATTTCATTAAATTCAACTTTGATTGCTTTATTTTCTTTCTTTACTGGTTTAATATTTAACTTATTACATATTTTTTCATTAACTGTAGGTAGGCTTACAATGTATAATAGTACAGAATTATTAAAAGCTACTTTTATTTCTGAGAAGTCCATTGCTTCTTCTATATCTTTGAATAATATACCTTTATTATTTATTATTTTTTCGATTACATTTACTTCATTTCTTGATAAAATATAAGAGTTTATAATATTGGCTTTTGCCCAATGTAAAGCGTACATAATATTTTTTATTTCATCTTTTACTATATCTAATCTGTATTTTATACTGAAAACAATTTCCTCTATTACATTTGTATTTTCTTTTACAATTTTACTTATGGAATTTGTTTTATTTATTATATCTTCGATTTTATTGACTAAAAGGTTATTTATAACAGTTTGTTTATTATTATTTTCAAGTGCGTTATTTATTTTTTCCTTGATTATCTCGAAGTCGTGATTATCGGGAGTGCCTGCTATGAACTTCCAAGCGCTTCCAATGAAGTCAAGCGATCTTTTAGCTTTATGCTGATTGGGGATTAAACGTGAAAGGATTGATCTAATAGATGAGATTTCTTGAGATAGAAGATAGAAACTGGGATGGGAAGTTATAAGGTTTTCTCTCATGTACGATTCTATGTTACTTAAGGCTTGCGGATATACGGATAAGTCTATTTCATGAATTAGTTTGTAAGTTCCGGTTTGTATTCTAGATGTTCCGGTGTTAATAGCCACTAGTCTTGCGTTCGTGTAGTCCAGTATTTGCACGTCTCCTAAACAGTCAGTCAGTAAAAGTCTGGAAAGAAAGTTTGAGATTAGGATTTTATGTGAGATTTGTGAACTACCTTTCCTGATTGGGTGAGAACGGTAGTTTTATTGTTTTCTTTAACAACTTCTTTTGAATATCTTGGAGAGAGTTTTGATCCTACTCTCTTATTTTTTCTGACATAAATTATTTCTCCTGTTGAGTAATCTTTGATTGGGGGTTTCCCTTTATTGTGATAGGTCAAGTCATGTTGTTGTTTGTCTTCTAGTTTGGCTTTCACTTCCGAACGAATCTTGTCAATTTGAGGGGGGTCTATGTTCCTACTGAAAAATATGTCCACTGGTTTCTTACGTGTTACCGAATGTATCGTGAAATTATAGGCATTAACTGCAGTTTCAAGTAATTCCGTGAAGGATCTATGTACTTGTTCCTTTCCAATGCAACGCATAAGTTCAGCAAGAGTCGAATGAAATCGTTCGACTTGGCCGTTCGATGTGCTCGTATATGGGGGTGTTGTGAATACTTCCATGCCAAATTCGTTCTTAAGCATGAATATGATTGGTGAGGAATTGAAAGACTTCTCATTATCGAATACTATAGTCTTCGGTATTCCATAGGCAAATATGAGTTCTCTTAGCGGTTGCCTAACATCCTCAATAGCTTTAGATTGTATTTTCTTGACTTGGGCGTATTTAGAAAATTTATCAAGTGATGTTAACACTAAATTGCCTTCGGTTGAGAAAATGTCAACATGAATAATCTGTCCAGGATAAGTCGGAATTGGAGTTGCCTGAATTTCAATTTTATCGGGGTGACGGTCATATTTGTTTTCTTTGCAAATAGAGCAGAGTTTGATTATTCTTTTTAATTTTCGCGACATTCCGGGAAAATAGAATTTTTCGAGAATTTGCTGTTTATTCTCTCGTTCATTCCTATGAGCACGTTGATGGGTGGTAATGATGATTTCTTCTTGTCTAGTTTCACTTGTTACGTCTTCTACAATTGCTTGGGAGAATCTTACACGATAATTCGCAAAATTATTTCTGTAAATTTCTTGGATCATTCCCTGGATTCGTTCTTCCGTCTTTATGCAGTTGGTAACTGTAGGGTTCAGTCTGGCCTTAAGAATTTCAATAAGTTTATCAGTTGTGTAGGATTGTTCAGTTATAATATGCCTGTGATATGTGGGAAAAACTATGCGAAACTCGTAATTGCTTGTATTACCCGTATTGAGGAATATTTGATTTTTGAATACATTGATAGGCGATTCAACGCTGAATATCAGCCCATGTGATGAACTCTCATCACTATGTATTGTTGGAGTAAGGGAGTTTATTTCGGTTCCGGTGGGAAGTCTGGAAAGTGCGTCTGCAACTACGTTTGTTTTGCCAGGTTTATATTTTAATTCGTAGTTGTACTCTTCCAAAATAGCTTTCCATCTTTTCAGTTTAGAGTTATTGTTTTTATTGCTCAGGGAATAGGTGAGGGGTTGGTGGTCAGTATGAATTATCACTTTTGCTGTCCCGTAGAGATAATTTCTGAAGTTGTTAAGTGCCCATATTATAGCTAGCATTTCTTTTTCGTTGGCTGCGTAGCTTTCTTCTGTTTTACTTAATGTTCTAGATATGAACATAATGGGCTTATCTCCTTGTGACAATACAGCACCAAGGGCATAGTTAGAAGCATCAGTTACTAATTCGAACGGTTTTGTGAAGTCTGGGTAAGCGAGTACAACTTCTTCCGATGTTAATGTGTTTTTGATTTTTTTAAAAGCTGTTTTGGCGGATTTGTCTAAATGGATAAGTTTCTTGCTTGAAATGTTTTTGGACAATCGTCCATCCTCCCCCCTTAAGAGGGCTGTTAGGGGTTTGGCCAGCTTGGCGTAGTCCCTAATGAAGCGGCGATAGTACCCTGACAGGCCAAGGAAAGAGCGAAGTTCCTTCAGGGTATTCGGATATGGAAAGTCTTGGATTGCTTTGATTTTTACCGGATTGGTTTTAATGCCGTTAGGCGAAATGACGAAACCCAGGAATTCTACTTCTTGTTTGTAGAATTCGCACTTATCCAGTTGAACTTTCATATTTGCATCATGTAATGTTTGAAAAACTTTCCGAATATTTTGTTCATGCGTAGCTTCGTCCTTGCTGTAAATGACTATGTCATCTACGTAGACATCGCATATTTTACCGATGAGGTTACGAAGAATGTCGTCAAGCGTCCTTTGAAATATGGCCGGTGCATTCTTGAGACCGAATGGAAGCCTAAGAAACTCGAATTTTCCATTATTGATAGAGAATGCTGTTTTTTCGATATCAGATTCTTTTAAGGGGATCTGATGGAACCCACTTTTCAAGTCTATAACGGAAAAAAATTTATTATCGCCGAGATGTGCAAGGATTTCGTTAATTTGGGGAATCGGGTATCGATCGGGGATAGTAATGCTGTTTAGCTTCCTATAATCTATTACGACCCGATATTTCTTCTTACCAGAAGCATCAGCTTTTTTTGGCACTATCCATACTGGTGAATTGTATGGGGACCGTGAAGGCCTAATTATTCCATCATTGAGAAGCTGCTTTATTTGTTCTTCAACCTCGCTTTTAAGGGACATAGGATATGGGTAAAATTTGGTGTATACAGGTGAATCAGATGTTGTTCTGATTTCGCCTTTTACTCTTGTTGTGTAAGCGAGTTTTTCCTCTGGTTCTTCGAAAAGTTTGGGAAAGTCGTGCACGATTTTATCAATAGAAGCTTTTTGTTTTGAAGACATATGATCGGTTCGGATATTTATAGTATTCACAGATTACGAAGCCATCTGTTTAATGCGTATTTTTAACTGATTATTAACAAGCATGTAGTTATCCTTTGCGTGAATGACAGCCGAGAGATTCTTCAAGCTATCATTTCCAAGGATCGCATGGAAAGATTTTAATTTTGGCATGAGAAAGAATTTGTGTTTAATATTTTCGAGACCAAAAAGACTAATAAAAGTATGGTGAGTTACTTGAACGTTACCACCAATGGAATTACAACAGAATGGTTTTTCGTTTGGTAAGGGTTTATTTATTAAAGACGACTGTATATAATTTTTATTGGATCCCGTGTCAATCAAGATTTTCAGAATGTCTCCACTCTTCGTTGCACATTCGAAATACGGCAGCGAAGAGTCACTTAGTCTAAAAAATGTATGTCGCTTAGTTCCGTGACATTATTTGAGCTGGTGATTTCCGGTTGAGTCATTTCGATATACTCCTGGAAAGACTCGTCATATTCAGTCACGTTGTTCATGTCGGCTTGTGCTTCTTCATATTGATTGAATTCCGCATCTTCTGTCATAGTACCCAGATGAAAGTTTCTTTGCATCTTGGTAGGATGGACTTGATGAGATTGAGGAGCTGATGGTCGTTTTGGTGCCGGAGGCCAATTCTCCATTCGCGGTCTGTTTATGTAATTGACCTTGTTCGTACGGATTGTTTCTGCATCCATAGGCTCTGGTGGTAGTTGCCTTGGAGTAGCAAAGAATTGTGGACGTTGCTGTTGATATTGTTGTTGCTGATGTTGATGTGGTGCAAACTGTCTCTGGGGCCTCGGAGGTGGAATGGGCCTTGCATTGTATTGGGGTGCCACTTGTTGTCTCTGTGGTTGTACAAAATGAGTCAATTCTGGGTAAAATGGTTGACGATTTTGGACTCGTCTTGCTGGAATTGGTGGTGGTTCCGGATGATTTATCCTCCTATTATGGCTGCTTGCAATGGCGTACTGCGAGCGGTAGTTTTGGTTTTCTAACCTCAAACACAAGTGCAATGCTTGGGGTAGATCTACAGGTTCTCGCATTCCCAAAAGTCTGGGAAGGTCGCCTTTCAGTCCTCGAATGAAGGTGTCAAGGGCTTTGTCCCTATAGGTTTGCATGAGCAAATTTAGAGATTCGGCACTGACATCCATGCATGCGATTTTATTAAGTATGAGTGAAAGGTGCGAATACACCGATTGGTAGAATTCTTGAATGGACGTGTTACCCTGTACCAACGCCGTCATTTGGTACTCTAGAGTACCCAAATCACGCTTGTCTGCATAATGCAGAGTTAAGCATCGGGATATGCAGTTCCAGTCTAATGGAGTATTGTAAGACTCCAGGACGTGGTCTGCATTTCCAATTATTTTGTTTCTTATAGTGTTTAATATACCAAAATACTTTGCCGATCCTTTGATGGAATCGTAGATTTTTAAAATACGTTCTACGCTTTTACGCCATGAGCTAAATTCACCTGGATTACCAGAGAATTCGCGTAAGCTACGTACTACATCCGGGATTTTATCGAGATCATTAATATTCTGGTTTTGTGAAATGGTTTGATCGATTCCCGTGAATTGATCCGCGTACGGGTTTAAGATTGAATGAATTAGAGCGCGGCCCTCAGTATTCAGAGCTTCGCGTATCATAGAACTAATGAGAGATTGGAGTGGGGGATTCATGACAGGATTTTCGTTGGGTCTTCCAGAAGAAATTGAGGCTTGATTCGCTTGAGCAGCATGTGCAGCTTGAGCGACTTGAGCAGCCTGAGCGGCAGCTTGTTCGAGAACAGAAGGTCTTACGATATTTTCGTTAGTCATTTTAACGAGATGTCAAGATAATCAGAATAAATTTAAGACAAATCAAGATAATTAAGGAAAATTCAAGATATTTTCACTACAGAACAATATAATTTAAAGTATTTTCACGTCAAATTAAGAAAATTTAATATTATATAATATGTTATTAATATTTGCAATAATTAGATCTTACAATAATATGATGATCCTCATCTTTTGGGTGGTGGCGGCTAGCTGCTGCTTCCCGTTTGTTTTCACTACTAGGGGGCCCTTGAATTTTCCACACCCCTGTTGTCTTACACTACACCTTACTGCTACCTTGCTTTTCAACTAAGTCCTTCGCGACACTACTTAAGGGTCTCTTTTTTTTCGACACTACTTGAGGGTCTCTTTTTCTTTTCGACACTACTTGAGGGTCTTCTTCCTTTTTTTTTTTTTTCGACGCTACTTGAGGGTCTTTTTTTCGACACTGAATGTTTTGGCACTACTTAAGGGCACTATAATCACTCTGCGTCTGCGACGGGTTCCGGGACATAGGCAGTATACGATTTTTTTTTGCACTACTTAAGGGCTTAATCGATTTTAAACTCACGAATGAAAATTGCGCTACTTTAGGGCTTCTACTTTCAAACGCGATACCTATGTCCCTGCTCTGGCGCCAATTAAATTACAGTTAATTCATTTACTTAAAAAAATTATATTTATTTCTGGCAGAGGTTCTGCCTCTTAAAATGAACTGAACAACATGAATAACTTATCTCTACCTTAAATACCTAATAAACGCTGTCACTGCAATTTGGCACCTTGATGTGAGGAGCGCGTCGATCGTGGGAACGTTGCTGACGTTGGCATTTGATGACCGGTGTGGCGGTGTTTAGTTCAGCAGACTTGCTGACTCGATGACTTGAATGCGGCATGTGTTGCATATTATGTTGCGTTAACTATGTGTTGGATTTGCCTGCATATTATGTTGCGTTAACTTGTATGTATCTTTGTTGACATAAATTTCATCATGAGCCAAGAAGAGCTTGTGCGTGACTCATTTTTCGGTTTTCGGTAGCGATATGGCGTAGAGCAAAAGTGATTCTTTCTGCAGCATGGTCTTGCTTATATTTCGCTGTGAAAGTATATTTAGGATTTCCTCCCTATTCAAGGGAATGATGTTTATGACTCCTGGTTTCGCTAATTGGGCTACTGTGATGAATTCGCTGAGTTCCACTTTGATAATTGCAAGTTTTTTGTAAAGCATTTGCTCGTATTTGTCAAAACTGATATTGTAGATTCTTACAATAATTAAAATTACGATCTTGTTGTACGAGTAATCCTCCAATATTCGTTGAGTGAACGCTGTTAGACGCACGTGGATTTTGTGTTGGTTGTTGCTATTTTCAATTGCAATATTTTTTAATAGATTGTCACAGTTGTCGCGTCGAGTGTACTGGCAATCCACTTTCATGCCGAAGCAATCCAATTAACTGACCTGTCCTACGCTTTTTCCGTGTAGTTTTACCAGTAAATGTCTAACTTGTCCAAGCTGGTGAATCAGTTGCGATCGTAGAATTCTGGTTCTGTCTATGTAGCGTTCGATTGTGGGTGCATTTTCGTTTATTATGTCATCATAGTTCGTCAAATTGATCTTATGTACCATCTTGAATGTTTCACCAATTATTCTAAATCCCCACCTTCAATGTTATTATGGGTGTATCGCATTCAAATATATTGACTGCTCCGATGTCAATGAGAAATTTAAGAATGCAACAATCTGGTAACGTATTTTATGTAAGGAATGCTGGATAGGACACTATCATAAAATTCATCTCTGTTTCCGTTGGTTTTTCCTCTAGACTTTCTGTATCGTAGTCAAGATTTGGGCGTGCTCCTCGACCTTCTGTTCATGTTCGTCCAGATATTGTTCTTCCTCCTGAGGTTGTGTGTTAAACAATCTTTGCTGTTTTAAAGGATGGTTGTCTGAGTGACTCTTAAATGGGTTATGCTGATTGTAAGACTGGTACGGGCCGGATTTTAAAGGGCGGTTAAGAGCTGACCGGTTGATGTAGTTAACCTGTCTTGATTGAACAGATTGGTTGACAGACATATGTACTTGGGGCTTTGGTCCGGTCGTTCGAGGTGGCGGGAGATAATTTTTCTGGGGTCATGTAGAGGTAGAGGTTCTAGTGAGGAAGAAGTAGTGGCCTTATTCGCTCTTGTCTAGGTTGCATTGGTATCTGATTTATTGGGGCAGTTAAGTTGTAATTAGCCTTCGGATGAATTGCTAAGCTCCTGCAATTCAGGTTCTGAATTTCTAGGCATTGCGCATATGCTTCGGTTAAAGTTTTTGGCTTTTGGATGACTAACAGCTTAGATAATTCGCTGAAGATGTCCAATGCCCGATTTCGGTAATCTTTGATTAGTACTTTGACCGTCCCGGCACTGTAGTCCTCCGTTCCAATCTTGTTAATTATGTGCGAGCACTGGTAGTTCACGCCAGCATAGTACTCATCAGTGCTCAAGCTTCCTTGCGAAAGGGTGCTTAATCGATGTTCAAGTATTCACACATCTCTTTTGTTGGCGTAATGTATTTTAATGGACTTTAATGGCCGACCAGTCGTCACTGAATATGTTGTACTAAATAAGCGCTGAATCGGCTCCGTCCCTTATTTCCTGGCGAGTACTTTGTAGGATACCGTGGTAAAATGGCTTCTCCTTTACTATCTCGTAATCCTTTATTATATTTTCGACATTATGAATCCAGGATACGTACTGTACCGGATTTCCGTCGAACGTTTGCAGGTCTTGCAGCCTGTCTTGTAATTTACTGATTTATTTCAGGTCTTGTTTATTTAAGGAAATGGGACTTGCTTCAGTTTCTAGTGACCCTAGCCTCCGCTCTAGTTCCTTGATTCTCTCAATTTGAGGGTCTACCGCTCCAGTGAGCTGCGTAATGGCGGTTTGAATCGCTTCCATTTTGCTAAATATTGTTATGTTATATGTTTGCTTTTATCAGATTCTTCTTCTTGTTTTTATGGGTCAATCTAGTTACCTTAACTAATTTGTGTTTGTATGACAATATTCTGCGTATTTTACGTTTATCTTAGCAACTAAACGTATTGTTTACTACAAATGGTTTTATTCGCTCAACAGTTATTATATTTTAGTAATTTAATCTGAAACCTCACCTTAATTAATTTTGGTGTATTTTATCAATTTCGTTTTAGCAATTTTAAGACAAATGAATTGAATGAGATTTCAGTAATGGACTAACAATAAGATTATTAGGGTGTTCATGTCTCTTCGGGTTCTTCGGGTATGAGACGCTAGAACGCTCAGTGAATGGTCGATTCGGTGGTAATCTCTGCCTACGCTGCTTTGTTAAAGATTACTCCTTTTTGATTCAGATTCACTATCGATAATGCACTACGGCAGGGATGTATTTCTCCTTTTTATCTGCTTCGTAGAGGTGTTCTCTCTTGTAGCAGCCTACTGCGGTACTATCATGCTATCACCTGTACACTTTCACCTTTTGTGTACCTTTTCGCGAATTTATTTAATGAAATCACACAATTTATCATCGATGTGGATTTGGTTCGATCATACTTGATATTTTTAGCAATCTCTGTGCATACAGTGTACATCTATGTGGGATGACATTTATTATGTTGCACAAAACATCACACGAATTAATTCGTCGATAGATCTACTAAACATTTTTTAATTTCTCGCTATGACTTTTTGTATCAGAGTTCCCTTTGATGTTCGTTTTATTATTGAACAGCTTAAGGTTACATGCTTTGTAGGATCCCTTTACTTTTGAAAGCCATTTTTTTTTTATATAGAGTATCTATATCGCATTCCTGACGATATGATTGGGCATACAATATTTCTTAATTTTTGCAAGATCTATACAGCTTTTATTTAAACCACAATACAGCCCAAAGAAATGGGAATTTGATTCAGAATACCCGTCTAGATCTGCTGCCATTTTTCTTAAAATAAAAAAAGAAGCAAACTTTGTGTTGAATGGACTGTATTTTTTAATTTTAATTAAGCTGAGCACTGCGCAAAAAAATGGCCACAATACGCTCCGAGGCACGAAAAAGTGATTCTACAGAATGACAACCCTCGGTCTCACGTTGCAAAACCCGTTAAAACCTACCTGGAAACGCTCAAATGGGAAGTCCTACCCCACCCGCCATATTCCCCAGATATTGCGCCATTCGATTATTACTTTCTGTTCGATGGCACATGGCTGATCAGCAGTTCCGCTCATATGAAAACATCAAAAAATGGCTTGATTCGTGCATAGCCTCAAAAGGTGAAAACTTTTACCGTAACGGTATTCGAGCTCTGCCAGAAAGAGTTGAACTCTTAGAAAAAATGTAAAAATATTTGGTGCGCAACTAAGTTCTCTTTTTTGATGAAAATTAAACTTTATTGTGAAAAAATAGTTACAAATGAATCATTCAAAGTATTGCCCATCGCTAGCTACAACTTTTTTCCCTTCTTCATTTTCACATACCAAAAGTATATGACGCCAAAACAAAATCACTAATGTGTCAAAACAATTTGTTTACCATATCTAAGCTCGATTGATGACGTTTTGGATATGTCAAAATCGACCAGCACTTACTGCTGGAGCCATCTATTGATATTTTCTAATATTTTCTAATATTCTAATATTTTTCAAAAATCAGAAAGAAATAATAATTACTTTATAAATCAATTGACTTATTGTTATAAATAGAACTGCTGAGAGAGAAGCTGTGCAAGAACAGGAGCAAGTTGCAGGACCCAGAAAATTGCAAGAATGTAAAAATACAGTCCATTCAACACAAAGTTTGCTTCTTTTTTTATTTTAAGAAAAATGGCAGCAGATCTAGACGGGTATTCTGAATCAAATTCCCATTTCTTTGGGCTGTATTGTGGTTTAAATAAAAGCTGTATAGATCTTGCAAAAATTAAGAAATATTGTATGCCCAATCATATCGTCAGGAATGCGATATAGATACTCTATATCAAAAAAAATGGCTTTCAAAAGTAAAGGGATCCTACAAAGCATGTAACCTTAAGCTGTTCAATAATAAAACGAACAAAGGGAACTCTGATACAAAAAGTCATAGCGAGAAATTAAAAAATGTTTAGTAGATCTATCGACGAATTAATTCGTGTGATGTTTTGTGCAACATAATAAATGTCATCCCACATAGATGTACACTGTATGCACAGAGATTGCTAAAAATATCAAGTATGATCGAACCAAATCCACATCGATGATAAATTGTGTGATTTCATTAAATAAATTAGCGAAAAGGTACACAAAAGGTGAAAGTGTACAGGTGATAGCATGATAGTACCGCAGTAGGCTGCTACAAGAGAGAACACCTCTACGAAGCAGATAAAAAGGAGAAATACATCCCTGCCGTAGTGCGTTATCGATAGTGAATCTGAATCAAAAAGGAGTAATCTTTAACAAAGCAGCGTAGGCTGAGATTACCACCGAATCGACCATTCACTGAGCGTTCTAGCGTCTCATACCCGAAGAACCCGAAGAGACATGAACACCCTAATAATCTTATTGTTAGTCCATTACTGAAATCTCATTCAATTCATTTGTCTTAAAATTGCTAAAACGAAATTGATAAAATACACCAAAATTAATTAAGGTAAGGTTTCAGATTAAATTACTAAAATATAATAACTGTTGAGCGAATAAAACCATTTGTAGTAAACAATACGTTTAGTTGCTAAGATAAACGTAAAATACGCAGAATATTGTCATACAAACACAAATTAGTTAAGGAAACTAGATTGACCCATAAAAACAAGAAGAAAAATCTGATAAAAGCAAACATATAACATAACAATATTTAGCAAAATGGAAGCGATTCAAACCGCCATTACGCAGTTCACTGGAGCGGTAAACCCTCAAATTGAGAGAATCAAGGAACTAGAGCGGAGGCTAGGGTCACTAGAAACTGAAGCAAGTCCCATTTCCTTAAATATTGCAACATTGCGAATCCCTAAAACTGAACAAGACCTGAAATAAATCAGTAAATTACAAGACCTGCAAACGTTCGACGGAAATCCGGTACAGTACGTATCCTGGATTCAAACATAATAAAGGATTACGAGATAGTAAAGGAGAAGCCATTTTACCACGGTATCCTACAAAGTACTCGCCAGGAAATAAGGGGCGGAGCCGATGCAGCGCTTATTTAGTACAACATATTCAGTGACGACTGGCCGGCCATTAAAGTCCATTAAAATACATTACGCCAACAAAAGAGATGTGTGAATACTTGAACATCAATTAAGCATCATTGAACATCAAAAAATGGCTTGATTCGTGCATAGCCTAGGTGAAAACTTTTACCGTAACGGTATTCGAGCTCTGCCAGAAAGAAGGGAAAAAAGTTGTAGCTAGCGATGGGCAATACTTTGAATGATTCATTTGTAACTATTTTTTCACAATAAAGTTTAATTTTCATCAAAAAAGAGAACTTAGTTGCGCACCAAATATTTTTACATTTTTTCTAAGAGTTCAACTCTTAGTAGCTAACAGAAATCAGTGCGAACGTTATTACTTGAGTGATTCGATGTTCACAATTGATGCACAGGCGACGTAAGCGCGCTGGGCCCGTAACCAATATTAATACTAGCTGGAAATTTTAAACTATTGGAATTTGGAGATGGACTTTGAAAATGAGTGCACTGAGTGCAAACATTGCTTCTCAGTTTTATTTCTGTTATCTTTTGCTTTCATAACAAAAATAAATTGGGAGTAGATTTTATTTTCTGCGGAGTAGGGATATAAATTTGATCTACCCACAAAGGAGCAAAAGTTTAAAAGCTGGTGTACTGTTATTAACGCACAGATTCACTATGGCCAATGGACACCACACTGTGATCATTTGGGGTCGAAAAATAGCCCATATATATACTACATAATAATAGTTTCACACAATTTGAATTTCTAAATTTTCATACTAACCCTAATATCAACAGTAATACCGCATTCTGAAAGAAATTGATTTTCTCGAAAACTGCTTTAATGGCTTGATAAAATTCGATATTTGCGTAAGTGTATATATGCTAACAGATGGTATTAAAAGTTGTTGGCCATAAATTGGTATAACGGTACTCAACTCATCAACTGGTTTTTAAAAATTGGCTATTTATTGGCTTGGCTATGGCCATGGCATACCCAATTTTATAAAATTGTCAAAATATATTTTTTCCGATTCATTAAAAAGAAGCATTTAATAGCTAATGAGCTATTAGCTATGAAATTCTCGTGTTTGTACTCCAAAACATAAATTTTTCAATTTCAATTTATTTCGTACCAGCTCGCCTGTCGTTACTTGAGCGTTTTCTTATTTTTTTTTTTTTTTATTTTAGTCTTAATATAATCATATAATATTAATTTTGTAACATAGAGCAATAATACCGGTAAAAAAGTGATCTCTGCCGTCTGTCTATGCCTGGAAGATCACGAAATGTCAGAACATATTCTATGCGAATTCCTTCAGTGGCTCGCAGTAGACACAGACTACACGGAAGGGAATTCATAATCCTTGCAATTGAAATGGTCACGGTCAATGACAAAGAACAAACGCGGTAATAAATACTTTGTCTTTTCTTAAAATAATGACTGATATGCAACATTTTGGTGGAATTTATTAGAATGTTACTGGTTTCATAATATATACAATATGTACATATGTATATGCAAAACTTTAAGGAACAATATTACACAATGTGTATTTTAACTGTTTTAAATCCTCTTTTCTAGAATCTGCAGAAATTTGCTTATTCTGACAGAAGTGATTCTGAACGAAAGCAAGGCACGATTGGAAAATAAAAGTATAATACAAAACCACATATTTTTCCAAAACCACAAAAGAGATTAATATCAAAATCAGTATACCTTGAGCTCCTGTTCAGCTTAATAGTTTGTAAAAGGAACAGGTTTTGAGTTCTTGTCCAGATAACCATTTTCCAATAGGAAATATTCAAACCCGTGCAGTTTTGCATAAGTTATTGTAAAAGCAAACAGAACATGGTGACATTTCATAAACTTAAATAACTTTCAAAACCTTCTATTTGATTGGAACGAAATCATTACTTCAACTACTATCTAGTAAAAAAGGAATCATGCAAATTGATTCATTAAGTTGTGGAGTGATGATCCATTATCCCCCATTACCATTGGCGATAAAACTGTACCAGATAAAACTTATTCGCCACAATACTGAAGATCTAGTAGTAACGCTCTGTCAAGCTATCCAACTGCGTCTACACAACATTGGGTGCACAGCTGGAACTAGACAAGCTCAACAATATTCTTGCCATTGCTCTTAATTCAGCACTCATCGAAACCTCTCCATCAACAAGAAGGAAGGTAAGCAAATGACCGCCGTGGTGGAGTGCCGAACTGAATAGTCCTGACTTCAAAAGCAGAAAGAACTTTATTAGAACTAACTCTGGATTGCGAGATCTGCAATGAGAGCCTAATGATATTTAAGAAAGATGTAAGAAAGGCTGGAGTATTGATAATACAGGATCTTCCAATATGGACTTCCGAACTTTGAAAGTTGAAAGCGGCCATATTATTGAAACAACATCTGTCAAAATGGCTGTCATTTATTCAGTCTGTTTTGCCAAATCACCATGGACGGATATATTGTTCAACAACACGTGTAAATAATAAAATTGTTTTTTCAAAATGGGTGTTCTGTTCGGGCAACGTTCCGCGCGAGTTACGTACCCAGATACGTGCCCATAGCTAGCAGTCATACATACATCAAATTTTCATTCTTAAAGTTCAATGCCAAGATAAGAAATTGTAAACCTTTTCATTTAGCTTTTGCAGTCCCACATATATAACGTAATCCTAAATTTTCTCATTCGGTTTTTGCATTCCCACAGACATTAAGTAATATTGAACTTTTATTAAGCGAATAATGCATGTTCCATAGAAATTTCAAACTCTCCTACTTATATTGTTGACATCCAAAGTAAATTGTAATGTAAGCAAATATTCAATATAAAAGCCTATGGAAAATTATTAAGATTGTCAATTGTTCTTCAAATAAAGTGTAGGGCGAAGCTCCGCAAAAATAAATTTTGTTTTTTTTTTAATTGAAAGGCGTTCCGCTATCTTAACTGGCACAGTCGACGGTTGTTAGAATCGGCAGACAATGCTGCTGAGGGGAATTGATCCGTCTACTGATCCGGAGGCGCTCCTTGCGCTGCTTAAAGAGAAGGAGTGCGACGACCTCCATTTCGTAGGGGTTAAGCCATTTATCACAGCTAGGGCCAAAAGGGAGAAGCGAAAACTGCCATTCTTCCTTGTTCAGCTCTCACCCAACAGTAAACTGGATGGTCTAAGAAGTATAAAAGTCCTAGACTACCAGGTTGTCGAATGGGACAAATTGAAAAGGAGCGAAAACATTTAACAATGTGTTCGCTGCCAAAGGTTTGGTCACGCCGCGTCGAACTGCGAAATGCAGCCTCGATGTGTTAAGTGTGGAAAGAACCACAAAGCAGAAGAATGCACTCTAGGTAAGGATGGAGTTGCAGATAAGAGCCAGCTCTCGTGTGCTTTATGCAGGAACTCGGGGAACACCGCAAACTATCGGGGTTGTCCTAAGTTCCAGTATATTAAGAAATTAAATCTGGTTCGTCAGCAGAAGGTCGTAGTGAAACGTCCATCTGCTAAAATGGAAACACAATCCGCGACTCTCCAAGTGACCTACGCACAAATGGCGGCAGGTCGGGGAAATACGGAACAGGCCGAATGTTGCTTCTCAGGCCAAAGCGCCTAGAGCACCGGAGGCTTAAACTTACTTGCTCGCTATCCAAGGGCAGATGGGTCAGCTTCAGCGTCAGGTACAGGAGCAGGCAAAGCGGGTGGACCAGATCTACGCACTTCTGCCGAGCCTAACGCACCTTCAGTCGTAATGGGTACGAACATGGAGGAGCAATCCTTGAAGATCCTTGCAGTGAATGTGAATTCACTGATTAGGATCGAGCGAAGAGCCGTATTGTTTAAGTTGCTTGATGACCAAACCCCTGATGTGCTTATGTTTAGCGAAACAAAGCTATCCCAGAAACATAAATTGGGGCACAATAAATACAATATTGTCAGAAGAGACCGACCCAACTCGACACAAGGAGGAGGTGTTGCGATCTTAATTAAAAAACAACTGCAATTTAAGGCAGTGTACAGCGGTGAAGTGCGAAGGTTCCAGGTGCTGGAAGCGTGTATCGTGTGCATCCCTCTCCATAGTGGAAAGAAGATGTACATGATAGCACTCTATGCACGCTACGTTATTTATTTCAGAGCTCGAGACACTTTTTCGATGCCTAAGGTTGGAGTCGGAGGAGAATTATTTCATCATGGCCGGAGATCTAAACGCCAAACATAGAGATTGAGGAAATAACACACCTAATCCTAGAGGGAACCTACTATTCAATTGGTGGGATCGGCACAGTGTCGAGTATAAACTCGATTTGAAAGCTACAGATAGAACGTCGTTTCCTAGAAGCGGATCCTATCTGGATCTTATGCTATTTGACGTACGGTTACAACTGACAGACATGGACCGACAAACTTTAAACTGCCTGCACACATTTGTGTATGACAGTGACCATTGCGGACTCAGTGCCGTCATAACGATTCCCAACGAAATTGCGGAGTTGGAGGAGTTCGTCCAAACGTACTCTTACAATTATAGTAGGACGCGTTGGACTCGCTTCTCAAGAACCATGACAACAGCACTCTCCTCGAATTCGCTCTACCCACCGTCCAATAGGAATCTGTAAAACGAGGAGATTGACTGGTACCTAAAACAAATGGACGAGACAATTAAACGAACTATGGACAATACGATACCTCGGCATCAACATACTGACAATGCAGACATATTCCACAATGCAACAATTGACGCACTACACCAACACAAAAGTAGACTGCTGTCGAGACTAAAAATCTTGTACAGACAGTTTACTGACAGACAAAACTCGGAAGTTAGGACGCATTGGAAAATAGCAGTGATACAACCCATCCCCAAAAGGGATAAGGAAAACTCCAATCCGGCAAATCTCCGGTCGATAAGTCTCCTTCCGAACATCAGCAAGGTATTCGAAAAAGCGACCAATAGAGCCCTGATTGAGTGGACTGAGAACAATAAAATAATTCCGGATAACCAATTCGGTTTTGAGGCGGGGCATGATACAATACATGCCGCGTCTAAACTGGTATCGTATGTCCAATGGAACAAAAGCAAGAAACAGTGCACGGGTGCCTGCCTGATTGACTTGGAGAAGGCCTTCGATACCGTATAGTTAGAAGGGCTCTTTTACAAGCTGAACAGGCTGGGCATAAGCAAACCACTGCTGTACATACTTTATAACATGCTCAATAGTAGACAGTTCATTGTCAAAAATGGCAATGTGACCTCTGCTGGAACATTTCAAATCAAAAACGGTCTGCAACAAGGTGCGGTGAATTCACCGATGCTTTTCAACACATACACGAGCGATCTCATAGGATCACTTCACCATGCCATAGCGTACGCAGAGGACTTGATCGCGTACAGATCAGGACCAAAAATCGAGGTCATAGCACTGCTCTTGCAACGTGACATGAAGTTGAAGATCAACTTCCAGAAATCGGAAACTATTGTTTTTAGGACGTCAGATACCTAGGGCTTTGGTTAGACCAATATCTATATTTTAACAAACATATAGATGCTGCTCTGGCCAGAGCCAGAGGTGCTTTTGCCCTTACAAAGAGACCTTTTTATAGCAAGCAACTCGATGCAAGGGTAAAGGTAATCTACTATATGGCCCTAATCCGGCCCATGCTCGTATATGGGTGCCCGGTGTGGTTCAACGTGGGAGCAAGCTTGTTGGAAAAGTTTCGGGTGTTTGAGAGGGCTTGCCTTCGGACTTGCCTTCATTTATACAGAACACCAGAGTCCAAGTACATAAAATTCTATCCCAAAGAGGTCCTGTACAACAGAGCTAACCTAATAAGGGTGGATAATTTCGTTATTAAGCTGATTCG
Source organism: Pocota personata (assembly GCA_963082735.1). Taxonomy (NCBI): domain Eukaryota; kingdom Metazoa; phylum Arthropoda; class Insecta; order Diptera; family Syrphidae; genus Pocota; species Pocota personata. The sequence continues at coordinate 92,907,411 of OY720429.1, forward strand.
AAGGCACGTTGTAAGAGCAATGAGCTCGATGAACAACCTGATCTCCGGGGCTTATTACTCTAATTATGAGTATCACGAACGAGTGCGCCTTAACGGCTTTGCTCCCCCAGAGGCGTTCCTCTATCTTGATAAGAAGGGTCTGATCCAGGACAGATTGGCAGTACCGCTAATCTTCCACGTTGCTCGGACAGCTGTGGATAGGCGACTCAACTACGACAGAGACGTTGCACATGGCAGTGTGGAGCGTCTACGGTTTAGTAGGGTGGTATCGGGTCGCGATATGAAGGACGTTGAACGTCAGTTCTCACAATTTTGGTGGCTGACTGAAAGAGAGGGAACTCCTTCGTCGTTCCCTCACAATCCGGGGTAGTCCGTTTAAAGTTGGCTGTTTGGTCTTGGCCGACTTACATAGTTTAAGGTATCTGTAGGTATTTTTAGGTAGGAAAAATAAAAATAAAAATAAACAGCAAAAAAAAAATAAAAAAAAAAAAGTGAACAGCAATAAGACAAATAAAACAATTAAGTCCGGTACGTCGAAAGGCATAGTTTCAAGTCTTAGGTTTAGCTTAGAGCGCCCGCATAGGGCCAGTAAGTTAGAATAACATAGTTAAGTTGATTAGATAGTTTTAAGCGTTTTTTGTCTAGCATTTAAGTTATAATCGAATTGAAGTAATAAAAATGCATTTAAAATAAAGTGAAAATGTAATATTAAACTTTTATTAAGCGAATAATGCATGTTCCATAGAAATTTCAAACTCTTCTACTTATATTCTTCACATCCAAAGTAAATTGTAATGTAACCAAATATTCAATATAAAAGAGTATGGAAAATTATTAAGATTGTCAATTGTTCTTCAAATAAAGTGTAGGGCGAAGCTCCGCAAAAATAAATTTTGTTTTTTTTTTAATTGAAAGGCGTTCCGCTATCTTAACTGGCGCAGTTGACGGTTGTTAGAATCGGGAATTCGCGTATAAAATATATTGATGAAAGTGATTTAGAAATAAAGAAATATAACTAGTAACTAAAATAAAAAAAAAGAAGAAAATAAATTTATTTAAACATACAGTGCCACATCATACCCAAAGGAATATTGGTGAAAGTGATTTAATAATAAAGAAAAATAATTAGTACATACAAAAAAAAAAAAAAAAGAACAATTTAAACATACATTGTCACTCAATACCTAAAGGAATATTGGGGAAAGTGATTTAAAAATAAAGAAAAATAACTAGTGAATACAAGAAAAGCAAATAAACATAAACAGTGCGATTCCACAGCAAAGGAATATTGATGAAAGTTATTCAGAAAAAACACAGGACCAGGCACACAAACCGTGGAGAATTCTAATTCATTGGCCTGGAAGAACCACAACCAAGAAGAACAATGACCCTAGCGATCTTCATTACTGTTTACATGTGAGTCGATATATTTATGATCGTTAGTACCAAAACACCAACCCTTATATCTATCCCTTTTTATAATAAAACCTTATGAATAATAACTGCAAAGCTTGGAGAAACAAACGTAGAACTGTAACTCCTAAACCTTATTTCAAAAACATTATTGAAGAAAGTAGCGAAGAGGAGGATATGAGTTTGGAAAATAATACACAAAATTTCATTAACATAATGTCTCAAAATCAAAATGAAGTCGTAATAGAATCAAACGTTGCCCACAGCAACGCCGCAGTAAACGGAGCCGTTGGCAATATCCGGAATAGTGACTTAAGCGTGGGTGACATTAACAGCCAAATGAACATAACTGTTGAATTTTCTTCGTTCTTGTTCAATTAAAAAAAAACACCGGGTTGTACTATAATCTTTATTCCCCCAAATAGGGATAGAGATGCTTACTTCCTACCTTCTATGGTCACAATAAGAGAGAGACAGCACAGCTTAGCCTAAGATGATCGAACTATGATATGATATGAATATAGCGGAATGGCGTGATGTTACGATTAAGTACATAATGAAGAGAATATATAAAGGGTGGTTAAGTTTTAAGGACCGATGTTGATTTTGAATAAAACACAAATTATTTAGGAAATTACTGTCATTTCTTTTTATTATGATAATATTGGTATGGTTCAATTATGTATGGAACAAAATATCGGCCAAATGGCCGCCGCGACCTCGGCGGCACACCTCCATCCGATGGTCCAAATTTTCGATGACGCTGAGGCATAATTGAGGTTCTATGCCGTTAATGTGCCGAATTATCTCATCCTTTAGCTCTTGAATTGTTGCTGGCTTATCGACGTACACCTTTTCTTTCAAATAACCCGAAAGAAAGAAGTCCAACGGTGTCAAATCACATGATCTTGGCGGCCAACTGACATCGCCACCACGTGAGATAACACGGCCATTGAATTTGTCGCGCAAAAGAGCCATTGTTTCGTTAGCTGTGTGGCAAGTGGCACCATCCTGTTGAAACCACATATCGTCCACATCCATATCTTCCAATTTGGGCCATAAAAAGTTCATTATCATCTCACGATAGCGAACACCATTCACAGTAACTGCCTGACCGGTCTCATTTTGGAAAAAATACGGCCCGATGATACCGCCAGCCCATAAACCGCACCAAACAGTCACTCTTTGTGGGTGCATTGGTTTTTCGACAATCACTCTTGGATTATTATTCGCCCAAATGCGGCAATTCTGCTTATTGACGAATCCACTGAGGTGAAAATGTGCCTCATCACTGAATATGATTTTCTTCGAAAATTTATCATCCACTGTTGCCATTTCTTGCCACCATTGTGACCATTGACGACGCTTGAAATGGTCAAGAGGCTTTAGTTCTTGAGTCAATTGTACCTTGTAAGCGCGTAAATGCAAGTCTTTATGCATAATGTTCATCAACGACGAGCGTGAGAGGTGCAATTGTTGGGCACGACGACGAGTTGAGGTGGACGGCTCTTCAGCCACACTATCGCGAACAGCAGCAATATTTTCTGCAGTACGAGCTGTACGAGTATGCACTGGTGTTTTCACATCTCCTACAGACCCGGTTTGCACTATTTTTCCGTTTGTACCCACATTTGGACGATTAAATTGACCGAAAGAATCACGAAATGCACGATATGCATTTTGATTTGAACGCCCATTTTCATAATAAGCCTGAATAACTTTAACACGTTGCTCGATTGTGTATCTTTCCATGGTTCAAATTGAGTTAGTCTGAAATTGAGAAATGTCAAATGAAATGCAGAAAAAAACTTGACGTTTAGGTGTGGTTCACATTCAACATCGGCCCTTAAAATTTAACCACCCTTTAGAACTATCAATTTATGATTGATATGTTGTAGGATATTTATTTTTCAATTGAACTTCATAATATGTATTCAATACATAACAATACCACTTAAATAAGTTGTAGATACATAGCCCTTGTTTCAACCAAGTAAGTTAGAATACATTCAATTCAATCCACATACAACTTATAACTATTATATTAATGGCTATTAAATTTTAAATCCAATATGTATGATGTTATAATAAGTTAGTTTGATTGATAATTACTTATTTAACATATGTATCCCATTTTTTATTTATTTATTTTTTATTTTTTCCTTTACAATTTTAACAGGTTGCGTTTTAGCTAACATTTTATTTTTTAATCTACTTGACCTTCGAATTTCTGTTTTTTCCAAGCCTGGTAACTGTTTTACCGACTGCTCCTTGATTTCATTACTTTTATTTTAGCCCGGTCAATATCTGAAATATACCATTTAACATTCTTTTTCGAATTTGATTTGCATGTACAAATCGTTCAACTCAATTTACCTTTATAATATACGTTACTTTACCAACAATCTTGTCTACAATTCCGGGAATCCACTCGATCATATTGATGTAATGATTCCTATACAATATACCTTCACCCACTTTAAATTCAGGCCTTATTATACTTTTACTATTTTTTATTTTTGTACTAGTTCTTTTTAAATTCATATTTCTACTTTTATGTTCGGTAGCATATTCAAAACTACGAGTACCCCTTAAACAACTTAATAGAATTCTGGGTTTAAAACTAAATAACATTTCTGAAGGTGATCTGGAGGTGACTGTTGACGGAGTGTTATGATAGTTGAAAAGAAATTCACTAATTTTCTCTGGCAATGACATTGTGTTGTTTTGCTCCAAGCACAGCCTTTTCAGTACTGATTAAACCGATTGTACCCCCCTCTCAACTATTCCGTTTAACTGTGGGTGGTATGGCATCGATTTCATTAATTTTATGCCCTTACATAAGCAAAATTTACTAAAGACAAAAGAATTAAAAGGTGGACACGATACAACTTGGGAGGCCAAAAATTAAGAAAAAACTTGATAATTCGCTTATTATAGTATGAACAGTTGTTGTACGCATCTCCTTTATGTCACAATATTTTGAGTACGCATCTACCGAAATCAAAAGTGATCTACCCGAAAAATAAAATAAATCAAAATGCATGCGTTCAAAACGAAACTTGGCAGTTTTCGTTTCTACTTTTTCGCGGGGTATATTTTGCAGAAGTTCGCACACTTCACAACTCTTTGAAAATGCCTGTATAGATTTGTCCACTAATGGCCACCACACGAATGAACGGGCTAACATTTTCATTCGTACTACTCCTGCATGATTCTTGTGAAGCAACTCCAGTACATGCTTCTGTAGGGCAAGAGGAACCACCAATCTATGATCATATAGCACACAACCATTTTCTATTGATAAACTATTCTTCTTACTGAAAAAAGGTTTTAACTCATTTGAAATTTTACTAGGCCAATTTGACTGCAAGTACTCATAAACAAGCTTAAGAACTGAGTCGGTTTGAGTACTTTCACGAACTTTTTCCGAATTCACTAAATTCTCCTCAGCATCCTAATAATTTATTGAAGTATCTTCAATTCCTGAAGCCCCATCCAAAGGTAATCGCGAAGGGCAATCCACGTGGCCCATTTTTAATCCTTTCATAAATAAAATTTTGTATTTGTACTGAGATAAAATCACTGCCCATCTTTGCAGACGCGCTGCAGCTACTGCTGAATTCCCTTTACCAGGGTTAAAAATTTCTCTGAGGGCTTGGTGATCAGATCAAATAGTGAATTCCTGACCATACAAGCAGTTATGGAATTTTTTAATAGCAAAAATTATTGCTAGCGCCTCCCGATGCAATTGGGAATAATTACGTTCAGCAGGTGACAACGTGCATTAAGCGAAATAAACGGGTTTTTCTTCTCCGCCCACTACGTGGCAAGGAATGGCTCCCACTCCATATGGGCTAGCATCTCTAATCACTACGATTGGCTTAGCTGGGTCATAGAGTTCCAGAAGCTGATTTTGCAGAAGCAAAATCTTACTTTCCTCAAAGGCTTTCTGACATTCCCTCGTCCACTCAAAGTGCAGATCTTTTCTAAGCAAATTATATACAGGGTGAATTTTGGATGCCAGGTTTGGAAGAAATTTACCATAATAATTTAGAAGACCCAGAAAAGACTGCAATTGTTGAACGTCTTGTGGTGACGGAGCCTTGACAATGGCATCCAATTTCTTTTGGTTCAGTTTTATTCCCCTTGAAGAAAGTATATGACCTAGATAATCTACAGAGTCGCAAACAAATTTGCACTTGTCCAGGTTAATATGAACATTGTGTTTCTCTAAACGATTGAGTACTTCAAACAAGGTATTTTCACATTCTTCTTTAGTCGAACCCCCAACTAAAATGTCATCTAAATATGTAGTAGGAAACATTTTTCAACGCTTTAAGGATCTGAATTCTCTGTTACAGAAAGCTGCTGATAAGCTCCCTTCAAGTCTATAATGGAAAAATAGAAGCACCCCGGCAAGCGTGCAAAAATATTATCGATTAGAGGCAATGGGTAATATTGGGTTTCTATGCACTTATTTAAGGTCACCTTAATTGCCCATTTTTGGGCACTATGACTATAGGACTAGCCCACCTGCTAAATTCTACTGGAACTAAAATTCCCTCCACTAACCTTTCTAATTATTGTTCAACTCTTTCCCGGAGCTTGTATGGCACACTGTACGCGGCGTGGAAAATTGGTGTCACATTCTCTTTTAAAACGATTTCGGCCTCATAACCCACAATCGGACGGACCAGCTGAGGATCGGTTATGCTCGGAAACCTTGATTTAATTTTACATAAAAACTGTGCTTGATTACTTACATTACATATTAAAGACTTCTGAAAAGGTTGCCTCCATTCAGGATACAGACTATCAATCCATGTGCGACCCATGAGAGTTTTTCTCGGCATATCCCCTCGCCCAACAATGATAGGTAATTTCCACAGTTTTCCTCCAGATCTCACTTCTACTTCCAAGCTACCCAATTCTTCCAATCTTGTACCTGCTACCGAACAAAGATTAAAGGTAGTTTTAGATAATAAACAATTCCTAAATATCTCCAAATACTCAGTTTCACTTATTATGGATGTTACCGCCCCCGTATCAATCTCCATAGAATGCCACTGCTCATTCACCCACAAAGTTACTTCTTCCGATTTACTTCCAATGCTGACACCGTTCACGTACCCGACATCTCCTTTCCGATGACATTTGCGGGCTATGTGCTCCTTTTTATTGCACACAAAACACTGCCACTCCTTTGCTGGACACTGGAACTCTTTATGACTATTACTTCCACATCGAAAACAACCATGCTTGCTACTTTGTGACAATTTTTTCGATGAATTTGACACTTTTTGAAAACCTCGTTCTGACTTGTCATTAGATGAATTTCTGCCACGCGGGAACACTTTCTTCGGACTGTGATACACGGAATTTTGCATCATGGGTTGAATTGTATGTGATGCCTTTTGCGAAGCTTCCACGTTTAAAGCCTTTTGACACACTTTCGAAGAAGAATCTCTTGAATTTTGTCACTTTTCACAATAAATCTGTATCTCCCTTAGCTTCTTCCAAAAAATCGCCTGCACGATTGCGCTGCCGCTTTAAGACGTACTATAAATTTGTTTAACGGCTCTCCATCTTCTTGAACAATTTTATTAAATTTATATCGCTCTGCCCTTTTGTTTTCTTTAGGCGCAAAATGATTCCGCAACAACTGTATGAGTTCATCGAATCTTTTTTCACTTTGTAATTTCGGGATGGTTAATGACATAAGAATTTAGTAGATTTTTGATCCGACAATAGTAATGAAAAGCGGTGTTTTTGCTTCTACTTGGATGTCATTTACCAAAAAATATTGCTTTAGACGATCTTCATATGCTTTAAAGTTATTACCGGGCGCAAACTGTTCGATATTTCCCACCAATCCAGACATCATGAAAAATCTTTTTAATTACGATTAATAACACTCGTGAATTTCCTAATCCTCGTCGCCAATGTTGAATTTTGTTCAATTAAAAAAAACACCGGTTTGTACTATAATCTTTATTCCCCAAATAAGGATAGAGATGCTTACGCTTCTATGGTCACAATAAGAGAGATACTGCACAGCTTAGCCTAAGATGATCAAACTATGATATGATATGAATATAGCGGAATGGCGTGATGTTACGATTAAGTACATAATGAAGAGAATATATAGAACTATCAATTTATGATTGAAATATTGTAGGATCTTTACTTTTCAATTGAACTTCATAATATGTATGCAATACATAACAATAACAAATATTAATAACGTTTTAAACACACTTAAAATTCCGGTTACTATAAAAGACCTCCCCAAATTCGATGGGAATCCGAGGCTTTTGTTCGAATTCATAAATAAGATCAAGGAAATCCTAGCACTGATGGGATGAGTCATCAAGACCCCGTACTCTAAAATTATACTTAGGGCTATAAGAAATAAAAAACCGGGGGAGGCCAACGAAGTGCTCAACATGTTTGGCACACCCCTCGATTGGGCAGAAATAAGGAAAAACCTTGTTCTGCATTAGTCGGGTAAAATAAATGAAACATCTTTTATCCGAGACCTGCATGCTCTCAAACAGGGTAACGAATCTACAGAAAAATATTATTCAAAAATAAAAAAAATTCATGAAACAGATCCAAATGTGATACTGGCTAAAACCAACTTTTTTGCTGAAATTAGTTTCAACACTTTTTTAACAGGGCTAAAAGAGCCACTAGGATCGACCATCAGGGCTATGAAGCCTGATAGCCTTCCTGAGGCATTCAGCAACTGTATAAAACAACAGAATTCTTTCTACATGAAACACACTAATAGAAAACTAAATTCATTTGCTTACAAATCCACTAACACCCCAAATACATCAAAACACATATATAACAACCATAATCAGTGAAACCCAATTAAATACAATAATTTTACAAGTCAAAACCAAGCACAAGATCTTTCGAATAATTTTAGACAAAATACCTATCAAAATCAAGGTTCATATCATCAAAATTATAACCAACAAAATAACAACTCCAATAACTTTAATTCTAACATTGTTGCACCTAGGTCATTAGGCCCTCAACCCCAACCCATACCTATGGATATATCAAGTGGGAATTCTAGGAACACTCAACGAACTAGCAAAATATAATATATATATATATATATATAAACGTTACCTCTCTCTCAGGGAAAAAACAAAAATTTTTAGTAGATCCCCTGTATCTTTAGCCAATTTTATTAAACCCGAACACACAAACCCAGTATTTCACCAAATTATACCTCCCATTGACAATACCACTATATTTAACAAACACAAACTTGAGAAACAAGTAACACTCCCAGCATTTCCAGAATTCAATGCAAATCAGAAGCTTGATTTCTTAGTGTTCAAATTATGTTATTTCGATGGCCTCATCGGTCTACAGACAATGAATCTACTAGAAGCAAATATTAACCTTAAAGAAAAGGTACTTTGCACAAAGCATTCAAATATTCCACTTCACTTCACCAAACCTTAGGTCTCAAATATATAATACTCCTCCAAATTCAAAAATCATCGTTAAATTGCCGGCAGATGTAGAAAGCGGGGACATTCATATACCAATCACAAAAGTAGGTAAATCATTCGTCATTCCGGAAGGAATCTCTAAGGCAACAGAATGGTACTGCCAAGCCGAAATCATAAACCTTATGAATCAAGAACAAAAATTCTTCCTTGAACAACCGTTAAAGGTTGAAATCTATAATTTAAACATTCAATATATATCCGACCGAATTGGACCCGCTAATCCACAAGATATAAGTGAACTCCTGAGAACCAATCATTTAAATACTGAAGAAAGGAAATGCCCCATCAAACTCTGTAGACAATTTGACGACTTATTCTTTAAAGAAGGACAACCACTGACATTCACTAACGAAGTCAAAAATAGAATACGAACTACAAACGATATACCGGTCTTAACAAAATCGTACAGATATCCAGAGGTTCATAAAACTGAAATTCAATGTCAAATTCAGCAATTGTTAAAACTAGGCATAATCCGACCAAGCTACTCGCCATGAAGCAACCCTATTTGGATTGTTCCCAAAAAAATTAATGCTTCAGGCAAGCAAAAATTTAGGCTAGTAGTGGATTATAGAAAATTAAATGAGCAGACTATGGGGACCGCTTTCTTCTCCCGAATATATCCGACATATTAGACAAACGATGACGATGCAATTATTTCACGACTTTAGATCTCGCGTCTGGATTTCACCAGATTGAAATCGACCCTAGAGATATAAGCAAAACGGCCTTCGCGGTCAATAGCGGGCATTATGAGTTCATAAGAATGCCCTTTGGATTGAGAAACGCTCCATCGACATTCCAATGTGTCATGGACAACGTTTTGAGGGACTTACAAGGAAGGACCTGTCTTGTCTACATGGACGATATTATTGTATTTTCAAGTTCTCTTCAATAACACATGGAAATCATGCTGCTCAACAAGCTAATTGGCCTGTAGCTTTCAGGGCTTTCAGGATTTTTACCTGCTTTTAAAATAGGCACAACTTTGGCTTTTTTCCATGCATGAGTAAATTACTGAAGTTTGAGGCATGAGTTTATAATAACAGCTAACATTTTCACTCCGGATCTGGGCAGTTGTAAGAGATATAAATTTCTAATATTGTCAAGACCTCCGGTTTTCTTAACTTTTAAACTGCGAATGATGTCTCTAACATCAACGTCCCGCACAAATGCATTTGGAGGTGATTCGGTATAGACCGAATTGAAAAAGCGAACAGTGTCATTCACTAGGGTATTTGTAGCAGTGTCACCTAGATTTTGAGATACCTCATGATTTCTTGAGAAGTTTAGCGCAAGCTCCTTGGCTTTATCAACATCAGTAAAGAAGGTGTTGCCGGAAGATTTAAGACAAGGCATTTGCTTGCTTTTATTTTTTACCACTCTCACAATGTTCCAAAAGGGCTTTGCACATTTATCTAAAGAACTGAGTTTTCTATTCCACTCTTCATTACGATTTTGTTGAATATGTTTGGAAATCAGCTTATTCAGATATGCAACTTGATTTCGGAAAATAGGCTGGCGATACCTCTGCCAATTTCTTTTTTGGGTGTTTCTCATTCTGATGAGATCTAAGACGTGAGAGGGAATTCTTGTACCGAAGTTCTTTCTTTCCACCTTTGGGATACATGTATCCACGGAACTTAGTATACTTCTTGAAAATTGTTCAAGAATGAAGTCAATGTCTTCTTTACTTGATATGCTTTCCAGATTTGTGGGAATATCGCGAAGCTTATTGCTTACTTCCGATCGGAAACGCGCCCAATTTGCATTTTTTTTAAATCTAAGAAATATTGCACTTTTTTCTCCCCTGACCAAAGAAGCCTGCAAAATACAGGGTTGTGACCAGAGCTGAGTTCATTCAATGATGTTGGCTGAGATATTGGACTAGAAGAGTTCGTAAAGAATAGATCAAGGACAGAAGGAGTTCTACGACGGCAAGGTGGAACATAGGTAGGACTCGGAGGAAACAAAACAGATATTGGTAACATGACACAAAGGTTTGCAAGTAAATTACCACCACATTTCTATTTATTACCTTACCAACAGCGGTAGGCAGCAATGTTTGTGGTAGGAACTGAGCGATATTAACTGAATGATTATTAACGACTTGATTAATTTTTGGCGGCGGAGTAATAAGATTTAGGGTAGACGAGTGAATATTTGATGTGGTAGGTGTTTCCGAAAGTGAACTAGTGCTATTTGCGCTAACTGTACCGGAATGCACTAAGCTATGGTGCCAAGAGTTACAGGTTTTACAACGAAACTTTGATTGACAGCTAACCGAGTTATGACCACAGCGTAAGCAATTGAAGCAAAGCCTTTTCGATTTTACCAAATCACTCCTTACCGCTACGTCCATCTTAAGGAATTCCGCACATTGTGTTAGCGGATGTACAGCACCGCATTTTGGGCATTGGGTGGAGACGACACGTGCATACTTTTCAAAGGTACGGGTTTGTTTCTATTCATGTCACGAACATACCCTCTACACGACTCAAGAGCCTCACAACGATGTTCTAAAAAAGTTAAAAACTGATCAATGGTGGGATACTCGGTATCTACGCTATCAGCTGACCAAGCCTGTCTATTAAAAGGTAAATCATCCACGAATCCTTTTCAAAAGAATTTAACGAATTTAAGCCTCTTACTACTTCGTCACCACCATCCAATATTTTCCGCAGAGTTTTTACGTTTGAGCTGTGAATCGATGGAAGTTGCATAAATGTCTCTAGAGGACTAATGAGGATATAACGTGGCCTGTCATATCTTTTTTCCAACCTTTCCCAAGCCTGATCATATGTAGCATCAGACACTGTGATGTGAGCAAGTAATTTTGAGGCTTCACCGCGAAGACAATAACGAAGCAAATAGAATTTTTGGATTGGCGACAAGTTTGATTTATTATGAACCGAACTTGAAAACATGTCCTGAAGCGCGGGCCAATAACGATAACTACCCGAGAAAGATTCGATATGAATCTTGGGAAGAAAGTCACTTAGTTCACTAAGGGTTGAGGTTGATGTATTCAATTGCTAGACTACAGGGGCTGGCAGGGTCGACGAGCGATTAGCCGGGGGCTTAGCTGTTTCGGACTTATTTCTTTCCCGGATTGCGGAAAGTAAAACCGATTTTACCACTAAATACTTCAATCCGAAGTCCTAGAATTCTGGTTCAGGGTCGACGTACCCATCTACATCCAGGAATTCATACATCCCCTCTTGAGAAGTATGAAATTTCACCCACAATTCTTCCAACTTTTCAACGCGAACTTGAAGAGCTTCTACGGTAGTGATTTCTGTAATTTGCTCCGAAAAGGTAGCTAATCTAGTCAACGAACCTTTTAGATTAGAACGGGACGAACGCAAAGCTACGTGCCCACTTTTTAGTGGGCATATTTACACGAATGAATGTTTTATGAATTGTCTTTAAACACGAGGTGATCGAAGCGTACGAAAATGTTCATATATGTATACACCAAAGTAGGTACATATGTATGTATATAGCCCACGTGTTAATTTTATTCACTTTGTAATATTGAACTGCAAGTTATTACGAGGTCGAACAAATGTACATACATACATGCAAAGCGAATCAAATTACACCTAAAGAACTGTTCCCTTACTAATATTCACTATCGATCAAATGCAGTAAAATTTAATCCGGCTCAATTTGGACCAACAAATTTATGGCAATATCCGAGAAAGAGTCCAAGTACACGAATCCAACACCGAAACCCAATGTAGAGAAATCCGAATTGCACGAAATTAAACGAACGATGGCTATGATTTCCCTAATTAGGTGTTATACTAAAAATATGTTAAATCCACGAAAAGATTATACTCAAACGAAAAGCGAAGGACCAGCACTTGCAAAATGCAAAGGAAAAACGACGAAACGAGTAAGTGTATATAAAATGTTTATTAGGAGGTACTTATCCCTTTGCTGGTTGAAATCCAAGTGAACGAGAAAAATTATTTTTACAACCAACTGCATATCAGTTATCAAAATCGGAAGACAATAACGTTATGAGTATGGCAATTGAAATCAATGTAAAAAATGAGAGAGATCATGACTATTGCAATTAGTTTAACTGTTGCAAGAAACGTAGGGTAAATTTTAACATGTTTAGCAATTACTATAAAAATAAAAATTATACAATGGAACTAAATGAATAATTTTCGATTTAAATGAAGTTAATGTTTTATGATGAAATATTCCCAAACAACGACAGAAAAAGAATTATTGGTAATTGTCTGGGCAGTCAAACAATTCCGTCCATATCAGTTCGGACGAAAATTCAAAATAATAACTAACCACAAGCCGCTTACATGGCTCTTTTCTTTAAAAGACGCAAATTCAAAACTAATTAGGTGGCGTCTAAAATTAGAAGAATACGACTATGAAGTTATTTATAAAAAAGGAGAGGAAAACACAAACGCTGATGCACTGAGCAGGATAAACCACAAAGACATAATGAAAATATAGGTTAACATCAATGTATCTGACTCTCTGCAAGATACAAGTGGCACAACAATCCATTCCGCCCAGGGAAACCAATATCAGAACTACCCTTAAATTCGTTCAGTTCTCAATTAATACTAGAGACATCAAACAGAACACCACCTATCACACTTTCTAATACATTCCGAAATAAACAAAGACGTAGCATCAGGCTCCCTATCTTCTCAGAAGAAAATGTCGCCGCCATTTTTAAAGAATACTTACCTCCAAATAAATTAACAGCCATATACACAACAGATGATGAGATATTCCATATTATTCAAACGGTGTACTCGAAGTTTTTCGCTCAATCAAAAATATTTAAACTTGTACGTTGCACAGAATTCCTTAATGGCATAATAAATGACGATGACCAAGACAAACTTATTAATGACTATCACCTAAATTCAAATCACAGAGGAATTAATGAAGCTCTTTCACACCTCACACGAGAGTACTGCTTCCCGCTAATGAAGTGTAAAGTTACCAAGATAATTAATAATTGCGAAGTATGCCAGACTTCAAAATACGACAGGAAATCCAAAAAAATTTAATATCAAATTCCACCAAACCCAGAACAACCCTTAGACATAGTTCATGCCGACATCAAACAAACAAATTTTAACGGTCATCGATAAATTCTCGAAGTTCGGCGCAGCATACATTTTAAGTGATAGAAGTAGCATAACGGTCATAACATCCTTAAAACATTTTATTAGCCTATACGGCATTCCCAAAACCCTGGTAACCGACTAAGGCGCTGAATTCACATCAATCATATTTAAGGACTTCTGCATACAATATGATGTTAAGCATCACATCACTTCCTATCAACAATCTAATAGCAATACACCAGTTGCACGGATGCATTTTACTTTAACAGAAATATATTGAATTATATACGATAAAAATAAACAGAAACAGAAACAGACAACAGACAACAGAAGCCATGATGACATTTTTCATGAGACACTTGTTACCTACAATAATGCAATTCATTCAGCCAGAAAATTAACCCCGTTCGAATTATTCTATGGCCGCACATATAAATTCAAAAATGTAAAATACAGTAATTTACATGATTATCTAGACAAACTAAATGAATTTCAGAATAACTTATACTCCTCCGTAAAAGAACAAGTAGATAGACAAGTCACTAAAAACATCGAAAAGTTAAACCAAAGCAAGAACCGCCTAAAAGCGTTAGATCAGGTTCAAATATTTTCAGAAGGGAATGTAAGAGAAATAAAATGACCCCCAGATTTAAGAAGCACTTTGTTAAGAAAAATAATAGGGTTACACTAATCACAACCAGCGACAAGAAATTAAATAAGTCAAAAATTAAACGCAAATGCAAATTTCAGGTCTCTACAGGCAGCTTGACGAAGCAGTCCAGTAGCAGACAATAAAGAAATGACAACACTATTAGAAAACATTACTAGACATATTAACGACCAACAAGAACTCCTGGAAAATTTCTTGAATACATACCAAGCTGCACTTTCAAATAAAGTCCGATCAGACCAAGATACCTTCCAATATATACAGTACATACACCAGGCGAATTTCAACATAGACACGCTTAAGTCACATCTTCAAGATATTGCCGACTCGATAAATATGACAAAACTAGCTATTATTTCTACATAAATACTCAGTCCTCTTGAGCTAGATCTCATAAAAAAAGAATCAAAATAAACTCCTACGTGGAAATATATAAAGTTTATCGAATTACAGGCCTACTACAACCACTCCAAGATTATCTTTAATATAAAAGTACCAATAATATCAAAAGAAAATGTTTCACTCCATCACTTAATACCCCTCCCAATATATAAGACACACATCATCCCTATACCAAAACCCTATGCCCTCTTAAACGATCTGAATATCCAATTTGTCGAGGAACCATGCGTAACATTAGAAGAAACCTATATTTGCAAGAAAAATAACCTCGAAGCTATTGCCTCAAATAACTGCATCGCCCATCTTATTCAAAGCAAACAAGCCAATTGTGAACTGATAGAACAAGATCAACAACAACAAATAATTCAACCCGAGGAGCACTTCATCGTACTGATAGACATCCCCATCACCGAACTAGAGACAACTTGCGGAATCAAAAAGAAAACAGTATCGGGAACCCTATGAAGAATGTGAAATCACCATCAATGAAGTGGAATACACCAGCAAGGCACACATTCTCTGGGACGAAATACAGATCATCCCAACTTCCTTCATCCCGATAAAAACAACAAAATCAACGTGTTACGATCGAAATCACACCAACAGCAACAATTCTTTCTTGAGTCAACAGCATCAATCACCATTGTCATCATCATCTTCATCCTCTACTGGAAGCAACATACCCTCCCAGAAGAGAGCCCAGATGCAGCAACCACAATAAGCTCAGTTTCAGCACCTGTGCCGCAATCTAGAGTGGGAGGAGTTACGTAACCAGATACGTACCCATAGCAAGCAGTCATACATACATCAAATTCTCATTCTTAAAGTTCAATGCCAAGATAAGAAATTGTAACCCTTTTCATTTAGCTTTTGCAGTCCCACATATATAACGTAATCCTAAATTTTCTCATTCGGTTTTTGCATTCCCACAGACATTAAGTAATATTGAACTTTTATTAAGCGAATAATGCATGTTCCATAGAAATTTCAAACTCTCCTACTTATATTGTTCACATCCAAAGTAAAATGTAATGTAAGCAAATATTCAATATAAAAGCATATGGAAAATTATTAAGATTGTCAATTGTTCTTCAAATAATGTGTAGGGCGAAGCTCCGCAAAAATAAATTTTGGTTTTTTTTTAACTGAAAGGCGTTCCGCTATCTTAACTGGCGCAGTCGACGGTTGTTAGAATCGGCAGACAATGCTGCTGAGGGGAATTGATCCGTCTACTGATCCGGAGGCGCTCCTTGCGCTGCTTAAAGAGAAGGAGTGCGACGACCTCCATTTCGTAGGGGTTAAACCATTTATCACAGCTAGGGCCAAAAGGGAGAAGCGAAAACTGCCGTTCTTCCTTGTTCAGCTCTCACCCAACAGTAAACTGGATGGTCTAAGGAGTATAAAAGTCCTAGACTACCAGGTTGTCGCATGGGAAAAATTGAAAAGGAGCGAAAATTGAAGAGTGCGCGAGAGTTCAATAGGGCTTCAATTTGGGTGAGAAGGGTATACGATTTTTCGAAGGTTAAGATGTCTTCACGTTAAGATGTGACTTCACCCCCGCCTCCCACAAACCGCCGGAATGTGGTGCTGACGGTGGAATGAAATGCCAGGTGATGGAGTCACGAGCAAGAGACTGGGCTACGAGAGTGTTATGGTGCTCTGACAAGGTGATTTTATGCAATTCTGACAATATTCTAGCTGAATCACGAAAGTTGGTGCCGTTGAGTATATGTGCGATGGTGTGCCTCGCCGGCCGCGCTAAAAAGCGGAGTAACGCAGCTAGGAAAGCTTCGGTCGTCAGATCACTGACCGGTTCTAAATGCATTCCTTTTGTTACCATACATATAAATAAAGAGATGTATCTTTTGGTAGTGCAGGTTTTCCGACCATATTTAGATTTTATTTATTTATTTATTTATTTATTTATTTATTTATTTATTTATTTATCTACAAGCGTCATTGCTTTACAGATTCGATAAACAGTAGGTTTATAATTAAGTATAAATATATATAATAAACAAAAGAAAAATAAATTTAGACTAACTTTTTAAACATTTAATGAAAACAATTTATTTTTAAACTTGGTTCTAGATGAGCTTAAATCTATTTCAATCCAAACTGAGTTAAAATTAGAACTTGCCCGCGATACAGGTTCATTTAACCCGTAGTTTGTTCTATGCCGTGTGCGAAAAAGAAGCTCTCTTTGACTTAACGGCCTCTCGGGAGCATACAGAGGAATTAAAGCAAGTAAACTTGGACTTTTTATATGATAGCATAATAGGTCTCTAATGAATATTACATCATGAATTTTTCTTCTTTTAGATAGTTTTGATATACCAAGAAGTTGACACCTGGCATCATAACCAGGTGAAAAATTCCAGTGCATTTTGAAAAAAATGAATTTTGAGAATTTTCTCTTTACCCTTTCCACTCTATCAATAAGAACTTGGTAGAATGGACACCAAATTATGTCACAGTATTATAGTAGAGATCTAGCTACGGACACAAATAAAGACATCAGAGAATGAGGATTGGAAAATTCAAGAGTATTTCTTTTGATAAACCCAACCATAGCATTAGCTTTGGAAATTATGTAGTCCACGTGGTCCGAGAACGTCAATGCCTGATCGAATACAATCCCGAGATCTTTAACCGTATTTACCCGGGTAAGTTCAACGGAATCGATTGTATAACGTTGGATTATTGAGTTTGAACGCCTGCTAAAAGAGGAAACGTTACATTTTTTTACATTTAAGAGAAGGCAATTTTTCTTGCACCACATAAATAGAGCATCGATATCAGACTGTTGTTTAGCGCATTCAGTTAAGCTTATAATCCTTAAAAACAATTTCATGTCATCGGCATAATGAAGGCACTGGGAGTACTTTATAACGGAAGTTATGTCATTGATGAAAAGAATAAAAAGTAATGGTCCTAAATGGCTACCTTGAGGCACACCTGAACTACAGATAATTGGTTTTGAATAAGCAGAATCGAGCTTTACTAACTGCACCCTATTAACTAAAAAGAGGAAATCCATTTTAATAAAGATGAATGAAAGCCAAAACATTTTAGCTTGTGTATTAAGACAGTATGGTTAACAGAATCGAATGCCTTGCTAAAGTCCGTATAAACTGTATCTACCTGATAGCCCCTTTCGAATGAATTTAATACAAATGATGTGAAATAAGTTAGGTTTGTGGTTGTAGATCTCCCCGAAAGGAATCCATGTTGAAATTCGGATATATGTTCTTTTACTAGAAATTCTAATTTATTTTTCACTGTGCTTTCAAAAAGCTTTGGGATGGCTGATAGTTTGCCTTAAAGATGGGAACCAGAAACGATATCTTCCATTTATCCAAAAAACTGCCATGTTTCAATGACATGTTGAAAATATGTTCAACAATGGGTGACAAATACTATCACTACAGTTCCTTAAAACAATTGCAGGAATACCATCAGTTCCAGCATTTGATGATGGTTTCAAGCCCCGAAGAGCTAAAGTGACGCTTTCTAAATCCAAAGTTATAGAACCAATGTCAACTTTCGAGTCAAAGATGCTGGAAAGAGGGAGCACTGGATTACTATTGGAGTAAACGGATTCAAAAAATTTAGCAAACAGTTCACACGAAGATTGACTATCGTTTGACTCAGTCCCCTCGTATTCCATAATCTCCGGAATACCGTACGTATTACGTTTCGATTTTATGAAAGTCCAAAAATATTTGCTATCAGTTACAAGTTTACTTTCAATATTCATGATGTAATTCGCATGCAAAAACTTATTAAGTACGCTAAACTGTTTCCTTAAAGCACAAAAATACGCATAATCCATCGTTTCAAATGATCTTTTATACCTTTTCAAAGCCTTGTTTTTAAATTTTTTTAAATATATTACCCGTTGGTTGTACCAAGGGGGCTTAGAGAGTTCCTTTTTTGAGGTTCTTGGAACAAACTTTACAAAACCTTCTTCAGGAATATTTGTGAAACGGACATACGCATTATCAAGACATAAATAATTAAATTCATTAGTCCAATCAAAAGAATTTAACCAATGATTTAAACCAGTATAATTGGTTTTAGCAAAATTGTAACTTATATTACAATTACTAACAGGTTTTAAAATATTATAAAATTCAAATTCAAACTCAGTTTGTTTGGTGGATTGAATTATTGAGTAAATTACAAGAAGCGATTGACAATTTTACTTTAATTTCTTTCACATTTACAAACAATATAACTAATATTCTATTTAATGAATTCTGAATAGTATTTACTTGAGAAAGACTTAAAGAATACAGATAGTCAACAAAGCCATGTTCGTGATCGGACCTTAAATTCGAAGGAATTAACATTTTATCCTCATTTGACCAAGACCAATTTACATCTCCAATATTAAAATCTCCTAAAACATGATCAATATTATCAATATGTTTTAAATAAACACTTGCTACACTACCAGAAGGTACATAACTTACTATTAAGATAAGTTTAGATTCTATGTTTAATCTTGATTCTATGTTAATCTGAATAGATAATTGTTCAACATCATTTATTGGCAATGGTATTAGCTTGCATGATAAGAATGATCGAACAGCAGTAATAATTCCACCTCCACGATCCTTGGCAGTACCACATCGGTCGACGCGGAATACGTTGTATATGCTGCTGTCAAATATTTCCGATGAGAGAATATCCTTATAAAGCCAGGTCTCAGTAATGACGACAATATCATACACATACTGGGAAGAAGCGACGAAAAGATCATATATTTTTGACCTCATTCCACTAGCATTATGATAGTAAAGACTAAGTGTTCGGTTAGTGACAGTAGCTGACGGTGAGCAGACATCATTTAAATTTAGTTGAGCACCGTCAGGCCTTACTCGTTTTTTTGAAGATTTTGAAATGGACGCAATCGTACACCGACCGGCCAGATATTTGCATCGCACATCGCGACCTTATGTTCAACTGGTATTCCAATTTTGAAGTTAATCGATTTTAAATTTTGTCCAACTGCACCTCGCTTAATAAGCTTGTAGCACGAAAAAATAGTTGGGCTAACATTGATTTTTGAGGCCAAGTACTCAGTAATAGCTTCCGATGTAGTAGATGGACGAAAACTCCCCAAGTGAAACCATTTAAGCTTACGTATAACACCAATGTTATTGTTTCCATTATTAGTACCCATTATTACTTTCGGTTTAGGCCTATTAGTCAAATTTATTGGAATAGGACCGGCATAGTCGCATCCACAGTTATAGCGAAGTGACCGTGCTTCAATTAGTAGGCTATGTTTTCTCCAAATTGCAGATTCTGCAGCCATCTTATTATCTCTCATTTAGTATTATTAATTTCATGTGGAAGAAACTTGTATCGAGTGGGCTCCGACAAATGTCGACACTTTAGAATAAACCGACGAATGTAGGCAACGGTATGAATCAATCGATTTCAAGACGAAATGCCAGAGGATAGAAAATCGAGGGGGTGATCAGGATTAGCTACGAAGTAGGACGGCTTATACTGTTTTTTCTCATCCTGCTTGCAGTCTGGATACTCGGCGAAGTTTAGCATAATGGGCCAATGATCATCACTCTTTCCTAGCAAAGGTAGACCAGTCCACCAAATAGTGAGTGAGGTAAGACATGAGGGTGTTATACCGCGCGAAGTACAGTCTGCAGGATTCTGATCCGACCTGACGTGGAACCACCGGCTTCGAGATATAGTATTTAAGATCTCAGCGGTTCGATTCCCAATGAAAATATCCCAATGTCGAGGTGCTGATTACAGCCAATAAAGAACAACCTTTGAATCGCACCAGGCGAAGACGTTTGAGCAAGCAATATTTAAGGATTCTTGAAAAGTAATAAGTAGACGCATAAGCAAGAGTACTCAACATAGCTCTAGCCGAGGAATGGTAAGTTGCTTAATAGGAGCAACTCGAGTTTTAGCTGCAACGATATTGGTTGTGATAATTCCATTAGGAAGTACGAGTATTGGTCGCGAATAAATAACGGCAACATACGCCTATGCCGATGCCGATGCATCCGAAAATCCATGTAACTGAAATGTTGTATCTGCGAAGGCGATGAAACGAGGAACGCGAATTTTGGCCAGCACCGTCTTTAAGAATATTACGTTTTGTGATGGGTTCATTGACAAAATAGTCTAGTTGTGAGTTCCAGTACAACCGTAGAACTTTAACCCACGAATCTGATTCATTTTCAAATGATACTATACATATGTTCTTCCTCCTGTAGAAGCTCGGGGCAATTACATGTACTTTGCTATTTACTTAATTGTAAACCGGCTTTTGATCAGAGTTTCACTAAACATTTCTTTTTACAAATGGCTTCAGGTAGAGAATCTCCACCTAATACAACATCATCCATGTAAAAGTCATTAAGAAGGATTTCTGATGCGGCCGGAAATTCTTCGCGACAGTTTTTGGCTAATTGTTCTAACACGCGAACCTTCAAATATAGTGCACACGATGTTCCATATGTTACTGTGCACAAACGGAAATGTTTCAAGGGCTCTGCTGGCTAGTTCTGCCAGACAGTTCTTTAGAAATCAGTGTCTTTACCCGTCACCCAGATTTGACGAAACATTCTTATTATGTCAGTGGTAAAGACGTATAGGTGTCTACGAAATCTAAGATACACAGAAAGGAGGGTACGCTGAATGGGCGGACCGATCATAAGTGATTCATTAAGCGAATTTCCATCGGAATCTTTAAATGAGCCTTCGAACAAAACGCGGAGTTTTGTTGTACCACTGTCTGTTTTGAATACCGCGTGATGAGGCAGATAAAATACGTTTGGTTTGGAGATTCCACTAGGAGGAATCTTAGACATATGCCCCAAGTCCAAGTATTCCTCCATGAATTGAGAATAGAGAAAAACAAAAATAGACAGTGGTGCATTAAGTGTCGCGGTAGCGCAGAGCTAGTGTTAGCTACCAGTGACCTGGGTCGTTCGGGTTTAATTCCAACCGGAATAAAAATTCCGCACTTTTTTTTTTCTTTTTAAGATAATAAACATAAAAAATAACAAATGAGGTAATGAAAAAAAGTGAACGCTCCCTGCTTCGCATAGCGGGAGTAGTGGACGCAGGAAAGGAGAAAGTGCCACTTATCAACACCTTCAAGATGGAATTAAAAGACACCATTGAGCTATGTAAATCGGCCATAGGCAACAACTTTTTTATTAAACGTATTAATAAAGATAGGCATACTATCCACTATAATACAGTGGAGCAGTTCAAAAAAATAAAAGGTTTATTAAAGGAAACGACGAACGAAGCATGCCTGGTGGCACTCGAAGAAGCTGACCATAAACTGAATTTTGGAATAAGGCATGCCAAAATCAAGGTTTTCCGCCCCTCTGGTCCTGACGATGAGACAAGGGAAATTGATGGCACCGACAAGTTGTCGGAGGACATGTCGACGCCATTACCAACACCACCATTCCGAATATTGAAAATCGCACAGTTTATCTGCGCCACTAGTGTTTTCCCAGGCAAGGAAGACATCCACATTTGCCTTATTCATGAGCCCTGGGTGAAAGGTTCTGTCGTTAAAGGCCTGAGGGACAACCGGTACAACATCTTCTACAATACCATTAACCAGGTTAGTAATAAACCTAGGACCTGCATCCTAGCTAAAAAACATATAAATGTATTTCTATGTCCTAATTTTAGCTCTGCCGATTTAACTGCAGTTAAATTGGAGGTTGCAACTGACACTCTTTTTATTTCCTCAGCTTATATGGATCGAGACAGTCCATCACCGCCTGAGGAGGTACGACAGCTGACATTAGCGATCGCGGAGAAAAATGGCAAATTGATTTTAGGCTGCGATGCGAATGCCAGACATACGCTATGGGGCAGCTCGGAAATCAACAAACGCGGTGAGTCTTTATTCGATTTCCTTGTGATGTCCAACATTTCTGTGTGTAATATGGGTAACAAACGAACTTTTGTCTTTCCGAGTTCGGATAATTTCAGAGGTTGGGAGGAAGTCTTGGACATTATACTCAAGACCAATATTGACAACCTTAGAGTAACTAATTGGCGGGTATCCGATCGTCCATCTTTGTCTGATCACAAATGGATAATTTTTAATGTTAGCCTCGAGGTCGAGGCACCTAAGCCATTTAGAAACCCTAAGAGAATTGACGGGTGCAAATTTGGTCAGGTTATCAAATCTAAACTTCACAGAACACCCGGCGCGAAAATCGAATCAGTCAAGGAACTTGACGATAAGATCATAACCCTAGAAAAAGCCATGGGTACGGCTTTTAAGGTTTCGTGCCCTATTAAATTCAGTAAGAAAAAATTTCCCTCATGGTGGAACGAAGATCTTTCTAATCTTAAGAAGATTACCAGAGAAATCTTCAATGTCTGCTATCGACACAAGCTTTGGCAACCATATAAGGATTGCCTAAAAGAATACAAGAAATCCATTAAAAGGGCCAAGTCTCTGGCTTGGATGGACTATTGTCAGTCCATTGAAACCATTAAGGACTCTGCCAGACTGAGTAAGATCCTATCGAAGGAACACTTCAGTCCGTTCTTTATCAAAAGGCCGGACGGGACTTGGACGGATTCCTCTAGCGAGTCTCTGGAGCTTTTAATGCAAACTCACTTTCCAGGGTGCAGAAATGAGACTACTCACTCAAATTGTTCTCAAGATGTGCAATTCTCATCTTGGAATGACATTAAGACAACAATTACGGAGGTTGATACCTCTTGGGCCATTTCCAGCTTCTCTCCCTATAAATCGACTGGACTTGACGACATACTCCCGGTAATGCTGCAAAAAACATTGGATCAGGTGGTCCCTTGGCTAGTTCCGATCTATAGAAGCTGTATTCTTCTAAACCACGTCCCCCTGAGTTGGAGGCGTATTCGTGTTGTGTTTATCCCGAAAGCGGGGAAGCGGGGGCATGAATCTGCAAAGGCTTTCAGACCCATCAGCTTGTCATCTTTCCTCCTTAAGACGTTGGAACGTATATTAGATACGCACATCCGTAATACAATAGATACATCCCTTCTATCAAAATTTAAGCATGCGTACACTAAGGAGCGATCGATTGAGATGGCGCTCCATGAAGTTGTGCGTACGATAGAAAAGACAATATACTACAAGCAATTTACTCTTGCCTCCTTTTTAGATATTGAAGATGCTTTCAATAACGTTAGTACTGAATCCATTCAGGAAGCTCTGTCCCAACTGGGTGTAGGGGAGTTTATTTGCAAGTGGATAGTGACTATGCTAAAAACCAGAATCATTCAATCGACACTCGGTAATAGTGTTTCCACCATATCCGTTGTAAGGGGAACTCCCCAGGTTGGGGTTATCTCTCCTCTTCTCTGGCTTATGGTAATTAACAAAATTCTGTGTAGGCTTGACCGAGACGGAGTCAAGGTTATCGTGTATGTGGATGATGTGGTAGTGTTGGTATCGGGGATGTTTCCTTATGTGATCAGTGAGATTATGGAAGGTGCCTTGGATAAGATTAGCACGTGGGCCACTGGATGTGGACTTAGCGTCAATCCGAGCAAAACTGAACTGATGCTCTTTACCACAAAAACCAAAATACCGGCTTTCACGCCTCCACGGCTTCATAACCATTCACTCTCGTTATCATCTAGTGCTAAGTACCTAGGTGTGGTACTCGACCCTAAATTAAGCTAGAAGCTTAACATTGAACAGCGAGTAAAGAAAGCCTGTGTGGTTTTTTATGCTTGTAGCAAAACGTTCGGTAAGAAATGAGAACTCCGTCCGAAGAGGGTCATTTGGATGTATACTGCGGTGGTGCGCCCTATACTTTCATATGGATCGCTAGTTTGGTGGCCGGCGGTTAATAAAGCATACATTACCAAACTCATCAACAAAGTACAAAGGACTGCGGCTCTAGGTGCTACAGGGGCGATGAGAACATGCCCAACTGAAGCCTTGAACGTAATCCTTCACCTTATACCACTCGACCTTCACATAAAGTATATATCAGCATGTAGTGCGGTTAGATTAAGAGAAACAGGTAGCTGGTGCGATAGTCTCTACGGCCACAACAGCATCCTTAATCTGCTACCTCGGGAGTTGGCGGCAAATCCGACCGACTACATAATTCCCAGGGTGAACTTTCGAAATGATGTCACTGTGAGATTCCCTTCCAGGGCGGAATGGAAATATGGCACGGTGACTAACGAGTTCAGTACAACCATTTTCACTGACGGGTCGAAAATGGACTGCGGGGTAGAGGCGGGAATCTTTTCTGAATCCCTCAATATCTCTAGTTCATTCCGTCTTCCCAATTCATGTAGCGTATTCCAGGCGGAAGTTCTTGCTGCACGAGAGGCGTGCCGTCTCCTCAAACATACATCGATACAACTTACCACCATAGCCATTTTCATTGATAGCCAGGCCGCTATCAAAGCCATCGTTTCTGCGGCTTCCTCCTCCAAATTTGTGGAACAATGCAAGGAGGAGCTTGCCGCACTCGGTCATCGGTCTAGGATCAGCCTCATCTGGGTGCCTGGTCATAGTAACATTGACGGAAACGAAAGAGCTGATGAATTGGCGAGGCAGGGATTTGCCCTTGACTGCTTCCGTGCGGAGTATGTCAACATTCCGTTAGGGGCCCTTAAGGGTAGAATCTTTGCTCATTTCCTTACAGATGGTGGTAATAGATGGTGAGGGTTGCAGAACTGTGTCATATCCAGGCAGATGTGGCCCAAGTATAACTGGCGCAGAACACAAGAGCTATTAAACAGAAGCCGGGCAGATATTGCTAGAGTTCTGGCAATTAGCACTGGCCATTGGCCCATAGGGGTCCACGCAGCCAGACTGGGCATTACTTTTAATGCACATTGTCGTAGCTGCAATGTGGCCAACGAGCCTGAAACAATCTTTCACTTGCTTTGTAAGTGTCCGGCCCTTAGTATTGTCAGACACCGTATACTTGGCAGACACCTTTTTGATAATATTAGTGAGTTAGCGGAGACAAGCATCGGGGACATCATCAGTTTCCTCAATGCCACGGGGTGGCTTTAAATAATCTTTTCTCTCCTTTCCCACAAGTCCAACGTCAGTTTCTACAACAATTTAGGTCACTTGAGTTGTGGTATTAAAACGGCGCCTGTGCGCTAATTATATTTCAGCAGAGCATGTTGTCATAACCACACCAACCTACCTACCTACCTACCAATTTAAACGACGACTGAGTTCTTCTCCTTCACCCAGAAGGGAAAAAAGGTGCAAACAATGCTACTGAGGAGGATAGATCCATCTATCGAACCGGGAGAGCTCCTTAGGATGCTGAAAGAGAAGGAGTGCGACGGTCTTGAGTTCGTAGGAGCCAAACCGTTCACTACAGCAAGGGCCAAAAGGGAGAAGCGAGGGCTTGTTCAGATAACTCCCAACAGCAGCCTGGATAGTTTAAGGAGTATTAATGTCCTACAAATGGGAAAAAGTAAAGAGGAGCGATAACATTTTATAATGGGTTCGCTGCCAAAGGGCACGCCTCTTCGAACTGCGAAATGCAGCCTCGATGCGTAAAGTGTGGAAAAAACCACAAAGCAGAGGAATGTTCCCTTGGTAAGGATGGGGTGGCAGATAAAGGCCAACTCTCGTGTGCACTATGTGGGAACTCGGGACACACCGCAAACTATCGGGGCTGTCCTAAGTTCCAGTACATGATAAAAGTAAACCTGGTTCGTCAGTAGAAAGTCGAAGTCAAGCGTCCACCTGTTTCTAGTCAAACACCAGCCGTTTCTCCCCAATGGACCTACAACAACCGAAAGTTGCCGCATAGGCCCCAATGCCTAAAGCACCTGAGGCTCAGCCTGATTTGCTGACTATTTTGCTCCTTATTCAAGGGCAAATGAGCCGGCTTCAGCGACAGTTAGAAGAGCAGGCGGAACGGGTGGACCAGATCTACGCATTTCCGTCGGGCTTAGCGCACCTTCAGTCGTAATGGATACGATGGCGGAAAAACCCTTAAAGAACCTTGCGGTGAATGTGAATTCACTGATAAGGATCGAGCGAAGAATTGTACTTTTTAAGTTGTTAGAAGATCAAAGCCCTGATGTGCTTTTGGTTAGCGAAACTAAGCTATCCCAGAAACACAAACTGAGCCATAGCAAATACAGTTCTATAAGAAGAGACCGACCCAACTCGACTCAAGGATTGCGAT
The DNA here is from genome assembly GCA_963082735.1 of Pocota personata. NCBI lineage: Eukaryota > Metazoa > Arthropoda > Insecta > Diptera > Syrphidae > Pocota > Pocota personata. The sequence goes on from OY720429.1 coordinate 92,934,754, forward strand.
CTTCATTCACAAAGACTTGCGATATAATGCAGTGCACAGCGGTGAAGTGCGGAGATTCAGGAGCTGGAAGTATGTATCGTGTGCATTGCTCTCTGTAGTGGAAAGAGAATGTATATGGTCGCGGTCTACGCATCTGGTTCTACTCAAACTACTTCATTTATTACAGAGCTCGAGACATTTTTTCGATGTCTAAGGCTGGAGTCGGAGGAGAATTATTTATTCATTGCCGGAGATTTAAACACCAAACATAGCGATTGGGGAAATAACATACCAAATTCTAGGGGGAACCTACTATTCAATTGGTGGGGTCAACACAATGTCGAGTATAGATTCGATTTAATAGCTACAGATAGCCCGTCGTATCCTAGAAGCGTCTCCTATCTGGATCTTATGCTGTTCGACGTACGGTTACAACTGACCAACACGACAAACGAGAAACTGGCTACACACTTTTGTGTATGACAGTGACCATTGCGGGCTCAGTGCCGAAATTATAATTCCCAATTAAATTGGGGAATTGGACGAGTTTGTTCAAATGTACCCCTACAATTACAGTATAATGCGTTGGACATGCTTCTCCAGAGCTATGACAAGAGCACTCTGCTTGAATTCGCTCCACCAACCATCCAATAGGAATCTGTCAAACGAGGAGAACTTCACTATCTTATTCTAACTTACTGGCCCTAAGCGGGCGCTCTTAGTTAAACCTAATACTTAAAACTATGTCTTTCGACGTAACGTACTTGAAAATTGTTTCTTTATTTCATTTAACTGTAACTAAGAAAATTACATAAAAACTCAGTGACTGAACTTTTTTTTGTATTCTCATATATAAAACTTATAAACTACCTTAAAATAAATCTTAAAACTATCTTATTCTAAATTAGCCTATCTAGTTAGTTAGGTTAGTTTTTTTTTTTTTTTTTTTTTTTTTTTTTTTCAATTATTACCTACACCTACCTAAACTAAGTAAAAATAAACTACATAAGTCGGCCAGGGGCAAGAACAGCCAACTTTTATCAACAAACAGGCTACCCTGGATTAGGAGGAAACGACGAAGGAATTTCCTCTCTTTCGGCTAGCCACCAGAAATGACCGTACTGACGTTGTACGTCCTGAACATCGCGACCCGATACCGCCCTACTAAACCGGAGACGCTCCACACTGCAGTGTGCAACGTCTCTGTCGTAGTTGAGTCGCCTATTAACAGCTGTCCGATCACCGTGGAAGATTAGCGGCACTGCCAATCTGTCCTGGATCAGACCTTTCTTATCAAAATAGAGGAACGCCTCTGAGGGAACAAAGTCATTAAGGCGCACTCTCTCATGATACTCGTAATTGGGGTAATAAGCCCCAGAGATCAGATTGTTCGTCGAGCTCATTGCTCTTGCAATATGCCTTCGAATCAGCTTGACAACGAAATTATCCACCCTTATTAGGTTAGCCCTGCTGTATGGGACCTCATTGGAATAGAATTTTATGTACTGGGACTCTGGTGTTCTGTACAAATGAAGGCAAGCCCTCTAAAACACCCGAATCTTTTCCAACAAGCTTGCTCCCACGTTGAACCACACGGGGCATCCATATACGAGCATGGGCCAGATGAGGGCCATGTAGCAGATTACCTTTACCCTTGCATCGAGTTGCTTGCTATAAAAAAGTCTCTTTGTAAGGGCAAAAGCACCTTTGGCTCTGGCAGCATCTATATGTTTGTTAAAATATAGATATTGGTCTAACCAAAGCCCTAGGTATCTAACTACACTTCGACTCGCAAGTGGCTGTCAAGTCGCCTGCGTACGCTATGGCACGGTGAAGAGATCCTATGAGATCGCTCGTGTAAATGTTGAAAAGGATCGGTGAATTTACCGCACAATGTTGCAGACCGTTTTTAATTAGAAATGTTCCAGCAGAAGTCACATTGCCATTTTTGACGATGAACTGTCTACTGGTGAGCATGTTATGAAGTATATACAGCAGTGGTTTGCTTATGCCCAGCCTGCTTAGCTTGTAGAAGAGTCCCTCTAACCATACGGTGTCGAAGGCCGTCTCTAAGTCAATCAGGCAGGCACCCGTGCATTGGTTCTTGCTTTTGTTCCATTGGATACCCGACACCAGTTTAGACGCGGCATGTATTGTATCATGCCCCGCCTTAAAACCGATTTGGTTATCCGGAATTGTATTACTGTTCTCAGTCCACTTAAGCAGGGCTCTATTGATCACTTTCTCGAATACCTTGCTGATGCTCGGAAGGAGACTTATCGACCGGAGATTTGCCGGATTGGAAGTGTCCTTACCCCGTTTGGGGATGGATTGTATCACTGCTGTTTTCCAATGCGCTGGATAATGTGCATTATTCAGTGCATTGTTGAACAGAGTGGTGTAAATGTCCACCGCTTCTAGAGGGAGATGTCGAAGCACAATGTTCGATACTCCATCGATTCCCGCAGATTTCTTCCTTCTCAATGAGTCGAAGGTCGCTTGGAGCTCCACCTTCGATATGAATGGGGGATGTACCCTTTCATCGGCGATGACATTATTTGCCATGTTATCGTCATTGAACTCGGTAAAACCTATGTTCTCGGATCGCCAGTGCACTATATCATTTCGAAGGTAGGAGTTGTGCACAAGGACGCGATTTTCCAGATCGTGGTTCGGGCAAATGGTATCATTCACCTTGTACACTTCCTGGAAAGTCGCTCCTATAGCGTCTACCATTTCCTGCGGATCTTCGATCACAAAGAAGTTGTCATCCTCTACTGCGTTATCTGGATCTATGCCTGCTGTTATTAGTATTTGTCCATTGTTCATCGTTCGGGGGATCTTAAGACACGGAAGGTCGTTTTGATTATTCCTCCGAAATATTTTATTTATTTGCGGGAACATACTCGGGTTGTTGGATTTTACAGCCCTAATTTTGTTGTTCCATTGCAAATTTGCAGAAAGTCTGTAGTTTTCTCTAATTAATTTCTGGAGGTTTTTAATCAACGATTCAGCGTCCTAACCTCTGAGTTTTGTCTGTCAATAAACTGTCTGGACAAGGTTTTTAGTCTCGACAGCAGTTTACTTTTGTGTTGGTGTTGTGCGTCAATTGTTGCATTGTGGAATATGTCTGCATTATCAGTATGTTGATACCGAGGTATCGCATTGTCCATAGTTCGTTTAATTGTCTCGTCCATTTGTTTTAGGTACCAGCCAATCTCCTCGTTTGACAGAATCTTATTGGACGGTGGGTAGAGCGAATTCGAGGAGAGTGCTCTTGTCAAAGTTCTTGAGAAGCGAGTCCAACGCATCCTACTATAATTGTAGGAGTACGTTGGACAAACTCCTCCAACTCCGCAATTTCGTTGAGAATCGTTATTACGGCACTCAGTCCGCAATTTTCACTATCATACACAAATGTGTGCAGGTAGTTTATAGTTTGACGGTCCATGTCGGTCAGTTGTAACCGTACGTCGAACAGCATAAGATCCAGATAGGCCGCTTCTAGAAAACGACGGACTATCTGTAGCTTTCAAATCGAGTTTATACTCGACACTGTGCCGACCCCACCAATTGAATAGTAGGTGCCCTCTAGGATTTGCTGTGTTATTTCTCCAATCTCTATGTTTGGCGTTAAGATTTCCGGCCATGATGAAATAATCCTCCTCCGACTCCAGCCTTAGGAATCGAAAATTTTCTCGAACTCTGAAATTAATAAAGTAGATTGAGTAGCTTCAGGTGGATAGAGTGCGACCAAGTACATTCTCTTTCCACTATGGAGAGGGATGCACACGATACACGCTCCCAGCTCCTGGAACCTACATTACTTTAAATAGCAGTTGTTTGCGTATGAAGATCGCAACACCTCCTCCTTGTGTGGAGTTGGGTCGGTCTCTTCTGACAATATTGTATTTATTGTGCCCCAATTTGTGCTTCTGGAATAGCTTTGTTTCGCTAACCATAAGCACATCAGGGGTTTGGTCTTCTAGCAACTTAAACAATACGGTTCTTCGCTCGATCCTAATCAGTGAATTCACATTCACCGCAAGGATCTTCAAGGGTTGCTCCTCTATGTTGGTACCCATTACGACTGGAGGTGCGTTAGGGCCGGCAGAGGTACGTAGATCTGGTCCACCCGCTTCGCCTGCTCCCGTGCCTGACGTTGAAGCTGCTCCATCTTCCCTTGGATAGAGAGCAAGATGGCCGGCAAGACAGTTTGAGCCCCCGGTGCTCTAAGCGCTGGGGCCTGAGAAGCATCCTTCGGTCTTTTCTGTTCCGCGTTTCCCCGACCTGCCGCCATTTGGGCGTAGGTCACTTGGGGAGTGGCGGATTATGTTTGAATTGGAGCAGGTGGACGTTTCACTACGACCTTCTCCTGGCGTACTAGATTTACTTTCTTAATGTACTGGAACTTAGGACAACCCCGATAGTTTGCGGTGTGTCCCGAATTCCTGCATAAAGCACACGAGAGCTGGCTCTTATCTGCAACTCCATCCTTACCCAGAGTGCATTCCTCTGCTTTGTGGTTCTTTCCACACTTAACACATCGAGGCTGCATTTCGCAGTTCGACGCGGCGTGCCCGAACCTTTGGCAGCGAACACATTGTAAAATGTTTTCGCTCCTTTTTCCATGCGACAACCTGGTAGTCTAGGACTTTAATACTCCTTAGACCATCCAGCTTGCTATTGGGTGAAAGCTGAACTAGGAAGAACGGGAGTTTCCGCTTCTCCCTTTTTGCCTTAGCTGTGGTGAATAGCTTGACCCCTACAAATTCGAGCTCGTTGCACTCTTTCTCTTTAAGCAGCGCAAGGAGCGTCTCCGGATCAGTAGACGGGTCTATCCCCCTCAGCAGCATTGTTTGCCGCTTTTCCCCCTTCGGGGTGAAGGAGAAGAACTCCATCGTCGTGTCCTTTAACAAATCTTTAATTTTTTTTACATTGTTCCACTGTATTGCAGTGGATAGAATGCCTGTCTACATTTGAGCGTTTGATAGAAAAATTGTTGCCTATGGCCGACTTACATAGATTAATGGTGTCCATAAGCTCAATCTTATAGGTATTGATTGGAGGTACCCTCGCTGTTGCCGTTGTCTTCGGTTGCTGTTGGTTCTGCTGCGGTTGTTATTGCTGTTGTTTCTTCTGCTGCTGATGCTGCTGCTGATGCTGCTGCTGCTGCTGCGGTTGTTGTTGAGATTCTTGCAGCCTTTTCTGCTGCTGTAGTAGCTGCTGCTATTTTTTCAGCTGTTGTTGTTGCTGTTGCTCCTGCTGCAGTATTTGCAGCTGTATTGGCTGTTGCCACTGGCTTTCTGGCGGCTGCTTCTGTAGCTGTTGTTGTTGTTGAGCGAGCTGTAGCTCTAGCTGCCGCTCCCTCTCTCGCCTGGCCATTTGTTTGGCCTTTATGGCACGCACCCTCTGTTGCAGCTGTCTGATGCTTGTAGTCAGACTCTCGACTTCTTCTTCTTCGTCATTCGATTCGGAGGCCGCCAGAGCTGCGAAGCTGTTGTTTTTGTCTCCAACGTAGTGGCCTTCCCCACCGTCGGAGACGTATGCTAATTCGACAGAGTCATCGGACCTCTGCCGCTTAAACAGACAATCAAACGAACGTTGGACAGTACGATATCTCGTTATCAACACGCTGACAACGCAGACATATTCCGCAATGCAACAATCGACGCACTACACCAACAAAAAAGTAGACTTCTGCCAAGACTCAAAACCTTGTACAGACAGTTTACTTACCGACAAAACTCGGAGGTTAGGACACTGAAGCCGTTGATGAAATTAGAGAAAATTACAGACTCTCCGTAAATCTGCATTGGGACAACAAAATTCGGGCTGTAAAATCCAACAACCCGAGTTCCCGCAAATAAAAAAAGTTTTCGAAGGAATAATCAAAACGACCTGCCGTGTCTTAAGATCCCTTGAATGACGAACAACGAACAAATACTAATAACAGCAGGCATAGACCCGGGAACGCTGTCGATGGTGACAACTTTTTCATGATCGAAGATCCGCAGGAGAAGGTAGAGGCTTTAGGAGCCAATTTCCAGGAAGTGTACAAGGTGGGTGATAGCATTTGCCCGAACCACGACCTGGAAAATCGAGTCCTTGTGCACAACGTCTACCATCGAAATAATATACAGCACTGGCGATCAGAGAACATAGGTTTTACCGAGTTCAATGACGATAACATGGCAAACAATGTCGTCACCGATGTGGGCTTACATCCCCCGTTCTTATCGAAGGTCGAGCTCCAAACGATCTTCGACTCACTGAGGAGGAAGAAATCAGTAGGTATTGATGGAATACCTAACACTGTGCTTCGACATCTCCCTCCAGAAGCGGTGAACATTTACACTACCCTGTTTAATAATGTGCTGAATAAAGCACATTATCCGGCGCATTGGAAGACAGCGGTGGTACAGTCTATTCCCAAAAGAGGTAAAGATACATCCAATCCGGCGAATCTCCGGTCGATAAGTCTACTTCCGAACATCAGCAAGGTACTCGAAAAAGTGGTCAATAGAGATCTGACTAAGTGAGTTGAGGACATGCATATAGTTCCGGATAACCAATTCGGTTTCAAGGCGGGTCATGAAACTGTACATGCCGCGTCTAAACTGGTATCTGATATCCAATGGAACAAAAGTAAGAAACAATGCACAGGTGTCTGCCTGGTTGACTTGGAGAAGGCGTTCGATACCGTATGGCTAGAAGGACTGCTGTACATGCTCTGTAATATGCTCACCAGTAGACAGTTCATTGTGAAAAATGGCAATGTGACTTCTGCTGGGACGTTCGATATCAAAAACGGTCTACAATAGGGTGCGGTTAATTCGCCGATCCTCTTTAACATTTACAAGAGTGATCTCGTAAGAACTCTTCCCCATGCTATTGCGTATGCAGACGACTTGATCGTGTATAGGTTAGGACCAATGATCGAGGTCATTGCAATACTCTTGCAGCGTGATTTCGATAAGATCAGGATATACTGCGACGACTGGAAGCTGAAGATCAACTTCCAGAAGACAGAGACTATTCTGTTTAGAACGTCGTTATCTGGGGCCTCCAGGGTTACCAGAAAGAATTGGCGAAAGTACTCAATCGTGGAACAGCACGGGCAGCCACTAGCGAGTCGAAGTGTGGTTAGATACCTTGGGATCTGGCTAGATCAATATCTATATTTAAACAAAATTGTAAATGCTGCTCTGGTCAGAGCCAGAGGTGCTTTTGCCCCTACAAAGAGAGTTTTATAGCAGCCAACTCGATGCAAGGTTGAAGGTAATCTGCTACATGGCCCTTATTCGGTCCATGCTCATATATGGCTGTCCCGTGTGGTTTAACGTGGGAGCAAGCTGGATGGAAAGGATTCGGGTATTTGAGAGGGCTTGCCTTAGTTGTACAGAACACCAGAGTCCCAGTACATAAAATTCTATTCTAATGAGGTCCCGTATAACAGGGCGAACTTAAACAGAGTGGATAATTTCCTAATCAATATGATTCGAAGGCACACTGTAAGAGCAATGTCCTCGATGAATAACCTGATCTCTGGGGCATACTACCCAATGATTTCTATCACGAGAGCATGCGTCCTAACGGCTTCATCCCCCCAGAGGCGTTCCTATATTTAGATAGAGAAGGTCTGATACAGGATAGGGTAGCGGTGCCGCTAATCTACCATGTTGCCCGAAATGCTGTGGACACGCGACTTAAATACGACCGACACGTCGCACACAGTACCACGGATCGTCTCCGGATTAGTAGAGCGGTACCAAGCCGTGTTATGGTAGATGTAGTAAGACAGCATCAGAAATTCTGGTGGCTCGGGGACGGAGAGGGAACTCCCTCGTCGTTTCCTTTTGATTCGGGGTAGCCTCACAAGGGGCAAATCGGTATAGCTTTTTATAGCCTGGCCGGCTTACATAGTTTTAAGGTCGGTTTTAGTAGCTTTAAAAAAAAAAAAATATATAAAAATAAATAAATAAATACAAAAGAATGAAAAAATAAAAAAATAAAAACCTTATGCATATGTATATATGTATATATACTATATGTATATATGAAGGTATACAATATATCTATATATATATGTACATATATATGTGTATCAAAAAAAATTTGCGTGTTTAATCACGTACCTTAGAATAAGTAGCTTTTATGTAGTTTGTAAGTTTTATATATAGATAAAAAAATACAGTTCATTTACTAAGTTTTTGCTTAAAAATTTGTTCTTAGTTTCCCAATATTTGTAAGTATAGATTTAATAAATATTTTAAGTCATGTCACGTCGAAAGACATATTTTAAGCATTAGGTTTAGCTTAGAGCGCCCGCATAGGGCCATTAAGTTAGTATATAACATAGTTAAGTTAGTTAAGCTAGTTTTAAGCGTTTTTTTTGTATCTAGCTGTTAAGAGTTCATGAATTCCAAAATTTAAAATGCATTAAAAACGAACGAAATGAAATAATTGAGAGTAAGATCGAGAAAGCGTTTCATTGATTGAAATTTTCATTTCTATTGCCGTTAAACGCGAGTATGCACCCCCGAAGGTGTCAGCGAAACGCGGGTTACCGATGAAGGGCAAATTTACTATGTACCTTCCCTGTTCATCCTTTCGGTGAGTTTGCAGGAAATGCTCTTCAACCGCTCTATCCTCCTTTAAATTAATCGATTTCGGATTTATCTCTTCGATGTTCCAGAATGCTTGCAAAGTGTGATTGGATCGAATAGTTTGTTCACCACCCGACTATAATATACCAGAGAGAACCCACCCAAAAATGTTTTTTTTGCGCGATAGGGTGATATTGAGTGCCTTTCAAAACTCCCGCAGCAAGTAAACTGTCGATGGGATTTGGCTTATTGAAAGAACGATCCGCAAGATGCAAATCATGGATGTGATTCCAATCTTTGATGTCAAAAGGAGTGTTGGGTAATGTTGAAGCGACGTGATAGAATGTAAATATCTACTAAAATACTAACAGCATGAAACCGCGATACGATGGCTATCGAGACCAGACCCCCTGACATTCCTGCGCAGGACCCTATTCCGCTTATTGGTCCAGAATCTATTAAAATTCGAACTTGTTGGTAGTTTTCGTACATGTCTTTTACTTTACCAATCCCAATGGGTAGCAAAGTTTGAGGAGGAAAAAGTCTGGAATTGACCGGGTGATTTGTTATAAGTTGATTCGATTGTGATATGGTTGATGGACGATTTGAAGGAGACAAATAAAACCGAGATGATGAGGGTATTTCCGATTGTGGACGATTACTGTTTGTAAATATTAGCCCCGCTGAGATGCACCAGACTTTGGTGGCGTGAGTTACAAGTCTTGCATCGAAACTGTTGGGACAAAACGCAACGCAGAGAGTAAGATACAAAAAAGACATCCGAATTCAATGAGTTTATTTTAAAAACTGACCACAAACAAAAGGTTGAGTTATTAATTACAGTTTTGTTTCCTTATGTATATAATAGTAATATGGGTGTATGTATGATCGTATGATCGTATCTATGAACGTATGATTTCTGGTTTATATAAACGCAAGTTATATACCTTCAGAAACTTTGATTGGCACCGTTTTGAATTGTGACCACTACGTAAACAATTAATACATAGCCCTTTGGATTTGACGAAATCGCGCTTGCCTTCTACAGCCATTGAAAGAAATTCAGTACATTGTCGGAGTAGATGAATTGAATTGCATTTTAGACATTGAGTAGTCGACGACTCGTGCATATTTCGCAAGACTACGGGCTTGCTTCTGGTTCCCTCACGAACAAGAGATCTGCACGATTCCAGAGCCTCACAACGGCACTCTAGAAACACAAGGAATTCATCAATGGTGGGATAGTCCTTATCTACACTATGAGCTGACCAAGCTTGTCTAGTTTCAATACCCATCTTGGAAAACAAGGTGATCCAAGGATCTCTGAAATCTTGCGCAGTACTCGCACATTTAGATTTGCAATAGTAGGCAATTGCATGAATGTTTCTAATAAACTAGTGATAAGATAACGCGGCCTACCGTATCGTTTAATTAACCTTTCCCATGCCAGCTCATATGTAGCATCAGAGACTGGGAAGAGGGTGAGTAAATTCAAAGCGTCTCCACAACAATGTGTCTTTATTGTGGACTGTACTTTCATACATGTCACGAAAAGAAGGCCACTCGCGATAGTTACCAGAGAAAATATGAATTTTTGGGAGGTAGTTCTCATAGCACCAACAAAAGTGCATAAACTGCAGATACTGTATCCTTTCCAGCTTGCGGCAACTGCACTACAGGTGGTCGATTAACGGGAACCATGGTGACTGTGTCTGATTCATGTTTGGATCTTTCCCGAGATGAAGAAAGCAAAACGGATTTTACAAGTAAGAATTTTGATTCAAATTGTTCGAATTCGAGCTCAGGATCGATATAACCTTCTTCCTCAGCAAATTCATACATTTGCTCTTGTGTAGAACAAAACTTTTCCTATAGCTCATTTATTTTCTCTAACGCACTTGCAGGGCTTCCAAACTAACGTCTTCTGTAATTTTCTCAGAAAAATTTGCTAATCTTGTTAACGATCTTTTTAGGTTACCCCGATAAGCGCGTAAAGCCGAAAGTGTATGAGCCATCGCCACAAAAATGATGAAACGCTTCTAACCACGAGGTAGCTGTAATGCGACGATCCAAAATCCGGCTCGATTTGGACCAACAATTATGTTGTATAACGAATGAAGAAAATCGATATTCATGCAGTTGCAGACGAAAGCAATGAGAAAAAGAAACAAAAGGTGCCCAAAAGAGAAGTCCCCGAGTCACGAAAAAATATTCACACAAAATGCAATACCGAAATCCAGTGACCAGAGGTCTTTATTGTGAGGCAGCTAAGATCCAAGTGACCGAGATAAAAGCAATTTCTTTTTACATTAATTGATAAGAATGAGGCAAACTGTTATAGAATGTACAGAGTGCACAACTTGCGTGTGTATTATTAAGTTTACATATATACGCACATAGCGTAACTAATGTGTAATTTGGCAAATAATTACTAATTGAAGATTCATAATTAATAAACATGAAAATATTGCTAAACAGTGTTCCTTCGTATATTCTGATCGAACATTTTACTGTAGTCATTTATTATTTAAATGTAGGACAAAAAATTCTGATGTAGTTTATTTGCACGTTCATCTTCAAAATATTGCAAGGGTTTCAGTAAACGATTTTATATCGAATTCGAATATAAAAATATTCTTCTTGGAGACCTATGTCTCTTTATTGACTGCCAAACTTGAAATCTAAATACAAAATTTCTTACGTTCTATTTATAACCAAATAATGCCTATGAGTGTAACTCGAATGGCGGCACATGCACACGAATCAATATCTTAGCTTGCACAAAGTAATCCATTCGAATCGGCGCACACACCTGGGTCAATGTTCTAGCTTGCGCAAAGCAATCCATTCGAATCGGCAAGTGTAAATAAATACAATATTGTCAGAAGAGATCGACCCAACTCCACACAAGAAGGAGGTGTTGCGATTTTCATACCCAAACAACTGCAATTTAAAGTAATGTACAGCGGTGAAGTGCGAAGGTTCCAGGAGCTGGAAGCGTGTATCGTGTGCATCCCTCTACGTAGTGGAAAGAGGATACACTTGGTCGCACTCTATGCACCTGAAGCTACTCAATCTACTTTATTTAGTTCAGAGCTCGAGACAACGAGGCAAGAAAACACGCAAAATAAACGAGAAGGTAAAGAACAGCCTGACAAAATAAACACGCGTGCCGAAGAAAATCCAAGAAATAAGGTACGACCACCGCCACCAATATACGTGATCGGAATTGCAGACTATAATAAACTGCATTCTTTTCTCAAACCTTTGTTGCTATCCGATTTTGAAGTAACATCGCTGAACAACAACAAATGGAAAGTAAACGTAAAGGACTCAGGCAGTTACCGCTCAGTATCTAATAAACTGAATACTAAAAAAATCCAGTGGTATACGTATGAAAATAAATCTGAAAGACCGATACGAGTCGTAGCTAGAAGACTTCAGGCCTCATGCCGAAAGGAAGACGTTGTTCACGATTTGAAGAACAAAAACTTTAAAATCGTCGATGCGATAAACTTAATTAAACGGGAAAAGCAAAAATTGGAAGGCGAGGAAACGATGGTTAAGCGCGAGCTTCCTCTTTTTATGCTAACCTTTGATAAGGCTGAGAGTTTAGAAAAGATTTACAAAATAAGAACAATTCTGAATGTCGTAGTCAAAATCGAACCCATGCGCAAGAATACAAGGTTGATACCTCAGTGCAAACGATGCCAAGGATTCAACCATACGCAAACATATTGCCGAAAAGAACCGCGATGTGTCAAATGCGCCGGTAAACTTCTTAGTCAAGAGTGTGGTGTAAACAAAAAAACCCCTGCAGCGTGTATTAACTGCAATGGTTAGCATCTGGCTAATTACAGAGGCTGTGAAGTAGCCAAATAATTACAAAAAAGAAGAGATCGACTTATGAAGCCGGAAAACCCACCCTCAAAACCGGTAAATAAGGAAAAGTCGAAAACTGCTGCAAGAAAGGTGACTAGAGACAACCGAGCCGACCCTGGCGCGCTTACATACGCTCAAGCTGCGACATCAAACACCGATCAAATTCCACACCGGGTTAAGGTAAAAGCGCCTAAAGAAAAGCCACCAGATTCTGACATGCAGACGCGTGCTCAAGCATCAACATCAACAAAAACGAACACTGATAATTCTGAAAAACCCGTATCTCACATCTTTTCCATTATCCTTGCGAGGCTTGAGGAGCAAACAAAAACAAACATGCTAATTGTCGAAAGGTTTTAGAAGCTTGAATAGATAATTGCTAGAAATAAGCTTGATGATAAGCTTAACAATAGGAGCATTTCAAAACGAACATGACGAAACTTCTTAAAATTGTTGCATGGAACGCCAACGGTCTCATACAAAGACTAGAAGAGCTAGAAATATTTCTACGGGAGAATGACATTGACATATGTTTGATCTGTGAAACTCACCTGACGAAACTATCGCGTGTAAACATTACTGGATACAGTACCTATCACGCTTATCACCCGTCGGAAAGAGCCAGAGGCGGATCGTCTTTAATCATAAAAGATTGCATCGAACACTCTGAAAAGATTATGATAGAGCTTGAAACAATGCAAGTGAGCACTGTACGCATGAAAAATGGACATTACTCTTTCAATGTCTCGTCTATTTACTGTCCACTGCGTTGCAGGCTTGAAAAAAATGATTTTACAAATATTTTCAACTCTCTTGGACCGAATTTTATTATTGGCGGTGATTTTAATGCAAAACACACCTTCTGGGGTTCAAGATGTGTCTCACAAAAAGGCAGAGCACTTTACTCGACCAACATATTGGCCGACTGATAACAACAAAATACCCGATCTGATCGATTTCTTTGTTGTAAAAGGAATACCAGACAAATGTATTAAAATCGATGAAAGTTTTGATCTCTCTTCCGATCATTCCCCTATCATTCTAACGATGAGCGAACGCCTAATTAAAAAAGATGTACCTGCTAGACTAAGTAGCAGAAAAACTGATTGGGAAGGCTTTAAAAAAGACGTTGAAGAACATATCGAACTGAGAGTATCACTTAGGATGTCTTCTGAACTCCAAATCAAAATTGATCGTTTTGTTGAAGTTCTGCAGCGCGCCGCGTGGAAAAATACTCCCTATCAAAGGAAAACGCCAATCAATCATGCCCAAAAATATCCACCGGAAATAAAAGAAATGGTAAGGGAGAAGAGAAAAGCGCGTAAAAAATGGCAACAAACTAGAGCTCCGCAACATAAATCGCATTTGAATCGCTTGTGTAACTTGCCAAAAAAGGCCATTATTGATTTTAAAAACCGGACAATACAAACCAGCATTGAAAGGTTAACAGAGGACAAAGATTCCAATTATTCGCTCTGGAAAGCTATAAAAGGCATTAAAAAAACCGAAAATACAAGCGGCCCCAATCAAGAAAAATGACAACGAATGGGCCAAGAATGATAAAGACAAAGCAGAAGTTTTTGCCGCCCATTTAGAAGAAACATTTAAACCATTTGATGGGCAAGCGCTTGGTGAAAATGATAATGCGTCGGATATAGCATTTCACAATTACACAGTAAGAAATGCAAGGCTGACCGAACTTCAACAAGAAATAAAGAAACTGAAACCGAATAAAGCTCCTGGATACGACCTAATCACAGCATAGCTTCTTAAATCGTTACCTAGAAAAGCGTTAGTTAAGTTCCTTTACATTATAAACACAGCGATAAGATTAGAATATGTTCCGAGTCAATGGCAAGTCGCGGAAGTAATAATGATTCTGAAGCCAGGAAAACCACCGAATGATAAAAAATCGTATAGACCTATTTCGCTGCTGCCGATTATATCTAAAGTTTTCGAAAGAATAGTACTTAAGCGATTACAGCCGGTTATAGAAGAAGAATCTCTTATTCCCAATCACCAGTTTGGGTTTAGAACCAAGCACTCAACAATAGACCAAGTACATAGAATAACTGATTTAATTGAAAAAGCTTACGAAGAAAAAAAAATTTGCTCGAGCATATTAGTTGATGTTTCTCAAGCTTTTGACAAGGTCTGGCATGAAGGTTTGAAATATAAATTACGACAAGTTCTGCCGGAACACTTATATAATATTCTAGAAAAATACTTGACGAATCGACTTTTCCGAGTCAAACACGGAAACGAATATTCGGAATTTAAAGAAATAAGGGCTGGGGTGCCGCAGGGAAGTGTCCTTGGACCGCTTTTGTACCTATTATATACTCGCGATATACCGCAAGAAGAAGGCACCGTATTAGCTACATTTGCCGACGACACTGCCATCCTGGCAACGGGTAAAACGATCGAAGAATAGACTGAAAAATTGCAAGAAGCATTGAATAAAGTAAATGAATGGACAAAGATTTGGCGACTAGCTTTAAACGAAAACAAATCTGTTCATGTCAATTTTACTTATAAGAAAATAAATAATTGCAAACGAGGCTAAGTATCTTGGAATGACACTTGATGCTAAGCTGAAGTGGAAATCGCACGTGAAGAAAAAACGTAAAGAACTCGAAACCAAATACAGAGAAATGTACTGGTTACGATGCCTGTTGTTAATTTTCAGTGTTGTTTAACTGATTTTCTTCTAAAAGAAACCCCTCAGTAAGCTTTCTTTTTTGTAAAAAAAAAAAAAAGTTGTAGAACTTGGTCGCTCGGCACCATCAATGAAAATTGATTATACGCGAAAGGATGGGTATCAGAAACATTTTCATGAGTCTTTTTACAAAAAGAATCCATGGTTAACTGGCAGTTGTAAATTAAATAGAATGTTTTGTTTTCCTTGTCTTCTTTTTTCTAATTCTCCTAGTGTTTGGAGTCACACAGGTTTCTTTGATATAAACAATTTTATTAATTCTTCCAAAAAACATATTCAAATGGAAAAGCATATATGCAGCTGCTTGCATTTTCATGAATTTGGCGAATATCGCATAGAGACTTCTTTAGTGAATTCTTACGAGGCTCTTAATAGAAAAGTTGATCGCAATCGCGATTTAATGAAGCGTTTCATAGACACTGTAGTTCTTCTAGGAAAATAAGAGCTGGCATTCCGGGGTATCAGAGACTCGATGGCAATATCATTCGCGTATAGTGAACGTCTTATTCAATTGCAGAGAAGACATAGAGCTTGCGAAGCAAGAGATCGAGGGTTGTGAGTCATGGATTCATTCTGAATTTTTAAACTCATTTGACTCAAACTATGAGAGCGTAAGTAACTGCTCAGAACCTCCACGCAAACGCCGACTACTTAAAGATTCAAATACAAATTATAACCGAAATTTTGTAGCAATTATAGAATGTTACAAGTCAGATTAAAAATAGGTATAGTTCATTGAGTTCATATATTTTCTTTGAAACAAATCAAAATATGAATATTTTTCGAATTCAATGCCGGATTACAAAATATCTTCTTTAATTACCCTATTTCATGGAATTTTTAATTTTACTACTTCAAAAAAAGGAACACAAAGTTTTATACACTACCCCTTCACTTAAATAGCTTGAGGTTTTTCAACTTTATAAGTATTTTAATACGGAAATGCTTAGAGATACTTTTTCTCAAGCTCTAACATTGTGTGAAATCTTTTTAACCCCGCCTTTGACTGTGACCTCTGTCGAAAGATCTTTTTCGACTTTAAAAAGAGTCCACACTTACTTAAGAAATTCCCAAAAAGAAGAAAGACTCTCAGACATGGCACTTTTATCTATCGAAAAACACCTTCCTTTAGAAATTAAAAGTAACTCAAATTTTTATGAAAGAGATTTAGCAGAATTTGTAAAAAAGAATCGTAGGATAGCTTTAGAGTAAAAATAGGTAGTACATAATTGTAATTGCTAAATTTTTTATATTCAACAACGCTCCGAGTTATCAATAACATATATGGATTATTCTGCCCAGAACGGCTTCTTTCGAAGCCACTTTTTTTATGCGATGAGCTCATTGTCTACGTAAATTCCAATGATTTGAAGTATAACAAAGGTGGCTTAGATTGCATATCTTAAGTCTATGTTTCGAATAAGCACCAAAATGGTTAATCTTGAATAAAACATTTTACTTAAAATTTTTTCGGCTTCCCTCTCTTGAAATTTCACCCGAGCGAATCATTTGCAATAGACTAGAGGCGGCAATTCACGTGGTAGTTAAAACGGCACAAGAGGCTATACAAGGAAGAAGATGGAGAGGCGGTTCCAAAAAGTACTGCTTTATCATAACCTTCGACACAAAAAACGCCTTCAATACGGCAAACTGGACTCACAAGCACTCAGAGCGATACGAGTACCGAAATATATCATAGACGTTATTGTAGACTACTGCAGGAACAGAATTTTAAAACACAATACCAACCGTGGTCCTAAGGAACACAAGATCATCGGCGGAGTACCACAGGACCCAGTCTTTGGCCCACTGCTCTGCAACTTTATGTGCGACGGTATACTGCGACGTCATATATCAGGCTAAACAAAAATAGTAGGATTTGCTGAAGACATCGTCATTATTATCACTGCTAAACTGTAGGAAGAGGTGGAACAGATAAGCAATGCGACAATAAAGATTATACGAAAATGGTTTACCTCAGTTGGTCGAACACTGGCGGAGCATAAAAGTAAAGCGGTATTATTAAGCAGTAGGAAAAAGGTAGAAACGGTCACCATTGTAGTTAGCGACCATGGAATGACATCCAAACCGTAAATAAAATTGTGAAATAGCATGTTCTGCACTAGCACGTATCATGCGCAACATATTCTGGCAGTAGAACAGCAACGTCAGTATATTGAAAACCGGCTACACAGAACAGAAAGCCTAAGAGAGTGGAAGATTACTGAAATGTTTCTGAGAAAGGCAGGCTTAGTCATAAGCTCATTCACCAAATCCAGCCATGGACTGACGCAGTACCTAACGGGCCACGGATGTTTTCGTTCGTACTTATTTAAGAATGAACACGACAATAGCCCCTACTGCCCTCGTTGCACTGACTGCATAGAAAATGCAGAACATGTGCTTTTTCAATGCCCAAGATTCCTCGACGAAAGGAATGCACTAAGAAGTAAACTCGACCAGCCACTAACGTTTCAAATCAATATTGGTAAAATGCTAAAAAGCCAGGAGGCATGAGACATAATCGATGGGAGCACAATGTGCATAATGAAAATTCTTAGAAAGGGAAAGGAAAGAATTAACCCAACAAAATACAACAAATGCAGATCAAACGCGCAAACATGCGCTAGTCGAATACATTAGGCTAAAACTGTCGTGTTCAAATCGCTCGGGGTATTTGCGGTATCTGCAGTGACCAGACAGAAACTGTGTAAGTTGGTAGCTGCATTCCCCCATCTCAAGATGTGTCTTTTTTTCTCTATTGCGGCAATGGATGTGGTAATCTTCTAAAGGTACTAGTAACCCGGGCAACCAGCATGCACGATACCCAAACCCGATTAATCGGTGTCACTAATGCGCCTACGTACTAATACACACCCAGCACTCTTCTACCACACTCCCAGCGTTACTGCCGTTAGGTATTACTTCGCGGGGCGGTTTAGCAAATTATGCTATGCGTCCGTAATCAGGCAGAAACTGTGTAAGATGGTAGTTACATTCCGCATGTTTTCGACTTATCCAACCATGGATTGTCGGTACCAGTTAATATGTTCATCTGTCTTTGTTCTATTAGCTATTCTCCCATTTTAATCACATTGATGTAATTGGCATCGTGTTGGTTCAGATTTCTTCTATTGTATATTCTGAACTTCTCGTCAGCGAGCACTTCAGCTATAACAAACGCGGCCTATATGTTGATGATAGTCTCCTTTTGGTCCTCTTCATTCTTAGTGTCTGTACCCAGACTGGTGCAGCATATAATAGAACCAACGTGACAACTATGGAGAGCAATATACTTCTAGCGTAGCCAGGTCCACCGATGTTGGGCAGTATACGCGAGAGAACTCCCTGTATTTGCAATGCTTTTTGTTGAATAATCAACGTGCTTTTTGAAATACAGTTTGTTGCCCAGCATTACTCCAAGATATTAACTTCTTCTTTGGACCTGATTGTTTGGTTACGAACCTGAAAATTCGCGAATACTATGGTTTTGCGACTGATTATAAGGACAGCTTCTGTTTTATGCCAATCTCTTATCGGAGCAATTGCTTCCTGTGTAGCTGATTCGACTGTATGGATCTGTTATGCTGCTGTCACTACGGCAATGTCATCAGCGTATCCAGTTATCGTTACTCCGCCAAGCTGCGTTAATCATAGGTTTCCGTCATACATGGCGTTCCACAGTAGCGGCCCTAAGACCGATCCCTGTGGGACTCCCGCAGTGACGTTGTAGTATTTAACTCCTTCATCGGTATTATACCTCAGTTTTCTTTTATTGAAATAGTTCGTCACTATACGCAACAAGTAATATGGCATATCCATCCTTGAGGATGATCTTCTAATGAACGACCAGTTCGCAGAAATAATAGCGTTTCTAACGTCCAGCATTACCACTGCACAGTACTCCTTTGTGCCGTTGAGCCATCTTTCTAAAGGGTGGTTAAGTTTTAAGGGCCGATGTTGATTTTGAATAAAACACAAATTATTTAGGAAATTACTGTCATTTTTTCTTATTATGATAATATTGGTATGGTTCAATTATGTATGGAAAAAAAATATCGGCCAAATGGCCGCCGCGACCTCGGCGGCACACCTCCATCCGATGGTCCAAATTTTCGATGACGCTGAGGCATAATTGAGGTTCTATGCCGTTAATGTGCCGAATTATCTCATCCTTTAGCTCTTGAATTGTTGCTGGCTTATCGACGTACACCTTTTCTTTCAAATAACCCGAAAGAAAGAAGTCCAACGGTGTCAAATCACATGATCTTGGCGGCCAACTGACATCGCCACCACGTGAGATAACACGGCCATTGAATTTGTCGCGCAAAAGAGCCATTGTTTCGTTAGCTGTGTGGCAAGTGGCACCATCCTGTTGAAACCACATATCGTCCACATCCATATCTTCCAATTCGGGCGATAAAAAGTTCGTTATCATCTCACGATAGCGAACACCATTCACAGTAACTGCCTGACCGGCCTCATTTTGGAAAAAATACGGCCCGATGATGCCGCCAGCCCATAAACCGCACCAAACAGTCACTCTTTGTGGGTGCATTGGTTATTCGACAATCACTCTTGGATTATCATTCGCCCAAATGCGGCAATTCTGCTTATTGACGAATCCACTGAGGTGAAAATGTGCCTCATCACTAAATATGATTTTCTTCGAAAATTGATCATCCACTGTTGCCATTTCTTGCCACCATTGTGACCATTAACGACGCTTGAAATGGTCAAGAGGCTTTAGTTCTTGAGTCAATTGCACCTTGTAAGCGCGTAAATGCAAGTCTTTATGCATAATGTTCATCAACGACGAGCGTGAGAGGTGCAATTGTTGGGCACGACGACGAGTTGAGGTGGACGGCTCTTCAGCCACACTATCGCGAACAGCAGCAATATTTTCTGCAGTACGAGACCCGGTTTGCACAAATTTTTGCACTATTTTTCCGATTGTACGCACATTTGGACGATTAAATTGACCGAAAGAATCACGAAATGCACGATATGCATTTTGATTTGAACGCCCATTTTCATAATAAGCCTGAATAACTTTAACGCGTTGCTCGATTGTGTATCTTTCCATGGTTCAAATTGAGTTAGTCTGAAATTGAGAAATGTCAAATGAAATGCAGAAAAAAACTTGACGTTTAGGTGTGGTTCACATTCAACATGGGCCTCCTTTCTCTGCTGCTACTGGGAGTAATCTATTATAAATTATGCTTTCGAGGATCTTTCTCATGATATCCAGTATACATATTGGGCAATAAGACGATCGTTCTCCTGAAAGCTTCGTTCCATTTGGTAACAGGACTAAATGCTGTATTTTTCATTTTTCAGAAAAGGTTACTTCTTCCAGACACTTTCGCGGTGTCACTATGAAGACTCTGGTCTCTTTTTATATCCGCTGTTAGTGTCTTATTCGGGATGCCGTCGGGTCCGAGCGCCTTATTGTTGCCAATATTGCCACGTGCCTTTAGCAACTCCTTCATAGAAATTAATGGGATATCCTCTTTATTGACTCCTCTTATGATGTTGCACATAGTGGCTGCTCTTTGGGAGAAAATGATCTCAGGATTATTGGACATGTTATTGGATTGGTCCAAGTTTCGTTGTAACTATTCTGTATGCCGAGCCCCATGGATTCATATAAGCTTCTTGACAGTGGCATTTGAGCATGGTGATGCCTTTCTAATGTTTGTCCTTCTAGGCATTAATGTATCGCATGCTGTGATGATGGTGCCTGTTAGGCGATGCGCGAGTGTCTCCGCTGTTCCACTTGGAGTTAAATCACCGTTCAGCATCTTTTCGAATGTGTCCTTATCGAAACATCTGTTATTCTACTCTGGACCCTTAAGTTTTGGGAGCTGGGTTGGTTTCTTTTCTTCATTACAGTCACTTTGTAAATATACCTCTCTGATCCTCCACTCTTTTGTCCCCGCTCAAAGCAAGGGTGATGTCATTGATTGAACATACTTCAACCATCCAGAAAGTATTTTGTCAGCTCTTATTAGCAATTATTATCGCTAGGGGAGCGAACGTCTCCAATGATGCCTGCCGTCTGTTGTTGGTGAGTCTGCTTTCCCACTCTGTTGCCCATGTGTTAAAGTCGCCTCTTGTAACCCACTAGATCTCTCTGGAGTGCATTCGTGGTTAGGTTGTCCAGCATTAGTTGGTATTCGCTTGTCGTTAACCTGTTTCTAGCATAGCAGCTATAGAAATGGAACCCATTTATTTTCGCTCTCACGAAGCCTTCGTTTGGTAATTTATTTCTTGGAACGTAAGGCGTCCACATATCCATATTGCAGTCTGTTTTGCCTTATCGCAGATCCAATTATTATTCTGATCAGGATATTTATAGGGCTCGCTGATCATGATGATGTCCGCTCTTTTGTCCTTGGCCGTTATATCTAGGATATTTTGAGCTATTCAGCAGTGATTAAGATTTATCTGTAGTATCTTCATGATCATTTGCTTGTGATAGCTCTCCCGTAGATCGGGCATTTGCTGCTACTGGCTGTTTGCCAGTTTGCTGTTTGAGTCCCTCCGTAAGCCTTTCACAGGGATAAGATACTCGTATCTGGCGGTGAAATTTCTACTTCAAACTGAGTTTTGACTACTCACTGATATTGATTCCTGTCTCCTAAAGTTGTATTAGGAGGTCTCCCTTCGGTGTCCTCCTGATTTTTGAAACCGCTTTTTGCTTCCAGTTTGGGAAATGCCTTTACTTTGCGTAGTATCTCCGCGTAAGAAATTAAACTTGACGCTGTCGTCATTAAAGCAACGGGGGCTTCTCTTGCTCTCTAATGTCGGCTTTAGCTATGGTGAAGTTTGCGAGGACTTGTTTTGACGAATCACCCCCATAACGTTCTCGTTGGTCAGTTGAATCGCAGAGAGCTTATAGATCTGATGCTTTCAATGACATCTCTCATCACTTGGTGTATCGAACGCCCTTTTAGTATTGCTGGTGACTCTCGTTATTACGTGCCCCTTTTTGATTTTGCTACTTGGCCAAGTGGTGACCCCATCATCCTTGAGTACCCCTATGATCATTTCTCTTTTGTCCCCACTCAAAGCCGCTATCAATGTTCCTAGGACCCCTTGGTCATCTATGCAAGCAGAGAGGTCATGCGAGGGGAAGCCGGATCGGCGCTAAATAGAAATGTTACATCTGCACCTACACCACCAACTTAATGGCGACGAAACAGTGAACATACTTTGAGGTCTGCCAAGATTTTAACGGGACGGGGGCGCTTGCTGCATTAGCCTGAAAGCCTTTTCAACAAAATTTTACTCTTGCTTACAAAATTTTACTTGCTTAACAGAATATTACAAACGTGAGTCCTCGTATCTTCTATTGAAATTTGTTTTCTAGTATGCTATAATGACCTTACAGGGCTCGGTCTTATTGGTTCAAATTACTGATCGTATACAACCGATTGTAATTCCCCTTTTATATTGATTAATATTTTTTTTTTTATAATGGTATATTAAAATATGTTCACATTAGAATACATTCCTTTGATCATTTTAGCCACGCCTTCCTCTTCTGCCGGTCTTGGTCGGGGACTTCTTATTGCGTATTCGCAGTTTACCCTTTATTTCTTCAGGCTGTCCACTATCCGCCAGTTTAGACCCCTACAGTAGCCTGAGCTTAGTCTCACCAGGCCTGCATGATGTCTGAAGGTGTTTATTTTTATGGACGCGCCAATGAATGTGGTAATCCTCTAAAGATACTAGTAGCCTACTAGTATGCACGATTCGCAGATTCGATTCTAGAAATACGCCTACGTACTAATTCACACCCAGCTCACTTCTACCACTTTCCCCGCGGGACTGCCGTTAGGTATTACTTCGCGTTCAAAATTCATGCTTCTTGTATTGCTGCTTCTGCTCTCCTTGCTTTCTCAATTATACGAAGCTCTTTTTGCACATTCGTTACCAGTGAGCAAATTTTCATCCAGTTCTCCTCTGATAGCAACATGTGGTCTATAAGGAGCGGTGGATTCGGCAAGATATTTCTCCATTCTGCGAAGCGACTGCAATGGATCACTGCGTGTTCTCTGTCTTACTATCGATCTCCACAATCTGGACAGAAAGGTGACCTATCGTGCACAAATCTGTGTAAATACTTCCGATAGCCTTATCCACGTCTCGATGGTGGGAATCAGCTTGTAGGTCCACCTGCCTTTTGTGCTATTTTTCCACCTAACTTTGCGGGGATGTTGATAGGGAACATTTCGGCTATATCGCAGACTGCTTCGTCCGATATCGTTCGGAAACCGCTGATTGTGTCTTCATCGTCGCTAACGTCGCCGCCCAAACCGGGGCTGTATACAGGAGAACCGAGCTGAAATCTGTCTAGCGTACCCAGGTACTCCTATGTTTGGAAGTATTCGAGAGAAGGCCGCCTGCAGTAGGGAAGTTTTCTTGCTCGAGTATTCTATTTTTTTAAACTTGAATCTATTATCAAGCATTACTCTTAAATATTTAACAGCTTATTTTGACCTTATAGTCTGGCTGCGGACTCGAATATTCACATATTCAACAGCCTTTAGACTTATTATAAGAACAGCCTCAGTTTTGTGGTCTGCTAATTCTAAACCGGCGGATACTAGCCAGTCTTTGATTTTTGCGATTGCTTCGTTTGTTGCTGACTCTATTTCGTTGATGTGTTTGGCCACGGTAACTACGGCGATGTCATCAGCGAACCCGATTATCCTAAATCCCTGTGGCAGTGTTAGGCGCAGGACTCCGTCATACCGTGACGTTGTAATACTTTACTCCCTCATTTAAGTAGTAGAAGTAATTTGTGATTATCCTCAACAGGTAGTATGGAGTATCCATTCTGACCAGCGATCCCCTTATAAACGACCAAGTTGAAGACATTTTTAATGTCCATAGTCACTACTGCACAGTATTTCTTTGTACCCTCTCGTCATCTTTTCCCTGCTGCTGTATCGACTACCGCTTTTATGGCATCAACGGTATAACGCGATTTTCTGAATCCGAACTGCTGATCTGACTGTGTTCCTTCCTCCTCTGCTACCACGAACAGTCTGTTATATATTATTCGTTCGAGGTTCATTCCCAAAGTGTCGAGTAGACATATTGGGTGATATGAAGATGGGTCACCTAACTGCTTGTTTCCTTTTGGTAGCAGCACCAAATATTGGAGCTCTCATGGATCAGGAAAACTCCTTCGTCTAGTCACTTTTGCATCGTCGTTATAAAGATATCGGGAAACGATTCCATCCACCATGTTGGGGTAGTCCTCTATTATCATGCCCGGTGGGGTGTAGTAGCTGTAAACATATTATAGCAGGCCAGAGCATGAAGAGAGTAATGTTGGGGGAAATAAAGAGCGAATAAAGATAGAACGATATAAAAGGGTAACGATGATCGAACTAGGGAGTCAGTCACAATGTAGGAGCGTAACAGTGCGGATGTAATAAAAATCGAGTGTTATACAAGTGATTAAAATTATTTATTTAAATTTGTTTCGTATTTAAGGCATCGTTTACAACATCAGAAGTGGGATTACCAGTGTAAATTCACATTACACTACATATACGGAAGTTAATTAAACAACCAGACAAATGGCGGACAGCGAAAAATCTACACTTCGCAGCCGCAGTTAAAAAATTGTTTGATGAAATTGAACAAGAAGGCAACGGGCAACAAAAATGAACTGCTGTTGCGACTCTTATCTGTGCCAGAAAAGAAGAGGGGTGAGTTTGACCAAATGCGGCGCAAATGTTCAGACAGCAATCGATGAATCATCAGACGAATACGAGGAAAGTATTGCACTAGAAGAATAGGGAAGAGATGAGCACAAAGACGAGCGACGATATTCGGATCGATGATGAGTGAAAATGAATGAAGAAGGAGAAATGGCGGTAATGCTTAAAGAAATCGAGTGCCAAAGACGAGAAAATTAACTTTTAAGGAAATAAAATGAGCGGTTAAGAAGAGGAGGAAAAACGAGAGGGTATATGTAAGTTAACACCACAAATGTTACAAAACACATTCGCCATGTGTAACCCAATATTCGCCTCGTGCTTGACACAAAAACACCTGCAGCAATAGCAACAGTCGATAACAACCACGCTCCACATTCATGCTGCTGAGCCAGCGTCTGGAGCTAACGCAAGACGATACCCTATCCCAATCCCATTGCAAAATTCCCACATTCCAGCACGTATTATTTAAGTGAACATAGGTGATAAGTTTCTTTATGTTAGTTTTGTAAGTCAGTTGTGTTTTTGAATTTTAATAAAGAAGAGGCTTCTCCTCTAAAGGAAAAAATATTTTTTTTACAAATTAAACAAAGTTTTTTTTAATTGGCGCCCGAGCAGGGACCCGGTACGGGAGTAGTCACGTCGCGATTTAATACGATTTTAACTAGTTTAAATAGCTGCGAAGTAGTTACGCGCGTAAGTCGACCTAAAATAGCTCGCCGTGAGTGACCAAAGAAGTGAACTTGGAAAAGAACATTAATGCGTTAAAATCGTTGCGAAGTAGTTACACGCGTGAGCCAACCTAAAATAGCTCGCCGTGAGTGACCAAAGAAGTGAACTTGGAAAAGAACATTAGTGCTCCCAGTGCCGGGTCCGTCAGCGACATCACCGGAAATCTTTAGATCGAAGGAGCCACGTAAGTGTGTTGAAGGCGATACCGCAGTAGCCAAGCAAGGCAAAAAGGAGTTTATCAATCAACCGACGTGGGATGTTCGCCGCTTTAGTTCTGTAAGGATAATTGTTAAGATTATTTTAGTAAGAAATCCAGTGAAGTAGAATATAAGAATAATCAATATTTAAGTAAGAAATCCAGTGAAGTAGAATATAAGAATAATCAATATTTAAGTAAGAAATCCAGTGAAGTAGAATATAAGAATAATCAGTATTTAAGTAAGAAATCCAGTGAAGTAGAATATAAGAATAATCAACATTTAAGTAGAAATACAGTAAAGTAGAATATAGGAATAATCAAGTGAGACATATCACCCATTACTAGTACTAATTAAGTGAAACATATTAATATTAACCACATCTAAAGCTAGACGTGTCAAGTTCAGTTCCTCTTAAATTTTTCTTAACTCTGAGTATACCAAAATGCCCGACCTCCATTCAGTAGTATCCACAAACCCCAGCAACGAACATTTCTTTGAACCAAATCGACCAAATCCACCAAATCCCCCCAGTAGAAATGTTCCACCAACGGACAACCCCCCGAGAATTTCTCTGGGCGATCAGAATCAAAATAACTCTTTCCAATCTACAACATCCCATACAGATGCAAACCGAGAGGTTGGGTCGACTTCCGCCTTAGACACCCTTATTTTGTCAATAGTAAATCGGGTCCTAGAGACCAAGGTTCCACCCCTCGTCCAAAATTGTTTAAACCCCAATGCTGATTATTTCGCTGGCACAGACCAGGCAATCGCTCATGAACACATAAATCAATTGAATGACATGTATAGAATTCCGGACGTGGTCCGATGTCTTAGGACATTTTCCGGAGACCCAGGAGAGTTTAGCTCCTGGAGGAAGAGCGTTGAGCGCATCCTTGAAGTTTATGAACCCCTAAAGGGCACTCCCAAATACTACGGGATTTTAAGCGTGATACGCAATAAAATCACCGAAAATGCGGATATAGCCCTGGAGTCATATAATACTCCGCTCGATTGGAAGTCGATATCAAGGTGTTTAGCTATGCACTACGCCGATAAGAGAGACGTAACCACATTGGAGTACCAAATGGCATCTCTCATACAAGGAAATAAAACCATGCAAGAGTTCTACCAATTGGTGTACACACATCTCTCCCTGATTCTTAATAGAGTATCTTGCATGGACACGAGCCCCGACGCCATGCGCCTCTTGACCCAGACGTATAGGGACAAGTCACTAGATACATTCATACGTGGGCTAAGAGGGGATCTGCCGCGCCTTCTTGCCATAAGAGAGCCGCTAGATTTACCTCACGCGCTAAATTTATGCCTTAAGTTGGAGAACCAGAGTTATAGGACAACCCATGCTTACAATAATCAGGCAGCCCCAAGAAAATTACAAGCGCAACCGCCCCATGCTGCGCCACCGCGTAACTTATACCACAACCAACCTGCTTTTGCATTTCGTGGCCAATCCTTTACACCACAATTTGGGAATCAAGACTACCGACCATCTTTTGTGCCAAGGCAGCCACTCGCGCTCCCAGCGAATCCGATCATTAAATCGGAACCAATGGGTCAAAGTCAGAGTCACCAAATCAGGCATCAGCCAAATCGATTCCCACCAAGAGGACATATGCCAGTACCCCATCAGTACGTACCCCAACACTACGCACCAAGGTCACAGCAGGTCAGTCGATTCACACCAAGGGGACCGACACCCGTACCCCAGCAAGGTACATCAAGGCCAAACCAAATTCACCAGAATAATTGGCAAACAAATTTCCACATAGATACAGATATCTATCGTGATTATAACCAGGCCACAGAAGACGAGACGAACCAGTATGAACAGACTCTAGAAGAATACATTCAGCCCCTAGAGCAAGCAGATGATACCAACCACACCGAGGCTAGCCTGATCGAGGACTTCACCACCCTGCATTTTTTAGGCTAACGGACTCCTCGTTACCCTACATTGAAGGGAAGACGAAGAGTGGCAAAATAATGAAAATCCTAATAGATACAGGCTCGAATCGGAATTACATCCAACCGTCGCATGTCGAGAATCCCATCCCAAATAATGAATCCTTTAACGCGAACTCAATAGGTGGAAGTACCAGAATCACACACCATACCGAAACAAGTCTCTTCGGCCTTAAAGATCCAAAGATCAAATTCTTCCTCCTACCCACCTTAAAATCTTTCCATGCGATTTTAGGCAATGATAGCTTGAAAGAGTTGTCAGCAGTCATTTATGCTAAAGAAAGCTACATGTCCATTCTTGGCGGACCTAAAATCAGAATCAAACAAATGAAAATGCAGTCAATCAACTCACTAAGTTCCAAAATCAATTCTATATCCGACACCCAACAAATAATCGTCGAATCGCTTGTTGGGAATTTCCCCAAGCTATTCTCCGAACCTGATGAAAAGCTAACTTTCACCACAAAGGTGGTAGCCGAAATCCGAACAAATACGTATTCCCCTTTTTTATCGAAATTTTACCCTTACCCCATGTCGCTCAAAGACGAAGTCGAGAAACAAATTACCAAGCTTCTTGAGGATGGCATAATTAGACCATCCCGATCACCTTATAACTCCCCTATTTGGATAGTATCCAAGAAACCCGACTCCGCGGGAAACAAACAATATCGGCTAGTGATCGATTATAGGAAGCTCAATAAGGTCACGATCGCGGATCGATACCCGATCCCCGAGATAAACGAGGTCCTATCTCAACTGGGTAAAAACGCATACTTCACTGTGCTTGACCTCAAGAGCGGATTTCATCAAATCCCCTTAAAAGATTCCGATATCGAGAAGACGGCTTTCTCCATAAATAGCGGAAAGTTTGAGTTTACTCGACTACCGTTCGGTCTTAAGAACGCACCGTCTATATTTCAACGAGCTCTCGATGATATTCTTCACGAGCATATCGGAAAGATATGCTACGTATACATCGATGACATTATTATATTCAGTAAAAGCGAATCGGAGCATGCTGAGCATTTGAGGCAAATCTTTTACACCCTCAGTGAGGCTAATATGAAAGTCCAGCTGGACAAATGTGGTTTCTACCAACGTGAAGTGGAATTCTTAGGATTCATCATATCCCAAGGTGGTATTAAGTCTAACCCAGAGAAGGTAAGAGCAATAGTCGATTTCCCACAACCCAAGACGTTGAAGGATCTTCGTTCTTTCCTTGGCCTTTCAGGCTATTATCGTCGATTCGTTAGGGACTATGTAAAAATTGCCAAGCCTCTATCATCCCTCCTCCGAGGAGAAGAAGGTCGAATTTCCAAAAATCTTTCCAGCAAAAAGCCAATTTACTTGAATTCTGAGGCTGTCGAAGCCTTTAACAAAATTAAAAGTTCGCTTGCATCGCAGGATACTATGCTCGCGTATCCTAACTTCGACAAGGAGTTCGAGCTCACTACGGACGCATCCAATTTCGCTATTGGCGCAGTCTTTTCCCAAGACGGACGACCAATAACATTCATATCTAGGACTTTGAGCAAGGCGGAGGAGCATTACGCCACAAACGAAAGAGAAATGTTGGCGATAATTTGGGCCCTCAATTCGCTAAGGAACTACCTATATGGTTCTGCTCATGTCAACATCTACACGGACCACCAACCCCTTACATTTGCTCTTAGCAATAAGAACAACAATAGTAAGACGAAAAGGTGGAAGGCGATCCTAGAGGAGTATGATTATACTCTCCAGTACAAACCTGGTAAATGCAACGTAGTTGCGGATGCTCTGTCACGACCACCACAGGAGTCTCAGATTAATTCCCTAACGCCAACTCAGCATAGCAGCGAAAGCTCGTCGGAGAATCTAATTCCCTCTATATCAGGTAATCCTCAAATTAAGTGATGTGACTCAACATCAGATTCAAATCCCATTTAAAAACTTCCGAAGACATGTTATTGAGGAACCTGAATATACTAAAGAAAAACTCATATCCATCTTTAAACGATTCTTAGACCCAAGAGTACTAAATGGACTGCTAGCCCCAGAGAGAGTTATGGGCATCGTTCAAGAAATTTACCCTTTGTATTTCTCGAACTACAAGGTAAGGTATACCCAATCTTTTGTTGAGGACATTTCCTCCACGGATAGACAAGAAGAGATAATTATCGAAACTCATAACAGAGCTCATCGTGGTCCAGATGAGAACAAGAACCAAATTATGGAAAGGTATTATTTCCCTAGCATGGCTAAGAAAATCAAACAATTCACCACACTCTGCTCAACCTGTAAAAAGAATAAGTATGACCGTCACCCTAACAACCCCATGCTTGGCGAAACCCCCATACCTAACTATCCCGGTCATACTGTACACTTAGATATTTTCTCCACTGAGAAACACTTAATCCTCACCGCAATAGATAAGTTCACCAAATTTGCCATTGCCAAATTAATTAAATCAAAAGCGATTGAAGATGTCAGACGACCTCTTCGAGAGATCATTTTTCAATTCGTAGTTTCCCAATGTATAATATTCGACAATGAGAAGTCGTTCAACTCAGTGTCGATCCTCTTCATGTTAAAAGACGAACTCAAAATCACTGTCTACACGACACCCCCGTACAAGAGTGAAGTGAATGGTCAAGTGGAACGGTTCCATTCCACTCTAGCAGAAATAATGAGATGTCTGAAAAAGGACGTCATTATTAGAAATTTTGAAGAACTACTCGAAAGAGCAGTTTGTGAATACAACCATTCTTTCCACACCACTACTCAAAAGAGACCAGTTGATCTCTTTTTTGGAAGAACAGTCAATTTTGGACCAGAAGATTATGAGAAAACGCGGTTGAGCAATATCGAGAAATTGGTCCAGAAGCAGCAAAAAGATCTAAAATACCACAATAAGAAAAGAACCGAGATCAAAACGTATACCCCAGGAGACATAATCTATGTAAAACAAAATAAAAGGCTAGGTTCTAAACTGACAAAGCGATATGCGAAAGAAATAGTCGAGGAAAACTCTACAACCACAGTCAAAACACGGTCAGGAAAGATAATCCACAAGAGTCACATACGAAACTAGGATCAGGCAACCTTCTATAAACTAACCCAGCTTAAACTATTTCCACTGTTTTTCCCTTCTAGGCTGTACGCCGTAGGCTGCTTGGCCGATATCCAGGTCTTGGACTATTCATCCAGTGAATTAGTTGCGATAGAAACTGGAACGGCAATGATCCAAAATGGCAGCTTTAAAATGATTCATACCATAGACTTGGAACCATGCGAAAGCATAATTAACAACATCAAAAATACAATAGAACACGGCATAAATAAGAGTCACCCTTCCTATCCTTTCTTTTCTCACAAACTTTCGGAAATAGAACATATACTCAATAGGCTCAAACCTAAAAACAAAAACAAAAGGTCAATAAACTTCTTAGGAAGCGCATGGAAGTGGATAGCTGGAAGCCCTGACCATGACGATTTCCGAATAATAAGAAACAAAATAAATAATGTATTAAGAAACAACAATAGACAGGTCCTTATTAACAGAGATGTTATTAATAATATTAATGAAATAACAAAGAAAACTAATGAAATACTAACGAAAATGAAAAATCATGACCCATTCATGAATACCATTATATCCGTTACTCAACAAAAAATTAAGCTAATTAAGGAAGAATTTGTCAACATAGAATACGCCATACTTTGGGCGAATAAAGGAATTATAAATTCATATATTTTATCACATAAAGAAATTAACATAGCTAAAAAAATAATTAAGAGGGAAAATATCCCTTACGGTAATATTGATGAGGCACTAAATTTTGCCAAAGTAAAAGTTGCCACGAACACAAGTTCGATAATTTATATTATAAGTATACCAAGCTTAGAGTTAAACACTTGCAGTAAACTTTTATTAAAACCCGTAAAGAAGACAAATTTTGTAAACAAATTAGAATATGAACAAATTTTGAAATGCCAAGAAAAAATGTATGGTTTAAAGTTAGATTGTAAGTCCTATAATAAATTAGAAATATGTCCTAATCGTAACATATTAGATATTAGTAGCACATCCTGTATCCCTAACCTACTCCTGAATATAAAAGCCAATTGCACCCGCATAAACAACCAACATATTCCCACAGTAGAGGAAATCTTCCCAGCACTCATTTTTCTCAATCGGTTTAACGGCACAATACAAC
This sequence comes from Pocota personata, assembly GCA_963082735.1. Lineage (NCBI taxonomy): Eukaryota > Metazoa > Arthropoda > Insecta > Diptera > Syrphidae > Pocota > Pocota personata. Next base: position 92,966,800 of record OY720429.1, read on the forward strand.
AAGACCACCAAAAGGTATTACCACTAACGGGCACATTCATAGTTAAGTTTCAAAACTCAACAATTACCATAGAAAATAAAACCTACACATCTGATACCGTGATGTCCACATTAAAACCATTACCTGCAATCGCCCAATTTTCTACAGCGGAGGACACAGAAGAAATGCTATCATTGGAAATGGTAAAAGAACTCCATTCCAGCAACACTGAAGACATAAAAACACTGGAATCAAAACACAATACCATCAAAGCAACAAATATCATATTAGCAATAGCCATAGCCACGATTGCTCTAGCCTTTATAGCAAAAACTGTATGGAAAAAACGCGCAATTCATATCAACGTCAACAATAGACCTGATCCAGAAAACCAAATTGAGATGAAGGAAAACACGCATATGGCAACTCCTTGCCAAGAAACCAGCAAGACCCAAGAAAAAGTCTTAACAGCAAAGCCTACACGAATAAGTCAAATACCTCTTTTTTGAATTAAGGTCAAACGAGGGCGTTTGATTCTAAGCAGGGAGGAGTTAACACCACAAATGTTACAAAACACATTCGCCATGTGTAACCCAATATTCGCCTCGTGCTTGACACAAAAACACCTGCAGCAATAGCAACAGTCGATAACAACCACGCTCCACATTCATGCTGCTGAGCCAGCGTCTGGAGCTAACGCAAGACGATACTCTATCCCAATCCCATTGCAAAATTCCCACATTCCAGCACGTATTATTTAAGTGAACATAGGTGATAAGTTTCTTTATGTTAGTTTTGTAAGTCAGTTGTGTTTTTGAATTTTAATAAAGAAGAGGCTTCTCCTCTAAAGGAAAAAATATTTTTTTTACAAATTAAACAAAGTTTTTTTTAATTTGTATACACACGATGACGACAGCGGCGACGGCAGCAGGGTGAAAGAGAATTTCACCAATTTGAAGGAACTATTGGTAGAATTTTCGGGGCAAATGATTGTTTATCGCATTGGGAAGCACAGCTTGTGAATTTGATGGCAGCATATGATCTCGATGAGAAGAATACGAGGGTGCTTATTTCCTGCCGTTTGAGGGGAAAAGCACTTAAGTGGTTCCACTCCAGGTCGAACGTGACGACCATCTCAACCAAACAACTACTGATTGAGATGATAGAAATATTTGGTGATCGCAGAAGCCGGCTAACACTGAAGCGGACCATCGAAGGTAGGACCTGGCTGACCACAGAGACGTTCCAGCAATATTTCCACGAGAAGGTGATATTGACGAACAAAATTTCGATGGAAGATGAGGAATTGCTAGAGTGTATCATCGAAGGGATACCTGATCCTTACTTGCGTTCCCAAGCTATGATTCAGTGTTTTCGTACTAAACACCAGCTGTTGGAGGCATTTAGTAAGATTCAGCTTACTGCACCGAGGGCAGTGTTACCCTCAACATCACGGCGGAGTGCAGCAGCCGACGGACAAGCATCGACGACTTTCAGGTGCTACAATTGTAACGTATTGGGGCATATAGCTCACGAGTGCAACAAGTCGAAACGCGAATGAGGAGTATGCCATGCTTGCGGGGAGATTTTACACTTCGCAACCATCTGCGCCAAGAAGAAGACGAGCAAGCAGGTATGTCACATTAAGCCAGACACCGATGATGGCGAAAATTAACCCAAATCGGGGACAATTGGGAGTCAGGACGACCGAGTTGTAGCAAGCCAGAGCATGAAGAGAGCAATGTCAGGGAGAATAAAGAGCGAATGAAGAAAGAACGATGTAAAGGGGTTAGCGATGATCGATGTAGGGAGTCAGTCTCAATGTAGTAGCGTAACAGTGCAGATGTAATAAAAATCGAGTGTTATACAAATGATTAAAAGTCTTTTATTCAAAGTATTAACTGACGTCCGCAGTCCAGATAGCTGTTTGCATCTAGGAAGGGCTCGCTAAGAATAGCAATGTCGATTTAATTTTCCCGAATCGTTTATGCTAAAAGGTCTTGGGCCACTTATAGCCTTCTGAAATGTTGTGCATATACTGCTCCCATCAGTGTATCTGCCTTTGAAAAACATACACTTTGGTTCCGTTATGCAATCCTTTGCTCTATGGCCTTTTTTTCCGTACCTGTAATAGTAGTCGGAACGATGGTGGTCACTTTGCAGTCCCTCGCATTATGTCCATATTACAGACATCTAGAGCACCACCGGCGGGTCACTTTCTCCCTGACTACCTATCCGGTTCAGATTTTCTCCATATACAGCACTATGTTAACCATGCCATACATTTTGTTAAATCCTGTCAGCTCTCCACTTTTATGTGCCTAATTCTCTGGCCGGTCTAGTCTCTGTATTACCAGGTTCTTTGCTCCATTGTTGGCACTGGCATTCTTCGGCAAATTATTTCTCTTCTTCTTGATAGTTGGCAGCGGTGCTGACTCCTGCTCTTCTGCCAGTTTTATGTTTTCATTTGTACTTCCTCAGAAGACGAGAACTCACCACCAATTTTGAAGTGGAACCGCAATGCTTTTCAGATGCGCTTCCGATAGTCACTACCTTTCAATTATCTAGCCCCATAACAGCAGAAATAGAGTGCTTGAAGCTATTATTAAAAAAGGAATTTGGCGAGATGCGGATAGAAATAGATATATAGAAAATATGGAATATCATGTGAGTACCATTAGTGATCAGCCGAATGAGTCCCACCTGGAAAAACTAGAGGGAATCATAAAAAGCTTAGCTGTGGCGAGGAGATTTGAGGGTAAAACGAGAATAGGGCAGAACAAATGGTTTGATATAGATTGCGCAAAGCGCGCTATAGATCATTTGCATTCCTGAATAGGTTCAGAAAGGAAAATGATACGGCTTCTAAGGAATTGTACAAAGCAAACAACACAATGCGCAATGAAAAAGAAAAGCTACGGTGAAGGAGTTGCAATAGAAATAGCAAGCTGCAGAATATCAGCCGATTTCCGGAAAGGAATCCACAAACTTAAAGAAGAGAGTACCAGATCAGCGCAACTATCTCAGTAACCGTTTTGCAAAAGCATTTCCAATGCTTGCTCAATCATCAGATAGTATCAGGAACCATACATTATGCCAGACCACATGCTACAAATGCCGCAGTAGATCGACCAATATCCACATTTGAAGTAGAGAAGGCTACACACTCGAAAAATAAGAAAGCAGCAGGAACCGACAGGATACCTTTCGAGTTTTATAAAAACTCCGCTTCTTAGTTTGTAGCACTTTTGGCGGAAGAATTTAACCGAAAATGGAGAGGTACCAGACATCTTCAGGAAGGCAATTATTTTTCCAATTTACAAAAAAGGAAGTATTAGTGACCCAGAAAACTATCGCGGTATTTCGTTCCTAAAAACCTCCATGAAACTATTTGCAAGTATTCTTCAAAAACGTTTGGAACTCTGGACTCAATCACGGAATCTAATAAATGAATATCAAGAACGATTTCGACCCAATTACTCCACAGTGGATCACATTTTCACGCTGATATCAGTAGCGGAAATTTACAACAAGCGAAGGAAAGAATTATATACATTCTTTATAGACTTCAAGGCTGCTTTTGATACCATTGATCGAAATGCAATGTTCTACAAGTTGTATAGAGCGGGGTTATCCCTTAAATTCGGGAAAATACTGGAAGATCTATAAAAAGATAAAAAAGTTACTCTGTGAGATGGAAAACAATTGTCGCAACAGAGATAAGGTTGAAACAAGGCTGTAATTTGAGCCCATCCACTTTTGCAATCTTCTTAGATGATATAACCGAATACCTTGGGGGTGGAATAAAATAGCTGGAACAAATATTACAGCTCATGATAAACAGATTTAGCGACTACTGCTCTACTTGAAACTTGGCAGTCAACACCGAAAAATCTAAAATAATGATATTCAGAGCAGGTGGTGAAAGATTTGTCCGCAACGAGAGATGCACATACGGAGAAGCTATCGAGATTGTAAAAGCATCTGGGCTACCTTACTACTAGCAATCTATATATCGAAAAACATCTGGAAGGAAAATGCAACGCTGTAAATAACAGTGAATATGAAATATAAAGTATTTCAAGCAACATTTTCATTTCATTTTTAATGCATTTTTTATTAATGAATTCATTATAACTTACATGCTAGACAAAAAAAAACTCTTAAAACTAGCTTAACTAACTTAACTATTCTTATTCTAACTTACTGGCCCTATGCGGGAGCTCTAAGCTAAACTTAACACTTAAAACTATGTCTTTCGACGTAACGAACTTGAAAATTGTTTATTTATTTCATTCTTTTAAATTTAAATTTATGTGTTACTAAGAAAATTAGTCAAAAACTTAGTGACTGAACTTTTTTTTGTATAAAATAAAAATTAAAATAAAATAAATCTTAAAACTATCTTATTCTAAATTAGCCTATCTTATTCTACCTCACGTATTCTATACCTAAATTTTTTTTTTGTTTTTTTGTTTTTTTTAATTTTTTTTTTTTTTTTTTTTATCGAATGCTGTTTTTTTATAATTTTTTTTTTATGTTTTTTGTGTTTTTTGTGCTTTTTTTTTGTATTTTTTTCATCCAAGTGCTGTGGATATAAATTTAATTTTTTTTTTTTTTTATTTATTACCTACACTACCTAAACCTAAACTATGTAAGTCGGCCATCGGCAAGAACAGCCAACTTTCAACATCAAACAGGTTACCCTGGATTAGGAGGAAACGACGAACGAATTTCCTCTCTTTCGGCCAGCCACCAGAAATGACCGTACTGACGTTGTACGTCATAAATATCGCGACCCGATACCGCCCTACTAAACTGGAGACGCTCCACACTGCCGTGTGCAACGTCTCTGTCGTAGTTGAGTCGCATATCCACAGCTGTCCGAGCACCGTGGAAGATTAGCGGCACCGCCAATCTGTCCTGGACGCCTCTGGGGGAACAAAGCCGTTAAGGCGCACTATCTCATGATACTCGTAATTGGGGTAATAAGCCCCGGAGACCAGGTTGTTCGTCGAGCTCATTGCTCTTGCAATGTGCCTTCGAATCAGCTTGATAGCGAAATTATCCACTCTTATTAGGTTGGCCCTGTTGTATAGGACCTCATTGGGATAGAATTTTATGTACTGGGACTCTGGTGTTCTGTACAAATGAAGGCAAGCCCTCTCAAACACCCGAATATTTTCCAACAAGCTTGCTCCCACGTTGAACCACACGAGCATGGGCCTAATGAGGGCCATGTAGCAGATTACCTTTACCCTTGCATCGAGTTGCTTGCTATAAAAAAGTCTCTTTGTAAGGGCAAAAGCACCTTTGGCTCTAGCCAGAGCAGCATCTATATGTTTGTTAAAATATAGATATTGGTCTAACCAGAGCAACAATTATCTGACTACACTTCGACTCGCAAGTGGCTGTCTGTGCGGTCCCACGATTGAGAACTTTCGCCAATTCTTTCTGGTATCCCTAGAGGCACCAGACAACGGCGTCCTGAAAAGAATGGCTTCCGATTTCTGAAAGTTGATCTTCAACTTCCAGTCATCGCAATATCGCTGAATTTTATCGAAGTCACGTTGCAAGAGAATTGCAATGACCTCGATTTTTGGTCCTGATCTGTACGCGATCAAGTCGTCTGCGAACGCTATGGCATGGTGTAGTGATCCTATGAGATCGCTCGTGTAAATGTTGAAAAGGATCGGTGAATTAACCGCACCTTGCTGCAGACCATTTTTAATTAGAAATGTTCCAGTAGAAGTCACATTGAGATTTTTGACGATGAACTGCCTACTGGTGAGCATGTTATGAAGTATGTACAGCAGTGATTTGCTTATGCCCAGCCTGCTCAGCTTGTAGAAGAGTCCCTCTAACCATACGGTATCGAAGACCTTCTCCAAGTCAATCAGGCAGGCACCCGTGCATTGGTTCTTGCTTTTGTTCCATTGGATATCCGATACCAGTTTAGACGCGGCATGTATTGTATCATGCCCTGCCTTAAAACCGAATTGGTTATCCGGAATTATATTACTGTTCTCAGTCCACTTAAGCAGGACTCTATTGATCACTTTCTCGAATACCTTGCTGATGTTCGGAAGGAGACTTATCGACCGGAGATTTGCCGGATTGGAAGTGTCCTTACCCCGTTCGGGGATGGGTTGTATCACTGCCGTTTTCCAATGCGCTGGATAATTTGCATTATTCAGTGCATTGTTAAACAGAGTGGTGTAAATGTCCACCGCTTCTAGAGGGAGATGTCGAAGCACAATGTTCGACACTCCGTCGGATTCCTACAGACTTTTTCCTCCTCAATGAGTCGAAGATCGCTTGGAGCTCCACCATCGATATGTACGGAGGATGTACCCTTTCATCGGCGATGACATTATTTGCCATGTTATCGTCAATGAACTCGGTAAAACTTATGTTCTCCGATCGCCAGTGCTCTATAACATTTCGAAGGTAGAAGTTGTGCACAAAGACGCGATTTTCCAGGTCGTGGTTCGGGCAAATGGTATCATTCACCTTGTACACTTCCTGGAAAGTCGCTCCTATAGCCTCTACCTTCTCCTGCGGATCTTGGATCACAAAGAAGTTGTCATCCACTACTGCGTTATCTGGATCTATACCTTCTGTTATTAGTATTTGTCCATTGTTCGTCGTTCGGGGGATCTTAAGACATGGAAGGTCGTTTTGATTATTCCTCCGAAATATTTTATTTACTTGCGGGAACATACCCGGGTTGTTGGATTTTACAGATCAAATTTTGTTGTTCCAATGCAAATTTATAGAAAGTCTGTAGTTATCCCTGATTAATTTCTGGAGGTTTTTAATCAACGACTTCAGCGTCCTAACCTCCGAGTTTTGTCTGTCAGTAAACTGTCTGTACAAGGTTTTTAGTCTCGACAGCAGTCTACTTTTGTGTTGGGATAGTGCGTCAATTGTTGCATTATGGAATATGTCTGCGTTGTTAGTATGTTGATACCGAGGTATCGTATTGTCCATAGTTCTTTTAATTGTCTCGTCCATTTGTTTTAGGTACCAGTCAATCTCCTCGTTTGACGGATTCCTATTGGACGGTGGGTAGAGCGAGTTCGAGGAGAGTGCTCTTGTCAAAACTCTAGAGAAGCAAGGCCAACGTGTCCTACTATAATTGTAGAAGTACGTTTGGACAAACTCCTCCAACTCCGCAATTTCGTTGGGAATCGTTATTACGGCACTGAGTCCGCAATGGTCACTGTCATACACAAATGTGTGCAGGCAGTTTATAGTTTGTCGGTCCATGTCGGTCAGTTGTAACCGTACGTCGAACAGCATAAGATCCAGATAGGAGCCGCTTCTAGGAAACGACGGAATATCTGTAGCTTTCAAATCGAGTTTATACTCGACACTGTGCCGACCCCACCAATTGAATAGTAAGTTCCCTCTAGGATTTGGTGTGTTATTTCCTCAATCTCTATGTTTGGCGTTAAGATCTCCGGCCATGATGAAATAATTCTCCTCCGACTCCAGCCTTAGGAATCGAAAAAGTGTCTCGAGCTCCGAAATAAATAAAGTAGATTGAATAGCTTCAGGTGCATAGAGTGCGACCAAGTGCATCTTCTTTCCACTACGGAGAGGGATGCACACGATACACGCTTCCAGCTCCTGGAACCTTCGCATTTCACCGCTGTACATAACTTTAAATTGCAGTAGTTTGCGTATGAAGATCGCAACACCTCCTCCTTGTGTGGAGTTGGGTCGGTCTCTTCTGACAATATTGTATTTATTGTTCCCCAATTTGTGCTTCTGGGATAGCTTTGTTTCGCTAACCATAAGCACATCAGGGGTTTGGTCTTCAATCAACTTAAACAATACGGCTCTTCGCTCGATCCTAATCAGTGAATTCGCATTCACCGCAAGGAACTTCAAGGATTGCTCCTAAATGTTCGTACCCATTACGGCTGAAGGTGCGTTAAGCCCGGCAGAAGTGCGTAGATCTGGTCCACCTGCTTCGCCTGCTCCTGTACCTGACGTCGAAGCTGTTCCGTCTGCCCTTGGATAGAGAACAAGATGGCGAGCAAGTCAGTTTGAGCCTCCGGTGCTCTATTCGCCTGAGAAGCTACCTTCAGTGTTTTCTGTTCCTCGTTTCCCCGACCTGCCGCCATTTGGGCGTAAGTCACTTGGGGAGTGACGGATTGTGTTTGAATTGGAGCAGGTGAACGTTTCACTATAACCTTCTCCTGACGAACCAGATTTACTTTCTTAATATACTGGAACTTAGGACAATCCCGATAGTTTGCGGTGTGTCCCGCGTTTCTACATAAAGCACACGAGAGCTGGCTCTTATCTGCCACTCCATCCTTACCCAGAGTGCATTTCTCTGCTTTGTGGTTCCTTCCACACTTGACACATCGAGGATGCATTTTGCAGTTCGACGCGGCGTGCCCGAACCTTTGGCAGCGAACACGTTGTAAAATGTTTTCGCTCCTTCTTAATTTTTCCCATTCGACAACCTGGTAGTCTAGGACTTTAATACTCCTTAGACCATCCAGCTTGCTATTGGGTGAAAGCTGAACTAGGAAGGACGGGAGTTTCCGCTTCTCCCTTTTTGCCTTAGCTGTGGTGAATAGCTTGACCCCTACAAATTCGAGCTCGTTGCACTCTTTCTCTTTAAGCAGCGCAAGGAGCGTCTCCGGATCGGTAGACGGGTCTATCCTCCTCAGCAGCATTGTTTGCCGCCTTTCCCCCTTTGGGGTGAAGGAGAAGAACTCCGTCGTCGTGTCCATTAACAAATCTTTAATTTTTTTATATTGCTCCACTGTATTGCAGTGGATAGCGTGCCTGTCTTCATTTAATCGTTTAATAGAAAAATTGTTGCCTATGGCCGACTTACATAGTTTAATGGTGTCCATAAGCTCAATCTTGTACGTATTTATTGGCGGTGCCCTCGCTTTTGTCGTCGTCTTCGATTGCTGTTGCTTCTGCTGCGGTTGCTGTTGCTGCTGTTCTGCTGCTGTTGTTTCTGCTGCTGTTGCTGCTGTTTCTGCTGCTGCTGCTGCGGTTGTTGCTGCTTTTTCTGCTGCTGCAGCGGTTTTTGCAGCATTTTCTGCTGCTGTTGTTGTTGCTGCTTATTCTGCTGCTGTTGTTCTTGCTGCTGCTGCAATAGTTGTTGTTGCAGCTGGCCTTCTGGCTGCTTTTCTTGTTGTTGAGCGCGCTGTAGCTCTAGCTGCCGCTCCCTCTCTCTTCTTGCCATTTGTTTGGCCTTAATGGCAAGCACCCTCTGCTCTAGCTGTCTGATGCTGCTAGTCAGACTTTGAACTTCTTCATCTTCATCATCCGATTCGGAGGATGCCAGAACTGCGAAGCAATTGTTGTCGTCTCCGATGTAGCGGCCTTCTCCACCGTCGGAGATGTACGGGAAGTCGACAGAGTCATCCGACCTTTGTCGCTTCTTATCTGCTGCTGCTGCTGTTGCTGTAATCGGCGCCCCTTCCCTCACTTCACCTGGCAGCTGTTCAGCTGAAGCTGATGTGGAGGGACGCTTTACAAGGTTGGGAGAAGGTTTCAACTTCCTTCTCATTTTCCCCATACTTGCATTTGTCACTGTTGCTGGCTGGCCTTTCTATAATGCATCGGCTGATGCAGTCACCCCACCAGCTGGCCCCGCTATTGGGAGCGCGGACCGCTCACTTTCCATCGAATGTTTATTTATAATTAATTTTATTTACTAATTTAGTGTAAATTATAAAAAAAGTTTATATTCAAATTTTCCCTGGTTGGGAATTGAACCCAAGACCCTGGGTTGACGGTTCACCACCACTACCTATAGGCTAACTCGCCACTTGAAATTACACTGTCTATTAATCTACTTCAAAGCACTGCGGGTTTAAAGGAGAAGCCGAAACACGTCTGCACACTGTGAAAGTCTGGGAAGGACTCGTATTTCAAGCAACGTAAAATATCATGTGCTACGCGACGCAGATGTGGGAATGAAGAAGGTGCTATACTGTGGAAAAACTGCAGCGATTCTACTTAAAAAAAAAAAAGACTCTTTCGGCTACCACGTAACACTCCAACCTACATGTGCCTCTTAGTGACAGGACTACCACCATTATTTATCACCACGCTGAAGCGAGTAGGATGGGTGGTTTGCCGTATACGCGAAAAGACTACTCCAATTTCAAGAACTTGCGAAAGTGTAAATGACTGGTTCAACCACTGCATCCGATGCGGGAAAGAGGGCCACACGATAACAACGTGTTCCCTAGATCCTAGGTGCATACTCTGCCAGGGCAAGGAATCCACTGATAGTAACCATGTCACAGGAAGTAAGAGAAGCCCATGTTATCAAAAGGCGATGATGGAACTGCGGAGAATATGAAAGTACTGCAACTAAACTTAAATCATTGCCAAGCTGCACAAGACCTGCTTTCACAGTCCGTACGTAAGTTAGGAAAAGAAGCAGCTATTGTTACGAGGCCTTAGAGACCACAACAAAGTTTAAAACACCTAAAAATAAAAATCATTTGGTCCAGGTGACACTAGTCACCAAATGTGACACCAGTCATCTAAGGCGACACTGGTCGTCAAGTGACAAAACAAACCTAAAAAGTATAAACAATAGAAGGTGAACTTACTAGAGAAATGATGAATATCATATCGAAAAGTAATCCCTGGTGACCACAAAAGTAAAGTGTCCAACGCTGCGATTCATATTCACCGGCATGGATCTCCGTCCATTGTAAATTTGGGGAAATAATGTGTAATGCATCCATACACTTTCGTCTTTTTCCCCTTCCTCAACAATTTCCCATTTGCCAGTATAGAGTTTATGTGTATTCCGTCCAAAGAAAAAAAAAAGGTCGAATGTACGGCTGGTTGCGTTTAATGCGAGTAAGTCGCTTCGGATAACCAGGATAATTAAAAACAAATTGACCGTCGCAAAAAATTAATAATCAGGTTTAAACGCGAAGCACGAAAATGTGTTTATTTCACATAAGCGTCTACACTAGTGGTCCCTTTCGCACACCCCTAAGCTCTCGATAAATAAGAAGAAAATTTTTTTTTAACGAAAGGCAAATCACAATCGAAAGATTAGATGAGGAGGAAAAGATCATACATATGTGAAAGTGTTATATGATCCGTTGGTATACGTTCGATTTGAATAGTATCTTTAGTAAATACATTTTGTGTGAAATAGGGTAGGTTAAATACATGTAAGGTATGTCATGTCAGTATATTGTGCGAATTTACGCATTTATTTTAAATTATCAAATTGTTATATGTAGGAATTTGAGTATATAGCTAGGTAGAGACACTTATTGTGATTGGACAGTATTTTGACGAAGAACGTTGGCAAAGGGAGTTCCCTTTTCCAATGTTCCGAAAGCAATATGGATTATGATAAATGACGACCGACATGATAAAGAGGGAAACGGAGAAAACATAGATGGACGAAGATAAATGTAGGCAACAAATGAAAATGAAGAGGTAACGAAGAGAATATGATAAAGAGAAAATTGAGGAAGGCAAGGAACTAGGGTAAAAGAGCATCAACCGTTGATCACTTTTCTGATTAGATCAAACGTGAACGGTCGATACCCGACACTAGAGATAGTGGAAGAAATATAAAAACAGTGACACAAAAAAACAAACGGAGAGTTAATTTTAAAAGATTTTTTTGATTGGGTAAGTGAGAAATAACTAAGGTCGTGCTAGAATAAAACGTAAATTAGCTTTAACAGAATACAAAAGGTGCGAGGGAATACACATAAGGCACGATATTTTTGTGCTTGAGCAGGTTTTTTTGTTTTTTTTATAATTTGCGTGCGCCAAAGAGGATATGCATACTCTTATACTATTATTACAGGACACGGGCGTTGTGAAGAAGAGAGAGAGAGAAAAAATAAGTAAGTTTCTGTAAACTCCAAGGTTGGCGTCCAGATAACTGGGGAGCTTGTTTGTTTTACTTTGGTCATTGCTCATGATTCACAGTATTTTTGTCCGTCCTCCTGATGTCATCTTCACGATCAAGTTGTATTTTCAGTCATATGACTACCCTACTTTTTTTTATAATTTCCACGTGCTAAAGGGGATATGAGTACCCTTATACTAATTTTTTAGAACACGGGCGTTTTTTGTGGAAAGGGTAAGAGACAGAGAGAAAGACAGATTGGTGTAGTTGGTTTGAAACTCAGGTGGTAGATAAGTTTCAGTGAACTCCAAGGGTGGCTGTCTAGATAACTGGGAAGTATTTTGTTTATTTTAGGCTATTATTGTCGTTGCTTATGTTTCACAATATTTTTTTCCATCCTCTTGATGTCATTATCACGATCAAGTTACATTTTAGCCATATGACCACCCTACTGCCAGTGTCATGCCTTCTCAGTCGTTCACAGACTTTCAGAGAGTGTATACGTGTTTCGGTTTCTCATTTAAAATCGGTTTGATTTGAAGTGCAGAGTTAGACAGTGTTATTTCAAGTGGCGAGTTAGCCTAGAGGTAGTGGTGGTGAACCGTCAACCCAGGGACCTCGGTTCAATCCCGAACTGGGAAATATTAAATTGTGGACTTTTTTTTTCATTTAATAAAAATAAGCGAAAACCAAATAAACAAAAACAGATATCAGGCGATGGAGAGTGAGCGGTCCGCGCTCCCATTGGCGGGACCAGCTGGTGGGGTGACTGCATCAGCCGATGCAGTGCAGAAAGGCCACCCAGCAACAGTGGCAACCGCAAGTAAGGGGAAAAGGAGAAGGAAGTTCAAACCTTCTCCCAACCTTGTAAAGCGTCCCTCCACATCAGCTTCAGCTGAACAGCTGCCAGGTGGAGTGAGGGAAGGGGCGCAATAGCAATAGCAGCAGAAAAAAAGCGACAGAGGTCCGATGACGATGTCGAGTGAGCATACATCTCCGACGGTGGGGAAGGCCACTACGTTGGAGATGCGAACAATAGCTTCGGAGTTCTGGCGTCCTCCGAATCGGATGATGAAGAAGAAGAAGTCGAGAGTCTGACTAGAAGCATCAGGCAGCTCGAACAAAGGGTGCGTGCCATAAAGGCCAAGCAAATGTCTAGAAGGGAGAGGGAGCGACAACAGGAGCTCCAGCGCGCTCAACAACAACAACTACTACAGCAGCAGCCGCCAGAAAGCAAATGGCAACAGCCAATACAGCCGCAAATACTGCAGCAGAAGCAACAGCAACAACAACAGCTGAAAAAACAACAGCAATTACTACAGCAGCAGAAAACGCAGCAGCAGCAACAGCAGCAGCAGAAACAACAGCAGCAGAAACAATAGCAGCAGAAACAGCAGCAGCAGCAGAACAAACAGCAACAACAACCGCAGCAGAACCAACAGCAACCGAAGACGATGGCAAAAGCGAGGGTACCACCAATCAACACCTACAAGATTGAGCTTATGGACACTATTAAACTATGTAAGTCGGCCACATCGTCGGTACAGACAATTTTTCTATTAAACGCTTAAATGAAGACAGGCACGCTATCCACTGTAATACAGTGGAACAATATAAAAAAATTAAAGATCTGTTAAAGGACACAACGACGGAGTTCTTCTCCTTCACCCCGAAGGGGGAAAAGCAGCAAACAATGCTGCTGAGGGGGACAGACCCGTCTACTGATCCGGAGACGCTCCTTGCGCTGCTTAAGGAGAAAGAGTGCAACGAGCTCGAATTTGTAGGGGTCAAACCATTCACCACAGCTAAGGCAAAAAGGGAGAAGCGGAAACTCCCGTTCTTCCTAGTTCAGCTTTCACCCAATAGCAAGCTGGATGGTCTAAGGAGTATTAAAGTCCTAGACTACCAGGTTGTCGCATGGGAAAAATTAAGAAGGAGCGAAAACATTTTACAATGTGTTCGCTGCCAAAGGTTTGGGCACGCCGCGTCGAACTGCGAAATGCAGCCTCGATGTGTTAAGTGTGGAAAGGACCACAAAGCAGAGGAATGCACTCTGGGTAAGGATGGAGTGGCAGATAAGAGCCAGCTCTCGTGTGCTTTATGCAGGAACTCGGGACACACCGCAAACTATCGGGGTTGTCCTAAGTTCCAGTACATTAAGAAAGTAAATCTAGTTCGCCAGGATAAGGTCGTAGTGAAACGTCCACCTGCTCCAATTCAAACACAATCCGTCACTCCCCAAGTGACCTACGCCCAAATGGCGGCAGGTCGGGGAAATGCGAAACAGAAAAGACCGAAGGATGTTTCTCAGGCCCCAGCGCTTAGAGCACCGGAGGCTCAAACTGACTTGCTGGCCATCTTGCTCTCTATCCAAGGGAAGATGGAGCAGCTTCAACGTCAGGTACAGGAGCAGGCGAAGCGGGTGGACCAGATCTACGCACTTCTGCGGGCCTAACGCACCTCCAATCGTAATGGGTACCAACATAGAGGAGAAACAATCGAAGATCCTTGCGGTGAATGTGAATTCACTGATTAGGATCGAGCGAAGAGCCGTATTGTTTAAGTTGCCAGAAGACCAAACCCCTGATGTGCTTATGGTTAGCGAAACAAAGCTATCCCAGAAGCACAAATCGGAGGAGAATTATTTCATCATGGCCGGAGATCTTAACGCCAAACCTAGAGATTGAGGAAATAACACACCAAATCCTAGAGGGAACCTACTATTCAATTGGTGGGGCCGGCACAGAGTCGAGTATAAACTTGATTTGAAAGCTACAGATAGTCCATCGTTTCCCAGAAGCGGCTCCTATCTGGATCTTATGCTGTTCGACGTACGGTTACAACTGACCGACATGGACCGACAAACTATAAACTGCCTGCACACATTTGTGTATGACAGTGACCATTGCGGACTCAGTGCTGTAACAACGATTCCCAACGAAATTGCGGAGTTGGAGGAGTTTGTCCAAACGTACTTCTACAATTATAGTAGGACACGTTGGCCTTGCTTCTCTAGAGTTTTGACAAGAGCACTCTCCTCGAACTCGCTCTACCCACCGTCCAATAGGAATCCGTCAAACGAGGAGATTGACTGGTACCTAAAACAAATGGACGAGACAATTAAAAGAACTATGGACAATACGATACCTCGGTATCAACATACTAACAACGCAGACATATTATATAATGCAACAATTGACGCACTATCCCAACACAAAAGTAGACTGCTGTCGAGACTAAAAACCTTGTACAGACAGTTTACTGACAGACAAAACTCGGAGGTTAGGACACTGAAGTCGTTGATTAAAAACCTCCAGAAGTTAATTAGAGAAAACTACAGACTTTCTGTAAATTTGCATTGGAACAACAAAATTCGGGCTGTAAAATCCAACAACCCGAGTATGTTCACGCAAATAAATAAAATATTTCAGAGGAATAATCAAAACGACCTTCCGTGTCTTAAGATCCCCCGAACGACGAACAATGGACAAATACTAATAACAGAAGGTATAGATCCAGATAACGCAGTAGAGGACGACAACTTCTTTGTGATCGAGGATCCACAGGAGAAGGTAGGGGTTATAGGGGCGACTTTCTACGAAGTGTACAAGGTGAATGATACCATTTACTCGAACCACGACCTGGAAAATCGCGTGCTTGCGCACAACTTCTACCTTCGAAATGATATTGAGCACTGGCGATCCGAGAACATAGGTTTTCCCGAGTTCAATGACGATAACATGGTAAATAATGTCATCGCCGATGAAAGGGTACATCCCCCGTTCATATCGATGGTGGAGCTCCAAGCGATCTTCGACTCATTGAGGAGGAAGAAATCTGCGAGAATCGATGGAGTATCGAACATTGTGCTTCGACATCTCCCTCTAGAAGCGGTGGACATTTACACCACTCTGTTTAACAATGCGCTGAATAATGCACATTATCCAGCGCATTGGAAAACAGCAGTGATACAACCCATCCCCAAAAGGGGTAAGGACACTTCCAATCCGGCAAATCTCCGGTCGATAAGTCTCCTTCCGAACATCAGCAAGGTAATCGAAAAAGTGATCAATAGAGCCCTGCTTAAGTGGACTGAGAACAGTAATATAATTCCGGATAACCAATTCGGTTTTAAGGCGGGGAATGACGCAATACATGCCGCGACTAAACTGGTATCGGATATCCAATGGAGCAAAAGCAAAAAACAGTGCACGGGTGCCTGCCTGATTGACTTGGAGAAGGCCTTCGACACCGTATGGTTATAGGGACTCTTCTACAAGCTAAAAGGCTGGGCATAAGCAAACCACTGCTGTACATACTTCATAACATGTTCACCAGTAGACAGATCATTGTCAAAAATGGCCATGTGACTTCTGCTGGAACATTTCAAATTAAAAATGGTCTGCAACAAGGTGCGGTTAATTCACCGATCCTTTTCATCATTTACACGAGCGATCTCATAGGATCACTTCACCATGCCATAGCGTACGCAGACGACTTACAGATCAGGACGAAAAATCGAGGTCATTGCAATTCTCTTGCAACGTGACTTCGATAAGATTCAGCGATATTGCGATGTGAAGATCAACTTCCAGAAATCGGAAACCATTCTTTTAGGACGCCGTTGTCTGGTGCCTCTAGGGATACCAGAAAGAATTGGCGAAAGTTCTCAATCGTAGGACCGCACGGACAGCCACTTGCGAGTCGAATTGTAGTCAGATACCTGGGGCTCTGGTTAGACCAATATCTATATTTTAACAAACATATAGATGCTGCTCTGGCCAGAGCCAAAGGTGCTTTTGCCCTTACAAAGAGGTTTTTTTTTACTCGATGTAAGGGTAAAGGTAATCTGCTACATGGCCCTCATCCGGCCCATGCTCGTATATGGATACCCCGTGTGGTTCAACGTGGGAGCAAGCTTGTTGGAAAAGATTCAGGTGTTTGAGAGGGCTTGCCTTCATTTATACAGAACACCGGAGTCCCAGTACATACAATTCTATCCCAATGAGGTCCTATACAACAGGGCGAATCTAATAAGAGTGGATAATTTCATTATCAAGCTGATTCAAAGGCACATTGCAAGAGCAATGAGGTCGACGAACAACCTGATCTCTGAGGCTTATTACCCCAGTTATGAGTATCACGAGAGAGTGCGCCTTAACGGCTTTGTTCCCCCAGAGGCGTTCCTCTATTTTGATGAGAAAAGTCTGATCCAGGACAGATTGGCACTGCCGTTAATCTTTCACGTTGCTCGAACAGATGTGGATAGGCGACTCAATCACGACAGAGACGTTTCACACGGTAGTGTGGAGCGTCTCCGGCTTAGTAGGGCGGTATCGGGTCGCGATATTTATGACGTACAACTTCAGTACGGTCATTTCTGGTGGCTAGCCGAAAGAGAGGAAACTCCTTCGTCATTTCCCCTTAATCCAGTTGGCTGTTCTTGCCTATGGCTGACTTACATAGTTTAGGTTTAGGTATTTTAGATATATTGTGCATAGGTAAAAAAAAAAAAAAATTTATCACAGCACTTGAATAAAATAAAAAAAGATCAGCACTTGAAAAAAAGAAAAAGAAAAAAGTACGTATATAATTACGTAAGGTAGAGTAAGATAGATTAAGGTAGAATAAGATATTTTAAGATTTATTTTAAATTAGTTTATAAGTTTTATACATAAGAACATTAAAAAAAAAGTTAATATACTAAGTTTTTTCCATTGATTAAACATTTTTCTTAGTTGTGATAATTAATAGAATAATAAAATAAATAAATAAAGAATCTTGGCCCGCATAGGGCCAGTAAGTTAGAATAAGAATAGTTAAGTTAGTTAAGCTAGTTTTAAGAAATTTTTTTGTCTAGCTATAAGTTAATGAATTGCCCAATAAAAATGTATTAAAAATGATATGAATGAAAAAATGTTATGCCTTCACAGTAGAGTTGACTTAGCTTTCGCATGTGATCGACTTTTTTATTTATTTCATGTGAAATAAATAGATGATTCTTGACATCAGGATTCGAACCGTGAACCAACAGCGTGACAAGCGATGATGTTACCACTACATACTGCCAGTGTTATGCCTTCGCAGTAGAGTTGACTTTGCTTTCGCAATTGATCGACTGTTTTTTTTATTTATTTCATGCGAAATAAATAGATAATTCTTGACATCAGGGTTTGAATTGTGAACCAACAGCCAGACAAGCGATGATGTTACCACTACACCACGACTACCCTTACACAGGTGGTGTGAGTGGAGGGAAGAAAAAAACCAGCCCCGTCCGACGAGTTACGCCGTGCAACCGCGTGCATGCCACCGTCCCTTTCTTCCGCGCCTAAGATGCCTCAGTGGCCTGTCCCTAGTTCATAACACTATACTTAATGAACCAAGTAGACAACACAGCAGAAATAGATGGGTATTCGACGCATCAAGCACAGCTGCTATCTGGAATTGTTGAAAATTTTCAAGAAATACTCGTAGACGGAAGGCACGCTTTCTTTTTCAGAGCCAAAATTGATAGCATAATTTTATACAGGTGCTATGCTCCGCCAAGTATGCCAATCGACGAGTTCGAAAACTTTCTGGGCAGACTTACCTGCCTTGTGGTAATAGCTGGCAACTTCAACGCGTGGTCTGTGGAGTGGGGTAGCCAAAGGACGAATAGGAGAGTAACTATCCTATTGGAGGCCTTTGCAACTCTAGATGTAATACTTGTCAACAGCGGGAATGAAAACACGTTTAGTACAAATGGTATAGAACAGATGAGCAGAAGTCTCAATGAACTGTGCAACGAAGTTGACCAAAACCCATGGGGGATGGCGTATCAGGTGGCAATGAAGAAACTAAAGAGCTTCCAGGCTACAGCTACCACGTGCCCAAAGTTGCTGGAAAACATCTGGTTTATTTCCAAGACGTCAGGAGACCCCAGTAGAGGACTATATACCAGAAGAAACGTGCCCGATTCCTGTAGTCACCGCAAAATAAGTAGTCGCAGCAACCAACAGATTCGGAGATAAAAAAGCACCGTAGTTGGATGGCATACCCGACATTGCCCTCAAAGCTGCAATAAGAACTCGACCGAACATGTTTGCGAATATGTATAACTCATTCGCTACGAGATGGAAGAAGCAAAAACTGGTACTGATCCCCAAAGGAAGCAAGACATCTGGACTTCCATTGTCATTTTGCCCCCTCTGTATGCTAGACACGGCTGTCATTACCAATAGGCTGGAAGTAGCCATCGAAAACGCGGATGGACTAGCAGAGCATCAGTACGGTTTCCGAAGGTCACGTTCGACAATAGATGCAATCCATCGTAAACACAGCGAATAAAGCCATAGAATGCAGAATATGGAGAGGCGGTGCTAAACAGTATTTTGCAGTAATCACACTTAATATTCGAAATGCATTTAACTCCGCAAACCACATACTGGAAGCTCTTCGAAATGGGAGGGTACAAACATACATCTTGAAGATAGTGACGGATTACTTCAGACAAAGGATCCTGACATATGTATATCACAGATGATAGTCTCAAGGAGTATACTGTGACAGGAGGGGTACCGCAGGGATCTGTGTTGTGCCCACTCCTCTGGAATATTATGTCTGATGAGATACTCAACATACCTTTACCAGAAGAAGCTAAGATTGTGGGATTCGCCAATGATGTTGCGATAGTCGTGGTCGCCAAGCTACTGGAAGAAGTGATTCAACTAAGCAATTATACAGTCGGGATAGTTTAACGCTGGCTGCAATCTGTTGGTCTAGAGCTCACAGAACATAAAACAGAAGCGGTACTAAGCAGTAGCCGAAAGAAGGGAGAAACAATCACTGTTACGATAGGAGGACTCCAGTTACATTGAAGCACGCCATCAAATACCTAGGCGTCATGATTGATACAAGGCTTTCCTTTAATGAAAACCTGGAATATGTTAGTGAAAAGGTCTCAAGAGTAAATAATGCACTAATACGCATCATGCTAAATCATGCGGGACCAAGGTACAGCCGACGCTGGCTCTTAGCCAGAGTAGTGACATCCGTGATACTCTACGGGGCACCAATATGAGCTGAAGCCATAAAAGTTAAATCATATAGGCGTAAAATTGAATGGACATATCGACTCTGCGCAATTAGAGTATGCAGTGTATTTCGCACAATATCGAAAGAGGCAGCCTATGCTATCGCAGGATTACTCCCAATTGACATACTGGCTGAATCGCAAAAACATATAAAACTAAGAACCAGGAGCCTGTGTTAATCAACAACGAAGCGAACCCTTTAGAGAGAGCAATCAGCATGGAAAAATGACAACAACGATGGAGCGCATCAAGTAAAGGTCGATGGACCTATCGTCTTATACCGCTTCTTGAGATATGGACAAGATGGAAACATGGTGCAGTTGATTTCTATACACAGCAACTACTAAATGGGCATGGATGTTTTCGAGTGTATCTTCACAGCTTTAAGCATGACAATTCCCCCTTTTGTCCGTACTGCATCCAAACGGCGGAAGATGCGAAGCATATATTCTTCCACTGTCCGTCATTCGAAACCGAGAGGAAAACACTGAGGTATACACTGGGAGAAATACCAACCCCCGAGAATATAGTGCAATACATAACACTACTCGTATCACAGGAGATGTGGAGTGCTGTAAGTGACTTTGCAAAAGAAATCATGATACAATTTGAACGAGAAAGGCGCCTGATTGAAGAAAACTCTACAAGAATATGAACACACAGCCAATATAAAATGATAGGCAAGGAAAGCCGGAATCCCCCCTGTGAAGAAATGCTTAATGGCGGTACTGCAGAGAACAGGGAAGAGGAGGGAAGGTGGTTTTAGTCGGTATGCTGTTCAACCGGCTATTTCTAAAGTATATTTTGAAATTCTATATAAGTATAATAAAAAAAAAAAACGCTGATGCTGCATACAGACTACATACTGAACATAATGGCAATGAAAGATACTCGAATCCCAAAGCGCATAGCTTTATGCGCCCTTCAGAGGAAGGTCTTGTGGTTTGAGAAATGAGGCGAGCTTGCAGAATATGCACGAATAACATGGAAGACGTGAGATCGTCAACCCATAGACAAACATACAGCCACCTAAATTATAATTTGCAGCAAAGAAACTATCTATCTGCAATCTTTCACATAGAAAGGATATAATGCACTTCATGGGAACATGCCCAATTCTTAAGGAGTATAGAAGAGCTTTTTTCAATAAAAACGCACTCACTAGGGACGAAATTATAGAAATTTTAAACGAATCGAACTGGAATATTTTATATGAATTTTGTAAAACGAAAGTACAATTAATTACTATTATTAAAATTATGCGTAGTTGTCTATCTGGCCGACGGACTAAATCCAAGCCTTTCGATTAAATTATAAAATTTTACTTGTTATACTGAAATAAAAATTATTCTACCGCTACGAATACTACTAAAATCTGTACTTGCTGCTCAACGGTATTAAATGTTGGCGAAGTTTGCGTAGCTTGTTCGAACTTGGTTCCCAATTTTTCAGTGTATCATTATAGGTAGTTTTATTTTGCTCGCAACACTCGTAGTTCACATTGTATCTGCTCTGCTTATAGTCGATCAGTTCATTCATATTTTGACTCTGCTGCTATGTAAGTCCGTTTTCTAGTTACTGTTTTTCCATTTTTAATTTTAATTTGGCTCCCACGAGTGTAGGGGAAGATAGAGTGTAGAGGAAGATAGGTCCATCACATAATAGCCCCCGATAAGATGGCAAGGCATTTATTGCAAGCAAAAGTCACATGCACAAATTACACAAAATTATCAGGTATTTCAAAACCGATTGATACCGAAATTAATAGCGATATAGTCCTCAGTAAAACAAACATCATGCAAGAAGAATCGTCGAGATTGGCGAATTTGTGCTCAAGCTACAGGGAACGAAAGAAATTCAGTTAAAAACGGTTAATCTGATTGCCACCAAGACCAATAGGTCTCGAAAACTACCTCATGCAAGCACGCTGCAAGTAGAATTATTCAAATTGGTGCAATTTCCCAGAAGTTATCGTAAATAAAACCACGAAAGTCAATGCCACACGATACGGAAAATCAATTTTTTTTCTTGACATCTTGAGTATACGATTACTACCGTTAGAATATTAATTAGGCTTTATCTAAGGTGCAATATTTTGACGCAATCACTATATTTCCATTTCCCTAGAAGACGAAAGTCAAAATACAAATTCGTAATGCACGACTCCGTTCCCAAAATCCTGCAGGATTGCCGCGGACTAATTTGAAAAAGTCCCATAGATGTTTCAAGGAGCAAAAACTAGTGAAAAATAATGGTTGGGTTAGGTTAAAGTGAGTACACATCCGATTCAGATTTTAGTTCGCTTTTTTTAGACGGTTGGCAGCGGTGCGACTCCGGTTCTTCTTCCGGTTTTATGTTGCCATCTTGCTCTTTTGGCAACGGTATTAAATGTTGGCGAAGTTTGCGAAGTTTGCGTAGTTTGCTCGAACTTGGCCCAAATGTTTCATTATCATTATGGTAGCTTTATTTTGCTCGCAAGATTCATAGTGCACCTTATATCTGCTCTGCTTATAGTCGATCAGTTCATACATTTTTTGGCCGAGTGCACTCACTGCCTTGTAGATTGATGATCGAGGCGGGAGCTAGTCCTTTATCACTGCTGCAAAAGGTGGTCCTATTGTGATTTCCTCTAATTAGAGCTCATCCATGATACCGGATTTTATGATGAATATGATCCTTTGGGAGCGCTGCCAGATATTTCTTCTGCTTTGAGGTAGAAGTTACGTAGAAGAAACGATGACGTGTTTTGATAAGACAGTCACAGTGGCAAAGTAAGTGTTCTGCTGATTCTTCATCTTCGTTCCACATTCTCCATACGTCGCCTTGTGCTATTCGCATGGCCATGAGGTGTTTTCTAACTCCGCAAAGTCCCGTTAAGAAACCTGTGACCAAGCGAATCTGACTCTTACTTAGTTGTAAGATTTGTTTCGGTCTTAAGTGGGAAGCATTTGGTAAGAACTTTTTGGCCTGACTGTTACCTTCAGTTTTCATCCAGTAATGATGCGCTTTTTCTCTGAGCCAGTTTTTGATACTGCTTTTTGCAGTTCTGTTAGGTATTCCACAGAATGGTCTTGGCATCATGAAGTTTGATGCGGATCCTTTTCTAGCTAGTTCTTTTCTATTACCTTCATAACCGCTGTGGCCAGGTACCCAAATGAGATGAACTCTGTTTGTGCTGGCCAATGTTATGAGCAATTGAAAGCAATCCCATACTAGTTTTGAGATAATTTCATATGCCTTAATTGCCAGCAACGCGACTTTGCTATCTGAGAGAATATAAATGTTCTTGTTGGTTCTGTTTATGTTCTCCCGGACGCACAGCTCTATTGCATGTATTTCGGTTTAAAATACTGAGCTACTTTTATCCATACTTGCGTATAGGAGAGTATTCGTGCTCAGTCCATATACTCCCATCCAAAACCCTTCATCTGATTTGGATCCATCTGTGTACCATACATGAGAATCTCTTGTAAATATAGGTTTATTCTGTTACTCGTACTTCTATCTGGCAATGTTACCTTGAAGTTGTAACTGAAGTTGAATTTCGGTAGACATTTGTTTGTTATACTTATTTCAAGTAGTGAATTCTTTTTGATTTCTTGTACAAGGTCAGAATGAATAGATCTTGTATTCAATTCATCCTCTGTGATGATCATATCGACATTAACCATAGCTTCTTTCATGATATAAAGATGAAGTGGTTGCAGATTTAGGATGACTTCTAGCGCTGCTGTGGGAATAGTTCTCATGGCTCCTGTAGCACACACACAAGGTAGCTTTGCAATTTATTGAGCCTGTCTTGTGTGGACCTTTGTTTGGTTATTTGCTACAATACGGATGCTGCGTATGTGACAATAGGTCTCGCTCCATAAAGACATTTTGGGATTTAGTCCCAAGTTCTTGCCAAGAGACTTCTGCTGGTCCATCATTGTCGAATATTGTCAGCAGTTCATTGACTACGATGGAACATAGTAAAGGGGAGAGAGCTCCTCCTTGAGGACGTCTTTTTGCAGCAGTGGTGCTGAGTTTATGGCTGCGTAGTGTGGTTTTTATTTTCCTGTCTTCTTGCATACCTTTTATCCATTTACATGCAGTATTGTCTATTCCTATGTTTTGGATACAATTGTATATCTGGGAGTGTTCGGTGTTGTCAAAGGCACCCTCGATATGGAGAAAACAACCTAGCGTTATTTCTTTGTCTCCAAGGGATTTATCAATTCTTGATGTGAGCCTCTGAAGAGCATGGGTAGTTGATTTCCCAGGTTGATAACCATATTGATTTTTATGAAGCGGATTCATATGAAGGGCTCCATCTCTATCTCTCTATATATCTATCTAGAATTTTCTCCATCGTCTTGAGGAAGAAGGAGGTGAGGTTTATCGGTCGATATGATTTTGGTAGATCTGTTGGTCTGCGAACTACCTTATGTATATATGTATTTTACGGTGACCTCTTTCCATTTATTTGGTATATAACCCCACGCATAACTAGTTCTGAAGATTTTGAACAGTATTGGTATTATGAGAGGGGTACCCTTTTGCAGGAGTGCTGGAAATATACCGTCATCTCCTGGGGCTTTGGAAGGTTGGAATGAGTGTATTGCCTATCTTATTTTACCTTCATGAAAAATTTCCTTAGCTCTATTCGAATCTTCTCTGGTTGGTCTATTGATCATTACCTGATGAAGATCATCTGAGGAGATAGGAGCAAGGAAGGGTCCTGAGAAGTGCATTTCGACTAAAAGTTCTACCGTCTCGAGCATTGTCCTGTTGAAAAATGAATCTGCAAGTGTCACCAAAAAGCTCCAGCGCAGAGGCTCTAATACATTTTCCAGAACCCGTAGGTAAACTTTTGCAGTGACTTTCGATTCTGGGAAGACCATTCTACTTTTTCATCTCGAAAAAGCATCCGCAGACCATCACACCTTCAGTTTTGGGGCGCATTCGTAAGATGCATTCAGAGCTCAGTCTTTCCTTTGGTTCTCTTCGCGCAAGTATCCTCCCACCTCCAATATGCGGCTTAAACTTTGATTCGTCGGAAAAGATAACACTGCTCCGCATATCTTGAGTCCAATTAAGATGCTCTTGAGCCCAGAGCAATCGTTTTTCTCTGGCTCTTTTTGGAAAATCCGGCTTCAGTACTGGCTTGAGTGCTCTAAGTCCAGCTTTCACGACCCTTTTCCTCACTGAGCTTAACGAAATTATTTTTTCTGTAGCTCGACACAGATCGTTTTAAGATCCACCTAAGTCTTGAACCGATGCCGACGACTGTACAGCACCAAAAAACGATCTTTCACAGGGGTCGTCTTATTTGTCCTCCCTGAGCCTTTCTTTCTGGTGGTAGTCCCGGTCTCACGATATTTTTTTACATTCCATGCCATAGTTTTTTGAGAAACATATAATCTTCTAGAAATTTCACGTGTTGTCAATTTGAGACGTGACAGACACAAAATAATGGCTTTGCACTCCGAACTGATTTTTCCCATTTTTTTCACTAAATCACTTCGGTTCGTTTCGGACTGCTATCACGAGCTAAATGCACCTCTTATTCGTAATAGCAACGACTTTTATGCACTATTTGAACGACATTTTGTCACCTAGTGCAAAAAAACCCCGTAACTCTCATAAATTCCAAGAACTGTGCTCGAAAAGAGTAATAAAATGTTTGACCAAAATTTTTCGAACGGCAGTGTATGTAAGTATTACCATCTTGATGAAGGACATTGGCAAAGGGAATTTCCCTTTCTCAATGTTCCGAAAGCAATATAGATAATGACAAAGGACGACCGATATGACAAAGAGGGAGACAGAGAAAAATAGATGGACGAAGACAGAATGAAAATGAAGAGGTAACGAAAAAGACTAGGATGAAGAGAAAAAAAAGGATGAAGTGAAGAAATTGGGGCAAAAGAGCATGGATCGCTGATCGCTTTTCTGATTAAATCAAAAGTGAAAGGTCGATGCCCCGACTCCACAGATAGCAAAGAAAAAGTACAAAGACAGTGGCATACAAAAAACAAGAGCGAAGGAAATTTGAGATTTTTTTTTTTAGGGAATTAGTTAAAACTTAATCTATTTTTTTTTAAATATTTTTAAATTGTGTAAAGTTAAGGCTCGGGTGAGAAATATTTCTGCATTTAGCATATTTTTGTGTTTTTCTTTTGCCCGCGATAATTACGCTGGAACTACAATAAAGTGGAGCTCATCCTGTGCTGCCGGCAGGACAACGTGGGACAAAAAAAAAAAAAAACCTGAGTAAATAAATTTTTTTGATTAAGATTTTTTTTTTTGCAATCTCTATATATTTCTTGATTAGGATAGTTTGGTTTTGATTTAGATTTTAGATTAATTGTGTTTTTCTGATAGAACTACATTTGTAGCTATATATTCTAAAAAAAATTACAAGCATTAATTCAATTACTATATAACTCATGATAGTAAGCATTCTAAAATAATGACGTGGGAGTAGAATCTTTGTGCGATGATGGTATGTGGGGGAATGGGAAGGCCGTCCTTTCGCTGACCATGCACGACAATGACCTAACAGAACGACTACACTGACGTGATAAAGACCGGAAATGACAACTGGACGTACGTAACATACCGAACATCAGACAGTAGTGGCTGGATTGAGGCATTAGCGGCCATCTCCAATGAATATTGGCCAAGGTGATGGCGAAGTTTGTGTCACCCAGACACAAGGGTGGGTTAGCCATGCTGGTTTCATCAACACCAGGCACGTCTCTGGGACGAGACGATCCCACATCTTGGAGTGACTAGGGGATACAGATGCCGTAGTACATTGCTGGAATAGGATAGTTATAAGTTAGTTGGAGTATAGGTTATGGCTTATATTAAGTTTTAGAGTAGGTTAGGTTTGCTCATGACATACTCTCCTTGCTCCGGGATATGGGCACAAGCCCTTGAGCTTTTCTACTTCTCCTGTATTCCTTCCTCTTTTTTTTTAAGTCCGTCCGTGATCTAGTTAGGTTAGCTTCTTTTCTTTTCTAGTAGGTTCTTTTTTGTAAGCATATGGCATGATTTTTTTTGTGTTGCGCAGGTGATGTGAGAATGACGGGAGACAAGAACCAGCCCCGTCCGACGAGTTAAGCCGTCCAACCGCGTGCGTGCTACCATCCCGTTCATCCAAACTGAAGATGCCTCCGTGGCCTGCCCCTGGCTCATAACAATGGCGCCCAACGTAATCGAACGCCGGATTGCGACTCCAAGGGGACGATTTCCACTCTTTGAAAGTCGTCACCTTGGATTCATATCAATCAGCCTCTTTCGCGAATTAGTTTATTTTCAGCCTTCATAATCAATTTTACTTTCCTGTCTTACTTTCGGTTCAAGGGCTGCTCAAATTATTTGTTTCATCATAGACCAAAGACAGCTGTCTAATCTTCAGGTCAAAAGCCAGTCTTCAGGTGTAGGAAGAAACAAAGAGTAGGATAGGATGGAAAGGCCTAATGCAATGCTGGCGTTAGCATTGGTCTTAAAGCTCTTTCCGTGTTGGAGTCGGAGAAAGTCCTAGTCAGCCAGCTGTTGGAGTTTACTTGATGGCTAGTTGTGGTAAGGATAGGAGGGATTTATGACAACACTAGTCGAGTCCCAGAGATCCATCCACAAGTAGACGGAAACATATAACATACAATAGACTTGATGACGAACAATAATGAGGTTGATTAGTCAACGGAATGGTTACTGGAGAACCTGACTATGAATCCACATACCATGGCACAATATTAGAAAATTTCAATTTCGAAAGGCCATAAAGGCATTAAGGATTATTTTTTTTAGTTTAAGTGCTTTTTAGTTTAAGTGAAACCAGCTAAGTAGGCAATTAACTGGTTTGTTATTCTTTTCATTGGATTTTCTTTAATTAGCTATATTTTATTTTTCTCTTAGCTTTTTATTTTTCTTTTGAATTTATTATATTTTTTTTAAGCGTTTTGAACTTATAGTAGCTAGTTTAAGTATTTAAGGTTTTTTTTAATTTCTGAATTCCCTTATGTGAATAGTATAGCGAGATCTTTATTTTGAATTAATTGGTATCTTCACTACACCTATCTTAAGAATTCTTTTTGATTTCGTTGTTTTTGTTCTTTTTGAATTTTTTTATTGCAGTTTGGTGAATTTTTGCTTTTTTTTATTTTGTTTAATTTGTAAGGAGGTTTGAACGCTCAAATCATGGCAGATAGGGGTAAAGAACAGGGCGCAGTTCCTTAGGGTACCTCGTTTCAGTGTGCGGAAGGGAGTGAACGTAGGTTTACTCGGCAAATGGCACACAGACAAGGACAGGACCAAATGACAAACCAGGCCGACAGACGCCGTGCTACAACCAGGCAGACTTCTACTCCGCCGGGGATCCCAGGGGAAGACAGAAACAGTAGCCGACAAGAACGTTTCAGCCTAGCACCTCAGATGAAAGAGATAGAAAACGTGGCAGGGGCAGCCGGTATTGAAGGCCTACGATAAGAACGGAACGACACGGAATTCAATCTACCCACTCTAAAAGAAGAAGACTGGAGAATGTCTAGTATGTTCAAAGAAGTGATTTCGTCCGCTGTTCAGAAAAGCGAGAGGCAGATAATGTCGGTCTTCGCAAAGAGTATGAGCAAAGTATTGGCCAATATGGGCCTGCTACAAAATAAGATATGCGACCTGGAGAGAGGAGCTATTCAGCAGACGGAACCGCCACGGCAAACAGACAGGCAAGCTCCACGACTGACAGACGGACAAGCTTTTAGTCAGACGGATAGACAAACACACCGACCAACAGATCCGTTTGACATTAGCTACTTGGCGCGAATGGAGTCTCTGTCATTAAATAGGCCTAGTTCCGTACCTAGCCAAGAGAGGAGACGTTAACCAAATGTAGCCCCAAGTCAAGGAAAGCCGATAGAAGTGTATAATTGGGTGGTTTAGTTTGATGGCTCATCGAATTCGATGTCTGTAGAAAGTTGCCAATTTCCTATAGAGACTCTGCGAAGAAAATATAGGTTGTCAGAAGAGCAGCTTTTCACCAACTTCCGCACTTGGTGTCAGGGCCTGCGGAAAAGTGGTACTGGGAATATATGCAGGAAAATGAGGGCAATAAGCTGATCAACTATTTTGATTTGAAGATGGAACTGGTGAGCCAGTTCAAACACAAACAACGAGACCACGAAATCCTAAGGACAATAATGGACAGAAGACAGCAACCCCATGAAACGTTTGACAACTTCTATAACGGCATAGGAACTTTGACCTTACAAATGAAAAGACCTCCGTGGCCTGCCCCTGGCTCACAACAACCTGTTAGGCCTTTTACCTGGTCCTTGTATATATATGGCTCCTGGATAAAAGACACGTCAAGGTCATCCTTATGAAAACTATGACTTTAAACCGCCGAGGCGGCTTTTGCGTGCTGTAGATTTATTTGAATGCACCTAATACCCATTGACTTAGATTAATCCTGGGAAATGCTAGCAGGATTGCTAGCATTTATTGCTTGTTTAGCCGAGGAGTTGGCTTCTGACGCTTTTGGCGTTAAGATCCTGTCTTCTGATGCCTTGGGCCTGAGCTTTGTTTTCCTGACCCTTCGGTTGAGCTGCTAGTGTCAGTTTTATTTCATTTCATTTATTTATTGATTCTATGACATGATACTACAAGATTTAATATCTTATTATAAGCATCTATATACATTTTAACAAAATATTTAATTTTTTAAATTTAAATTGAAATAGCTTAAGTTTAAGTACTTATTATATATTTTAAGTGCAATTCGTTAAAAAATAGTAAGGTAAGATTTTATGTTGATAAGTGCAAAATATTTTCCTCTGAAATATGGCTGATGAGTTCGTTCTCTGCAGTTCGACTGAGAGAGCGTTCCACAGTCGAATTGCTGAGACGAAAAAGGACCGTTCTGCAACTAAATGTGTAATTCGCGGTAAAATTAACCGCAAACCCCTACGTGATTAAGCAAAGCGAATCATTTCGTTCAAATACTGTGGACACTCTTTGTATACCGTGATCGGATGTGTTTATTTTATTCTTGTTATAATATCGCTTTAAATCTAAAATTTTTGCTTTCTTCTACCTAATAAAATTTTAAAATGGTTACGACTCAGTGCCCTTCGTGCAACCACACGTTGATTGACAGTGATTTCTTAATTGCTAAAATTGAAGAACTACACATTTCGATGTCTTTATCAACGATTAGTGATAAACCACAAATGATTACGCGCTCTCAAACTCATAGCAATGCCAACGCACCCAGTCGTGCGTCCCTTGCTCTTATTAAAAACTCTAACTTGCGAAATAAATCCGTCGCAAAACAGATTGTTAACAGTCCACACACTCCCAAAGGTGTTCCTACTGAATCCAAGTCTGCCCCATCTGCTGCTACTGCTGTGTCTCCCATGTCCACTTTACATTTGGACTCAGATGCAAATTCAACTAACGTCTCTGGTCTCTGCCATCACTGTCGCTGCTACGAATGCTCAGACTCGTGTTAATACAGCTTCTACATCATCTCGCCCTACTGCTGGAAAAACAATCATCGGAACTAATAGCACTTCGTCTTTAGATGTACTAATGCATCTGAAATGGCTCCATTTGTCATCATTTAAACCTACTACAACACCTCAATCAGTTCTTCAACATGTTTCTTCTGTGTTTCACATTGATTTATCGGAAATTGCATGTTACAAACTGATAAAATCTGGGGCCGACGAATTGTCGCTGAAATTTGCAAATTTGAAATTGGGTGTTCCGGAGGACTTAATACATATTTTCCTCAACTCTAAATTGTGGCAGAAGGAAATTCGTGTTCGTGAATTTCCTTTCCATCAAAAAAACAACATGGATCTATGTACCTCCAATCAACCTCACTTAGTGCAAACTTCTCTACCTCCAGCTATCGACGTGTTGCCCGCTAATGTTTGAGGTCCTCTCTCTCTCTATTACCAAAAGTTAGGAGGAATGAGAACAAAAATAAATGATTTCTTCGTCGCCGTAGCTGACTGTTCATATGATGTTGTGGCCTTGTCGGAGACATGTTTGAATGAAAGCTTTTTTTCTGCTGAAATATTTACTGGTGAATTTGATGTATGCCGCAATGACCGATGCTCCATTCAAACTGGATTTGACAGAGGCGGAGGAGTTTTACTGGCAATTCGCTCGTGCTTTAAGAGCAGGCAAATTGCACTGCCGGTTTCATCTGGTAAGATCGAGCAAATTTGTGTATGCGTAGATTATTTTGTTTCCAAGCAAGTAAATCAAATTGAAATATATTTTTTTCTTTCTATATCCGACCTGAAACTAATAATGTAATTTATAATGCTCATATTTCTAGCATTAAGAAAATTGTTAATACTCTAGGCAGTAATTCTCTTGCAGTGGTATTAGGAGACTTTAATTTCTCTGATGTGAAATCCATTTTTCGTGATGATGAAAAATGTTTTATACCTTTTTAATGTTATCAAAAATTTTGAGTTTGAAGTAGTTGATAACATGTCTGCTATGAACTTGTACCAAGTAAATTCAGTTCGTAACTCAATGGGAAGAATTTTAGATTTAGTTTTTATTGATAAGGAGCTCGAAGTGTCTATTTCTGAAGCGGATTTTTCGCTATCAAATAATAGTGTCTTCCATAGAGCAATACATCTTTTGTTTAATTTATCAGTTTTAAACTCTTATATTTCTGATAACAGTATTTATGATATTGATTTTGGTTTTAAAAAGGGTGATTATGATTCTATTAACTCTTATTTATCTTCATTTGATTGGCAAGAAATTCTCGACACTTCGAACTTAGAGGCAGCCTATTCTACGTTTAGAAACATACTAGATTTATCGATTTCGCGGTATGTGCCGGTTAAACGGCGAAAACATTCTAAAAGGCCTGCCTGGTTTAATAAAAGTTTATCGAGATCAAAAAATGCAATGCTTAAAACTTACAAAAAGAGTAAATCCAAGATAGCTTTGCGAGGTAAATTTTGTCACCTTAGAAATGAATATGAATTTCTGATGAAATTTGTTTACAGGCAGTACATATGGTCTATTGAATCCAAAATTAAGCATGATTCCAGAACATTTTGGTCGTTTATTAATACTAAACGTAAATCGCTTGGTATCCCGTCCAACATGGTTTATAATGGCGTTTCTAGTGATAATTTGAAAGAAGTATCAAATTTCATTAATGAATCAATTGACTACAGTGCTATACCCTCTTGTAAAGAAATTACTGATTTGAGCTTGATATCCATAACTGAGGGTGGAGTTTTCTTGGAGTTGTCGAGTCTCTGTTCAAGTACGAGCGTTCCACCAGATAATTTCCCACCGCTATTTTTGAAACTATGCTAATCTAATATAGTGAAGCCGTTATGCATTATTTTCAATATTTCTTTGTGCCGTGTGGATCTCTAGATCACTGGAAAAGCGTGTTCATTACACCTATTTATAAATCTGGGCTGAAGAGAGCTGTGGAAAATTATAGACCAATAGCTAAGCTTCCTTTAATACCCAAAATATTCGAAGCTATTGTAAAAAATAAATTGTATGCAGCTGTACGTAATCACATCTCCGAACACCAACACGGGTTCGTGAACGGAAGGTCCACCACAACGAATTTGGTAATTTTCTCGAATTACTGCCTTCGAAATATGGAAATGCGTTCTCAAGTCGATGCGATTTATACTAATTTTGCTAAGGCATTCGATCGCGTTCAACACAATGTCCTGGTGAAGAAGTTGAAGTAAACAGTACGTTAAAATAGGTTCTGTACTCTCAATTGAAATTTCTAATTATTCTGTAGTACCACAAGGCAGTCATCTGGGCCCATTACTTTTTCTCTTATTCATCAATGATTTACCTTCATACATTACAAATTCAAACTGCCTCTTATATGCGGACGATTTGAAAATATTCAAGTCCGTAAAGTCAATGTCGTGTGTGCTAGAACTGCAATACGATCTTAATAACGTAAACGATAAAAATAACGAAATGGTGTATTGATAATGGCTTGAGTTTTAATATTGGTAAGTGTACAATTGTAACATTATCTAGAAGTAGGTCTCCTATAATGTATGATTATATGATTTTAAATTCGTACCTGAATAGGGTTACTAATCAAAAGGATTTAGGTGTTATATTTGATTCACAATTTACTTTTTCTGTTCATATTGATTACATTATATCCAAGGCTAATTCTATGATGGGTTTTGTGTCTCGAAACTCTAAAGACTTTCAAGATCCATATACAGTAAAGTCATTATACATTTCATTGATTCGTCCTATACTTGAGTACTGTTGTATAGTATGGAATCCCTACTATTACAACAGTGAGATTAGAATTGAAAGAATTCAAAAGCGGTTTACAAGATTTGCTCTCAGAAAGCTATATTGGGATAATAACAATATTCCCAATTATGAAGCCAGATGTGCTTTAATCAACCTTAAGCCTCTTAATAAGAGCAGGATTTATTATTCAGCTCCTTTTACTCATGATGTTTTAACTGCCAACATTGATTGTCCTGCTTTCATTGTTTAATGTTTATGTTCCGGCACTCAGTTTGCGTCCTAGAGATAATAATTTCTTGTATGTTTCCAGACATAGAACTAATTATGGTGAAAATGATCCAATTAGTGTTGCCTGTATTAATTACAATGGTTGGTTGGTTGGTTTGAGAGGGTGAGCTTATGCTCTTCGCTTAGGCCTCCATTGGTCCCGTTGTGTTCCCCTCATCTGCGTAACTGTAAGGAATAGTGATGTGTTTTGGGAATTATGTATTGAGAGGATTTAGGTCTAGGGATCATGGGTAGTATCAACTATATCGTATAGTGATCGGGGAATCGTAGTGTTCGTCTGGCGAACTCCAGTATATCCCCGATTCCTTTCTTATTGAGGTGTGTAATATCCGGAATCCTTGGAGATCCCAGACTTTTCAGTTTAGCCTCGCTGTAGCGGGGCAGTGACAGAGGAAGTGTTCTATATCTTCCTCCTCCTCTTCACAGTTGGCACAGATTGCTGTATCAGCTATCCCGAGTCTGAACGAATGTTTGTTGGGATTGATGTGCCCTGTTAAAAGTCCTACCATCAATCTCAATTGTGTTCTGCTTGAGTTAAGAGTTCTTTTTGCTGTGTTATTACTCGGTTTGGTTATTACAGATCTAGCCACTTTGCACGTGTCTAGATTCGTCCAGTAGTTATTGAACTCCTGTCGTATCTTATCATTGATTATTGTTTTAATAGTTGTCAGAGGGACTCCTATTGTACTATCTGGGTTCAGTTCTGTATTGCCTGCTTCTTTCTTTGCTAGTTCGTCTGCCTTTTCGTTACCCGGTACACCCTCGTCCCCCGGTACCCATGTGAGATGGACTCTATTGCGTCTGGCAAGTAAGTTCAATTTAGTTTTGCACTCCCTTACTAGTCGTGATTTCGACATGGGGTTTGTGATCGCGCTAATTGCTGCTTTGCTGTCCGAGCAGATATCAATTTGCCTTTCTTCGCTGGTGTCTTCTGCGAGTATTTCGGTTGCCTTCATAATTGCATAGACTTCTGCTTGGAACACCGATACAAATGGTTCTAGGTGAATAGCAAGTTCAATCGGTGGGTTAGCACTAAAGATGCCAGCCCCTGATTCCCCAGATATGTTAGAGCCATCTATATAAACCGATATCCCATTGGAGTTTCTTGTCGTTCTTTCCTACGTCCAATATTCTCTTGCGGGAAAAATTGTTTCGAAGTTGTTGGAGAATGTGTACGATTTCCCAACAACATCACTGGGGCAATCGATGAGTGGTGTCATTACTCTTATCATTTCGGTGATTTTTCGATGTCCCGTATTTGCACCACCGGTGAAATGGCCGATAGTTTTAAGCCATGAGGCTGAAATACCGGCAATCTTCTTCGCTTCGAGGTGCACTGGTAGAATGTTAAGTATCGCTTCCATGGCCTCGGTTGGTGTTGAGGATTGTGCTCCTGTAATACCCAGGCAGACCATACGCTGCACCTTAATTAGCAAGTCCCTTGCATACTTTTTGCTCATCACTGGCCACCATACAACTACTCCGTAGAAGATGATGGGTTTTATTACGCATTCGTATATCCAGTGGACCTGTTTCGGTTTCAAGCCCCATGACTTCCCGATGGCCCTCCTGCATATCCAATATGCTCTCTTTGCTTTGGTGACTCTTTCTTCCACGTTCTTTTTCCAGGTCAGTTTCCTGTCCAATATAATGCCCAGATACTTTACGCTGTCACGGAGTTGTAGTGATACTCCTCCGAGTTGTGGAATGTGAAAGTCACTAGTTTTGGTTTTCTTTGTAAGGAGAACCATTTCCGTTTTATTTGGATTTATTTCTAATCCACTCTCCTCCGCCCATTCTTTTATGATTCGAAGGGTGTTTTGCATAAGCTCTCCTATGATGTTCAGGTGCTTACCTCTTATCAGAACGGCTAGGTCATCTGCGCTACACATTTCGCACAGGTTCCATCCAGTGCTTTTAAAAGGTTGTCCATTGTGAGCACCCACAGAAAAGGAGATATTATCCCCCCTGTGGTGTTCCCGTACGGACTGTTCCCCTTCTTGTGTCGTCTCCCAGTGAAGCTGTAATAATGCGGTTTGTAAGCGTGTGTTCTAGCCAATTGTTTATTATTTGGTTATTACAGTATATCGAGAGTGCCTCCACAATTTTTTGAGTTTTCACATTGTTAAATGCCCCTTCGATATCTAGAAAAACGCCTGCGACTGATTCCTTGGTTTCAAAAGCATCTTCTATTGTGGATGCAACCTGGTGTAGTGCCGTCTCAACTGATTTTCCTTTGAGATATGCATGTTGATTAGGACACAGCCGCGGAATTGTAATCTGTGTTCTGATGTAGTTATCACAGATTCTCTCCATTGATTTTAGTAAGAAGGACGTTAGGCTAATAGGTCTGTAGCCCTTTGCTGTCGACAAATCTTTCCCGGGTTGCGGTAGGAACACCACCCTCACCTCTTGCCATTGTGTTGGTGTGTATCCATGATATAGACATCCCCTGAAGATATTGACCAGGGTTTTCTTTAGGGTGTCTAATTCTATCCCTTTTTGCAAGAAGATGGGAAGTATTCCGTCCAAGCCCGGTGATTTGTATGGCGCAAATGAGTTAATAGCCCAGGTCACTTTATCTGCATCAACTAAGTTCTCAGTGTCCTCCCATTTTGTATCAGTTCGAGTGACCCCACGCTTAGAAGGTGTAGCCGCCTCATTGCCCTGGTGAGCTTCTTGAAGCCTCTTTTACTTTCTTTATAGGATTCCCAGTCTGCTTCTTTGTTGGTTCTTAAAGCTTTATTTAGGCGTTGTCTAGCAACCTTCCTTATTTCATGGAGGTCGCCGTTCCACCATTTTTGCTTTGCACTTCTAGGTACCGGTTTTAGAGGACAGGCGGCCTCAAAAGATTCTATAATACACTTCTGTACTTTGAGGACTTCATTGTTTAATTGGTTGATCTCAGTGTAGCTGTTATCCTGAGTTGGTGTCAGCTTTCCCTGAAGATTACTTACAAAGATGGACCAGTCAGTTTTCTTAGGATTCCTAATCATTATTTTGGATTTGTGATCAGTTCCAATATCAAAACTCAACCACCTGTGGTCCGAAAAGGAGATCTCATTACTGATCCTCCAGTTCGACACCAGGTGTATAGACCTAACGTCGCATAAGGTTATATCTAATACCTCCCTTCTAATTTTATATATGAAGGTTGGTGTACAGCCCTCATTCAAGGTAATCAAGTTTTCAATATTTAAATAATCGGCTAAACACTCACCTCTTTTGTTGATGTTCGTACTACCCCAGTTAGTGTGGTGGGCGTTAGAGTCCATACCCACTATGAGGCTCTTCTGTTGGGACCTCGTCCAGGTGACACACCTCTTTAACTCATCGCTAGGTGGAGGTTGCGGGGAGTCATAGGGGAGATAGCAAGAGGCCAAAATAATTTGGTTGGTCTCGCTATTTCTTGCCCTATATTCGAGACTTGTGACTGTGAGGTAGCCTGTGCTGATCTGTGGAATAGAGAAAATATTAATATCCTTACGTGCCACAATACAGGCTCTATACTTACTGTTTCCGTTATTTGCAATCACTTTTAGTTTATTCCCCCATTCTGTTACCTTATTATGCAGACAATAAGGTTCCTGGATGAGGGCGATATCCGCTTTTCCTGCGAAGAGGTAAGCAAAGAGGTTGGCAGTTTCCGCCCTACTGTGCTGAAGGTTTGCTTGGATTACCTTCATTAATTCTTTCGTGGAATTAAGGGATTACAAAGCTGACCTGGTGAAAGCCGCATAATGCTTTACCCCCTTGTAGGACTAGTGACCCCAGCGATTCCTCGTCAATCCCTACTACGATTAGTTGGCCTTTGCCTGCCTGCTCCTTTGCGTGGTAGAGTTTCCACTTTTCTGTCTTAAGGTCCTTGTTTTGCAGCTTCATTCGTGCAAACAGCGTTGCAGGTTCCTCGATTACCCCTGGGATCCAAACGGACACCCTGGTTAATCTGGGAATCTTTCCCGCCGGGGGAACCACTAGGTTGGTTCCTTCCCAACCATCGAGTCTAGATGTTAGTTTAGCTAACGACTCCGTTGAGGCATTATCCTGACAGCATATGTGGTAGCGGCTGCCTTTGAAACCTGCCCTCAGGAAATTCAGGGAAGTCGTCGGATTCTCACAAAGTGTTTGGTCCAGGGCAGCATTGAGAGCTTTCTGGAACCGTTCATGTATCACCTCCGGTATCTTCCCATCCTCGTCGTTTCTGTTGTAGACCACCATCTCCAGGAGGTTGGCTGCTACATCCATTACATCAATTACAATGAACTTGAAAATGCCACTGATTTTAATATAGGTAGAAATAAAAAAAAAAAAACTTTATTTTGAATTTATTATAATTATTTAAGATTGTAAATATTATATTTATATTGTAGTCTAAAAAGTTTGTAATACTTGGAGACGAATAAATAAATAAATAAACATTATATATAAAACGCAGGCAGTCATTAATGGCCATGTTCATTTTTCGTTTTCACTCAAAATCCAAGCAAGGATATATACAACATTAAAACGTGAAAAATGGCAAAACTAAACTCTTCACCAATCGTTCCTTCATACTGGAAAGAAGAAGGTAACACGAGTATCGAAGGCTGCGTAGCCCACCGTAAATTTTTTTGACTGCATCTCTAACAGCATTGCAGCAACTCAATGATCTATTTATGGTGTAACCTAAATACTTAACTTTGTTAACATAAGATATGACATTATTATTTAAAACAACAAGGGGGAAGTTATTGGAATCAACTTCCTACCGAGTACATATTATTGCAACTGTTTTTAGGGTATTTAACTTTATCTTATTTGTATCACACTAAGTTTGTATTCGATGTAAATCCTCATTTAATCTTGCCACACAGTCTTCCATTAATCCTAAATTACGCGAAATATAAATAGCGACATCATCTGCATACATGTGAACATTGCAATCAGATACTATTTGAGGAAGATAATTTATAAATAAGGAAATTAGCAGTGGCCCCAAAACAGATCCCTGAGGAACGCCAAAGTTCACAACAGAAGGAGTAGAACTGCCAACCGCAATTTCGACTGTTTGAAGTCTGTTTTTTAGATATTCCCACAATTTTAATAGCTGCATTTGAGAAACTGAAATTGTTTCTAAGTTTCATCAGCAATAAATTGTTATCAATACAGTCAAATGCTTTTGAGAAGTCTAAGTGCACCATAATAGCAATCTAATCAGAATCCAAAGCTGAAAATAAGTCTGAAGTAACTTTTATTACAGCAGACTCACAGCTATGTCCGAGACGAAAACCTGACTGCCATTTGGAGATTTGACTATTTTCATTTAAATAGTGTTGCATTTGATTAGACATAAGTTTCTCGAATACTTTTGCTAGAAAAGGCAACAAACTAATCGGCCTAAAGTCCGATGGACTTGAAGGAATTGTTTTTTTAGGCACCGGTATTAACTTGGCAGATTTCCATGGCTCAGGAAATTGCCAGCTATAAACACATACGTCTAATCCCTTTATCCTCACTCGAATCTGAGTGAAATTAAGGAATAACTTACATTTCGGTTTTATGATGTAGTCCTTTGATCTTTCATCTACAGAGAATGTTATAGTTTCTCCACCGCTTCTTTCTTTCGTAGGCCAGAGAATTTGCCATCCTGACATGAAGGCGTCGGTGTTTTTCTTTGCGATCCGGGCTAAGAAGGTTTCTTTGGGTATTTTGTTACCAGAGGGGATGAAGGTTACGCATGTGAATAACTTGGGAATGTTACTTCCCTGAGTAATGCGCAGACTTGCATTTGGCTATGGTTTTATTCTCTTGACCGCAGACATGAACCAGTTTTTGGCTTCTGTGTTATGGCAAGTGATTGCTAACCAGCCATCTCTCAGTGAGAGTGCGATTAATTTGAGGTGTGGACTGTTGTTGTCGGATTTGTCCACCTCTTTTAGTAGACTATTTTTTACTAATTGGATTTGTTGCACAGTAAGGCTTTCAGCAGGTTGCATTGAGTGCATTATGGCTACCTTACATTGGGCCATAGCATCGCTATAGGATAGCCTTGATGTGTGTGGTTGGTCCTGTGAAACATCCGTCCTCACTATTTTTTCAGGATTGCTTCCCGTAATTTTTCCTTCACTTGAACCTTTTCTTGCTTCTGAGTGGATTTGGGAGCCTTTATCTTTTCATGTCTTAGAGGTTTGCATTTTCGTGATTTTCTTTCACTTTTTCCCTGAGCTTTACCCGAACTGCTAGGATCTTTGTACCATACTTGTGTCTTTAGGTGGCTCTGAGTACACTTTGTGCTTTTTGGGTACCTGATCCTTTGGCGAGTTGTCGGTTGACTTATTTCTTTTGTTAATTCTAGGTCTTTCGCCTTCATGATTTGCCCTTGAAGCTTTCACATGTGCGTATCTGGCGCGCTCTTTGTTTTTAGCCTCTTCAGGTTCTATGCCGTCCTTAATCATAGCTGCGATACGTCTTTTCTGAGCCCCAGCAAAATCTTCATGTTTCTGCTTTCCGCATTGCCCGGTATATTTTGTGCCTGTTCGACAGTTTTTGGAGATGAGAGGTTCTGCTCGTCTGTTTCCATCTCATACTAAGATACAGGGGAACGGAGTAGAAGTTCTCCTTCTGACTCTGTTACTTGTGTGGTGTTATTTTTTAAATTTGTATTTCCTTATATTTGTGTTTTGATTTGATTTTTTTTTTATAGTCACTGCTTTCCCATTTTTAATTTTAACTTGTTTCCCACGAATGTAAGGGGAGATAGTTCCATCACATTATAGCCCCGGATGAGATAGCAAGGCATTTATTCCAAGCAAAAGTCACTAGGTAAACATGCACAAATTACACAAAATTATCAGGTATTTCAACATCACTTGATACCAAAAATAATAGGAATATAGTCCTCAATAAAACAAACATTATGCAAGAAGAATCGTCAAGATTGGAGAATTTGTGCTCAAGTTATAGTGAACGATCTAGTTACTCGTAAAAAAAAAACGACGTGAAGTTAACTACATTTTCAAAATCGTTAATTCGATTGTCACCAAGACTATAGTACTGGCAAGTACTCTGCAAGTAGAATTATTCAAATTAGTGCAATTTCCCAGAAGTTATCGTAAATGGTAGCATACCATTACTACCGTTAAAATATTATCTAGGCTATATCCAAGGTACGATATTTTGACACAATCACTATATTTCCATTTCCTTAGAATTCGTTAAAGACGACTCTAATCGCACATACATGCAGGATTTCCGCGGACTAATTTGAAACAGTCCCACAATGTATTTCACGGAGCAGGAAAGTAGTGACAAAATAATAGTTAGGTTTGGTTAGAGTGGCTGGAGGAAAGGAGGTCTATGGTGATCAGTCGTTCACAGACTTTCGCAGAGTGTAGGCGTGTTTCGGCTTTTAGTTAAATTCGCAGTAATTTCAACTACACAATTAGACAGTGCAATTTACGTGGCGAGTTAGCCTAGAGGTAGTGATAGTGGTCTACCAAACCAAAGACGAGACCCTGGTTCAATTACAGACGGGCGAAAATTAAATTCTGGACTTTTTTTTTTCATTTATAAAAAATAAGTGAAATTAAAATACCTAAAAACAAGTATCAGACGATGGAGAGTGAGAGGTTCGCACTCCCAACAGCGGGACCAGCAGGTGGTGTGACTGTATCAGCCGATACAGTACAGTCAGTTCACCCAGCAACAGTGGCTAGCAACAGCAGTAGCAGCAGAGAAGAAGCGACAGAGGTCGGATGACTCTGTCGAGTTCCCGTACATCTCCGACGGTGGGGAAGGCCACTACGTTGGGGATAGCAATGGCGAGGATGAAGACATTAAGGGTCTGACTACAAGCATCAGACAACTGGACCAGAGGGTGCGTGCAATAAAGGTCAAACAAATGGCCAGAAGAGAGAGGGAGCGGCAACAAGAACTCCAGAGCGCTCTACAACAACAACAACTATAGAAGCAGCTGCTAGAAAGCCAGCGGTAACCGCAAATACAGCCGCACAAATGCAGCAGCAACAACAGCAACAGCAACCGCAGTAGCAAAAGAAGACGACGTCAAAGACGGGGGTGTCGCCAATCAACACCTATAAGATTGAGCTTCAGGATACCAAATCTATGTAAGTCGGAAATACGCGATAACTTTTATGTTAAGCGTTTGAATGTAGACAGGCATGCGATCCACTTCAATACACTGGAACAATATAAAAAAATTAAAGATTTATTAAAGGACACGACGACGGAGTTCTACTCCTTCACCTCGAAGGGGGAAAAGCTGCAAACAATGCTGCTGAGGGAGATAGATCCGTCTACTGATCCGGAGACGCTCCTTGCGCTGCTTAAAGAGAAAGAGTGCAATGATCTCAATTTCTTAGGGGTCAAGGCATTCACCACAGCAAGGGCCGAAAGGTAGAATTGGAAACTGCCGTTCTTCCTTGTTCAACTCTCACCCAACAGCAAACTGGATGGTCTAATGAGTATCAAAGTCCTAGACTACCAGGTTGTCGCATGGGAGAAATTAAAAAGGAGTGAAAACATTTTACAATGTGTTTGCTGCCAAAGGTTCGGTCACTCCGCGTCGAACTGCCATTCCACTCTGAGTAGGAATGGAGTGGCAGATAAGAGCCAGCTCTCGTGTGTTATGAAGGAACTCGGGACACACCGCAAACCATCGGGGCTCTCCTAAGTTCCAGTATAATAAGAAAGTAAATCTGGTTGTCAGCAGAAAGTGAAACATCCACCTGCTCCAATTCAAACACAATCCGTGATTCTCCAAGTGACCTACGCCCAAATGGAATAAAAAAGACCAAAGGTTGCTTCACAGGCAACAGCGCCTATAGCAAAGGAGGCGCAAACTGACTTGCTGGCCATATTGCTCCCTATCCAAGGGAAGATGGGTCAGGTACAGGAGCAGGTGAAGCGGGTGGACCAGATTTACGCACTTCTGCCGAACTTAACGCACCTCTAGTCGTAATGAGTACGAACATGGCAACCCTTAAAGATCCTTGCGGTGAATGTGAATTTACTGATTAGGATCGAGCGAAGAGCCGTAACAAAGCTATCCCAGAAGCATAAATTGGGGCACAATAAATACAATATTATCACAAGAGACCGACCCAACTCCACACAAGGAGGAGGTGTTGCGTTCTTCATATGCAAACAACTGCAATTTAAGGTAGTGTACAGCGGTGAAGTGCGAAGGTTCCAGGAGCTGGAAGCGTGTATCATGTGCATTACTCTACATAGTGGAAAGAGGATGAACAAGATAGTACAATATGCACCTAAAGCTCCTAATCTACTTTATATATTTCAGAGCTCGAGACACTTTTTCGTTGAATAAGGCTGGAATCGGAGGAGAATTATTTCCTCATGGCCGGATATCTAAACGCCAAACATGGAGGTTGGGGAAATAACACACCTAATACCAGAGGCAACCTACTATTCAATTGGTGTGGTCGGCACAGTGTCGAGTATAAACTCGATTTGAAAGCTACAGATAGTCCGTCGTTTCCTAGAAGCGGCTCCTATCTAGATCTTATGCTGTTCAACGTACGGTTACTACTAACCGACACGGACCGACAAACTTTAAACAGCCCACACACATTTGTGTATGACAGTGACCATTGCGGACTCAGTGCCGTAATATCGATTCCCAACGAAATTGCGTATTTTAATTGGAGTATTTTGTCCAAACGTACTCCTACAATTATAGTAGGATGCGTTGGACTCGCTTCTCCAGAAATTTGACAAGAGCACTCTCCACGAACTCGCTCTACCCACCGTCCAATAGGAACATGTCAAAGGAGGAGATTGACTATACGAGACAATTAAACGAACTATGGACAGTACGATACCTCGGTATCAACATACTGACAATGCAGGCATATTCCGCAATGCAACAATTGACGCACTACACCAAAACAAAAGCAGACTGCTATCGAGACTAAAAACCTTGTATAGACAGTTTATTGACAGACAAAACTCGGAGGTTAGGACCCTGAAGTCGTTGATTAATAACCTAAAGAAATTAATCAGGGATAACTACAGACTTTCTGTAAATTTGCATTGGAACAACAAAATTCGGGCTGTAAAAGCCATCAAACCGAGTATGTTCCCAAAAATAAATAAAATATTTCGGAGGAACAATCAAAATCACCTTCCGTGTCTTAAGAACGCAGTAGAAGATGACAACTGCTTTGTGATCGAAGATCCGCAGTAGAAGGTAAAGGCTATTGGAGCGACTTTCCAGGAAGTGTGTAGGTGAATGATACCATTTGCCCGAACCTCGACCTGGAAAATCGCGTCCTTGTGCACAACTTCTACTTTCGAAATGATGTAGAGCACTGGCGATCCGAGAACATAGGTTTTACCGAGTTCAATGACGATTGGCAAATAGCAGTGATACAAATAGCAGTGATACAACCCATCCCCAAAAGGGGTAAGGAAAACTAAAATCCGGCAAATCTCCGGTCGATAAGTCTGTTTCCGAATATCAAGCAAGGTATTCAAAAAACGGTCTGCAACAAGGTGCGGTGAATTCACCGATCCTTTTTCAACAATTACACAAGCGATTTCAAAGGATCACTTCACCATGCCATAGCAAACGCAGACGACTTGATCGCGTACAGATCAGGACCAAAAATCGAGGTCATTGCACTGCTCTTGCAACGTGACTTCGATAAGATTCAGCGATATTGCCATGACTGGAAGTTGTAGATCAATTTCGGAAACCATTCTTTTTAAGACACCGTTGTCTGGGGCCTCTAGGGATATCAGAAGAATTGGCGATAGTTCTCAAACCTTGCACCGCATGGACAGCCACTTGCGAGTCGAAGTGTAGTCAGATACCTGAGGCTTTGGCTAGACCAATATCTACATTTTAACAAACATATAGATGCTACTCTGCCCAGAGTCAGAGGTGCTTTTTCCCTTACAAAGAGACTTTTTATAACAAGCAACACGATGCAAAGGTAAAGGTTATCTGCGACATTGCCCTCATCCGGCCGATGCTCGTATATGGCTGCACCTTGTGGTTCAACGTGTTAGCAAGCTTGTTGGAAAAGATTCGGGTGTTTGAGAGGGATTGCCTTCATTTATACGGAACACCAGAGACCCAATTCATAAAATTCTATCCCAATGAGGTCCTGTACAACAGGGCCAACCTAATAAGAGTGGATAATTTCGTTATCAAGCTGATTCGAAGGCACGTTGTAAGAGCAATTGGCTCGATGAACAACCTGATCTCCGGGGCTAATTATCCCAATTATGAGTATCACGGCTTTGTTCCCCCA
This sequence comes from Pocota personata, assembly GCA_963082735.1. Taxonomy (NCBI): domain Eukaryota; kingdom Metazoa; phylum Arthropoda; class Insecta; order Diptera; family Syrphidae; genus Pocota; species Pocota personata. Next base: position 93,011,586 of record OY720429.1, read on the forward strand.
GTGGCGTTCTCTATCTTGATGAGAAGGGTCTGAGCCAGGACATATTGTCAGTGCCGCTAATCTTCCACGTTTTTCGGATAGCTGTGGATATTCGACTCAACCACCACAGAGACGTGGCACACAGCAGTGAAGAGCGGCTCCGGTTCAGTATTGCAGTATCGGGTGGCGATATGGGGGGAACTCCTTCATTCCCTTACATTCCGGGGTAGCTCGTTTAAAGTTGGCTGTTTGGTCTTGGCCGACTTACATAGTTTAAAGTATTTGTAGGTATTGTTAGGCAGAAAAAAAAATGTTCCACAGAACTTGGATACCAAAAAAAAAAAAAAAAGCACTTTGATAAGAAAAAAAAATGTATTTAATTACATATTTAGAGTAAGATAAAATAAGGTAGAATAAGGTAGTTTAAGATTTATTTTAAGTTAGTTTTTAAGTTTTTTTTAACAAAAGAAAAAGAAAAAGTACGTTTTTTTAATTTAATCAAAAAATTGTTCATTACCCGTAAGGGTACTTCTCTGGAGAGTCTTTACACATTCGCAAAAGTTAAAAACAAATATGCAATGAACAAAACAATGGAGATTAATGCCCCAGGTGGTAGGCCAGTTACACTGTTAAATCCACCCTCTTAGGAGGTCGGTCCCATGGATTCTGGGGGGGGGGGACTTTGTTGTTTAGTAAAGACCCTTTTAGGAGAAGTAATAAGGTAGAGAGAATTCCCCCATTTTAAAAAAATTAAGAAAGTAATGAAATATGGAAAGCTAAATATTCAAAGGCCTGCGAAGAAGTTGCTTAAGCAACTCAATGAGACACTGTTTAAGAAGGCCCCTGGGGGGCCATGAGCACCGCCGGCGGTCACAAGCTATACCTTTTTGTATGAATGTTTCCTGCGTGGCCTGTTATAAAAACAATAATTTTTCTTCCTCGGCACCTAGATAAAGGCATTATAATCACCAGGAAAAAAAAACCAGACATTTTTACCCAATTTTTTCCAAATTATTTGGGGTTGATTTTATTGAAAAAAAAAAAAAATAAATTCAAAGAAAAGATGATAATGAAAAATTTGTATAACTTATAATTTGTAGGTATTACTTTTGATACTTGCTGAGGCATTCTAAACATAATGTAGGGTTTCCTTCAAAGGTACCACAAAATGTTGTAACCTTCTTCGTCTTCTTGGCTGCAGCGTTTCTGCCTTCATTTTGACTTATATTGGTATAGCAGTCTGCACACCGTTTCCTTATTTTTCTGTTTCGAGAATCCCTGCTCTCGGTTTCTTTCAAAATGTGCTTTGCTTTGGGTGTTGATGGTTGTGCTTCCAAGACAGGGAGCAGTTTTATATTTCTTTATAAATGATCAACGCGTTTACAACGGATGTTGAAAGTAGAAACTCAAAGGCTATTTTGTGATTCCATCTAATAGTTTTACGAAGAGGTGTAAAATAGCTAGCCATTTGACACAAAACTATTTATAAACTCTAAACATACACTTATATTCAAAAAAAACACTATTGGCACCCGGGGAAAAAGCCAAAGTTATATGGCGGCAGCGAACGTAAGAGTTGCAATTAGTGAAAGAAGAAATCAACAACCAAAAAAACATGTCGAGTTCTCAACAGATGAAGAAGACCTGAAAAAAGAGACAAAAGGTCATCGTCACATGGGGAATAAAAATAAAAAATGCAAAATGAGTGCATCCCCAAAAATCTTATCCCCAAAAGAAAGCACTGTGTATGCTTCAAACAAAGAAATAAAAATACAAAATCCACATAAACCTCCACCAATTATTGCACTACAAATAAATAAGTATGAAAGCTTGTTCAAATTATTGGAGGAAATTAAAGCTAGTACAGCACAGATAAATAATAATGACATCAAAATTAATGTGGATGAAGAAGATGGATACAGAAACCTCACTAAAATACTTAACCAGAAAAAAGTGCTATGGTATTCTTATGACAATAAGAAAACCAGACCAATGAAGGTTGTAGTGAAGAAACTGCATTACTCATGATCACCCGAAAACATAACAAAAGATATGCTTAAATTTAAAAGCGAAGTACCACTTCCAATTTTTATACAAGTTTTGAACATGACGAAGATAAAGAAAAAATATATGGCATTAAAAACATATTTGGGATGAAAGTTGAGATTCATGCCTTACGTAAATCGAAATTACTCGCAGGGCCCCAATGCAAAAATTGTGAAAGGTATGGCCATACGCATACATACTGCAGCTCAAACCCAATATGTGTAAAGTGTGAGCAGGAAGTCACCACACTAAAGAATGTATAGAGAAAAAAGATAAGCATCCTAAATGTGCAAACTGCAATGAAAATCATCCTGCTAGCTATAGAGGATGTTTAGTTGCAAAATAAATTCAACTTGCAAAAGACAAAAAACAAAAGAAACCACAAAAAAGCTCAAATAAGGAAGCACTTAAAGTCAAAAAGGACTTACAAAAGGGAGCACAAAAGGGAAAACTTAAACATCAAATCATCACCAAAAAGGGATCCAAGACCAAAGACAGCGGGCCCAAAAACAACATACTCGTATGCCCAGGCAGCATCAAAAACAAATCAAATACCAGCAGAGAAAGCCGTAAAACACGAGTACTCGTAGAGCTAAACACTGCAATGGAAATCGAAATTAAACAAATCCTAAACAGTATTGATTCCATGGAAAAATACAATAAAACGATATTAGAAAGAACAAGGACGCGATTTTCCAGGTCGTGGTTCGGGTAAATGGTATCATTCACCTTGTACACTTCCTGCGAAGTCGCCCCTATAACCTCTACCTTCTCCTGCGGATCTTCGATCACAAAGAAGTTGTCATCCCCTACTGCGTTATCTGGATCTATACCTGCTGTTATTAGTATTTGTCCATTGTTCGTCGTTCGGGGGATCTTAAGACACGGAAGGTCGTTTTGATTATTCCTCCGAAATATTTTATTTATTTGCGGGAACATACTCGGGTTGTTGGATTTTACAGCCCGAATTTTGTTGTTCCAGTGCAAATTTACAGAAAGTCTGTAGTTTTCTCTAATAAACTTCTGGAGGTCTTTAATCAACGACTTCAGTGTCCTAACCTCCGAGTTTTGTCTGTCAGTAAACTGTCTGTACAAGGTTTTTAGTCTCGACAGCAGTCTACTTTTGTGTTGGGGTAGTGCGTCAATTGTTGCATTACGGAATATGTCTGCGTTGTCAGTATGTTGATACCGAGGTATCGTATTGTACATAGTTCGTTTAATTGTCTCGTCCATTTGTTTTAGGTACCAGTCAATCTCCTCGTTTGACAGATTCCTATTGGACGGTGGGTAGAGCGAATTCGAGGAGAGTGCTCTTGTCAAAACTCTAGAGAAGCAAGGCCAACGTGTCCTACTATAATTGTAGAAGTACGTTTGGACAAACTCCTCCAACTCCGCAATTTCGTTGGGAATCGTTGTTACAGCACTGAGTCCGCAATGGTCACTGTCATACACAAAAGTGTGCAGGCAGTTTATAGTTTGTCGGTCCATGTCGGTCAGTTGTAACCGTACGTCGAACAGCATAAGATCCAGATAGGAGCCGCTTCTGGGAAACGATGGACTATCTGTAGCTTTCAAATCAAGTTTATACTCGACTCTGTGCCGGCCCCACCAATTGAATAGTAGGTTCACTCTAGGATTAGGTGTGTTATTTCCCCAATCTTTATGTTTGGCGTTAAGATCTCCGGCCATGATGAAATAATTCTCCTCCGACTCCAGCCTTAGGCATCGTAAAAGTGTCTCGAGCTCTGAAATAAATAAAGTAGATTGAGTAGCTTCAGGCGCATATAGTGCGACCGAGTACATCCTCTTTCCACTACGGAGAGGGATGCACACGATACACGCTTCCAGCTCCTGGAACCTTCGCACTTCACCGCTGTACATAACTTTAAATTTCAGTTGTTTGCGTATGAAGATCGCAACACCTCCTCCTCGTGTGGAGTTGGGTCGGTCTCTTCTGACAATATTGTATTTATTGTGCCCCAATTTGTGCTTCTGAGATAGCTGTGTTTCGCTAACCATAAGCACATCAGGGGTTTGGTCTTCTAGCAACTTAAACAATACGGCTCTTCGCTCGATCCTAATCAGTGAATTCACATTCACCGCAAGGATCCTCAAGGGTTGCTCCTCCATGTTCATACCCATTACGACTGGAGGTGCGTTAGGCCCGGCAGAAGTGCGTAGATCTGGTCCACCCGCTTCGCCTGCTCCTGTACCTGACGCTGAAGCTGCTCCATTTTCCCTTGGATAGAGAGCAAGATGGCCAGCAAGTCAGTTTGAGCCTCCGGTGCTCTAGGCGCTGATGCCTGAGAAACAACCTTCGGTCTTTTCTGTTCCGCGTTTCCCCGACCTGCCGCCATTTGGGCGTAAGTCACTTGGGGAGCCACGGATTGCGTTTGAATTGGAGCAGGTGGACGTTTCACTACAACCTTCTCCTGACGAACCAGATTTACTTTCTTAATATACTGGAACTTAGGACAACCCCGATAGTTTGCGGTGTGTCCCGAGTTCCTGCATAAAGCACACGAGAGCTGGCTCTTATCTGCCACTCCATCCTTACCCAGAGTGCATTTCTCTGCTTTGTGGTTCTTTCCACTTTGGCAGCGAACACATTGTAAAATGTTTTCAATCCTTCTTAATTTTTCCCAGGCGACAACCTGGTAGTCTAGGACTTTAATACTCCTTAGACTATCCAGCTTGCTATTGGGTGAAAGCTGAACTAGGAAGAACGACAGCTTCCGCTTCTCCCTTTTTGCCTTAGCTGTGGTGAATGGCTTGACCCCTACGAATTCGAGCTCTTTGCACTCTTTCTCTTTAAGCAGCGCAATTAGCGTCTCCGGATCAGTAGACGGGTCTATCCCACTCAGCAGCATTGTTTGCTGCTTTTCCCCCTTCGGGGTGAAGGAGAAGAACTCCATCGTCGTGTCCTTTAACAAATCTTTAATTTTTTTATACTGTTCCACTGTATTGCAGTGGATAGAATGCCTGTCTACATTTAAACGTTTAATTGAAAAATTATTGCCAATGGCCGACTTACATAGTTCAATTGTGTCAACTCTACCTTGTACGTGTTAATTGGCGGCACCCTGGTCTTCGTACTCGTCTTCTGTTCTTAAGTTGCTGTTGCTGTTGTTTCTGCCAATGCTGCTGCTACTGTTGCTGCTTTTTATGCTGCTGCTGCGGTTGTTGCTGCTGTTTCTGCTGCTGCTGTGGTTGTTGCAGCGTTTTCTGCTGCTGTTGTTGTTGCTGCTTATTCTGCTGCTGTTGTTGTTGCAGCTTATTCGGCTGCTGGTGTTCTTGCTGCTGCTTCTGCTGCTGTATTTGCTGCTGCATTTGCGGCTGCATTTGTTGTTGTTGCAGCTGGCCTTCTGGCTGCTTCCGTTGTTGTTCCGAAGGGCGCTGGAGCTCTAGCTGCCGCTCCCTTTCTCTTCTTGCCATTTGTTTGGCCTTAATGGCAAGCACCCTCTGCTCTAGCTGTCTGATGCTGCTAGTCAGACTTTAGACTTCCTCCTCTTCGCCATCCGATTCGGAGGAAGCCAGAACTGCGAAGCAGTTGTTATCGTCTCCGACGTAGCGCCCTTCCCCTCCGTCGGAGATGTCCGGGAAGACGACAGAGTCATCCGAATTTGGCGCTTCTTTTCTGATGCTGCTGCTGTTATTGCGCTCGGCGCCCCTTTCCTCAATCCACCTGGCAGCTGTACAGCTGAAGCTGGTGTGGGGGACGCTTAACCAAGTTGGGAGACTGTTTTAACTTCCTTCTCCTCTTTGACGTACCATCTGCAGCCACTGTTGCTTGGTGGCCTAATTTCACTGCCTCTTCGGCTGATACTTCCTTATCAGCTGGTCCCGCTAATGGGAGCGCGGACCGCTCACTTTCCATCGCCTTTTTTATTTATTATTAATTATCTTCACTATTTTTGCGTAAATAATAAAAGAAGTCTAAATCGAAATTTTTTCTGGTCGGCAATTGAACCCAAGTCCCTGTGTTGACGGTTCACCGCCACTTCTACTAGGCTAACTCGCCACTTGAAATCTCACTGTCTAATTTTCTATTTTAAAAATACCACGATTTTAAATGAGAAGCCGAAACACATGCGAACACTATGAAAGTCTGTGAACGACTGTCATCACCTATTCAAACAGAAGATGGACTAGAAGAAGCAATGTACAAAAAGCTGCATGGGCTGCAACACCCAAAACAACAAACGAGATTAAACAAAACTCTTGTCCTCGCGAAATATGTGAAATTATTACATAAAAGAGGAAAGCCGGAAAGCGTTGGCAACAGACAAGCGCACCAAGCGACAAAACCACACTGAACAATTTAAATAATAAGTTCAGAAAATCTTTAAGAATTTGCCAAAGAAATTAAAGAAGGCATAAATATAAAAAATGGGTTTGATTTAATTACAGGGGAAATTTTAAAACAATTTCCACAAAAAGGTTTAAAAAAAACTAGCGCAGATTATAAATGCTGCATTGAATTTAAGATATGTGCCAAGCATGTGGAAGGTCGAAGAGGTAATAATGATACCAAAAAAAAAGGCAAACCTAGCGAAGTAACCTCATATCGTCCAATATCGATACTACCAATGTTGTCCAAGTTATTCGAAAAAACGGCTGCCAAACATAATTGTTGAAAAATCAAGTGCATAGATCGAAAAAGAAAGAGAAAAATGTGTGCTCTACAATATTTCTTGATATAGCTTTCGATAAAGTCTGGCACAAAGGAAGTTTTGCTCTCTACCCAAGGGCAGATGTGGCAGCTTCAGCGTAAGGTACAGGACCAGGCGAAGCGGGTGGACCAGATCTACGCACTTCTGCTGAGCTTAACGCACCCCCAGTCGTAATGGGTACGAATAGGATCGAGCGAAGAGCGGTATTGTTCAAGTTACTAGAAGACCAAACCCCTGATGTGCTTAAAGTTATCGAAACAGAAGCACAAATTGGGGCACAATAAATACAATATTGTCAGAAGAGAACGACCCAACTTCACGCAAGGAGGAAGTGTTACGATCTTCATACGCAAACAACTCCAATTTAAAGTTATGTACAGCAGTGAAGTGCGAACGTTCCAGGAGCTGGAAGCATGTATCGTGTGCATCCCTCTCCATAGTAGAAAGGGGATGTACTTGATCGCACTTTATGCACCTGAAGCTACTCAATCTGCTTTATTTATTTCAGAGCTCGAGACACTTTTTCTATGCCTAAGGCTAGAGTCGGAGGAGAATTATTTCCTCATGGCCGTATATTTAAACGCTAAACATGGAGATTGGGGAAACAGCACACCTAATACCAGAGGGAACCTACTATTCAATTGGTGGGGTCGGCACAGTGCTCGATTTGAAAGCTACAGATAGTCCGTCGTTTCCAAGAAGCGGCTCCTATCTGGGTCTTATGCTGTGCGAAGTACGGTTACACTGACCGACATGGACCGACAAACTTTAAACTAAATGCACACATTTGTGTATGACAGTGACCATTGCGGACTCAGTGCCGTAATAACGATTCCCAACGAAATTGCGGAGTTAGAGGAGTTTGTCCGAACTTACTCCTACAATTATAGTAGGACGTGTTGGACTCGCATCTCCAGAAGTTTGACAAGAGCACTCCCCTCGAACTCGCTCTACCCACCGTCTTATAGGAATGTGTCAAACGAGGGATTGACTGGTACCTAAAGCAAATGGACGAGGCAATTAAACGCACTGTGGACAGTACGATACCTCGGTATCAACATACTCGAACTGACATCACAGACATATTTCGCAATGCAACAAACGACGCACTACACCAACACAAAAGAAGACTGCTGTTGAGACTAAAAACCTTGTACAGACAGTTTACTGACAGACAAAATTCGGAGGTTATGACGCTGAAGTCGTTGATTAAAAACCTCCAGAAATTAATCAAAGAAAACTACAGGCTTTCTGTAAATCTGCATTGGAGCAACAAAATTCGGGCTTCAAAATCCAAAAACCCGCGTATGTTGCCGCAAATAAATAAAATATTTTGGACGAATAATCAAAACGACCTTCCCTGTCTTAAGATCCCCCGAACGACGAACAATGGACAAATACTGATAACAGCAGGTATAGACCCTGATAACGCAGTAGAGGATGACGACATCTTAGTGATCCAAGATCTGCAGGAAAAGGTAGAGACTATAGGAGCGACTTTTCAGAAAGTTTACAAGGTTGTTGTGTCGCGTGAGCGTTTTTGCTTACGCGTCCGAGAAATAAAATTAAATGCCTGTTGTGTTTGGCGGTTGAAACTGCACTGCCCATTCAAACGTTTCCAATGTTTCCTCTAGATTTCATCCTCATTGTTTACCAATTGTGTGCTCTGTGGGTCATCCCAGTAATTCAATTTATACGACGTATTCTTGCTCTAGTTTGGTTTAGGTGGTCACAAGAATACGTAGCATTTGTCATCTATACTTTGTGACCTTTTTCGGTTATTTATTGCGGGCACTTGAGTTGGATAGTATAGTCGCAGAATATCAGTTGCATGATTGCACTGAAATGGAGTATTCTGATGTCACCAAATTGGGTTGGCGTTGTGTGTCGCCGTAATAGGTCAGTTGGATGTGCACTGGTAGGGGGTAGAGTGACCGATGTCGCCGCATTGGGTTGGCGTCATCGGGTGACTGGGTCGCTGCGTCATGTTTGAGCGTAGCGTTGTGTGTGGGCACAACAGTATGATTTATTTTGATCAAAAAACTTTTTTTTTGTTTCTATGGGTTCACAATGCCCTCTGAGTCTGTTGTTATGTCATTTATTGAAAACATAATTTTTAGATGTTTTCTTATTAGTACTACTGAAATTACAATTATCACTATTGTTATAGCTATTATTACATTTGATTTTGTTAATATAGTTTCATGACATATTATTGCTGTGTTATTTTTATGTTTTTTTATTGCATCGCTTACAAGTATGCTTATGCTGTATTTACTTATGTCAAAATCATCTATGTTTGTATTTTGGGGAGACATTTGGGGTATATTGGTTACGGTATTTACTGTTTCTTTTGGCATTGGCAATGCTTTCTCGAAATAATACATGATAGGTGTATAGTTGTATTTTTCACTTGACGCTTGAAGGGATACTTCGTTAGTTACAGCTTTGCAGTATGGGTTTGTAGTTAAAATTCCGCTATCTGAAAGTTTGAGAGTTTGTTGTGCGTCATCGCACATAATTCTTACGTAAGTTGGTTCCGGTATGATGTAAAGCAATGAGTTTTTGCTTTTAGGTTGAACTTTGGTTTCACAAGTCGCTGGACTAGTGTTGCCCGAAATTAATTGTATAGCGCAATTATTGATGTTATGATTTTGAATGACAAAATTTTGTTGACATAGGAAGTGGTCTATGGAGATTGTTGCACATTTATTTAAATCTTTTCCGTTTAGGAATATATGTATGTATACCGTCTGTAGTTTTCATTTACTGCTACTATTTCGTTATCGATGGAGACAAACTGAAAAGTGTTTTGTTGCAACCTAACTGGGATTGCTGTGATTTTAAACAATTTAAATTCTTCATTAACCAATGAAATACTAACTTGTATCATGAAGTTGTTATTCACGTATGTACTCGTAGGAATAGTTGTTGCTATTCAGTTGATAGTGGGTAGATTTAATCCGGATATTTTCTAGGGGAACCTTATATTATGCGAGAGATCTAATTGAATCTGCTTTAGTATTGAGACAGTCCGAATTTAAGAAACGGCTATCTCATTTACTAATTTTTGCTTCATGCATGATATCCATTAGCTCTGATTGCTTCTCTTGAAACTATATTCGCCATTTCGTCGAAATTGTGTAGGGTTCTCTCGAAATTGCTGAGATTGGTTAGCTTCATTGTATTTTTACTGATTTCTTCGGCTATAGGTTTGAAGTTTTTGTTCATGTGACGTATGGATTCGTTAAGAGCATCGACAAGGTTTGCGATTATTGTCACCTGGCTTTCTGTTATGTGGTACAAATTCTCTTGGTTTTCTGCGAGGTCTTGGTGCGCGCTGTCTATTTTGGCTGCGTCTTTCCCATCTATTCAGTGTAGTCTTGTAATTGTCTAGCGGAATTTCCATGATTGACGTTGTGCAGAGCTCTGTTAGGAATTTTAAGTTTTGTTCTAGATTAACAGCGTTGTCCTTTATTATGCTATTATTAAAACTGAAAAAAATGTCCACTTGGTGAAGGATTGCTCTAGGATACCCATAGGTTCTAGGTATACTCCTGTTTTATTCAGTGCCTGTAGCTCTACTTACGCAAGGGTTGTAGTTAATATGGAAACAAAGATTATTATGCTGGAAATGAAAATGTAAACGTGTTTATTGTAAGAGTTTGAATTCTTTGTGTGTAGTGCGTTGTGTTTACTTATTAAGTGTTTTGTAGTTAATAATTTATGATCTCTGTGTGTATGGTTTGATGAGGTTATTATGTACTACTTTTTCTTTCTTACCTATTCTTATTTTGGAATTTTCTGGGGATAGGATCACTTCTATTTCATATGGTCTCTCGTACATTGGGGTTAGTTTTTTATTTGACCGATTTTTGGCTTTTAATAGTACGTTATCGCCCATTTTGTGGATGATTTGATTAGAATTACAATCGTAGTATTCTTTTGATCTCTCTTTAGCTTTTAGCTGGTTATCGCGAATGATTTTATAAAATGTTTGTAACTTGGCTATATTTAGTGCTCGTATGTTCTGCAGTATTATAGGAGAATACGGCATATTCAATATATCTGTCCCAGATAGTTTGGTCGTTACTTGCGTAGTTTCTTATATATTCACCTAAAGTTCGGTGTGACCTTTCGAGTGCACCATTTGATTGTGGATGGCACGGGCTGCTTTAGATTTTTCTGATTTTCAATAACTTACAAATGTTTTTGAATAATGTACTAGTGAAGTTTGTTCCCTGGTCTGTGAGTATTGTTTATGGTATACCATAAGTACAAAGAATTTTCTTTACTAGTGACTCGGCCACAGTTTGAGCCTCTTGGTTTGGTATTGGGACTGCTTGGACGAACTTGGTAAGATTATCCGGAAATGAAAGTATATATTTGTTACAATCTTCTGTGATCGGGAGTGGTCCGACTATATCGAGAGCTATTCTTTCGAATGGAGTTTTTGCCGTTGTGGTGATGACCATTGGTATCTTACTACGTGAATATAATTTGTTTCTCTGGCATAGGTCGCAAGATTTGATGTACTCTTTCAAATCCGTGTGCATATTTTTCCATTTGTATTGTTTTTGATGCGATTTAGGGTCCTTTTGACTCCTTGATGACCCCCTAAGGGAGTACCGTGAAATTCGTGCATGATTTGCTTGCCTTTGTCCTTATCTGAGATGGCTATGACGTCTAAGCTTTCTTGTATAGCGCTATCTATGGTAGTTTGTTCTGACTTCGTGTCACTACTTTAACTTTGGCTGTTGTATTTAACCGTGATAGGGCGTCTGCGTTTGTTTTTAGATGTCCAGGCTTATGGGTTGCCCTAAAATCGTCTTCTAGCTTGATGCGCCAGCGCATTATCCTTGCAGAGGGATCTTTTAAGTTAAACATCCATACAAGTGGCTTATGGTCTGTAATGACTTCAAAACGTCCACCGTAGACTTATGGCCGAAAGTGTGTCACTGCCCGAACGACTGCTAGAGCTTCTTTTTCAATGGTAGAATAATTCTTTTCTGCTTTATTTAATATTGTACCAGCGTAAGCTATAGTCTTGATCTGTTTGCGTCTTGATCTCTTTGCGAAATTACTGCGCCGATGGCATCGTCACTGGCGTCAGTTGTGATGTAGAATGTGTTATTAAAGTTTGGGTAAATTAATATAGGTGGTTTCGTTATGGCTTCTTTTAATTTTCTGGCGGATTCATCACAAAATGCGTCCCATTTGAACGGTACGTCTTTGCGAAGGAGTTTATTTAGTGGGTTAACTACAATATGTTTGAGAAGTTTTTGATAAATTTTCTATAGTACCCTATTAAACCCAAGAAAGACTTTATTTGCTTTTGATTTTTAGGAGGTTCGATTTTGTTTATGGCTGTAACCTTTTCTGGGTCAGCTTTTACGCCGTCCGACGTGATTACGTGCCCTAAGTACATTACTACTGTTTGAAGGAATTTGCACTTTTATAGTTGAATTTTCAAATTGAATTTGTCTAACGCCTGGAACACTTCTATTAATTTCTTATTGTGATCTTGCAAATTCTTTCCGTAGATTACTGTATCATCGAGGTAGACTAAACACTTTATACCCTGTAATCCCGAGAATACTATATTCATGAGTCTCTGGAATGTTGGTGGGGCGTTGCGTAGACCAAACGGCATTCGGTTAAACTCGAAATGATCGTTAGGGGTTTCTATATCCTCTTCAGTAACTTCAATTTGGTGGAAACCGTTTGCTAGATCCAATGTCGGAAAGTATTTAGAGTCTCCGAGTTGCCGGAGAATGTCTTCTATGTTGGGGATTGGATATGCGTCTGGAATTGTGGCTTCATTTAATTTTCTATAGTCTATTACTACTCTCCATTTTTGATTTCCCTTCTTGCGGACGACGAGTAGTGACGCATTCCAAGGGCTAGAGCTTGGGCTGATTATGTTGTCTTGGAGCATTTTGTTTACTTGGCTCTTAATTTCTTGTTTATGTATGTCAGGTAATCAGTATGGGCGAACATTGACTGGAGGTACGTTTGAATTGGTTTTGATGGAATGTATTATTCCGGAAGTGGACGTTAGTCGATCGCCTTCGATAAAAGAAATAGATGATTGTAATCCCGACATATTGTTTCTATTGATCTTTTTCTTCCCAGTCGTTCACAGACCTTCGTTGAGTATACACGTGTTTCGACTTCTAGTAAGTGCATAGTAAATCACTTATTAGTAAAAAAGAGTTAGATTGACAAGTGGCAGCCTTGCCTAGCAGCAGTGTCAGTGGACCGTGAGTCTTTGATCGCGGGTTCAATTTCCGGCCAGATCCAATCTTTTTTGTTTTGGTAATTAAAAAATAAAAAATAATAAAAACAAATAGTGTAACTTACACGTGATGGGAGAAAATGGCAAGTCCGCACTCCCATTAGCGGAAGTGGCGGAACAAGTATCAGCCGATGAGGCAGTTGCCTCAGGCCACCCAGCAACGGTAGCCACAGAAGGTACAGGGAAAAGGAGGAAGAAAATAAAACCAACTCCTCAGGTAAAGCGTCCGTCCATATCAGCTTCAACTCAAAAGCTACCGGTTGGAGTGAGGGAAGGGGCGCCTGGGACTGTAACATTAGCAGCAATAATAAAACGTCAGAGAACAGATGACTGTGATGAATTTTCAAACGTCTCAGACGGTGGAGAAGGTCGCTATATGGGGAAAGTGACAGTTTCGCCTCTCTGGTAGGCTCAGACTCCGAGAATGAAGAGGAAGAGGTGGAACAGCATAAAGCAGTTGCAACAAAAGGTGCTCTCCATCAAAGCCAAGCAAATGGCACGAAGGGAGAAGGAACATTAGTTAGAGATTAAGCGCTCACAGCCAGAACAACAACAACAACAACAACAACTACAAATACACCAACAACAACAACCACAACTACAAATACAACAACAATTGCAATCACAAGAACAACAAAAACAACAACAGAAGCCAAAGCAGCAACGGCAACAACAACACAAGGAGCTGAATCAAAATCAGCCAGCACAACAACAACAGCCGAAGCTGTTGGCTGCAAAAGCAGCCTAAGCTGCAGCAACAGCAACAAAAACAGCAGCAGCAAAAAGCACAACAACAACAGCAGAACGCAACGAAGAAAAAGGTCCCTCCAATCAATACTTATAAAATGGAACTGAAAGAGACAATCTAGCTATGTAAGTCGGTCATAGGCAGTAATTTTACAGTGGAGCATTATCACAAAATAAAAAAATATTTAAAAGAATCGACGACGGAGTTCTTCTCCTTCACCCCGAAGGGGGAAAAGCTGCAAGCCATGCTGCTGAGGGGGATAGAACCGTCTACCGATACGGAGACGCTCCTTGCTCTGTTTAAAGAGAAAGAGTGCGACGATCTCCATTTCGTAGGGGTCAAGCCATTTACCACAGCTAGGGCCAAAAGGGAGAAGCGGAAACTGCCGTTCTTCCTAGTTCAGCTCTCACCCAATAGCAAACCGGATGGTCTAAGGAGTATTAAAGTCCTAGACTGCTAGGTTGTCGCATGGGAAAAACTAAAATGGAGCGAAAACATTTTACAATGTGTTCGCTGCCAAAGGTTCGGTCACGTCGCGTCGAACTGCGAAATGCAGCCCCGATATGTTAAGTGCGGAAAGCATCACAAAGCAGAAGAATGCATTCTGGGTAAGGATGGAGTGGCAGATAAAAGCCAGCTCTCGTGTGCTTTATGCAGGAACTCGGGACACACCGCAAACTATCGGGGTTGTCCTAAGTTCCAGTATATTAAGAAAGTAAATCTGGTTCGTCAGGAGAAGGTTGTAGTGAAACGTCCACCTGCTCCAATTCAATCACAATCCGTGGCTCCCCAAGTGACCTAAGCCCAAATGGCGGCAGGTCGGGGAGACGCGGAACAGAAAAGACCGAAGGTTATTTCTCAGGCATCAGCGCCTAGAGCACTGGAGGCTCAAACTGACTTGCTGGCCATCTTGCTCTCTATCCAAGGGAAGATGGAGCAGCTTCAGCGTCAGGTACAGGAGCAGGCGAAGCGGGTGGACCAGATCTACGCACTTCTGCCGGGCCTAACGCACCTCCAGTCGTAATGGGTATGAACATGGAGGAGCAACCCTTGAGGATCCTTGCGGTGAATGTGAATTCACTGATTAGGATCGAGCGAAGAGCCGTATTGTTTAAGTTGCTAGAATACCAAACCCCTGATGTGCTTATTGTTAGCGAAACACAGCTATCTCAGAAGCACAAATTGGGGCACAATAAATACAATATTGTCAGAAGAGACCGACCCAACTCCACACGAGGAGGAGGTGTTGCCATCTTCATACGCAAACAACTGCAATTTAAAGTTATGTACAGCGGTGAAGTGCGAAGGTTCCAGGAGCTGGAAGCTTGTATGGTATGCACCCATCTCCGTAGTGGAAAGAGGATGTACATGATAGCACTCTATGCACCTGCAGCTACTCATTCTACTTTATTTATTTCCGAGTTCGAGACACTTTTTCGATGCTTAAGGTTGGAGTCGGAGGAGAATTATTTCCTCATGGCCGGATATCTAAATGCCAAACATAGAAATTGGGGAAATAACACACCTAATCATAGAGGGAACCTACTATTCAATTGGTGGGGTCGGCACAGTGTCGAGTATAAACTCGATTTGAAAGCTACAGATAGTCCGTCGTTTAACAGAATCGGCTCTTATCTGGATCTTATGCTGCTCGACGTAGGGTTACAACTGACTGACACGGACAGACAAACTTTAAACTGCCTGCACACAGTTGTGTATGACAGTGACCATTGCAGACTCAGTGATGTAATAACGATTCCCAACGAAATTGCGGAGTTGGAGGAGTTTGTCTGAACGTACTCCTACAATTATAGTAGGACGCGTTGGACTCGCATCTCCAGAGGTTTGACAAGAGCACTCCCCTCGAACTCGCTCTACCCACCGACTGATAGGAATGTGTCAAACGAGGAGATTGACTGGTACCTAAAACAAATGGACGAGGCAATTAAACGAACTGTGGACAGTACGATACCTCGGTATCAACATATTCGAACTGACAACGCAGACATATTTCGCAATGCAACAATTGACGCACTACACCAACACAAAAGTAGACTGCTGTCGAGGCTAAAAACCTTGTACAGACAGTTTACTGACAGAGAAAATTCGGAGGTTATGACGCTGAAGTCGTTGATTAAAAATCTCCAGAAATTAATCAAGGAAAACTACAGGCTTTCTGTAAATCTGCATTGGAACAACAAAATTCGGGCTGTAAAAGCCAACAACCCGAGTATGTTCCTGAAAATAAATAAAATATTTTGGAGGAACAATCAAAATGACCTTCCGCGTCTTAAGATCCCCCGAACGTCGAACAATGGACAAATACTTGTAACAGCAGGTATAGATCCAGATAACGCAGTAGAGGATGACAACTTCTTTGTGATCGAAGATCCGCAGGAGAAATTAGAGGCTATTGGAGCGACTTTCCAGGAAGTGTAGAAGGTGAATGATACCATCTGCCCGAACCACGACCTGGAAAGTCGCGTCCTTGTGCATAGCTTCTGCCTTGGAAATGACGTAGAGCACTGGCGATCCGAGAACAACGATTTTACCGAGTTTAATGACGATAACATGGCAAATAATGTCATCGCCGATGAAAGGGTACATCCTCCGTACCTATCGAAGGTGGAGCTGCAAGCGATCTTCGAATCATTGAGAAGAAAAAAATCTGTGGGAATCGACGGATTGTCGAACATTGTGCTTCGACATCTCCCTCTAGAAGAGGTGGACATTTACGCCACTCTGTTTAACAATGCGCTGAATAATGCACATTATACAGCGCATTGGAAAACAGCAGTGATACAACACATCCCCAAAAGAGGTAATGACACCTCCAATTCGGAAAATCTCCGGTCGATAAGTCTCCTGCCGAACATCAGCAAGGTATTCGAAAAATTGATCAATAGATCCCTGATTAAGTGGACTGAGGACAATAAAATAATTCCGGATAACCAATTCGGTTTTAAGGAGGGGCATGACACAATACATGCCGCGTCTAAACTGGCATCGGATATCCAATGGAACAAAAGCAAGAAACAGTGCACGGGTGCCTGCCTGATTGACTTGGAGAAGGCCTTCGACACCGTATTTTTAGAGGAACTCTTCTACAAGCTGGACAGGTTGGGAATAAGCAAACCACTGCTGTACATACTTTATAACATGCTCACTAGTAGACAGTTCATTGTGAAAAATGGCAATGTGACTTCTGCTGGAACATTTCAAATTAAAAATGATCTGCAACAAGGTGCGGTTAATTCACCGATCCTTTTCAACATTTACACGAGCGATCTTATAGGATCACTTCACTATGCCATAGCGTACGCAGACGACTTGATCGCGTACAGATCAGGACCAAAAATCGAGGTCATTGCACTGCTCTTGCAACGTGACTTCAATAAGATTCAGCGATATTGTGATGACTGGAAGTTGAAGTTCAATTTCCAGAAATCGGAAACAAATCTTTTTAGGACGCCGTTGTCTGGGGCCTCCAGGGATACCAGAAAGAATTGGCAAAAGTTCTCAATCGTGGGACCACACGGACAGCCACTTGAGAGTCGAAGTGTAGTCAGATACCTGGGGCTCTGGTTAGACCAATATCTATATTTTAACAAACATATAGATGCTGCTCTGGCCAGAGCCAAAGGTGCTTTTGCCCTTGCAAAGAGACTTTTTTATAGCAAGCAACTCGATGCAAAGGTAAAGGTAATCTGCTACATGGCCCTCATCCGGCCCATGTTCGTATATGGATGCCCCGTGGAAAAGATTCGGGTGTTTGAGAGGGCTTGCCTTCATTTGTACAGAACACCAGAGTCCCAGTACATAAAATTCTATCCCAATGAGCCCTATACGACAGGGCTAACCTAATAAGAGTGGACAATTTCGTTATCAAGCTGATCTCCGGGGCTTATTACGCCAATTACGAGTATCTCGAGAGAGTGCGCCCTAACGGCTTTGTTCCCCCAGAGGCGTTCCTCTATTTTGATGAGAAAGGTCTGATCCAGGACAGATTGGCGATGCCGCTAATCTTCCACGTTGCTCGGACAGTTGTGGATATTCGACTCAACTACGACAGAGACGTTGCACACGGCAGTGTGGAGCGTCTCCGGTTTAGTAGGGCGGTATCGGGTCGCGATATGAAGAACGTTGAACGGCAGTTCCCACAATTTTTGTGGCTAACTGAAAGAGAGGGAACTCCTTCGTCGTAGCCTGTTTAAAGTTGGCTGTTTGGTCTTGGACGACTTACATAGTTTAAGGTACAATATTTGTAGGTATTTTTACGTAGGAAAAAAAAATATATATATAAGCGGCACTTTGAAAAAATTAAAAAAAAGAACAGTGAACAGCAGTATGTAAAAAGTATGTGTTTAATTACATAATTAGAGTAAGATAGAATAAGATAGTTTAAGATTTATTTTAATTTAGTTTTTAAATTTTATTATAAGAACAAAAGAAAAAAAAGTACATACACTAAGTTTTTTCTAATTTTATCAAAAATTTTTCTTAGTATTTATTAATAATTAAACAATAAGACAAATGAAACAGTTAAGCACGGTACGTCGAAAGACATAATTTTAAGTATTAGGTTTAGCTTAGAGCGCCCGCATAGGGCCAGTAAGTTAGAATAGCACAGTTAAGTTAATTAAGCTAGTTTTAAGCGTTTTTTGTCTAGTATTTAAGTTGTAATCGCATTAAGTTATTAAAAATGCATTTAAAATGAAAAAAAAAATTATCTTTTTCTTCGTTGTTTAAATGTTCTAGATTTAAATCTGATTGCAGTTTAGTCAGTCTTTCTTCTACTACTTTTTGAGTCATTGTTGAGTTTAAGGCATACACCTCATAGTTGCTCACATCTTCGGATTTGAGGAGTAGGTTTTCGATATTCGCTTCTTCGTTGTTTGCGTTCAGTACTGAATGTGTACGTAACCATCTATCGGTGTGGTTATTAGTGATGAAATATATACTCCTGGTGGAATTTCTCTAGCAAAATAGATTTGGTCCGAGTTTTCTGTAACTGGTCCACATTTTATGAATTTTTCGGATCTCGCAGGGATGGTCAAAGGCGTGTGCTCGTAACAGAAGTCCACTGTATAGTGTCTGCTCTTGTATTGATATTAGAAAGTATTGTCCTTGTAGTCAACTGCTGTGTTGAATTTCTTGAAGAAATCTTCGCCGATTATACCATCTTGGGAGATTGGGAAATTATTTGGAGTTTTGTGGAATGTATGAGCGATCTTTTGTCCGCGAGTGAATCTGGATTTAACTTGATAGTACCTAGTGTCGATGTGGGTATGTCACTTATACCTGTTAATATGGTAATGGTGTCCGTATTTACCCATTCGTCGGGGTTTAGTGTCTTTAGTTTAATCAGGCTTATAGCAGCGCCTGTATCTAGAAGCATTAGGACGTTTTGGGATTTCAACTCTTTGGATTTGGTTTTTGAAATTTGAAGTTTTATTAGAGTAACTGAAATTGACGGTTGACTTTTTGTTCCTAGCTGAGTACATATTAGAAATGGAACTTTTTTTCAGGGATTGATTTAGACTTTCGATTAGTGTTGGAGTTCGACCGGTTGTGCAGGTATGATTAAGGATTAGGTTCATGTTTATAATTTTATTCCCTGTCGAGCTAGAGCTTGAAGCTGGATCTATTTTGTTTTTTTTTTGACTTTGGTTCTGAGAGTTTCTGAGATTTTGTGAAGTTCTGAGATTTCGATAGGCTCTGAGATTTTGTGAGGTTCTGGGGTTTTGTGAGGTTCTGAGATTTCGAGAGGCTCTGGGATTTTGAGAGGATCTGAGATTTTGTGAGGTCTAAGCACTTTGATTCATATTCTTCACCTGACTTCGCGTGCTGGAGGGGCGAGGTCACGAGGAGCTTCCTTGATTGGAGTTTGTTCTGTTGTTATTAAATAACTTTTTTCGGCACTCGTCTATGGTGTGCCCTTGCTCTTTTGCAGTATCTACTCAGAATGGTACTTTGTACAGTGTTAACATTTGCCCTATTTAAGAATGATTGGCGATTATTGTGTACTGTTCTGTGGTTCGTGAAATTACCACTGGTCGTTGGTCTTAGTATCGGAGAGTATGTGGGTCTTGCATCATTGTTACTGTGGTATCCATTATTCAGTCTTCAACACTCGTTTGTGCTGTGCATTTTTCTTTTATAGCTATGGCAATATTTGTTCGTTTGACCATGGTTCGAGTTTTGTCTGGGTACTGCGAGTTTCTCTTCTTCCATAGCGATATCAACGGCCGTGTCGAGGTCTTCACATCTCGCGCTTTTTACTAGAAGCTTTAACTGGGGCATGAGACCATTGCAAAAACTGCCTAGGATAATTTTTTTCATTTAATAGACGGATAGCTTGGTTTGCGGATGCGTCCTGGGTTGAAGCGTTTGCGTTATTTAGCTCATCGAGTAATGCATGCGATCTTTTCGTATAGGACATGACTGACTCACTAAACATTTGCCGGAATTGGAAAATATCAGTCTGTATCATTGGTATAGACCGAGTTTTCCTGAAGCTTTTGACTAGTGCGTCTTTTAGTTCTGGCCAAGCATCATAATTACTATATATTAATATAGCGTTATATGCCCATGTTCCAGCTTTTGCTTTTCTGTACTTGTTTTTTCTTTCTTGAAGGTCTACTAACTGAACAAAGCGGTCGATAAGTCTTGTAAAACCGTCAAACTCAGGTATGAGCTTGATGACTTGTGAAGGATTAAATGTCATTGTGGGTCGAATATGGAAACCTGTGTGGTATTTGAGTTCGTGTGGTTACTTCCCGAGCGAGTTTTCCCATAGGTTTCTAGCGAATTGCTTTTAAGAATAGGAGTAAGAGTACTTGCAATACTGGGATTGGATAACTCTTTGTTTTTAGCCACTGACTGTTCGTCTTTTTGCGGAGAGTATCCTACTGGCATTGGGCCTGAAGTTGTGGTTTTG
Source organism: Pocota personata (assembly GCA_963082735.1). NCBI lineage: Eukaryota > Metazoa > Arthropoda > Insecta > Diptera > Syrphidae > Pocota > Pocota personata. The sequence goes on from OY720429.1 coordinate 93,032,270, forward strand.
GATGTAATAGATTCTACTAACTGTGTTTTCACCCTTTAGCCACTTCTTAATGATATATTGACGTTAATACCCGACATATATCATTCGATGTGCCAATTAAAACGGAGAAGTAGATTTGCTTTCGGGAATGAGTATGTGATTTGGAGTTAGTGACAAGGAGAGGAGATAGAAGACAGTAATTATTACTTTCCCTTTTTTCATATAAGAAAAATTAAATTTTTCACTAATTTAACTGGTTAATTTAGATATTTAGCATATTCTTACAATAAGGGACATATGTATTTTCCTTTTCTTCTATTTTCCTAGTTTTGCTTAAGAGAAAAAAAAAGCTTACATTGACATGTTGGCCTGGATTTGATGTTCTCGATGTTAATGCTTTTATTGCCGCTGTTGAGTATCGGATGCTCTTGATGTTATTGTTGCTATTGCATCGGAGTGGCAATTTCTTCCTTCCTTCTCTCATCCACAGGAATTGGCTTACCTCTGTGGGATTTCACTGAATTGCTTTAGTTTTTATTGTTCACTGAAATCTTTTTTTTTTTCTTTTTTTTTCACTGAATTGAGTTTAGATGCACTTATAAAAAATGTTTGTTGTTGCTTTTTTTCTCACTGTTACGGGAGTTAAGGCAGATGCTTTTTCCTCAACCATCCCACCGCTGCCACCAAATGTAGTGTCGCGCCAGCGGTTTTGCTTACGCGTCCGAGAAATAAAATTAAAGGCCTATTGTGCTTGGCTGTTGAAACTGCACTGCCCATTCAAACGTTCCCAATGTTACCTCTAGATTTCATCCTCATTGTTTACCCATTGTGTACTCTGTGGGTCATCCCAGTAATTCGATTTATGCCACATATTCTTGCTCTAGTTTGGTTTAGGCGGTCACAAGAATACGTAGCATTTGTCATTGATACTTTGTAACCTTTTTCGGTTATTTATTGCGGGCACTTGAGTGGGACAGTGTCGCCGCAGTAGGTCAGTTGCATGATTGCACTGAAATGGAGTATTCTGATGTCACCGAATTGAGTTGGCGTTGTGTATCGCCGCAGTAGGTCAGTTGCATGTGCATGTGGTAGGGGGTAGTGTTGTTTGTTTATCTTTGTTATTTAATTTCTTTTGTTTGACTTTGTTTGTTAATCACTGTTAAATTGATCCGATAACCTGTTACTCATTGTACACATGTATCACGCCACTTACGCATTCAATCGGACGTTTCATCTGCAATAACCTATTCATCCAATCCATGCACACCAGCATCGATTGTACGATCCACACTCAAATCCATCTCAATGCACACGGAGTATTTACAGTGCTTGCATGACTCACTTGAGCTTGTGTGCGTGGGTGGATGCATGGGAGCATTCTGGCTGCTGATGGTTACTCGTTGATGGTCTCGGCCACTTAGATTTTGGATGCAGTCGACAGTAGATGTGGTATCTATTTTTTTTCCTGTTTAAATTTACTTTCATACATCATTCAATAAATTATTATAACGTTTCCAGATAACGAGTGTGAGTAATTTATTGAACTTTTGCTTGGTTTTGCGCTCTTCGATTATTCGCTCATTCGCAGATTCCTTTTTTTTTTTTTGGTTTGTTATTTTACCCGTCGTCGAATCGGAAATATTAGTGGTCCTTCTTGGTCGGATTTTAATAGAATCAAACCCATTCTCGCTTTAAAATTATAAAATATACATTTGGAAAGTGTGCTGATAGAAAGTGTCGGGTACTCGGTTGGTGGTATATCAGACTTATAGACAATGAGTTCGTTGAAATTGAAACTGGGAAACGCTAAAGGTTGTTTGACGCGTGCAGTATCTTTCGTTGATACTATCACGAAAGATACTCTTCTAGAGATGCTAGAGATTCGACTAAGTAAGTTAGACGAAGCGTGGTCGGATTTTCTAAAAATACACGATGAACTCTTACAAACTGCCAAGGATGATCAGTTCAAACAGAGTTTGGTGACTACGAAACCCTCTTTTTTAAGGCACATGCGAGTTTAAGGCAGCATATTCGTTAAACACAGCGTGTTACGTGTGATAATCCGATGGTGGAGCAACTTGCGCTTCAGCAGTCGACGCTGTTAGAGCATATAAATACCACATCGAAAGACAGTTCCGGTATTCAGTTGCCAAAGTTAGAAGTGCCATCCTTTTCGGGCGATTATAAGGATTGACCGTCATTTCGCGACATCTTTCTGGGTTCGGTAGACAATAAGAAAGCTGTTACATCGAAATTTACATATTTAAAATCGTATCTTCGGGGTGACGCGGCATATTTAGTCAGGCATATTCCAATCTCTGAGGCTAACTATCTCGAAGCTTGGGAAAGACTGGATAAACGTTACGATCGGGTAAATCTAATAATGCAATCGTTTATTCAATCTTTTCTGTCACTTCCATCCATGAGCAGTGTTAACGTTCAAACTTTGCGAAAAATATTAGATGACGCCGACGGGGACATTCGTTTGCGCTGGGTTCCAATAATCTCGATTCGTGGTTAATTTACTTCTTGCTCAACAAACTAGATGCTGATACTAGGCAGGCTTGGGCTGAGCACGTCGGTTCGCAAGACGATCATAAGATCGATGAACTTTTAACCTTCTTGGAATCAAGGTGTGACTCTCTAGAAGCCTGTCAATCTATTCTCGTCTTCAATCTATTTCTCGTCTTAGCATATCGCGTACAAAATTGCAAGGACAAATTCGATCTCATTTCGCCGAGTCGCCACAATCAACGCCATTATGCCCTAAGTGCAGCGACAACCACATCTTACCCCAGTTTCCCAAATTTATCGCGCTAGATACTGAATCGCCTCGGTATTTAGTGAAAACGGACACTGTGTGTTTTAATTGTCTTCGGGTAGGTCACTCTGCAACCAAATGCGGTTCATTGTTCCGTTGTCGGTCATGTAAATCGCTCCACCACTCATTGGTCTATCCAACGGACGCAGACGACAAACCATCGTCGTCGTCGCGTCTTCAGTTCTCCGCACTGAGATCTAATCAACATCTACCAAAACCGCCGCCATCCTCGCCTGTTCCTCCAATTGTTAATAACCACTCGATCGATATTGGCTTATGTAAACAAACCATTTTACCCACAATATTGGCTAAGGTTCAGGATAATCAAGGCAATTTAAATGTAAATTGGCTAAACTGTACGGTGTTAATAGATTCGGGGTATCAGGTTTCGTTTATTGTTGAATCGTTTGCTCAAAGACTAGGAATTCCTCGTAACCATGCTAGAATTCCAATTCTGGAAGTGTCATCCACTGAAGCAGGTTATACCAGAGGTTGCGCTTCGATGAAGCTGTGTTCTCGTCATACACCAAACCATACATTCGTTGATGCCTTTGTTCTAAGCAAGTTAACTTTCAACCTGCCTTCGCAGCCGTTCAATCCCTCCAATTGGTAGCATCTTCGTAATTTGGATCTAGCAGACCCTTCGTTTAATGTCCCTAGTCCGATTGATGTTCTTCTTGGCGCTGATAAATTGTGGTGTATCCTCAAGGGGGATCAAGTTCAAGGTCCGGATCGGATACCAGTAGCATTTGGCTGGATAATAACAGGGGAGTTTTTAAATACCAAACAATCCACTCATGTATCCATTTCATCACTCCATTCTACACTTGATGTCGATGTATTGCTACAACATGTATTTCCGACGAACATTCTCGAGATCATCCGATGGTAGATATGTCGTTCAGTTGCTCTTTAATACTCCTTCACCCGTCTTTGGCAATTCACTAAGATCAGCTGTTAGTCGCTTGAGCTCAATGGAGCATCGTTTCCAAAGAGACTCAGGCTTTCATAATTGGTACTCCATGTTTATGCAGGAATATCTTCAGCTTGGTCACATGGTCCGCATCCCTTCAACTGAAATAGGAACCAGCCAAGGACAGCATTTTTATCTTCCGCATCATGCAGTTTTGAAGCCGGACATTCATTCACCCAACAGCAGGTTACTTATCGGTCCCCCTATTCAAAGAGATTTAGTTGGAGTAAGTTTGCAGTTTCGACAGCATAAGTAGGAGTATACAGCGCCACATCCGCTGTAAACACGTACTTATGCTATCGTTTCGCCAGATGGGCCGCTGATTAACATACAGGTTTTCAGCGCATCGTTTGGCGTGAAAATCCCTCTGACGAGATTGGGCACTTCCGCCTACGCACCGTAACTTATGGGACGGCATCGGCTCCATTTCTATCAGTTCATGTTTTAAAACAAATTTCAATTGACTACCAACAACAGGACCCAACTGCAGCGCGTGTCCTGCTGAACGATGTATATGTAGACGACATTATGATGGGAGCAAATTCACCGGAAGACCTTATTAGTTTGCAGACAGAATTGGTTCCCTTACTATCGAACGCCAAACTCGAGCTACGCAAATGGAACTCTAATTGTTGGCTCCTACTCGCTCGTTTATCGAAGGATGACTGCGACATGTCGTGGGTTGATACGGAACGCTCTAAGTCAATGATAAAGGTACTTGGAATGCACTGGAGCCCAATAACTGACGAATTTTCGTTTAGAATGTCTAATTCTCCCCTATGCACCTCACCAACTAGACGGACATTGTTGTCTGAAATTTCCCGTATCTTCGACCCTTTAGGATTTTTAGCCCCATCCGTCATTTTATTCAAAATCGTATTTCAGGAGCTGTGGTCATCCGAACTTACCTGGGACGATCCATTACCATCGCATTTGGCTGACCAGTGGAAAGGCTATCAACGCGAACTCGAGTGCTTTGAACAGATACGGATTACACGAAATGTATTTGCTTCTCTAGATGAAGTTGAATTTCACAGTTTTTGCGAGGCTTCCTCGTTAGCATACGCCGCTGTAGTCTACGCTCGTTGTAAAATCGCGAAAAAATCGTTTTAATTGCAGCTAAGACAAAGGTAGCACCTCTTAAACCAATATCCAATCCACGACTGGAGCTTTGCGGAGCTCTACTTCTTTCTCGTCTGATAAGAATGATTAAATCTTCTATCCCAACTAGCTCTAAAGTGTTTGCGTGGTGTGACTCACAAATCTTGCTTTACTGGCTGTCATCTCCTCCTCGTCGCTGGACCACCTTCGTCGCAAATCGTACAGCTGCTATCCTTAAGAAGATTCCACGATATGCATGGTATCATATCGCTTCAGAATCTAGTCCTGCACTCCTCCTGATTCACGCTTAAGTGATCATCATCTTTGGTGGAGCTGTCGTTACCACAAAACCTTTGGCCAGCATCAAAGTTCTCCGTGCCACACCCAGATACAGCAAGGGTTACTGAGGAAGAAAGGCAACCACCAAAACAAGTGTTTCTATCATCGGTCGGTACGAATGTCGTTACAAACCTCGTCGAAAAGAGTTCATCATGGAGGCCTTCAACCGTCAAGCGCCTTCGCATAATCATCTACATCGTTTTGACAAATATAAAAAAAATCAACACCAAAATACTTCAATCTAAAAAAAATCAATCGCGCGCCTAATCAAATTCAGTGGTAATTATGTAAATAAAAAAAAAAAAACACATAATCACATTCCAGTGCCGGTGCATTCCATCTTGTCACATCCACTCACTCGCTGTTGCGCTTCTTCGTTATCGCAATTGGAGCATGTGCTGTATATGTACATACTTCCAGTTACGATGACTGAGAGAGTGTAACATTTGATGCATAGCGGACTGTGAATGTTTATTCGAATAGCGGACCTTAGCTGATTGTCGTTTGGGCATAGCACCTGCGACAGTTTGTTTTGGAAAACTATTCTTTGGATCCACACTTCACAGTTTTGCTTAGTTACGTCAGAGTTGTGTCTTTTTGTGTTTCTATGTTGTAGTGATGAGGGAATTTAGAGTTGATTCTACCAACATTCGTGGGCTTCGAACGAATTTCTTCGATATGTACGCCCACGCCCATTTCCATAAACCAGCTGTTCTGGTACTAAGCGAAACACAGGTAGTGGAAGAATCTTCCGATTTGAAACTGCCTGGATATAACTTAGTGTCATTATTCTTTCCCCACCGTGGCCTCGCCATTTACGTCCGTAGTGATATTGCTTACCAAGTTCCACCACAGTATGGCCACTGTTCCAAACCAGAATTTAATTTCATATGGCTAAAATTCACCGTCCGTAAGCAAATAATTCACTACTGCTTTATTTATAGAAGCCCTAGTGCGGACAGCAACTCAACTTTTGACGAATTTGATGCACTGTCCGATTCCATCACTCGAATTGTCTCCTTGTACCCTCATACTGAAATCGTCATTGCGGGCGATTTCAATATACACAATTCGGATTGGCTTCAACATTCTGGACAGACAACACCCGAAGGAAGGTATGTAGAACTTTTCGCTGAGGTAAACAATTTGACTCAGCTTGTAAATGAGCCTACACGTATACCGGACATTGAAAGTCATTCCGCCAACACTTTGGACTTGTTTCTTACATCGCACCCTGATAAATACACTATTGATGTTTTAGCGCCTCTAGGTCGGTCTGACCATAATATTGTATCAGCTAAATTCTCGTACTTCGACCACTTAGTTAAAGAAAAAACTCCTAAAAGAAAAGTATGGCAATACGAGAAAGCCAACTGGAGCGGCCTCAATAGCTTCTTTAGGAGTTTTAACTGGTCGCTATGCTTCCTCGATAGCGACGTGGATGCCGCTGCTGATATGATCACTAACACTATACTCTTAGGTATGAATGACTTTATTCCTAACAGGATAAAGAGCATTAAACCTAAGGCAAACTCGTGGTTTGACCAGAGTTGTAAAGAGGCTATCAGGTTGAAAGAAGTAAGTTTTCGGTCTTATAAAGCCAACAAATCTGAGGAAAACCGAAAGAAGTTTAAACAAGCCAGAAAAGACTGCAATGTCCATATTTGACGTGTAAAATTCTTACATGACCAAAAATTGAGGCAAGAAATCCTACAATGTCCCAAAGGTAGTAAACATTTTTGGTCATTCGTCAAAAATATTAAAAATTCTGCCTCGTCTGCCATCCCCACGCTCATTTACTATGACATTCCAACTGTCAGCTCCTTAGACAAAGCCAATCTGCTTGCTGCTCACTTTGCAGCGAACTCCACGCTGCCAGATAATGCTTCGTCTCCACCTGTCTTTGAGAGCGTCAAATTTTCCATGGGACAAGTCCACTTCCGCACTCGTACAGTTGCAAGAGTACTCAAAGGTCTTAACATACACAAATCCACTGATCCAGATGGTATCCCCCCCAGAGTTCTGAAGAGGTGTTCTTCTACGCTGGCAAAACCTCTGCGTAAGCTTATCTGTCTATCCTACTTTTCAGGGCTCTTTCCGAGTAGATGGAAAACAGCATTTGTCCAGCCCGTCCCCAAAAAAGGGGAATCTCCCTCCCCGTCCAATTACCGACCCATTGCACTTACGTCCCTTCTTTCCAAGGTCAGGGAAACGCTGATAAATCGTCAGCTTATGAAATATCTCGATTCACGAAAACTCCTTAATGACCGGCAGTATGGTTTTCGTAGCAACAGGTCCACTGGTGATTTGATGGCATATCTCACCGAGAAGTGGAACCAATCTCTGCATCACTTCACAGAGTTTGGCATCAGGCTCTTTGTCGAAAATGCGTGCATATGGCGTCGTTGAGTCTCTTCTTCAATGGATTAGAAATTACCTTTCGGGGAGTTCAATACAAGTTGTTTTGGACGGCTTCAAGTCTGCAATTCACCAAATAATTGCTGGTGTTCCCCAAGGCTCTGTTTTGTCTCCGACTCTCTTTCTTATTTTTGTAAACGATCTCTTGTCTGCAACTTCTAATCCAATCCATTCCTTCGCAGATGACAGTACCCTCTGTTTTTCATATTCGTTCCCTAACTCACGTCCTTGCTCTTCCCGTTGAAACACCCTACTACTTCTCAGTAACCATTTTTCTTCTCTTATAGTCGAGGACATACATACTACCAATCTTCATCTAGGGGTCTCCGAAACTTTCGCTATAGTTCGCCAACGGTATTGGATTATGGGAAGCCGCAATCTCATTCAAAAGATCGTGCATAGATGTAAACCATGTTTTATGCAACGAAAACTCACTAGTACTCAGCTCATAGGTGGCTTAACGCCCCAACGAGTACAGCAAAGTCGACCATTTTCGAACACCGGAAGGGACTACGCTGGGTCATTTAAAATTAAACTCTCCCGTGGTCGCAAACCAACATTGTCAAAGGCTTATTTTGCACTCTTCGTATGTATGAGCACCAAGGCAATCCATCTGGAGTTGGTAAGTGACCTAACAGCTGATGCATTTTTAACAGCCTTTCGACGTTTCATATCTCGCCGTGGAAAATGTTGCAATATTTATAGCGACAATGGATCAAATTTCCATGGAGTGCGCCGCTGTCTTAATGAGATGCAGAAACCCGTTCCGTCACGAACTCACAATGACTATATTCCTGCTGCGCTTGCAATGGATGGCATTGCATGGCATTTCATACCACCTTCTGCGCCACACTTTGGTGGGTTGTGGGAGGCTGGAGTTAAGTCGGTAAAGCTCCACTTACGGAGGGTTGTTGGAGCCACAGTGCCTACATTCGAGGACCTATATACGGTTTTAAGCCAGATCGAAGCTATTTTGAATTCGCGACCTATTTGTGCCTTGTCTGATGAAGATTTGGACCCACTAACACGCTCTCATTTTCTTACATGTGAACCATACACAGCTGTTCCGGAGGCGAGCTACTTGGATGTGACACAAAATCGCTTGTCCCACTGGAAATACCTACAAAGCATGGTTCAAGGATTCTGAAAACGATGGCATGCAGAATACATTACAACGCTGCAACAACGCACCAAGTGGCAAAAACAAACGAGGAACCTGAAAATTGGAGACTTGGTGGTAATAGCTGTGTTTTTTTGAAAGCTAGCTGGGTAGTAGTTCGCAGTAAAGTCGAATTTCACACGCAAAACAAATACAACAACCGACTGCCTACAACTGTTGATTTTCTCCGCAGTCAAATGCGACTGGCGGACAGCATGATTTTATGATACTTCATGGCCAGGCGGTGCTGAAAGCAATTTTGTTATTTATAGATGTTGGTGCCACTGCGAAATTGTTCGGTTCCGTGGGGATGTGTTCGTAAAGCTTTGTGTAATGCATGGAATGCTCCTGATTGGCCGAAAAATAAATTGAATTTAATATCCTATTAATTTAATAAATGCTGTCAATTCGTTTATTGTTTTATTTAAGTTATATCACTTTGCATGTTAAGCAAAAAAACTGTATTGTGATATTCATTCCGAAAAAAATAATTTAACTCCAGCGCACACATTTTCTTTTCATGGAAGTGAACTTCGAATTGCCCTAATTATTTGACATCAAGTAATTAGTAATAAGTAATTAAAGCGTATAAAAAATACCTTGATATTTTTTTTTTGTGGAAATTTGATCAATAAAACACGCATTTTCTTGTTGATTATTCGGCATTCAACCATCTGTACATGATGTGTATTCGTTAGACTATTTCATTTGTTGTGAAAACCATACTTTGGAAAATTTATTGAATGGATAATTTACAAAAAGAGGTATGAAATTATAACATAGTTGATTATATTTGTGAAACATCATTCAATAATTCAAATTACAAATTTTATCTGGAATACTTGGTTCCTCTAGTGAGGAGGAATCTGAATTTTTCGAAAACTTTTTCGACAACACTTTGACCTCCGAAGATTCAGCAGAAGAGACGAAAAAGCATGCATCATGGATTGACTTAAGGAAAGAGTTCTACATATATGTGTGGTATATTATCAATACCATCGCTTTCAGACAACTGGGGTACTTGTTTGGAGTACCAAAATCGTCCGCCTGGATAGCTGTTCGTCGTGTTTGCAAATGGCTCATGGAGAACAGAAGACAGTTAAATGGTCTCAAGCGGATGCTGTGGCATACAACTGCAGTAAATTTGAGGCAAATAATAAAATTCCTGGAATTCTAGGTGTAATCGATTGAACGCACATCGCGATTGCAGTTCCAAAATTGAATAAAGAGTGCTACTACAACCGACAGCACAACTTCACAATAATTCTGCAAGCAGTCCTTAATGCAGACAAAAAATTCATCGACATTTTTGGTGGTGAACCTGGATCCTTGCACGGCAACAGAGTGCTTCGAAGATCAGCCTTATACATAATAACAGACTCACATTATACTCGTACGCAGCTGTTTCCTTCAAATACTTTCATCCTGGGTGACTCAGCGTATCCTGCTACTAACTAGTTGGTGCCACTATTTAAAGATAATGGAAGACTTACAGAGCAACAGCCGTCTTTTAATTATCTGCATTCTGGAACGCGAATTGTAGTAGAGAATGCTTTTGGGTTGCTGAAAGGAAGATTCAGAAGACTGTTAAAGTTTACTGAGCAAAAGGACTTGCGTTCGGCGACAAAAATTGTTTTAAGTGCATGTATTATGCACAACATATGCATCACAATGGACAATGAATACTCAGCCGAAGTTTTTAAAGAAAATATTATTGGTGCCGAAATTAATTCAGAAGATTCTGTACCTGGTGAAACTGTAAATAGACGACAATCTTTATTCAGTGATCTAGTAGAAATTATTTGAAATCAAAAACATTTTTTATTCAATAAAATTAAAAAATTTGGGATGCTTAAAGTGTATTTTTTTTTTATTTGCTTTTTTGTTATTCTATTTTTCAAGAATTTGTTTAATGATGTCAGTTTGCAGAAGTATAGCCGCATTATATTTATCTCTATTTTTTACTTGGCAAATTGTTTGCACAGATGCTAGTATTGAATTTTATTACCCCTTTTTTCAATTATACTAGGTACTTACGCTTTAATTACTTATTACTAATTACTTAATATCATAAAATAATTAGGCAATTCGAGGTTCACTTCCATGAAAAGGAAATGTGTGCGCCGGAGTTAAATTAATCTTTTCTGAATGGATATTACAATACAGTTTTTTTTTTTAAATGTGTTGAACCTCATATTTTGCATGCTTAACATGCAAAGTGGTACAACTAAAATAAGACAATAAATGAATTCACAGCATTTATTAAATTAATACGATATTAAATCCAATTTATTTTTCGGCCAATCAGGAGCTTACATATACGAACGCTTTACATGTACGAACACATCCCTACTGAACCGAACAATTTCGCAGTGGAACCACCGTATACATATACATCAAAACAACTGCCTTTGACTGCCTGCGAACTGTTTAAATGAACGACTGGCCAGCTAGGTTTAAAAAAACACAGCTAATTAAGGAACCAAACCTTAAATCTGCAAGGTGGCTTCTGGGAAAAGTAGAAGCAGTTCAGCCAGACCCAGACAACAACGTAAGAGTTGCAACTATAAAATCACACCGAGGATCATTTGTTCGTCCAATAACAAAACTTACGAATCTCCCATTGTCCTGAAACTTGTTCCAGGGGGGCCGGGATATTTAATACTATTGTTTGTTTATGTTTGTTCTTTAATTTCTTTTGTTTGACTTTGTTTGTTAATCACTGGTAGATTGATCCGATAACCTGCTACTCATTGTATACATGTATCACGCCACTCATGCATTCAATCGGATGATTCATCTGCAATAACCTATTCATCCAATCCATACGCACCAGCATCGATCGTACGATCCACACATTAACTTTTTTCCATTTTTAATGCATTTTTTATTAATTAATTTATTATAACTTACATGCTAGACAAAAAACGCTTAAAACTAGCATAGCTAACTTAACTATTCTTATTCTAACTTACTGGCCCTATGCGGGCACTCTAAGTTAAACCTAATATTTAAAACTATGTCTTTCGACGTAACGAACTTCAAAATTGTTCATTTATTTTTTTTTTTTTTTAATTTTAATTTTTACTGAGAAAATTAGACAAAAACTTAGTACATGAACGTTTCTTTTTTTTTATTCTTATATATAAAACTTACAAATCTCCCTTAAAAAAATCTTAAAATATCTTCTTCTACCTTAATCTATCTTACTCTACCTTACGTAAGCTTACGTACTTTTTTTTGGTTTTTTATTTTATTTCAATTTTTTTATTTTATCAAGTGCTGTCATTTTTTTTTTTCTATCCAAGTGCTGTAATAAGAATTTTTTTTTTTTTAACCTATATACAATGTACTTATACTACCTTAACCTTGAACTATTTAAGTCGGCCATGGACAAGAACAGCCAACTTTAAACATCCAACAGACTACCCTGGATTAGGAGAAAACGACGAAGGAGTTTCCTCTCTTTCGGCTAGCCACCAGAAATGACCGTACTGAAGTTGTACGTCCTTCACCGACCCAATACCGCCGTACTAAATTGTCGTAGTTGAGTCGAGTATCCACAACTGTCCGAGCAACGTGGAAGATTAGCGGCATCGCCAATCTGTCCAGGATCAGACCTTTCTCATCAGAATAGAGGAACACCTCTGGGGGAACAAAGCCGTTAAGGCGCACTCTCTCGTGATACTCGTAATTGGGGTAATAAGCCCCGGAGATCAGGTTATTCGTCGAGCTCATTGCTCTTGCAATATGCCTTCGAATCAGCTAGATAACGAAATTATCCACTCCTATTAGGTTAGCCCTGTTGTATAGGGCGCATTGGGATAGAATTTTATGTACTGGGACTCTGGCGTTCTGTACAAATGAAAGCAAGCCCGCTCAAACACCCGAATATTTTCCAACAAGCTTGCTCCCACGGGGCATCCATATACGAACATGGGCCAGATGAGGGCCATGTAGCAGATTGCCTTTACCCTTGCATCGAGTTGCTTGCTATAAAAAAGTCGCTTTGTAAGGGCAAAAGCACCTTTGGCTCTGGCCAGAGCAGCAACTATATGTTTGTTAAAATATAGATATTGGTCCAACCAAAGCCCCAGGTATCTGACTACACCTCGACACGCAAGTGGCTGTCCGTGTGGTCCCACGATTGAGAACTTTTGCCAATTCTTTCTGGTATCCCTAGAGGCCCCAGACAACGGCGTCCTAAAAAGAATTGTTTCCGATTTCTGGAAATTGAACTTCAACTTCCAGTCATCACAATATCGCTGAATCTTATTGAAGTCACGTTGCAAGAGCAGTGCAATGACCTCGATTTTTGGTCCTGATCTGTACGCGATCAAGTCGTCTGCGTACGCTATGGCATGGTGAAGTGATCCTATGAGATCGCTCGTGTAAATGTTGAAAAGGATCGGTGAATTAACCGCACCTTGTTGCAGACCGTTTTTAATTAGAAATGTTCCAGCAGAGGTCACATTGCCATTTTTGACAACGAACTGTCTACTGGTGAGCATGTTATGAGGTATGTACAGCAGTGGTTTGCTTATGCCCAGCCTGCTTAGCTTGTAGAAGAGGCCCTCTAACCACACCGTGTCGAAGGCCTTCTCCAAGTCAATCAGGCAGGCACCCGTGCACTGTTTTTTGCTTTTGCTCCATTGGATATCCGATACCAGTTTAGTCGCGGCATGTATTGCGTCATTCCCCGCCTTAAAACCGAATTGGTTATACGGAATTATATTACTGTTCTCAGTCCACTTAAGCAGGGCTCTATTGATCACTTTCTCGAATACCTTGCTGATGTTCGGAAGGAGACTTATCGACCGGAGATTTGCCGGATTGGGAGTATCCTTACCCCTTTTGGGGATGTGTTGTATCACTGCTGTTTTCCAATGCGCTGGATAATGTGCATTATTCAGCGCATTGTTAAGCAGAGTGGTGTAGATGTCCACCGCTTCTTGAGGGAGATGTCGAAGCACAATGTTCGATACTCCATCGATTCACGCAGATTTCTTCCTCCTCAATGATTTGAAGATCGTTTGCAGCTCCACCTTCGATATGTACGGGGGATGTACCCTTTCATCGGCGATGACATTATTTGCCATGTTATCGTCATTGAACTCGGTAAAACCTATGTTCTCGGATCGCCAGTGCTCTATATCATTTCGAAGGTAGAAGTTGTGCACAAGGTCGCGATTTTTCAGGTCGTGGTTCGTTCAAATGGTATCATTCACCTTGTACACTTCCTGGAAAGTCGCTCCTATAGCCTCTACCTTCTCCTGCGGATCTTCGATCACAAAGAAGTTGTCATCCTCTACTGCGTTATCTGGATCTATACCTGCTGTTATAAGCATTCGTCCATTGTTCGTCGTTCGGGGGATCTTAAGACACGGAAGGTCGTTTTGATTATTCCTCCGAAATATTTCATTTATTTGCGCTAACATACTCGGGTTGTTGGATTTTACAGCCCGAATTTTGTTGTTCCAATGCAAATTTACAGAAAGTCTGTAATTTTCTCTGATTAAATTTTGGAGAATTTTAATCAACGACTTCAGTGTCCTGACCTCCGAGTTGTGTCTGTCAGTATACTGTCTGTACAAGGTTTTTAGTCTCGACAGCAGTCTACTTTTGTGTTGGTGTAGTGCGTCAATTGTTGCATTGCGGAATATGTCTGCGTTGTCAGTATGTTGATATCGAGGTATCGTATTGTCCATAGTTCGTTTAATTGTCTCGTTCATTTGTTTTAGGTACCAGTCAATCTCCTCGTTTGACAGATTCCTATTGGACGGTGGGTAGAGCAAATTCGAGGAGAGTGCTCTTGTCAAAGTTCTTGAGAAGCGAGTCCAACGCGTCCTACTATAATTGTAGGAGTACGTTTGGACAAACTCCTCCAACTCCGCAGTTTCGTAGGGAATCGTTATTATGGCACTGAGTCCGCAATGATCACTGTCATACACAAATGTGTGCAGGCAGTTTATAGTTTGTCGGTCCTTGTCGGTCAGTTGTAACCGTACGTTGAACAGCATAAGATCCAGATAGGAGCCGCTTCTAGGAAACGACGGACTATCTGTAGCTTTCAAATCGAGTTTATACTCGACACTGTGCCGACCCCACCAATTGAATAGTAGGTTCGCTCTAGGATTAGGTGTGTTATTTCCCCAATCTCTATGTTTGGCGTTAAGAAAACCGGCCATGATGAAATAATTCTCCTCCAACTCAAGCTTTAGGAATCGAAAACGTGTCTCGAGCTCTGAAATAAATAAAATAGATTGAGTAGCTTCAGGTGCATAGAGTGCAACCAAGTACATCCTCTTTCCACTACGGAGAGGGATGCACAAGATACACGCTTCCAGCTCCTGGAACCTTCGCACTTCACCGCTGTACATAACTTTAAAATCAGTTTTTTGCGTATGAAGATCGCAACACCTCCACTTGTGTGGAGTTGGGCCGGTCTCTTCTGACAATATTGTATTTATTGTGCCCCAATTTGTGCTTCTGGGATAACTTTGTTTCGCTAACCCTAAGCACATCAGGGGTTTGGTCTTCTAGCAACTTAAACAATACGGCTCTTCGGTCGATCCTAATGAGTGCCGCCATTTGGGCGTAGGTCACTTGGGGAGTCACGTATTGTGTTTGAATTGGAGCAGGTGGACGTTTCACTACAACCTTCTCCTGACGAACCAGATTTACTTTTTTAATATACTGGAACTTAGGACAACCCCGATAGTTTGCGGTGTGTCCCGAGTTCCTGCATAAAGCACACGAGAGCTGGCTCTTATCTGCCACTCCATCCTTACCTAGAGTGCATTCTTCTGCTTTGTGGTTCTTTCCACACTTAACAAGTCGAGGCTGCATTTCGCAGTTCGACGCGGCGTGCCCCAACCTTTGGCAGCGAACACATTGTAAAATGTTTTCGCTCCTTCTTAATTTTTCCCTGGTAGTCTAGGACTTTAATACACCTTAGACCATCCAGTTTCCTGTTGGGTGAGATCTGAACAAGGAAGAACGGTAGTTTCCGCTTCTCCCTTTTGGCCCTTGCTGTGGTGAATGGCTTGACCCATACGAATTGGTGCTCGTCGCACACCTTTTCTTTAAGCAGTTTAAGGAGCATCTCCGGATCGGTAGACGGTTCGATTCCCCTCAGCAGCATAGTTTGCAGCTTTTCCCCCTTTGGGGTGTAGGAGGAGAACTCCGTCGTCGATTCCTTTAGTAAATCTCTGATTTTATAATACTGTTCCACTGTGTTACAATGGATAGCATGTCTATCTTCATATTTAATTTCTTAATATAAAAATTATTACCTATGGCCGACTTACATAGCTCAATGGTATCTGTTTTGGGGGGAGCCGTGGGCAATCCGCACTCCAAATGTGTGGTGGAACAGCAACCACTTTCTTGTTTAAAAAAACCGAATCACGATAAAAAAACAAAATTTACTTCATTAAAACTGAAGTTAGGTATTACAAAAATTAAGTGATGCTCGGGCACATCTTACTTGTTCGAGCGGTGTCAGTGAAAGAGAACGAACAAAGGAAAAAATGGCTGACATGACTCCCGAAAAAGGAGTATATACGCAAATGAGTGAAGTGAGTGGGGATCGATCAACTTTGGGTGTAATCGACACGTGGTGCCATCTGCGTATTCGACGCAATATCCGCAGTGGATTGAGCTAAGGGTGCGCTGCCATTAGTTTGGCTTAAACATTGCCACTCTGCAAAATACTGAATACTAATACTAACTTACGAAGATCCCCTCTCACTCCTTACAAAGGGTATGTTAGTGTACGATTTATTAAGTTTGAGTTTTATAACTAAGTTTAGTATACATACATCTGATATAAAATTATAACAAGTAATTTCAGATACTATACTAGATATATGTCCGATAGACATATGTTAATGCATTTTTTTTTTTTTTTTTTAATACTATAGAAATGGAGAAAAAATTCAATATGGGGTGACCTCGAGGGCAATATATGATAGATCTGTGATCCCTATGCTATTCAGAAGGAAGAACACAAAGTTTAACAATGGGTCTGATGATATCACCCTGTTGGGTTCGAACACTCGCGACGCGAATTCTTCCATCGTTTCCCGTGGGCGGTAAATTCTCTTTTCTTACGACCACAATATCCCCAATCTGGATGTTCCTCTGCGGAAATTTCCATTTGAACCGTTTATGCATCTCTTTTAAATACTCTTCTTTCCATCTTTTACATAACTGAAGTTGAAGAAGCTTTAATTTTTCCCACCGGTTCACGAGAGAAATTGAAGCCTCTTGCGGAATCGGTTCCGGCAACGAAATAAGAGGTCTTCCGATCAGGAAATGTCCTGGGGTTAACGGAACAGGTGCATTTTGATTTTCGGATATCGCTGAGATTGGCCGAGAGTTCAGACATGCTTCTATCCTGCAAAGGAGAGTTGAGAAGTCCTCGAAAGTATATTTATCCAGCTACGACTTTCCTGAAATGCGTTTTGAAACTTCTTACGTCAGCCTCCCAGAGCCCGCCCATGTGAGGGGCACCCGGAGGAATGAAGTGCCAAGACAATCCCGCACTTTGAGACTTAGACACCTCGGAGACAGTTTCCTGTAGATACTTTTGGAATTGTTCTTTGAGGACCCGGTCAGATCCTACAAAGTTTGTCCCATTGCCAGAGTACACGTCTTGACGTAAACCCCTTCTAGCAACAAATCGGTAAAATGCGGCAAGAAAAGCAGCCGTAGATAAGCATACGAATACACACACGTAACCCTTAGTTATACGGCAGTTTCTTCCTACATACGTTTTTATATCGAACGGGCCAGCGAAGTCTACTCCGGTCTTAGAAAAGGATTTGGAAAAGTTAGATCGTTCAGAGGGAAGTGCAGCCATGAGCTGTGAGCGAAGATGTTTCTTTTGGATCACACAAAGTTTGCATTGGTTAATACTGGTTTTGATTAAATTTTTAAGTTTTGGAATCCAATATTCTTGACGAATAAGAACAAATATAAGTTGGTTTCCTCCATGCAGCGATGTCTTATGGACAAACCCAGAAAGTAGTTTGGCAAACGCGGATTCGTAAGGTACAATAATTGGATATCGTTCAGACCACGATAGATTTGAATTAGCCAGTCTACCATCTACCCGCATTATTCCCTTTGCGTCCAGTTTTGGATTCAGCGTAAGAAGCTTACTGGATCGTTTGATCGGCTTATTGCTGCTTAAATACTCATACTCGGATGGGAAGTAGATCTTCTGAGAGAGTATTATAAGTGTGGTTTTAGCCGCAAGAATCTCTTCTCTGCTGATATCGTGACTTGGGTAAAAATACTTGGATCTGGAATGAGGATTTGTTAAATGAACAAATCGTAGAAGGTAAGAGGTAACTCGCAAAGTTCGTGATAACGAGGAAAATCTTGTGAGAATATCTTCGCCGTGAGTGAGTAGAGTGTGACAGGATTTGACGGGTTTTGCCTCCAAGTCAGCTTCGTCGAAAGACGGTACTCTTGAAGTAGGCCAAAGATTGCCCTCCCAGTTTAAGAATTTAGGACCATGCCACCACAGTTCATTATGGAGAAACTCATTAGGAGCTATTCCTCTGGTAGCGAGATCAGCAGGGTTGTCCTCGGAGGATACATGTCTCTATTCAGCCTCTCCGATATAGTTTCTAATTTTACTGGTCCGATTGGCAACAAAGGTTCGCCATGAAGACGGGGGCTTCGCCAGCCAAGCTAAAACAATAGACGAATCGGACCATAAATGCACGGATGGATTCTCAGACTTAAACATTGGAAGAATTTTTGCCATGAGCTTAGCCAATAGAACCGCACCACAGAGTTCCAGCCACGGCAGCGTAACTTCTACGGGAGCAACTTTCGTTTTGGAACATAAGAGTGTGGATATAATTCCTAAGCTACTGTCGTTTATCCGAACGTAAATAGCAGCAGCATATGCTTGCTCCGACGAGTCGCAAAATCCATGAATTTGCATAGGATTGTGTAAAGTGATCCCAACCTACCGTGGAATTTTTAGCTTTGAAAGATCAGTGATCGTCTCGGCAAACGTTTTCCAGGTAGCTAAGGATGAAGTTGTCAGAGTCTCATCCCATTGAGTCTTCTCCTTCCAGATGGTCTGCAAAAGAATTTTGGCCTTAATGAGGACAGGAGCTCTCCAACCGGCTGGATCAAAGAGCTTGGCTATGTGGGAGAATACTTCTGGCTTAGTACAGGCGCTCGAAAAAGGTATCGGAGTAATTTTAAAGTGAAAGGTATCCGACTTAGCGTTCCAAAATACGCCGAGCGTTTTAACGGAACTTTGGTCGTTTAAATTGAGAAATTGATCGTTGAGAATATGATCGGGCGGAACGTTCTGCAACAGTGATGAATGATTCGCCGTCCATTTTCGTAGCTGAAAGCCAGCAGTGTTCAAAATTGCTGTAATTTCAGATTGAGCCCTTACTGCTTGTTCTAGAGAATGAAATCCAGCAAGTAAATCGTCCACATATAAATTGTTGCGAATCATTGCAGCCCCGATGGGATATTTTTCGTGCTCATCATCCGCTAGCTGCAATAAAGTACGTATTGCAAGGTAGGGTGAGCACTTGACGCCAAAGGTTACTGTTAGCAACTCATAATCTTGTATAGGATTATCAGGATAACTGATAAAAGAATTCTTTTGAAACGGGGTATGACTAGGATGCACGCGAATCTGTCGGTACATCTGCGAAATGTCCGCATTTAAGACGAATTTGTACTTGCGCCATTTGGGCATTAAAGCAATCAAATGTTGCTGTAAAATTGGACCTGTATAAAGTATATCGTTCAGGCTGGTTCCATTCTCTGAACCACTTGATGCAAACTGCTCGCACCTTGGTGGTGGAAATTCCCGGCTTGACCACTGCAGGATGCGGCATATAATACGACATAACGTTATTGTTATTCAACAACTCATCAGACTGGATGCGTTTCATGTGGCCAACCTGAAGGTATTCTGTTATAACCGCATTGTATTCTCGCTCTAGGACTAGATCTTTCTTCAGGCGACGTTCTAAATATACTAAACGTTTCTCGCTCAAGCGACGTCAGGCACCAAGACTTAGATCTTGAGGAAACTCTTTGGTGAAAGGTAACTTGACCACATATCTGCCATTTGCTTCACGGTATGTCAACTCCGCAAACAGCTTTTCGCAATACTGGTCTTCGTGAGAAAGCGGTTTGGGATCGGTGATCTCCTCTAATTCTAAGAAGCGCTTTATCTCTTCTTCAAGACAGACTTGATTAAAATGTGACGCGAATGGCTGAGGTTTTGTGTGGGCTCCCTCCGTATTGATTGCATCCAAATTCTCAGGTACGTGAACCAGTGTGTGATGGCGTTTCTTGTACAAGTTGCAATTGAATTGACTTTTACATGCTTGGGCAGAATGGTTATAAGCCAAGCAGTTTGAACATAATCGATGAGTTAGAACTATTTGAACTCGATCCTGTACTTGCATTTGTTTAAACGTAGAACAAAAGCGCAATGAATGATTTCCCTGACATATAACACAGGAAGATTGAGAAAGTTTAGTATGATGCGTGTTACACTTTCGATTTGCATGTGGCTGCAAAGTACTAGAACCCTTCTTAAGTTTAGCAGAATGGCGAATGTCACTTATGGTTTCAAGTGTTTTGTACCGCGCGACGAAGAATTTATTCATATTATTCCACTTTGGAATGTCTGCAGGCTTTTCCCAACCTATGCTCCAACAGTGACAGTGTTTTTTCGGGTAAACGATTTGAAATGAAGAAAGTGAGAAACGAATCCCATGAATCCGTATTAATTTCATCAGATTGCAAGGCCGAAAGGCAATCATTCACATCACATAGGAGTTGTTTGAGCGACTTATCAGTCTCCACAGCAATATTCGAAAGATTGAACAGAATTTTCAATTGGCTATTCACCAAAATCCGTTGATTTTCATATTGTGCCCTAAAAGTTTGCCATGCTAGATCAAAATTAGCGTCAGTCAAGGCATATTTCGACACAATATTGAACGCGTCACCCCGTGTCTTTGCCCGAAGATGAAACAACTTTTGAACAGGGCTTAGTCGGGTATGGTTAAGATATACCGCCGAAAACATATCCCGAAAGGATGGCCACGATAGGTAGTCCCCGTAAAATATTTCACAATCGCACGGAGGAAGAGTGAACGCATGTTTGGAATAATCTTTGGCTTGACAAGACGAAGTTTGATTCTGATCATCTTGTTAAAAATCATTTGAATCGACCCTTTCTTTAATTTCAGACGAGTTCGCTTTGGAATTATGAGAACGAAGCTTGTCTGAACAACTCAGGATGAACTCTAAACACGAAATATAAGTCTCCGTCGAGAGTTTATATTTCGACTTAACTGCAGTTAGATCCTCTTGTGATAACGGTGTGTCTCTATCACGCACACAATTCGCGTAAATGGCCTTTACATCTGACCATAAATCTTTTAATTCGATTTCCCGCGCTTGTAACGAATTTAACGTTAAAGAATTTGTTGGTACTTCTTTCAAATCCGCAAAGTACTCAACCAAACAATCTGAACTAAAAATGAAACTATCCATGCTTGTAACTAGTACCGTAATAACCGCGCTCGAATCAAAACTGTATATGTCTACGACCCGTTTGTACCGTCTATGCATGTGATATACGACTTATGTTTATGTTTCACCCCCGTTTCCGAATTAGCGATAGGACAGACACAAACTCGCAAAATGTATTTAAATATAAAATGTATGCCTATGATATATACGTATGTATATACTCGTATGTACTCGTACGATATGCCTTTATTTTAATTTATTATATTTTGTTTTAATAAAAATGCATTAAAATATATCTGTGGAACACATACCTTTGACAATTATTGTTGATCTGGATAGTTCACGATCCCTGTTGAATCTCGTGCGGCTGCAACTGCTTGTGGTGTTGATGTCGATGGTGATGACGATGCTGATGATGACGATGCTGAAGATGACAATGCTGATGATAATGCTGATGATGACAATGCTGATGATGATGATGATGACGATTGCTGCTGTGACGATGCTGATGATGACGATGATGACGATTGCTGCTGTGACGATGCTGATGTTGACGATGATGACGATTGCTGCTGTGACGATGCTGATGCTACTTCCACAACGCACTGGCAAAAAAAAATTTGCGCGGTCTGAGCAGGTCCACGTGTGGAGCGACTGCTGCTGTGGTCGTTGATGCGCAGGTTAGCGTGGTTGTGCGTGCAACTTCCACAATGCACTGGCAAAGAAAAACTTGCGTGGTCTGAGCAGGTCTACGTGTGGAGCGACTGCTGCTGTGGTCGTTGATGCGCAGGTTAACGTGGTTGCGCTCCAATCCGGTTCGACTGGACCAAATGTTTTGGGGGGAGCCGTGGGCAATCCGCACTCCAAATGTGTGGTGGAACAGCAACCACTTTTTTGTTCAAAAAAACCGAATCACGATAAAAAAACAAAATTTACTTTATTAAAACTGAAGTTAGGTATTACAAAAATTAAGTGATGCTCGGGCACATCTTACTTGTTCGAGCGGTGTCAGTGAAAGAGAACGAACAAAGGAAAAAATGGCTGACATGACTGCCGGAAAAGGAGTATATAAATTAAAACATACTAAGTTTATTTATATAAAAAAAATATTTTTATTATCGAGGAGAAGCCTCTTTATTTTATAAATCCTAAATTACAACTAACTTACAATTTTTGAACTTAAATTAAAGAAACCTACAATCACTGCATCGTATCGATCATGTTACCCCATTCGAGTGTTTTCACCTGCTTGCATTCAGTTGAATCCAGACGCTACGTTAGCATAACGGATGCTCGTGTGTTATTAGTTGCTGAGTCGCCAGAAATTGGTGGGAATATCATTTTTGATGATATCAATGTTGTTGTCGTTAACTCCTCCCTTCTTAAGATAATGCGTCCACGCATTTTTACATGATGTTAAAGAGGCTGGGATATTTTTGAAGGGATGATGGGTGATTAGGTTCACCTTGGTTCGTTATCATTATCATAGGTGATGCTGGTGGTGTTGGCATCGAGTTAATTTGAGATACTCTTAATTTCCGGTTGCATTGCATTACTATAATGATGAAGAATGCAACTGCGAAAATCACGTACGTTATTACCTGGTGCATGTCTTTTTCTGTCTTTATTTTCGTAAGATGCTGCGTATTTCTGGTATGTAATTCCTTCATTAGTTCTAGGGAGAGTACTTCTTCAACTGCCAAATCTTCTGAAGTTGGATGCAATGTTGGTGGTAATGCTTGGATGTTTATGATTTCCTGGGCGACGTACCGTTGATTATTGATAAATATTCTGTCATTGTTGAATTTGACGACATAATTTCCGTTAAGTGAATGGGTCTTGTTATTGGCTTCTATGGTTCCGTTGAACTGGTTGAGGACGATGATTCCTGGTGATATTTCTTCCGTGTGGGGAACATGTTGACTATTTATTGATTTACACGATGCATTTTTGTTTTCTACTAAGCCTATTATACAGATATCATTACTTAGGTCTATTAAATCTGTTCGTTTACAAAGGGAAATATTTTCAATTTGCTTACAGTTATTCAACATTCCAAATGTATTTTTTTCGTTCCTTAATATATTTCTATAAGATATTTTGTTTACTAAACCATTACTTTTTTTTATTGGGATTAAAATAAGTTTTCTATAGATTTCTTCTTTCGTTTTTGGGATACTAACAATATATAATAAATCTTTCTGATTAGATGCAATTTTTACATCAGCGAATTTGATTACTTGTTCTAAATTCGTATAAGGCAAGATTTCTTTATCGATTTTACTTATAATTATATTTATTTCATTTTTCGACATAATATTAGAATTAACAATATTTTCTTTAGCAAGTTCGATTGCATATACAATATTCGTAAGTTCTTCTTTTATGAGTTTTAATTTAAATAGTAATATAACATTAGACTGATATTCAATTGTACTGTCCTTTTTTATGGTATTTATTATTACATTAGTTATGTTTGTGAGTTCATTTATTCTCTTCTTATATTCTTCATTAATTATTACTTGTTCGTTATTGTTTTCTATGACATTGTTTATATTACTTCTTAGAATATTAAAATCTTCGTGGTCGGGTGTTCCCGCTATCCACTTCCATCCCGTGCCTATAAAATCTAGGGATCGTTTAGTTTTGCTAATTTTTAAGTTTTTAATTATATCTTTAATGCGTTCTAATTCGTGATGAATGATGGGAAAGAAAGGATTGGTTTTCGGGACTTGTTTAAGGATAATCGAATCTGCTTCCGAAACGAAATTTTCGTATGGCGTTAACTCTATGGTGTGTATAAGTTTTAAATTTCCTTCTGAGATTTTGGCCATACCATTATCTAGGATGATGATGGGGGAATTAGAATAGTCTAGAATGTCAACATTTCCTTGGGTTGGTTTTATTAGATACCTGTGGATAAAGGAAAGGAGAGGGGTAAGTGTGGGTTTTAGGATTAGTTTCTTATTTTTGATTTGTGAACAACTCTGCCTGATTCCGTTATAACGGTTGTTGACTTATTTTCCTTTACTTTCTCCTTTTTGTATCTTGCCGATAGCTTTGAGCCTAATCGTTTATTTACTTTGATGTAAATGATTTCTCCAGGAGAGTAGTTTTTTAAGTCAGTTCTTTTTTTATTATGGTATGTTATATCAGCTTCTTGTTTAGACTTCAATTTATCAATATTTTTTTGGCGTGCTTCCTCGATTTGTGCTGGGCTATCGGTGTTTCTGCTAAAAAATATATCGACTGGTTTTCTTTTTGTGACTGAATGTACAGAGAAGTTATATGCGTTAACGGCTGCTTCTAAAAGTTCCGTGAAGGATTCATAAATTCTTTCGGATTTCAAACATCGCATAATCTCAGCGAGGGTTGAATGAAATCTTTCTATTTGACCGTTTGACGTGCTTGTGTAGGGGGGTGTAGTGAAAACTTGAATTCCAAATTCGTTTTGTAACATAAAGAGTATTGACGTTGCATTGAAAGATTTTTCGTTATCAAAGACGATTACTTTTGGAATACCACAACCAAAGACAATGTCTCTAATCGGTTGCCTTATGTCTTCCACGGCTTTTGACTCGATTCTTTTTGTCATGGCATATTTGGAAAACTTGTCTATTGCAGTGATAACTAGTTTTCCCTCTGTGGAGAAAACATCGATGTGTATAATTTCACCGGGGTACTTCGGAATAGGAGTTGATTGTATAGGGACATTATTGGGATGCCTATCGTATTTATTCTGTTTACAAATTAAACAGAGTTTAGTGATTTGGTTCAGTTTTTTGCTCAATTTTGGGAAAAAGTATTTTTCTAGAATTTGAGCTCTGTTTTCACGTTGGTTTCGGTGGGCACGGTTATGTTCTTGAACAATTATGCTTTCTTGATCCTCTTCGTTTTCCACATCTTGAACTTGTGCTTGTGTAAACCTGATCTTGTAAGAACTAAAATTATCTCTGTAAATGTTTTGAATCATACCCATAATGTGTTCATCTGTTTTGATTCCATTGGTTACAGATGGATTGAGACATTTTTTTAGAATTTGTATTAGTTTAGTTTCATCGTAAAGGGATTCAACGACAGTATGCCTATGGTAAGTTGGGAATATTATTTGGAATTTTTGGCTGGTTGGTGTACCTTCTTGAAGAAATATTTGATTTTTAAAACAATTGATTGGTGATTCAACGCTATAGATAAGGCCATGAGATGATGTTTCGTCGCTATTAATTGTTGATGTAAGGGAATTGATTTGGTTGGCTTGAGGTGGCCTTGATAGTGCATCTGCCACTACGTTTGTCCTACCTGGTTTATATTTAATCTCATAGTTAAACTCTTCTAATGACGCTTTCCATCGTTTCAGCTTGGTGTTATTATTTTTAGTGCTAAGCGCATACGTGAGCGGTTGGTGGTCTGTAAAAATTAGAACTTTTGCCGAACCGTACAGGTAGTTTCTGAGGGAGTTTAATGCCCATATGATGGCGAGCATCTCCTTCTCATTTGCGGCGTAATTCTCTTCGGATTTACTTAATGTCCTTGATATGAAGGTAATAGGTTTATCCTTTTGTGATAGGATAGCGCCTATTGCGTATTTCGAGGCATCCGTAGTAAGCTCGAAGGGACATTTGAAATCTGGGTAGTTTAATACTGTATCATCCGATGCTAAAGAGTTTTTAAGCTTATTGAACGCTTCATGGGCACTTTCGTTAAGATGTATTTCTTTTTTACTTGAAAGATTTTTTGAAATACGTCCATCCTCCCCTCTTAAAAGGGATGTCAGGGGTTTCGCGAGTTTGGCGTAGTCTCGAATGAAACGTCGGTAATATCC
Source organism: Pocota personata (assembly GCA_963082735.1). Lineage (NCBI taxonomy): Eukaryota > Metazoa > Arthropoda > Insecta > Diptera > Syrphidae > Pocota > Pocota personata. The sequence goes on from OY720429.1 coordinate 93,058,425, forward strand.
TGACAGACCTAGGAAAGATCTTAAATCTTTCAAAGTTTTAGGAGGTGGGAAATTCTTAATAGCGTTAACCTTTTCGGGGTTTGTTTTTATGCCCTTGTGAGAGACAATGAAACCAAGAAATTCTATTTCTTGTTTAAAGAACTCGCACTTGTCGAGTTGAACTTTCATATTAGCGTTATTCAAAGTTTGGAAAACTTTGCAAATATTCTCGAGATGTGTGGCCTCATCTTGGCTAAAGATGATTATATCATCGATATACACATAGCATATTTTGCCAATGTGATCGCGAAGGATATCATCTAGTGCCCTCTGGAAGATTGAGGGGGCATTTTTTAAGCCAAATGGTAATCGGGTAAATTCATATTTACCGTAATTTACCGAAAAAGCAGTCTTTTCCATATCTGATTCCTTTAAAGGAATTTGATGGAAGCCACTTTTTAAATCGATAACTGTGAACCAGTTATTCTTTCCCAAGTTAGCCAAAACTTCATTTATCTCGGGAATAGGATATCGGTCAGCTATTGTGATTGAGTTTAGTTTGCGATAATCTATAACCAATCTGAATTTTTTATTGCCGGATGCATCAGCCTTTTTAGGTACAATCCAGACAGGTGAATTGTAAGGCGATCTTGAACGTCGAATAATACCGTCTTTTAAGAGATTCTCTATTTGCGACTCAACTTCGTCTTTGAGTGCCATTGGATACGGATAAAACTTTGAGTAGACAGGGGAATCTGTCATTGTTCTTATCTCTCCTTTAACAACAGTGGTACATGAAAGTTTATTATTTGGGTCATCGAATAGTTTAGGGAATTTATTTGTTAAATATTGAATATCGGATTTCTGCTTGCTTGACATGTGATGTGTTCTAATGTTAATGGTGTTAACGGAATGTGCAGCTAATTGTTTGATTCTTACTTTAACGTGATTTTTAAGAATCATGTAATTATCTTTGATGTGAATGACAGCTGAAAGATCTTTTAGACTATCATTACCGAGGATAGCATGAAAAGATTTCAGTTCTGTCAGTAGGAAAAATTTAATTTTGATATCATTTAGGCCAAAAAGGTTCAGAAATGTGTGTTGAGAGATTTTAATGTTCCCTCCTACGGAATTTGCATAAAAAGTTTTTTCATTTGGAAGAGGATTTGAGACGAGGCTAGGTTGAATATAATTTTTATTCGACCCTGTGTCGATTAGAAATTTAAGTATCTCTCCACTCTTCATCCTACATTCAAAATATGGAAGAGAGGAGCAGTTTAATCTAAAAAATTAATGTCGTTATAGTCTGGAGCTTGGTCATCGCATTGTTGGGGAAGAGAGTCTATGTATTCCTGGGGAAGGGAGTCTACATATTCTTGCAAGGTCTGATCTTGTTGCTGACCTTCGTAGTGGTCCTCAGGTTCTGCTTCAGCTATAGTATTTAAATGGAAATTCCTTTGTACCTTTGGGGGATGTATTTGACGCGATGGTGGGTCGATTGCTCTTTTAGGTGCAGGCGGCCAATTCCTTTGTTGTGGTCTGTTCATGTAGTTGACGTTGTTTGTTCGGATCGTGGATGTTTCCATCTGCTCGGGAGGTGGTTGAGGTCTATAATTTTGAGGAGGTTGAGGGCGGTTAAGTGGCACAAATTGTCGCTGGGGCCTTTGTGGTACTGGTGCTGGTCTGGGCTGAAAATTTTGAAATTGGGGAGAAATCCATCTTGGAGGATTATACATTAGTTCTGGATAGAACTGTTGTCGATTTTGAGGTTGCGAAAAATTGTTATTTTGCCGTCTTGGTGGAACTGGAGGTGGTGTATTATGCATTTTCCTAACATTATTGTTAGTCGCCACTGCATATTGTGATCGAAAAGTTTGATTTTCGAGCTTGAGGCATAAATGCAGCGCTTGTGGTAAATCTGCGGGTTCTCGTATCCCGAGAAGCCTGGGCAAGTCACCTTTTAAGCCTCTGATAAAGGTGTCTAGGGCTTTTTCTCTATATGTGTGCAGCAATAAGTTGAATGCTTCACCACCGACTTCCATTGAGGATATCTTATTCAAGATCAGTGAGAGGTGCGAGTATACCTCTTGATAAAACTCTTGAATCGAAGAATTACCTTGTACCAGAGATATCATCTGGTATTCTAAAGTACCTAGGTCGCGCTTGTCCGCGTAATGTAGTGTCAAGCACCTAGAAATATTATCCCAATTTAATGGGGTATTATATGATTCTAGAATGTGGTCTGCGTGACCGACTATTTTATTTCTAATTACATTAATAATCCCGAAGTATTTTGGAGATCCTCTAATAGGATCATAGATCCTTAGGATTCTTTCCACACTTTTACGCCATGAACTGAATTCGCCAGGTTGCCCTGAGAATTCGCGTAGGCTTCTAACAACATCTGGGATTTTGTCTAGTTCACCTATGTTGTCTTGTTGATCTGGGTTTATAATTTGATCAATTCCTGCGAATCGATCTGCGTTTGGGTTTAAAATAGAGTTTACCATTTGCCTACCCTCTCTTTGAAGTGTTTGATTAATCATATTTGCAATTAAGGCTTGAAGAGCAGCACTTGCGACAGGTTGTTCATTCTGATTAACATGATTTTGATTAAGGGGTTGGTTATGGTTTAGGACTGGTGGACGAATTAGATTGTTTTGGTTTGCCATTGTTATAACAGATAAATATTTACTTCTTAAGTTTTTAAATAATTTGTACTTTCTATTAAAAATTTTCTTAGAAAAATATTCACTTCTTTCTTAAATTTGCTAAAATTATTACTTTCTATTAATATTTCTCTTAAATAAATCTTGCACTAGCTTTGTTTCACTTCACTTAAATTTTTTGTGTGATAATAATATTGTTTTGTATGTTTTCTTAAATTAATCTTACATTAATAAAACCAGGATAGCTGTGTCCCACGCTGGTGTGAACGTCATTGGTCCTGTTTGCTTTATGCTACTAATGGTGTCGTTCGCACACTCCTTCGTGGTCTTCAGTTTGTCTACAGACTCCTGATACGCACTGGTTGCAGGTTCGTGTTGGCTGTTGCGTTGATTTTACTAACTCGCGGCGAGGTACTTAACGTCGACTAAGGCACAGTTAGTTCTTTTTCTAACACTTTTTAACACACGGCAAGGTAATTTTACGTTGACTTATGCACTGTTAAAACTGTTGAAAACGCGAAGCCACACTAGTTGGGCGCCAATTAAAACATACTAAGTTTATTTATATTAAAAAAATATTTTTATTATCGAGGAGAAGCCTCTTTATTTTATAAATCCTAAATTACAACTAACTTACAATTTTTGAACTTAAATTAAAGAAACCTACAATCACTGCATCGTATCGATCATGTTACCCCATTCGAGTGTTTTCACCTGCTTGCATTCAGTTGAATCCAGACGCTACGTTAGCATAACGGATGCTCGTGTGTTATTAGTTGCTGAGTCGCCAGAAATTGGTGGGAATATCATTTTTGATGATATCAATGTTGTTGTCGTTAACTTATACGCAAATGAGTGAAGTGAGTGGGGATCGATCAACTTTGGGTGTAATCGACACGTGGTGCCATCTGCGTATTCGACGCAATATGCGTAGTGGATTGAGCTAAGGGTGCGCTGCCATTAGTTTGGCTTAAACAGTATCCTTTGGCTCGATCTTGAAGGTGTTGATCGATGGCACCCTGGTTTTTGTAGTCTTCTTCTGCGGTTGTTGTTGTTGCTGTTGTTGCAGGTGTTGTTGCTGCTGCGGTTTCTGCTGCTGTTGTTGGTGCTGCTTTAACGGTTGTTGTTGTTGTTGCTGCCTTGGTAGCTGCTTTTGTTGTTGCTGCTTTGGCAGCTGCTGTTTTTGTAGCTGCTTTGGCAGCTGCTGTTGTAGTTGCTGCTTTGTCTGTCGTTCTTGTTGTAGCTGCTGTTTCTTCAGCAGTTGTTGTTGTTATTGCTGCTGTTGCTGCTTCTGCTGCTGTAGTTGCAGCTACTTTTGTTTTTGCAGCTGGCTTTCTGACGATTTCTGTTATTCTTGTTGCTGAGCGTGCTGGATCTCTTACTGCCGCTCTTTTTCCCTTCTGGCCATTTGTTTGGCCTTAATAGCACGCACCCTTTGTTGCAGCTGTCTAATGCTGCTATTCAGGTTTTCTACTTCCTCGTCTTCGTCTTCGGACTCGGAAGCGGCCAGAAAAGCGAAACTGTTGGTGTCCCCCATATAATGGCCTTCCCCACCGTCTGAGACGTATGGGTATTGGTCGTCGTCATCTGACGACTTTTGTCGTTTTTTTTCTGCTGCTACTGCTATACCAGGCGCCCCTTCCATCACTCCACCTGGCAGCTTTTCAGTTGAAGCTGTTGTGGAGGGGCGCTTTACTGGGTTGGGGGTCGATTTCAGCTTCCTCCTCCTCTTCCCAGTACCATCTGTAGCTACTGTTGCTGAGTGGGCTGACTTTATTCCATCATCGGCTGATACAGTCGTTCCATAAGCAGGTCCCGCTTCTGGGAGCGCGGACCGCTCGCTGTCGTTCATCGCCTGATTTCTGCTGTCGTCACTTAATTTTGTTTTCACTTTTTTTTTTTTAATTAAAAAAAAAAGCAGACTTTACTATTTTCCTCGCTTGGAAATTGAACCCAGGTCCCTGGGTTGGCGGTCACCTATCACATTTTTTGCATTCATTTTTAATGCATTTTTATTATATAAATTCAATTAAACTTATAGCTGGACAAAAAACGCTTAAAACTAGCTTAACTAACTTAACTATTCTTATTCTAACTTACTTGCCCTATGCGGGCGCTCTAAGCTAAACATAACACTTAAAACTATGTCTTTCGACGTAAAGTACTTGAAAATTTTCTATTTATTTTATTTACTAATTTTAATTGTAACCAAGAAAATTGTACAAAAACTTAGTACATGAACTAATTTTTGGATGTTCTTACATATAAAACTTACAAATCTACCTTAAAATAAATCTTAAACTACCTTATTCTAAACTAGCCTATTTTAATCTACCTTACGTATTTTGTACGTAAATTTTTTTTTTTGTTTTTTTTTTAATTCTTTTTTTTTTGTTTTTTTTTTATCGAGTGCTGTTTTGTTTTTTTATTTTTTTTTTGTGTTTTTCGTGTTTTTTTTTTTTTGAGTTTTTTGTGTTTTTTGTGTTTTTTTTTTTTTTCATAAAAGTGCTGATTGATTTTATTTTTTTTTATTTATTACCTACACCTACCTAAACCTAAAAAACTACCTAAACCTAAACTATATAAGTCGGCCATGGGCAAGAACAGATAACTTTTAACATCAAACAGGCTACCCTGGATTAGGAGGAAACGACGAAGGAGTTTCCTCTCTTTCGGCTAGCCACCAGAAATGACCGTACTGACGTTGTACGTCCTCAACATCGCGACCCGATACCGCCCTACTAAACCGGAGACGCTCCACACTGCCGCGTGCAACGTCTCTGTCGTAGTTGAGTCGCCTATCCACAACGGTCCGAGCAACGTGGAAGATTAGCGGTACCGCCAATCTGTCCTGGATCAGACCTTTCTTATCAAAATAGAGGAACGCCTCTGGGGGAACAAAGCCGTTAAGGCGCACTCTCTCGTGATACTCGTAATTGGGGTAATAAGCCCCGGAGATCAGGTTGTTCGTCGAGCTCATTGCTCTTGCAATGTGCCTTCGAATCAGCTTGATAACGAAATTATCCACTCTTATTAGGTTAGCCCTGTTGTATAGGACCTCATTGGGATAGAATTTTATGTACTGGGACTCTGGTGTTCTGTATAAATGAAGGCAAGCCCTCTCAAACACCCGAATCTTTTCCAACAAGCTTGCTCCCACGTTGAACCACACGGGGCATCCATATACGAGCATGGGCCTAATGAGGGCCATGTAGCAGATTACCTTTACCCTTGCATCGAGTTGCTTGCTATAAAAAAGTCGCTTTGTAAGGGCAAAAGCACCTTTGGCTCTGGCCAGAGCAGCATCTATATGTTTGTTAAAATATAGATATTGGTCTAACCAGAGCCCCAGGTATCTGACTACACTTCGACTCTCAAGTGGCTGTCCGTGCGGTCCAACTATTGAGAACTTTCGCCAATTCTTTCTGGTATCCCTAGAGGCCCCAGACAACGGCGTTCTAAAAAGAATGGTTTCCGATTTCTGGAAGTGGATCTTCAACTTCCAGTCATCGCAATATAGCTGAACTTTATAGAAGTCACGTTGCAAGAGAATTGCAATGACATCGATTTTTGGTCCCGATCTGTACGCGATCAAGTCGTCTGCGTACGCTATGGCATGGTGAAGTGATCCTATGAGATCGCTCGTGTAAATGTTGAAAAGGATCGGTGAATTAACCGCACCTTGTTGCAGACCGTTTTTAATTAGAAATGTTCCAGCAGAAGTCACATTGCCATTTTTGACAACGAACTGTCTACTGGTGAGCATGTTATGAGGTATGTACAGCAGTGGTTTGCTTATGCCCAGCCTGCTTAGCTTGTAGAAGAGTTCCTCTAGCCACACGGTGTCGAAGGCCTTCTCCAAGTTAATCAGGCAGGCACCCGTGCATTGGTTCTTGCTTTTGTTCCATTGGATATCCGATACCTGTTTAGACGCGGCATGTATTGTATCATACCCCGTCTTAAAACCGAATTGGTTAACGGGAATTATATTACTGTTCTCAGTCCACTTAAGCAGGGCTCTATTGATCACTTTCTCGAATGCCTTGCTGATGTTCGGAAGGAGACTTATCGACCGGAGATTTGCCGGATTGGAAGTGTCCTTACCCCGTTTGGGGATGGGTTGTATCACTGCTGTTTTCCAATGAGCTGGATAATGTGAATTATTCAGTGCATTGTTAAACAGAGTGGTGTAAATGTCCACCGCTTCTAGAGGGAGATGTCGAAGCACAATATTCGACACTCCATCGATTCCTACAGATTTCTTCCTCCTCAATGAGTCGAAGATCGCTTGGAGCTCCACCTTCGATATGTACGGGGGATGTACCCTTTCATCGGCGATGATATTATTTGCCATGTTATCGTCATTGAACTCGGTAAAACCTATGTTCTCGGATCGCCAGTGCTCTATATCATTTCGAAGGTAGAAGTTGTGCACAAGGTCGCGATTTTTCAGGTCATGGTTCGTTCAAATGGTATCATTCACCTTGTACACTTCCTGGAAAGTCGCTCCTATAGCCTCTACCTTCTCCTGCGGATCTTCGATCACAAAGAAGTTGTCATCCTCTACTGCGTTATCTGGATCTATACCTGCTGTTATAAGCATTCGTCCATTGTTCGTCGTTCGGGGGATCTTAAGACACGGAAGGTCGTTTTGATTATTCCTCCGAAATATTTCATTTATTTGCGCTAACATACTCGGGTTGTTGGATTTTACAGCCCGAATTTTGTTGTTCCAATGCAAATTTACAGAAAGTCTGTAATTTTCTCTAATTAACTTCTGGAGGTTTTTAATCGACGACTTCAGTGTCCTAACCTCCGCGTTTCGTCTGTCAGTAAACTGTCTGTACAAGGTTTTTAGTCTCGACAGCAGTCTACTTTTGTGTTGGTGTAGTGCGTCAATTGTTGCATTGCGGAATATGTCTGCGTTGTCAGTATGTTGATACCGAGGTATCGTATTGTCCATAGTTCGTTTAATTGTCTCGTTCATTTGTTTTAGGTACCAGTCAATCTCCTCGTTTGACAGATTCCTATTGGACGGTGGGTAGAGCGAATTCGAGGAGAGTGCTCTTGTCAAAGTTCTTGAGAAGCGAGTCCAACGCGTAATACTATAATTGTAGGAGTACGTTTGGACAAACTCCTCTAACTCCGCAATTTCGTTCGGAATCGTTATTACGGCACTGAGTCCGCAATGGTCACTGTCAGACACAAATGTGTGCAGACAGTTTATAGTTTGTCGGTCCATGTCGGTCAGTTGAAACCGTACGTCGAACAGCATAAGATCTAGATAGGAGCCGCTTCTAGGAAACGACGGACTATCTGTAGCTTTCAAATCGAGTTTATACTCGACACTGTGCCAACCCCACCAATTGAATAGTAGGTTCCCTCTAGGATTTTGTGTGTTGTTTCCCCAATCTCTATGTTTGGCGTTTAGATCTCCGGCCATGATGAAATAATTCTCCTCCGATTCAAGCCTTAGGCATCGAAAAAGTGTCTCGAGCTCTGAAATAAATAAAGTGGATTGAGGGATGCACACGATACACGCTTCCAGCTCCTGGAACCTTCGCACTTCACCGCTGTACATAACTTTAAATTGCAGTTGTTTGCGTATGAAGATCGCAACACCTCCTCCTTGTGTGGAGTTGGGTCGGTCTCTTCTGACAATATTATATTCATTGTGCCCCAATTTGTGCTTCTGGAATAGCTTTGTTTCGCTAACCATAAGCACATCAGGGGTTTGGTCTTCTAGCAACTTAAACAATACGGCTCTTCGCTCGATCCTAATCAGTGAATTCACATTCACCGCAAGGATCTTCAAGGGTTGCTCCTCTATGTTGGTACCCATTACGATTGAAGGTGCGTTAGGCCCGGCAGAAGTGCGTAGATCTGATCCACCCGCTTCGCCTGCTCCTGTACCTGACGTTGAAGCTGCTCCATCTTCCCTTGGATAGAGAGCAAGATGGCCTGCAAGTCAGTTTGAGCCTCCGGTGTTCTAAGCGCTGGGGCCTAAGAAGCATCCTTCGGTCTTTTCTGTTCCGCGTTTCCCCGACCTGCCGCCATTTGGGCGTAGGTCACTTGGGGAGTGACGGATTGTGTTTGAATTGGAGCAGGTGGACGTTTCACTACGACCTTCTCCTGGCGAACTAGATTTACTTTCTTAATGTACTGGAACTTAGGACAACCCCGATAGTTTGCGGTGTGTCCCGAGTTCCTGCATAAAGCACACGAGAGCTGGCTCTTATATGCCACTCCATCCTTATCCAGAGTGCATTCCTCTGCTTTGTGGTTCTTTCCACACTTGACACATCGAGGCTGCATTTCGCAGTTCGATGCGGCGTGACCGAACCTTTGGCAGCGAACATATTGTAAAATGTTTTCGCTCCTTCTTAATTTTTCCCAGGCGACAACCTGGTAGTCTAGGACTTTAATACTCCTTAGACCATCCAGCTTGCTATTGGGTGAAAGCTGAACTAGGAAGAACGGTAGCTTCCGCTTCTCCCTTTTTGCCTTAGCTGTGGTGAGTGGCTTGACCCCTACGAATTCGAGCTCGTTGCACTCTTTCTCTTTAAGCAGCGCAAGGAGCGTCTCCGGATCACTAGACGGGTCTATCCCCCTCAGCAGCATTGTTTGCTGCTTTTCCCCCTTCGGGCTGAAGGAGAAGAACTCCGTCGTCGTGTCCTTTAACAAATCTTTAATTTTTTTATACTGTTCCACTGTATTGCAGTGGATAGAATGCCTGTCTACATTTAAACGTTTAATTGAAAAATTATTGCCAATGGCCGACTTACATAGTTCAATTGTGTCATTCAACTCTACCTTGTACGTGTTAATTGGCGGCACCCTGGTCTTCTGTTGCTGGTGTTGGTTTTGCTGTTGTTTCTGCTGCTGCTGTTGCTGCTTTTTATGCTGCTGCTGCGTTTGTTGCTGCTTTTTCTGCTGCAGCTGTGGTTGTTGCAGCGTTTTTTGCTGCTGTTGTTGTTGCAGCTTATTCGGCTGCTGTTGTTGTTGCTGCTGCTTCTGCTACTGTATTTGCTGCTGCATTTGCGGCTGCATTTGTTGTTGTTGCAGCTGGCCTTCTGGCTGCTTCCGTTGTTGTTCGGAAGGGCGCTGGACCTCTAGCTGCCGCTCCCTTTCTCTTCTTGCCATTTGTTTGGCTTTAATGGCAAGCACCCTCTCCTCTAGCTGTCTGACGCTGCTAGTCAGACTTTTAACTTCCTCCTCTTCGTCATCCGATTCGAAGGAAGGCAGAACTGCGAAGCAGTTGTTATCGTCTTCGACGTAGCGCCCTTCCCCTCCGTCGGAGATGTACGGGAAGTCGACAGAGTCATCCGACCTCTGCCGCTTCTTATCTGTTGCTGCTGCTGTTGCTGTACTCAGCGCCCCTTCCCTCGCTCCACTTGGCAGCTGTTCAACTGTAGCTGATTTGGAGGGACGCTTTACCAAGTTGGGAGAAGGTTTCAGTTTTCTTCTCCTTTTCCCCATACTTGCAGTTGAGACTGTTGCAGGCTGGCCTATCTGTACTGCATCGGCTGATGCTGTCACCCCACCAGCTGGTCCCGCTATTGGGAGCGCGGACCGCTCACTATCCATCACCTGATTCTTGTTGTCTACACACTTTTATTTAATTATTAAAAAAAAAAAAAAAAGTTCAAATTTTTCCTGGCTGGGAATTGAACCCAAGCCCCTGTGTTGACGGTCCACTACCACTGCCACTGGGCTAACTCGTCACTTGAAGAAATACTGTCTGACTTTGTACTTTAGAACACTATTATTTTAAATTGAAAGCCGAAACACGTGTGCACTCTAAGAAAGTCTGTGAACGACTGCGGTCACCTATCACTTGCACTAGGCTAACTCGCCTCTTACATAACCAAATTCTAATTCTCTACTTGAATTCACTCTGAATTTAAAGGAAAAGCCGAAACACGTCTATACACTATGAAAGTCTGTGAACGACGATCCACACATAAATCCATCACAATGCACACGGAGTATGTACTTTGCTTGCATGACTCACTTGAGCTTGTGTGCGTGGGTGGATGCATGGGTGCATTCTGGCTGATGCTGATGGTAACCAAATTCTAATTCTCTACTTGAATTCACTCTGAATTTAAAGGAAAAGCCGAAACACGTCTATACACTGTGAAAGTGTGTGAACGACGATCCACACATAAATCCATCACATTGCACACGGAGTATGTACTTTGCTTGCATGACTCACTTGAGCTTGTGTGCGTGGGTGGATGCATGAGTGCATTCTGGCTGATGCTGATGGTTATTCGTTGATGGTGTCGGCCACTTAGATTTTGGACGCAGTCGAGAGTAGATGTGGTATTTATTTTCTTCTTGGTTAAATTTGCTTTCATACATCCTTCAATAAATTATTATATAACGTTTTCAGATAACGAGTGTGAGTAATTTATTGAACTTTTGCTTGGTTTTTCGCTCTCGGATTATTCGCTCATTCGCAGATTCCTTGTTTTTTTTTTTGGTTTGTTATTTTACTCGTCGTCGAATCGGAAACAGATAGAGTGACTGATGTCGCCGAATTGGGTTGGCGTTATCGGGTGATTGGGTCGCTGCGTCATGTTTGAGCGTGGCGTTGTGTGTGGGTACAACAAGGTGAATGATACTATTAGCCCGAACCACGACCTGGAAAATCGCGTCCTCGTGCACAGCTTCTACCTTCGAAATGATATAGAGCACTATCGATCCGAGAACATAGATTTTACCGAGTTCAATGACGATAACGTGGCAAATAATATCATCTCCGATGAAAGGGTACATCCCCGTATATATCGACGGTGGAGCTCTAAGCGATCTTCGACTCATTGAGGAGGAAAAAGTCTGTGGGAATTGACGGAATGTCGACCATTGTGCTTCGACATTTCCCTCTAGAAGCGGTGGACATCTACAGCACTCTGTTTAACAATGCGCTGAATAATGCACATTATCCAGCGCATTGGAAAACAACAGTTATACAACCCATCACTAGAGCCCTGCTTAAGTGGACTGAGAACAATAATATAATTTCGGATACCCAATTTGGTTTTAAGGCGGGGCATGATACAATACATGCCGCATCTAAACTGGTATCGGATATCCAATGGAACAAAAGCAAGAACCAATGCACGGGTGCCTGCCTAATTGACTTGGAGAAGGCCTTCGACACCGTATGGTTAGTGGGACTCTTCTACAAGCAAAGCAGGCTGGGCATAAGCAAACCACTGCTGTACATGCCTCATAACATGCTCACCAGTAGATAGTTTATCGTCAAAAATGGCAATGTGACATCTGCTGGAACATTACAAATTAAAAACGGTCTACAACAAGGTGCGGTTAATTCACCGATCCTTTTCAAGATTTACACGAGCGATCTCATAGGGTCACTTCACCATACCATAGCATATGCAGACGACTTGATCGCGTACAAGTCAGGACCAAAAATCGAGGTCATTGCAATTCTCTTGCAACGTGATTTCCATAAGATTCAGCGACATTGCGATGACTGGAAGTTGAAGATCAACTTCCAGAAATCGGAAACCATTCTTTATAGGACGCCGTTGTCTGGTGCCTTTAGGGATACCAGAAAGAATTGGCGAAAGTTCTCAAACGTTGGACCACATGGACAGCCACTTGCGAGTCGAAGTGTAGTCAGATACCTGGGGCTTTGGTTAGACCAATATCTATATTGGAGTAGAGGTAATCTGCTACAAGTCCCTCATTCGGCCCATGCTGGTATATGGATGCCCGTGTGGTTCAACGTGGGACCAAGCTTATTGGAAAAGATTCTGGTGTTTAAGAGGGTTTGCCTTCGATCTTGCCTTCATTTGTATAGAACACCAGAGTCCCAGTACATAAAATTCTATCCCAACAGGGCTAACATAGTTAGAGTGGATAATTTCGTTATCGAGCTGAATCGAAGGCACATTGCAAGAGCAATGAGCTCGACGAACAACCTGATCTCTGGGGCTTATTACCCCAATTACGAATATCACGAGGGAGTGCGCTTTAACGGCTTTGTTCCCCCAGAGGCTTTCCTCTATTTTGATGAGAATGGTCTGACCCAGGGCAGATTGGCAGTGACGCTAATCTTTCACGTTGTTCCGACAGTTGTAGATAGGCGACTCAACTATGACAGAGACTTTGCACACAGCAGTTTTTTTTTTGTTCAACCCCATAATTGGATACCATATGTCCAAACGGGTTTTAGTATCTGATTCTATAATAGGATTTTATTTTCAATGGAAAGTTTTGAATTATATCCTAACAACCAATAAAGTTTTCTAAATCTAATATTTAGGTCTTATACTTTATTTTTAACATGTTTCTTCCAGTTTAGCAACCAGACTCATACCTAGATACGAGTACTTAGCTATGTTAGAGTAAGGAACTACATGGTGATTAATAACCACGGGAACATTCGTTATTTTTTTATTTGCAAAATTGATATGGGTGGACTTTGACTCATTAAGTTTAATTCGCCATCGTTGCGTCCAATCACATATCTCGTTAACTGGTCCCTATGAAGTTTGTACTCTAAACACTTATGCCAAACTTTACCTAAAACCTGTGCAACGTCTAAGAATATTGCAGAATAAATTTGTTTTCCTTCCAGTGCCTTTTTTATAATATTAGTTATACGATGCACTTGGTCTATCGTCGAGTGTCTATTTCTAAACCCAAATTGGTGGGTGGGGATAAGCTTTCTTTGTTCTATAATTTGGTCTAGTCTTTTAAAAAGGAGTTTCTCGAAAAGTTTCGATAATATCCGTAAAATTGAGATTGGCCTATATGAGCTAAATTCTGATATAGGCATACCTTGTTTAGGTATAACAATAATTTCTGCTATCTTCCAGTGATGTGGGACATACATACCTTTATTTAAAGCAAGCATTAATTGTAATCTTGAGTTTCAACAATGCAGTGGAAGTCAGTTCTTTCAAGATTTGAGCAGTTATAAGATCAAAACCTGGTGATTATCTATTATTTAGTTTATTAATACATGTCTTTATCTCTCTTAACGGAACATAAGGAGTTTCCTTATTATCTATTCTGTTATAGAAATCAAGATTTTCGTTTGCTACACTAGGTGGAAAAGGTTTGTAATCTTTTCTTTTGGATCGCCGATGAATTCCCCATCAGGTTTTTTCAACGGGAGATCTTGCGCTTGAGGTCTCTTCAAACGTTTAGCAGCCTTCCAAGGGGAGTAGTCCGTGACTTTGTCAGCCGTGAGATTACAAAGGTATTTAGATAGAGAATCATTTTCGAATTCAGTAATACTTTTTTTTAAGTCTGTTATTAAGTATATTTCTTGACATTTTCTACTAGCTTTTCTCTTTTCAAGTATCAGTTGCTTGATTTCCGTGCTGTATTTCACCGAAGCCTGTTTGTTTTGTTGATAAGTCGGTGTACTCTCTTCTGCTGCCTGTTTTATATCGGTAATAAATTGTTCTGTTTCAATGTCAATACATTCTGTTATGACAAGTGGAGATCTAAGGTCAATGAAACTTTCGAGATGTTATCTGAATTTACACCAGTTCGTTCTTTTGTTTGTTGGTCGTGGGTTTTTTATCTGTTCTATTGATAAACCCTTGACTCTTAGGATTACAGGTGTATGATGGACTATCAATAAGTTTCTCTTAAAAAAACATGTCTGGCCCAAGTCTACGCTCAAGAGTTGCTCCAACAAAAGGTCTCCCTTCTACCCCCACGCATTCACCTTCTCTGGCGATGAAACATGTAAACAACGACACTGCACTTACTGCCAAAGTCTTAGAAGATCATCTTACTAAGCAAGCAGAGTTAATGCGGCTTGGTTTTGCTGAAGAAATTTGTAAAATACGTAGAGAAATTCTATTCAAAATTCAGTAACGCTCAGGAGAGAAATGCCGTACTGATCTTAGCTGCGAATTTCCGTAAACAATATGCTTCAGAATTACGTCTCCATAATCTGGGCATTGAATCTGAAAATAGCTGGTATCTCAATGAGAGCTTGACCAGGCAAACACGTTTTCTCTTAAAGAGTGCTCTCGGACTCAAAAGAAAAAAACAGCTGTTCTCTGTTTACACTAAAAATGGATTTGTTTATGTTAGCATAAGGAAGGAGGTAAATGGAAAAAGCTTTTAATTGAAAGCTCTGAAGCTTGCTGCTGCTGCGACTCATCAATAAAAACTACCTTTTTGTTTGTAAAGCTTATTTTATTTGTAATTATTCAATTGTTAAATCACCATTATACTCGTTTTCTTATTCTTCTATCTTTATCTCTTCCCACTAATCAAGTTGAACTGCACTTTTTTCTTTATTTGTTTGTTATACTGTTTATATTTTTATAATGGATGCTAGAAGCATGAAAGATGAACTTACACTATGGTTAATGTAATCTCCAAACGTTGTGAGGGACTTAGAGTTTGTTACCTGAATGCGTGTAGCCTTAACGTTTGTAAATTAGATTATTTGAAATACATGTTTGCCAGTTCCTGTGTTGATGTTATTTGCGTAAGTAAAACTTGATATAAGTCTATTTTACCTGATTTGTCTATAATATACTTAATTTTAACATTTTTAGAAATGATAGAGTTACTCTTACTAATGGAGGCGGTGTTGCAATTTATTGCAAATCTACGCTAAATTGCAAAGTTATCAATAAGTCAAATGAGCATGGTGTAGAATACATAGTAGTCGAAATACATGATGGCAGTACTAAGTGCATAGTTTCATGTCTGTACTGTAATAATAGAAGCTGTTCCCCAGTTCCGTTTTTCTCAGTTTTGTCTGATTATTGTGCACTTTATGAGCACCTAATTGTCTGTGGCGATTTTAATGCAGACCTGCTAAAAAATGATTTTCGTGCGTTCCAAACGAAGGATTTAGTTTCCTCTGTTGGAATATAGGTAATACTTACCCAACACGTTTCGCTCAGAATCCTCTCTAATCCGTCGTCAGTTCTTCTTTTCGATCAATTATCGCTTGATGTTATATCTGGCCATGATTTACTTTTTTGTACTTATGATGTTAATTTTTCACATTTTATTACCCCTCAGTCTTTTACATTTAAGGATTTCCGTGCTATCGATATAGATGCGCTTCAAACTGCCACCTACTCAGCCCCTTGGGAAGATTGCAGAGTAATAATCGATCCGAATGAAAAAGTGAACTATATTCAGTTACTTCTAGCACAATTATACGACGAATGTGTACCAATCAAAACAGTGACCATTCGGAATAAGACCTGTCCCTGGTTTACATCAGATGTTGTTGTTTCCATAAAAAATCGCAACAAGTTATACAGCAGATGGAAGCACAGGCCTACTAATACTAACTGGGTTGCATACAAATCGGCGCGAAATAATACCACTTCTATCATACGTACTTCTAAGCGAAACTTTTATGCAAAGTTGAATACCTCTCTGCCTCCGAAAAAACTCTGGAGTAATTTACGTATGATTGGTGTCTCCAATGGCAATAGTAACACCAAGTGGGACCTGGAGCCTAATTATCTGAACAATTTTTTCCTTGGTGGTGATACTAATGTAGTTAACTTTGACTTTGACTCAATTCAAAATTTTGAGCAACCGGTGCCAAGACTGGTGGATTTTGAGGTGGTAACTGAAGTAGATGTTATTACTTGTATAACAGCTATTAAGTCCAACTCTATAGGAGAAGATGGCGTTCCTATACGGTTCATTAAACTAATTTTACCTCAAATTGTCAACCACTTAACCCACGTTATCAACAGCTGCATTATGACATCAACTTTTCCCCAGTCGGAAAAATGCAAGAGTTTTACCTATTGCTAAGAAATCCAATCCAATTTCTCCTACTGATTTTAGACCAATCAGTATTCTACCTTGCCTGTCAAAAGCCTTCGAGAAAATAATAGCAAAGCAAATTATGAAACACTTGTCACTAAATCGGTTGATAAATCCGCGCCAGTCTGGTTTCAGACCTCACCATAGCTGTTCCACGGCTACGGTCAATTTATTAGAGGAGATAAAGTAGGAGTTCGACAGGGGTCATGTTTCACTTCTTTGTCTGCTTGACTTTTCGAAGGCATTTGATAAGGTTAACCACAAAATCCTTTGTTGGAAACTCAAGAAATTGTTTGGCCTAAGTGACAGGGCTGTTAAACTGATAAATAGATTTCTCTCTCAGGTAGGTTGCAAAAGGTCATCTCTGGTGATAATATCTCAGATTTGAAACCAATCACACAAGGGGTACCTCAAGGGTCAATCTTGGGACCGATTTTGTTTTGCATGTTTATCAATGACCTAGCATCTATTTGCAATCACGCTTCAGTGCAACTATATGCTGATGATGTTCAGCTACACTTAACCTTTTGATAACTTAACGGAACTTGCTTTTCTTCTAAGTGAGGATCTAACACGAATTTGTATTTGGTCAAAAGAAAATGGATTGCTATCTCAGATAATACCCATCTCAAACAGAATTTTTAATCTTCATCTTTTACCTGATCTATGGCTTACTGATAATAAAATTAAACCTGCTGAATCTGTCTCTAGTCTCGGTTATATAATAAATCGCAAATTAACTGGTTACAATCACACCAACGTAGTCGTTGGTCGTATATATGGATGTCTTCATAAACTATGGCTCACTGCATACTTTATCCTACAAGAAACTCGCAGAAAGCTTATTATGACATTAGTCTTACCACTGATTACTTATGCTGAGGAACTGCATATTTCTACATAAAATCATTAGCAATCAGTGCCCATCTTATCTGTTTAGCAGACTTAAGTTCACTCGCTCTACTAGGACCATAAACATTATTCCTTTTCAGTACAGATACTTCAATCCTTCCCGTTTATTTTTTATTCACGCTGTCAGACTATGGAACTCACTACCTTTGAGAATCAGAAATATTTCTAGTCATACAAATTTTAAAAGTGCAATCCTTCTTCATTTCTCATCCTCAACACTCCAGTAGTCGTTAATCTATTCCCGTCCCCATGTCTCTCGTTCCATTTGTTTCTCTCCCCTTTTCACTTTTCTCAGTTCTCTTTCTTTTGTTTTTTTAGATTAAGTAAACATTGTAATTCATTTTTTCTTTTTTCATATGTATATATTATATAAACTATTTCCACTAACTTAAGTATTAAGTACTATAAAAGATGTAATCTTAATGTACAAACCTTATTTAAATGAATTAAATGAAATGAAAATGATCCGATGACAGATCATCACTGCTGTTAACTTTAACTTCTTTTCTATTAATACCTTTCGTTATGAAGAAGTCAATAACATCTGGTATTTTCGTCGGGTCAGATGGCCAATTAGTTGGTGATCCAGTCAAAATAAATTCACAGTTAAAATTTCGCTTTGATTTGTAAAGCTTCCCACCTTTTGTTTTTATTAGTCTTGACCCCCAGTATGTATGTTTAGCATTGAAATCACCACCGATGATGAAATTGTTGCCTAGCATTTGCAAAAAGTCAATTAGATCTTCCTCTGTATGCGAGCGCCTGGGTGGGCAGTATATCGCAGCTATTTTAAATTCCTTGTTTTTGTTTCTATGCTTATTGTCGCTACTTGCATTGTTGTTCCCTGATTGAAATGAGTTTCAGAAATCAGGCAAACATCAATATCTTCGTTAGATAGAAACACCCGAAATTCAGGGATCTGTTAGAGTAAACCACTTGCATTCCACATTGCGACTCTTAGATTATTTTTAATCATTAATATTTTGTTGCTTTTTCCTGTTTCTTTGCTTAGCAGTTTAATTATTTTATCCTGATTATCCAATTTTTAGATAATAGTAATAAGCATTTCCTTTACCGGTATTTCCTCTTCTTTACGTGTATTTACGATTTACTCTCTACAGTTGGTATGTTAGTTTTAGCAGCAATTGGCACTTTGTCTAGTTTCATGTTTTCAACGATTATTGTTGTTTACTTTTATTATTGGATGGATTTTGTTGCTTGTTTTTAATAGCTTTGCTTTTCCTTTCTTGATATTCTTTTGCCATCGGACAACCTCTATAATTTGCTGGGTGATCACCATGACAGTTGATGCATTTTGCTTTCTCGTCCTTCTTTAGCGGACAACTTTTTGTCGGGTGTTTTCCTTCACATTTAACGGCAGAAAAATCTCTTTTGCAATAGCTTTGCGTATGCCCGAAAGCTTGACATTGTTTGCATTGGGGTATTGAGTTTGATTTTTTTCGAAGTGGCTCGATCTTAACCCTGGTACAGGGACTGGGGTAAAATGTTACCCCAACGCAACTTTGGAATAGAAATTGTATAATAATTTTTTTTCTGACAAGTTTTGAAATCTGGGGTCTTCTGTTACTACTGCAAAAGTCTACGAGTTTGATGGCTGGGGTAACATTTTACCCAGCGCTATTTTGTATGCGTTTTAGGTAATTGCGTCTTACAAAACGTATTGTCATCTGTCTGTTAGTTTTTATGTTATTTGTTGACAACTGCTTCTTGAAAACAGTTCGTTTCGTGCTACAGTTATAAATATTTGATATTGTGAAAAAGTGTATTTGATTTGTTTAGAATAAAATTGATTTGTTTAGAATAAAATAAAAAGAATTGTGCAAATATTGTATACTTTTATTTGTAGATGTCTAATCTATGCAGACTCAGTCGCGGTCAAATGACTGCCAAGGAACGTGAGGGATTTGTTACCGGTTTGCTTTATGAGAGCTCATCAGACGAAGAAGAAGATCCCTTTCACGTGAATGATGATCATGAAATGGATCCAGATTTTATTCCAGAAACCGAAATGAAAACATCACCCCTTCATCACTGCGGAAGACCTGAAGCGACTGCCAAACAAAGGGTTAGCTAAACTCTTGCGGTTAATGAATAAAACAATTAGCCTTGAGTATGTACCAAGTGTCTGGAAAGTAACTGACGTGATAATGATCCCTACCAGGTAAGGACTCTCACGATGTATCCTCATATAGACCAATATCTCTACTTCCTTCAACATCAAAGTTGTTTGAAAGATTTATTTTTAAACGTCTCCAACCAATCGTACAGTCAAGAAACCTAATCCCAAATCACCAGTTTGGGTTTCGAAGCAAACACTCTACAATAGAACAAGTTCACAGAATAACAACTTGCACCTTGGTGATGTTGTTTCCCATTCTTGTAATTTTTTTTACTAATTTTGCAAGTCTCCGAATTGGCAGGATCGAATTGGTAGGATCGCCATGTAATGCGTCTATTAAGTGAAGTTACTTTCCCTATGCTAGGCAGGGCGTAAACACCATAATATCTGCCAGAGTCTGCAAACGAGTAGCAGGGCTACAAAGCCATAAGAGGAAACACCTTGTTGAATGTCAAAGTGATTCTGTCTTTATTGTTCAAAACATGCAACTTATATACTAATTCCCTTTGAGTATTTTCTATGGATATCAATACATCGAATAGAACTTTGGGTTACAAAATATCGATAGAGTTTCGGGCTACAAAGTGTCAAAGAACACATGAACCAGAATTGGGCCACCGATCTTGATACATGATCCAACCTACGATGTGCACAACGTGGTGCGTCATAATGCATAACATTGATGACATAATTCCCATTGACTCGGTGAGTGCACAATGTATTCATGTTTAATATTCTGTTTTGCCGGTATTCTTGAGGCGTCATCAGTTTGTGTTGGCTATCGTATTTAATTGTATTGTACCATTTGAAATGTTTGGCCATTGTTGCTTCCGCAATGAAAAGTGGGTCATGTTTAATTAGACACAATATTTGGGTGGTGAGGTAGATACAATGTAGGTCCACTACACCCTCACCATTGAGCGGAAAATTATTTAGAAAATAATTTTGCAGGATTAATATCCGTTTCGATATGCATAGAGGTACTTTACATTAAAGGTTTTTTTTTTTTTTTTTTTTCTCATATACTCGTATCTTAATACATACGTAGTTACTTAAGTTCTAATTGTTTTTGTTAATCATAGTAATTCGATATAATATAGAGGTACTTTACATTACTGGTTTTCTTATATTCTAATAGTAATCTCTTAAGTTTTAGTACATTTGTATTAGTTAAGAGTGAATTAATTTGCATTGTATTTCTTTAAACTATTGTTATGGAGTTTCTTATGTTCTCCTTTTATCTCTATGATAGAGTTTGTCTGTTTCAATTATTTTGTATGATCCGTGATAAGGACTTTGTAATTTTTTCTTATTTTCTAACTTAACAAACACTAGATCTCATAGTTTATAATCTGAGATATTAGTATTTTTATCGCATTCTAATTTTCTTTTATCCTTTACATTTTTAATGACGTTTCGTGTTTTTTCTATTGCATGCTTAAGTCCAATTTTTATTTCATTTACATAGTTCTCTAAGTTATATACTTTCCCATTGTTATTTATTACATCGTTCGGTAAGTGCCTGTATCTACGTGTGGTGTTGTATTGTATGCAAATGCATAATATGGTACCCAAATGCCCATTCGTAGTCTTCAGCGAAATTTAAAAGAAATTCATTTAGAACTCTATGGTTTCTTTCTAATGACCCTATACTCTGATGGTGATATGGGGCTGAGTAAATTGTTCTGATTTTCAACATTTCGCATATATTTTTCATTAACTCATTTTTGAATTCAGTTCCGTTATCCGACTTGAGTATTTTGAAGCAACCATATTTTAAAATAAATTGTCCCACAAGTATTTTAGCAATTGTCGTTGCATCTTTGCTTTCGATAGGGTGTGCAATAACATATTTGGTTAACTCACATTGCATCGTTAGTATATATCTGTGACCGTTTGATATTCTAAGAGGTCCAATCGTGTCAATTTGGATTGTTTCGAAACTAGTACTTGGTGTGTCTGTTATGACCTTGTTTTGGCACATCTTCTACAAGTACTTACAAATTTCTTAATCATTTGTCTCATATTTTTCCAAATGTATTTTTGTTTGATCTTTTTCATTGTTTTTCGTATACCTAAATGTCCTTTATTTTCATTAATGACAGTTCTTGCTGTCATGCCCCTTGTTATCGCCATGATTCGCTCCTTGGAGTCGCAATCATCACTCTGCTTTCGCACCATAGATTTGAAAATGTCGCTATCGATGTTTATCCTCGAAAGCTCATCGGCATTCGTATTCATTCATTTTCATTCATTGTTCCCTTTTTACAAATGTTTTCAAAATCGTAATCAGATAAGTCCATTCTGATTCTAGTTAGTTAAGGAGAAGGATTTTTATGAGAAAATAGATAAACTAATGGTCTGTGGTCGGTAACTACGATAAACTTCCTCCCGTATAAATATGTCTTAAAAAAGTTTATTCCCCAATATATAGCAAGTAGTTCTTTTTCGATAATTGGTTTGTTTATGTCATGCTTTTGTAACGATTTGCTTGCATATGATACTGGAAGGTCATGTCCTATTTCTCCTTGTGAGAGTACTGCTCCCAGAGCAAAGTCTGATGCGTCTGTCGTTAATATGAATGGTTTTGAGAAATTTGGATATTGAAGCACTGGTGGTTCTACTAGACATTTTTTTAAAGTGCTGAATGCTTTTCCACACACTTCTAACCAAATGAATTTTTAGAAGAATGGTTTCTTTAGTAAAGAGTTTAGAATTTTAGCTATGTCTGCGAAGTTCCGGATGAATCTTCTGTAGTAGTTGCAAAGTGCTATAAATCTCGTAACCTCATCTGCGTTTTTTGGTACTGGATAATTTTCTATAACACTGTATTTTGTTGGATCTCTTTTTATGCCTTTACTTGTTGTTAAATGGACCAGATGTACTACTTCAGACTTAAGGAAATGACATTTGCTAGCATTCAGTTTTAGGTTGTATTTCTCTAGTCTATCGAATACGTTTGTTAGGTTTTGGTTGTGATGGTTTATACTACGTCCAAAAACTATAATATCGTCCACATAAAGGAATGCCTCTGCTTCCAAATATTTATAATTTTTGTGATATGGATGATATTTTAAGACCGAATGGTAATCTCGTAAACTGATAGTGAGCATCCTGTGTCGAAAATGCTGTCATTGGTCTTGATTCTTGTTCTAGTGGTTTCTGATGAAAAGAACTAGTCATGTCGAGTGTAGAGAAGTATTTGGCTCTACCTAGTTTATCCAATACGTCCTCGATTCTAGTTAATGGGAATTTGTCGTTTATTGTCATTGAGTCGTCGTAATTGTCATTGAGCTTACGGAAAACTACTACTAGTCTCCATTCTTTATTCCGCCTTCGCTCCTTTTTGGTACTAATAGCAGTGGTGAGTTGTACGGCCTAACTGAAGGTTCTATTATGTCGCTTTGAAGTAGTTTCTATACCTGGCTTTTTATCTCTGTGTGTTGTGTCTGTGGTAGTCTATAGTTTTTTATATAGATTGGACTGTTGTCTGTGGCTGTCAGTTTTTGGGAATAAAAATTGTTTGTTGATAAGGGTTCATTGTCCAAATGGAAAATGTTATGGTATTCTCTAAATATTTCTGTTAATGAATGTCTGATTTCAGGGTCTGTGCTTTCGATTTCTAATTTTTTTAATAGTTTTTGTAATCTCTTAGTATCTTTGCTTTGACGTTGTTTATTTTTCAAAATAGTGAAGTTTCTCAAAGGTTCTACTTCTAGGCTTATGTCTTTTATAACTACTTCGTAATCGTTTGTGTTTAGTATTTTTACGTGACATATACCATTCGCGGGTACTATGGAGTTGCTAACAAATATGCCTCTTTCTAATTCATTGTTTAAAATCACCCTATCTTCTGACAGTGATAAATTTGTTGGATATATTGCTTCTGTTCTCGGCGGTATTCTGAACATATTCAAAGATTTTGATGCTATAGGTAATGTTATTTCTTTTTCTTGGATGCTGATTGTAAGGGTGTATGTTTCGTAGCCTATTCTGCACATATACTTTAAAAGAAAATCTCTACCTAATATGCCATCTGTTGCTATTGGGAAATCTCTGTTAACTACGTCGAATTTATGCGTTATTTCGTGACTTGAAAGTTTTAGTTTCAGGTATATCTTGATTAATGTGTCAACTTCTTAACTGGTTATACCAGTTAGTCTACATTTCTCGTTACTCAAAAAGTTTATGTCGTCTTCTTTTATTATTGATATGTCAGCTCCTGTGTCAATTAAAAATGTTTTATTTCTTTTTAGATTCAATGCTTGCATTGATACATAGTTCGTTAGGTTATCCGGGATTTTGTATATGTTTAGTTTCGGTCTTCCGGGAAGTCTCTGTGTAGTCTCTCCGGACCTATTTCGTTTCCCTGTTATTCCTGCCTCTATTTCTACCATTGGAGTTCTGTTGTGGTGTGTTCGTTTGGTATATACTGTTGTTATTACTTCGGAAATTGCCTTGGTTATACCTATGCTGGCTTTGGTAACTGTTTACAATCTGATTCCTGTTGTGGTTGTAGTGTCCTCGACTGTTTGAGTATCTTTGTCGGTTGTTGTGGCCATTGTAGTTATTATGTCTTTGATATCGTGGTCTAAAATGTTGTGTTTGACTACTAGAATGTTGATTTTGTGATCGTCTTATTTGCATGATTTGGGTGTCTTACAGTAAAACTTTTTTCCAATTCTAAAGCTAGATTTACTGCTTCAGTTAATGATTTCGGTTGCGCAGCAAAAAGTGTTGGCTTTACATATTCGCTTGCTCCATTTTTGAATACGGTAAAGGCATAGGTTTCGTTTATTTTCTGTATTATTGCCTTATCCGCTGTCGATGCCGTACCTGGTAGTTGTTCTATTTGCAGGTTGTTCAATTCTGCTACTAGTGACAGTATTTTGTCCTTGTATGTTGTCACAGACATGTTCCTCTGAATGATGTTTGCTAGTGCTGTATGTATTTGCGGTACCGTGGTGGTATTATGGTATTTTTCTTTAATGCTCTTCTCAAATGCTGCAAAGTTATTGAAATCTTTAACGAATCCTAGTGCAGTTCGGACCTTTGAATTCTGTTTTACATTAAAAATAAAATCTATTAATGTTGCTCTTTCAGTTTCTTTCAAGCTATTGCGCATTAGTTTTGAGATTTTGAGGAATGCATCTAGTTTATGATACGATCCGTTAAAGGTTGGTATCGCTTTTAAGGCGGTTTCTAAATTGAAATCGACCATTTCTTCTTCGATAATCAGGTTTGACTCTATTATTGTTTTTTTTAGCTTATATTCTCTAGAAATTTGTTTAAAATCTTTTCTCCGGCTTCTTGCGTGCCTTTTTGTAATCTTGATAGTTCCAATATTTCTACTTTTATTCTTTGAATTTCTTTTAATTTCGGGAACCACGTCTGTTATGTATAGCCTCTTGTTGAACTTTTCTTTATATTTGTCTTGATATTTTTTTTCTTTTTTTTTTATTTATTTCTAAAACCCTGAATACATTGTTTCTTATTAAGCTTGCTGTCATCGGGCTTATCTGCTGGCTATTTTCATTTACCACTACTTGCTCCTTGGTGGTGTTGTTTCCCATTCTTGTATTTTTTTTACTACTTTTGCAAGTCTGTCGATCTCCTCCCAGATTTTGGTCGCTACTTCCCACGATATTAATGTGGGGTTCTTTATATCGACGATGTTTTTTAGGTAGGCTAACCTCTTCCTGTCCCTGTATATCTTGCCACCTCTCGTTTTGGGTTTTATACAATCGGTTGGATGTATTTTAGTCAACCTCTTTTCCTTATTTTTCAACTGTATACTCTTGTATTCTTCGATTGATAGTGGTTTAGGGCAGCGGCTTTAACTGTTGGTATGTACTTCGGTGGTGTGCTGTCTGTAACTCCTTGTGGTATGTATTCTTCAGTCATAGCTTTTGTGTGGGATCTTACATAGGGTTGATGTTGAAGGATCGAATTCGGTCTGGATCAAATTGGCAGGATCGAATTGGCAGGACGGCCATGTAATATGTCTATTAAGTGAAGCTACTTTCCCTATGCTAGGCAGGGCGTAAACACCATAATATCTGCCAGAGTCTGCTAACGAGTAGCAGGGCTAAAAAGCCATAAGAGAAAACACCTTGTTGAATGTCAAAGTGATTCTGTCTTTATTGTTCAAAACATGCAACTTATATAATAATTCCCTTTGAGTATTTTCTATGCATATCAATACATCGAATAGAACTTTGGGTTACAAAATATCGATAGAGTTTCGGGCTACAAAGTGTCAAAGAACACATGAACCAGAATTGGGCCAACGATCTTGATACATGATCCAACCTACGATGTGCACAACGTGGTGCGTCACCGAAAGCAATACAATGTAGTGTGTAAGTTAACGAAAAAACTTATTTAATATCCAAACTCAAATATCCAGCGCATTCCATTCCATCACGCTAGCGGGTCATGTTGCCGACACATGCCATAATGCCATCATAGACATCATAACGACAACGAAATGCGATGCGACATGCTGCAGGCTAATGATGCTGACTCAACGTCTGGAGTGCAAGCGTGGAATCCATTCGTAATCATTTTTCCCAAGTTCATTTTTTCCTTTTGCCGTATTAGACTTAAGCTTCTTTTCAAATTGTAATTAGATTTAAGTTCAGATGTAATTTTGTACTCGTAGAATAAAGAGGCTTCACCTCCAGTAAAAAAATAAATATTTTTATTTTTTAGAAAATAAAATTAACATATTATTAATTGGCGCCCGAGCAGGGACCACAAGAGTCGGTTCGCGTAAAATCTAAAAAGTCCCTTAAGTAGCGACATAGTGCGTGCAAAGTTGAATCCGAAAAAAAAATCCCTAAAGTAGTGATATTTCGGTTATAGACAGTACGTTGCGCGAACGAAGATTCTCTGTGGTTAAACAGTGCGTGATCTAGTTTGTTGGTGAAAGAACAGTAAAGGGCCCCCTAGTAGCCGCTGCAGCTAAAAACTCGGAGCGGAGGAACGGGAAGCGAAGACCGCTAGCCGCATCAGCCAGATCACAACCAGGACCAGGACATCAATGTATTTCCCGTGGTGCATAGTGTAAGCATAGAATTAATTTAGTTTAAGAAGTGAAATCATATAGCTATTGAAAAGGAAACTAGTTAAGCAATCCAATTAATTTTAAATTTTTTATATTAAGTGTTAATCTCAATTTTGTGAACTTTAAAAACAAAAAAAAAAAAAGACTCTATTAAGATCGGGTAATGACCCTAACGTAATTACTAATAACCCTCAAGAGGAAGTGCCTATTCAAATAAGCGATAGTGCCAACAATTCATTCCAATCCAGTGCGTCCAATAGCAATCCTCAACGGAATAATGCTAATCCATCTACTAGTCGCCAAGTTGGTCCAAGCATTCAGACCACACCAGATTTTGACTCCCTAATCTCTTCCATCGTCCAACGCGTCCTAGAAAATCAAGGACGAGAAATAATTCAGAATATAATTAACTCAAATCCAAACCAATTCGCTGGTACAGACCAGGTTATTGCCCCAGAACATCGAGATGTATTAAATGAACTAGACAACATTCCGGACGTAGTCCGATGTCTAAAAGATTTTGCAGGAGACCCAGGAGAATTCAGCTCCTGGAAGAAAAGTGTGGATAGAATATTGCAAATATACGAACCTCTCAAAGGGACTCCCAAGTATTTTGGGATTTTAAGTGTTATTCGTAACAAAATAATCGGAAATGCCGACGTTGCCCTAGAGTCTTACAATACGCCTCTAGATTGGACATGTACCAGAGTACCAGATGCAATCGATTGTTCAAGGCAACAACACCATTCAAGGTTTTTATCATATCGTATATTCCCATTTATCTTTAATCCTCAACAAACTTTCTTGCATGGACATAAGTTCTGAGTCCATGCATTTATTAACGCAGACATACAGAGACAAGGCTCTTGACACATTCGTCAGAGGCCTTAAGGATGATCTACCCCGACTACTGGGTATGAGAGAACCAGTAGATTTGCCTCAGGCACTACACTTATGTCTAAAATTAGAAAACCAAAATGTTCGCTCTCACCAGACTTAAAGTACTACTCACCAATCATTCCACAAACCGATTCCAAATCCAATGCCACCGATTCAACAGAGACCCCCATACAATCCAAGACCCATGTATCAAACAAATTACCTACCACCAGCACAGGCAAGGCCCCCTTACAACCATAGGCCCATGCCAAACAATTATCCAAACAACCAGTATATAGGAAATAATAATAGAGGTCCGTACCAATATCCCAATCAGTTCCAAAATCAATATCTCCAAAGACCCCAAATAAAATTAGAATCTTTTACTCAAGGACCTTCTGCACAATTAAGGCAAATACACCAGCAGAATAGAAACCAGTTTCGGCCAGATACTAATATGACAAGAACACACCCACGAAACTTTAATCAACAAAATTTTCATGTTGAACCTGATGTTTAACCATTCGATGATCTAAATCAAAATTGCAATTTAAACTCGGAAACTTCAGATCTTCCTCAACAAAATGTTGATGTTGAGACTGCTCAAAATGAATTGAGCGTATATAACGAAATGACATCGTCATTTGATAATACCTGTGAACAAACAACAGACTTTATGGATACAAATTTTTTAGATTAACAGGCTCTTCGTTGCCATACTTTGAATCTCGCACGAATAGCGGAAGAATTCTTAGATTCCTTATTGACACGGGATCTAATAAAAATTATATACAACCATCCCTTATAGAAACTCCAATAGAAAACGAACAATGCTTCCACGCTAGGTCAGCAGCAGGAAACATTAAAGTAACACATCATACATATATTAGCCTTTTCGGTCTTCGCGACACAAGAATAAAATTCTTTTTGTTACCTTCTCTTACATCATTCCACGGTATTCTTGGACATGATAGTTTGAAAGAACTATCAGCGTAATTCATACTAGCCAGGAATACATGACAATTCGAGATCAAATTAATATCTGCATCAAATATCAAACATCACAGGACGTTAACTCCATCAGCATTAGAACGAACCATATGACACCGGATCAAAGTAAAGCAATAGAATCCCTAGTAAAAAACCACCGCTCACTTTTTGATGAGCCAAATGAAAAACTAACTTTTACAACTGCTGTTATAGGGGAAATTCGCACTACTAACGAAAACCCTATCTATTCCAAGTATTATCCATACCCGATGTCTCTTAAAGACGAGGTGGATAAACAAATTCAAGATCTTCTTAACAACGGGATAATAACACCATCGCGGTGCCCGTATAACTCACCCGTTGGGATCGTTCCAAAAAAATTGGACGCATCCGGCGAAAAGAAATACCGCCTAGTTATTGATTACAGGAAACTCAATACGGCAACGATGCCAGACCGGTACCCCATACCGGAAATCAACGGAGTCCTGTCTCAGCTTGGAAGCAATAACTTCTTCACAGTCTTAGACTTAAAAAGTGGCTTCCACCAAATCCTTCTAAAACAGTCAGACATAGAAAAAACCGCTTTTTCAGTAAACAATGGTAAATATGAATTTACTAGACTCCCGTTTGGGCTGAAAAATGCCCCCGCCATCTTTCAACGAGCCCTCGATGACATCCTTCGGGAACACATCAGAAAAATATGTTACGTCTATATAGACGATATTATAATATTCAGTCGAGACCAAGAAACTCATGTAGAAAACATTCAAAAAATCTTCAAAACATTGGAAGAAGCCAATATGAAGGTCCAGCTCGATAAATGCGAGTTCTTCAAGCGTGAAGTCGAATTCTTGGGGTTCGTCATATCTTCGAATGGCATAAAAACAAATCCAGTCAAAGTTGAGGCTATTGTTAATTTCCCAAGCCCTAAAACTTTGAAAGATCTTCGATCCTTTTTGGGATTATCTGGCTATTACCGCCGTTTTATAAAAGACTATGCAAAAATAGCAAAACCCCTTACAACTCTTCTAAGAGGAGAGAAGGGAAGAATATCCAAAAACGCTTCTAGCAAGCAACTAATAACTCTTAACGAGGAAGCAGTAGAATCACTAAACAAAATAAAAAATGCTCTCGTTTCAAAGGACATAATTCTTACATACCCTGATTTCACCAAAGATTTCCAATTAACTACAGACGCGTCTAATCATGCGATTGGCGCAGTACTCTCACAAGATGACAGACCCATAACATTCATATCCAGAACATTAAATAAATCTGAAGAGCATTATGCCACCAATGAGAAGGAAATGCTGGCGATAATATGGTCCCTACAATCACTACGAAATTATCTATACGGCAGAGCCGAAGTTAAAATATACACCGATCATCAGCCCCTGACCTACGCCTTAAGCAATAAGAACAATAACGCCAAAATGAAACGTTGGAAGGCGATATTGGAAGAGTGCAATTGTGAACTCCATTATAAGCCTGGTAAATCAAACGTGGTTGCAGACGCACTTTCCAGACCCCCGCAAGATAGTTTCCTGAACTCCCTGACCCCTACGATACACAGCGACAAAAGTTCCCCCGACGAACTTATCACAAGCGTCGAAGTACCAATTAATGCTTTTAAAAACCAAATTTTACTCAACTTAGGTGAAATACCAAACAAAGAATTTAAAATAATTTTCCCCAGATATCATCGACACATTATTACCGAAAGAGAATATAATAGCATAAACCTATTACAAATTCTTAAAAAAATTTTAAACCCGTCAGTAATTAACTGCATTAAAACCCAAGAAAGAGTAATGGGTATGATACAGGAACTGTATCCACTACATTTCAAATCCTTTAGAATCAGATTCACTCAAATTCAAGTTGAAGACATCCTCAACCAAGATGATCAAGAAGCAATCATTATAGAAACACATAATCGCGCTCACCGGAACGCACAAGAGAATCGCTCACGGATATTGGAAAAGTACTATTTCCCCTCCATGTCTCAAAAAATAAAAAGAATTACCCAAATTTGTTCCACCTGTAAGCGTAGTAAATATGAGAGACATCCAAATCAGCCAAAACTCGGAGAAACACCCATCCCAACTTATCCAGGACACACCGTCCACTTCGACATATTCTTGACCGAGAAAAAAATTATATTAACTTCCTTGGATAAATTTACTAAATATGCACAAATTAGTATACTAAAAACCAGGTCTATTGAGGACATAAGACGACCCTTACGAGAGTTAATATTTTTCTATGGAGTACCAAAATCGATCGTTATCGATAATGAACCTTCACTGAATTCAGCCTCCATACTATTTATGATGAGAGACGAACTCGGTATTAATGTCTTTACGACACCCCCGTACAAGAGCGAAGTAAACGGGCAAACCGAGCGCTTCCATTCAACCTTAACGGAAATAATGAGGTGCATTAAAGAAAACGGATCCGAACGTAATTTTGAGGAGTTAATCGAAAGTGCCGTTAATGAGTACAATCATAGCATCCACTCCACTACAAATAAAAGGCCAGTTGACCTCTTCTTCGGACGAAATGTCCATTTCACCCCGGATGACTATGAGAAAACCAGGAAAAACAACTTCGAAAAATTGATTCAGAAACAAAAAAAAAATATCAATTACCATAACAAAAAGAAACACGATATAAAACAGTATTTACCGCGACAAATTATATATGTTAAGGTCAATAAAAGATTAGGAACCAAACTCTCAAATAGATTTAAGGAAGAAAGAGTAAAAGAAAACAGACAAACGACTATAGTAACAGAATCCGGTAGAGTCGTGCATAAATCCCATATTAAAAATTAACCCCTTTATTTTAGGTCCATTTTCACCATTTGTACGGCTAACGTACAAATCATGGATTATTCAAACGCGCAAATACTTACAATAAAAACAGGAACAGCTAAAATACAAGATGGAACCTTTAAGATCATCCACGAAATAGATTTAGACATCTTCCAGAGATGCGTCGACAAAATACAGCAACTTGTAACAAGAAACATAAGCACACAAGAACCATTATACCCTTTCCTCATTCATGATCTAAATATAATACAGACTCATATTAACCGTCTTAAGCTAATTTCGATTTCGAAATTATTTCAAAAAAAATAAATAAAGCACTAAAAAACAACAATAAAGAATTGATAATTAATAGAGCAGTAATTGAAAAGGTTAATGAACTAACAAATGTTACCAAGACAATTATAAAATTAGTAAAAACAAAAGAAAACTATAGAGATAAGGAAATATTAGTTATTAAGAATCAAATAAATATTATAAAGGGGGAAATATTAAATATAGATAATGCAATACAGTGGGCAAAAGCTAACATTATTAACTTATTCATTTTGTCAAACCTAGAAATAAATATCGTAGAAAAAATTTTAAAACAAGATAATGTGCCCTTTTTGAGCATAGAAGAATTATTAGAATTTAGTGAAGTAAAGATAGCAACTAACAGAACAAATATAATATACATAATTAACATTCCACTTACTAGTATGGAAAAATGTACTAGCTTATTAATAAAACCCATAAAGATAGGTATTTTCTCTAACGAAATTGATTTTAAATCAGTACTAGACTGTAAGAGTAATATATTTGGAATTAAAAACAATTGTAAAACTTTTAATAAACTGTCAATTTGTTTACAAACAAATTTAGTAGATATAAGTAGTTCATCTTGCATACCGATGCTGCTAAAGAGCCAACCGTCAACATGTAAAAGAATCAACAATCAACACATACCATCCATAGAAGAAATATCAAGCGGAATGTTGCTCCTCAACCAATCCAATGGCACCATAAGTATCAATAATAAAGAAGTAAATCTCACTGGTTCATTCATAATACAATACCATAATGTCACAATACAAGCTGAGGGAAAGAACTACACATCCAGAGAAGCCCCAAGAGAAAAACCACTACCAGCATTACTACAACCTTTGGATGACCAAACCAATTATGAGGAAGTCCTATCACTCGAAATGATCAAAGAACTTCAAGTCAACACAACAAACTTTATTAAATTGCTAGAATCAGGAAATAATGTGAAATATATAAGCGGATATCAATCATAATCATCATAGTCCTTATCGCATCAAGCTTAAAGTTTTGTCGAAAAATTAATCAGCAATCACCAAAAGTAACCATTGTAAACAACCCCGCAAACGAAGCTATAGACATGCCAGAAATCTCTATCCAGAAGGAAAACCCAAAGCCAGCAATATCACAAAGGATTTCATCCATAAATCAAATTCCATTATTTAAAACAAACGCGGACGTTTGTATTTAAGGAGGGAGGAGTTAACGAAAAAACTTATTTAATATCCAAACTCAAATATCCAGCGCATTCCATTCCATCACGCTAGCGGGTCATGTTGCCGACACATGCCATAATGCCATCATAGACATCATAACGACAACGAAATGCGATGCGACATGCTGCAGGCGAATGATGCTGACTCAACGTCTGGAGTGCAAGCGTAGAATCCATTCGTAATCATCTTTCCCAAGTTCATTTTTTCCTTTTGCCGCATTAGACTTAAGCTTCTTTTCAAATTGTAATTAGATTTAAGTTCAGATGTAATTTTGTACTCGTAGAATAAAGAGGCTTCACCTCCAGTAAAAAAAAAATATTTTTATTTTTTAGAAAATAAAATTAACATATTATTAATTTGTATGCATAACATTGATTACATAATTCCCATTGACTCGGGGAGTGCACAACGCACCATTTGAAATGTCAGGCCGTTGTTGCTTCCGCAATGAAAAGTGGGTCATGTTTAATTAGACACAATGTTTGGGTGGTGAAATATATATAATGTAGGTCCACTACACCCCCTAGACGAGGTACCAGTGAGGACTAAGGCCAAACTGAACATACCTGATTTGGGCGTTGCGAAAGAGGAGATTCTCTGCTTCTTGAAAGCACAGAACCCAGCGGTCCCTATGGATGACTGGGAAATTGTTGCAGTAGAAGACAACGAAGATGGTACTAAAGGTTTAATCTTCGTTACGGAGGAACTTCCAGTTGAAATGAAAAAAGAAAAGCATATGCGGCTCTTCCTTTTAGCTGTTGAGTTCTCACTGATTCTCATGAGATAGCCGCAGTCTTGTGAGATGGCAACCACTGTGAAGAATACCTTGACTGCCAATAAAGGTAGTGCAAGTAAATTTTCATCACAGTGAGGCCGCCTCGGTGAAACTTATACTGCCCCTTCGTAAGGAGCAGCTTGACAGGCTATGATGCTAACGCCCCTCATACTATTTGGGGTAGTTCCGATACTTTTTATTTTGTTCAATTATATTCTAAGTACTAACCTAGCTACCTATATATGTAATGGTGACAATTCACCAACTTTTATTACAACCAATAGAAGGGAGGTTTTTAATATAACACTCTTATCTGCAAATAGCACCGCAACAATCTCGAACTGGAGGGTATCCGATAAGGCACCACTGGCTGGAGCCTCGCTAAAGAGGGAGCTATTGAGTGGTCGTGTTGATAAGGAAAACGCTAAGATTCTCAAAAAGAAATTCTCGCTAAGCAAAATTCCGAGAGAATCTTTTGTGACTCTATTGAATACACCACAGAGGCGGTTCGATTGGGGAAGGTTCTCACCAAAGCTCCATTACATGTGTCTTCTATTAAGA
The DNA here is from genome assembly GCA_963082735.1 of Pocota personata. Taxonomy (NCBI): domain Eukaryota; kingdom Metazoa; phylum Arthropoda; class Insecta; order Diptera; family Syrphidae; genus Pocota; species Pocota personata. Next base: position 93,092,565 of record OY720429.1, read on the forward strand.
ACTATGATTACGAGAATATGCTTGAAGCTCTTCTGAAATGACACTTTTCTGGCTCTGAAGAGGAAGGGACTTACTGTCCGGCAATCAGATTTCTGCCATCTAAAATTTAGACTGAAACTATCGACAATTTGATTGACGATCAGAAAATTGTTTGGGCAATCAAATCGATTGCAAAATATAAAACACCCGGTATTGACGAGATACATCCTATAATTTCACAAGAATCGGGGAATATATTATTCCATGGCTCAAGTACATTTATGGTTGGTGTCACAGATTAGGTTGTGTTCCAAAAGCTTGGCTAGAGATTAGAGTAGTCTTCATACCAAAGCCGGCTAAAATAAACAATGCAAATGCTAAAGACTATAGACCCATAAGTCTATCTTTATTATTGAAAACACTGGAAAGCCTAATACGTAGGGACTAACAAAAGTTCGCTTGGTTGTTGTCAATTTAGTAGTTTTTTAAAAAAAAAAAATCATTACTGTAGCTTATAATCTATTAATATTTATTTCCAAATTTCAGAACCATAGGTAAAAATGGAGACGAGAAAGAGAAAAATTAGTGACGTAAGCTTGGTTTGAAGTTCCACCGCCAACACCGGAAGAAATTCGTTTGCCATTCTCTTCGGATTTCGACGTCAACTCACGCCAGTCAAAATTCTGCACGAATGCCAAAATGCATAACGAATAAATGCACCATCTATTGTTACTATTTCTAAGTGGTTTCGACGATTCCAGACTAGCCATTTCTCTGTAGAGGACGCATCTGGTGAAGGTCGGCCCAAATCCTCGACCGACGATACAAATGTGGCCCTGGTAAAGGCTAAAATTGACGAAGATGCAAAGATTTTTTTTTTGTTTGTTAATGGAGGTGAAAATCTCGAAAGACACAGTGGGGGTCAAAACCCAAAGTAGTGTGGGACTCTAACCGCACTAAAAACACCTCCCTGATCAAGACCAATCAACTAGTGATTGACAAAAGATTTTGTTTTCCAAGTTAAGTCGGTTTTGAGAAGGTATTATAATTTAAATACGGCTCTCATAATTGTCAAAAAAAGTTCATGAGGTTTGGTTCTTCTTAACCTACGAATGTTATATCGTATATTTAAGACGTCATCTATCTCAATATTAATATGCATCTGCAAACGCTCGTTTTGACGCATTGCGTACTTCTTAATCACATCTGTTAGGAGGTCAATCTGCAAATCTCAATGCAAATCATTATTTCTAATATACCATGCATTAACTATTCCCCGAAAGACCTTATTTTGAAATGTTTGTATTATTTGTACATTCGTTTTTTTTTGTTCAATCCCATAATTGGATACCATATGTCCAAACGGGTTTTAGTATCTGTTTATATAATAGGATTTTATTCTCAGTGGACAGTTCTGAGTTATATCCTAACAACCAATAAAGTTTTCTAAATCTAATATTTAGGTCTTCTAATTTATTTTTAACATGTTCCTTCGATTTCAGGTTAGCATCCAGATTCATACCCAAATACGAGTACTTAGCTGTGTTAGAATAAGGAACTGCATAGTTATTAATAACCACGGGAACATTCGTTATTTTTTTATTTGTAAAATTGATATGGGTGGACTTTGACTCATTAAGTTTAATTCGCCATCGTTGCGTCCAATCACATATCTCGTTAACTGAATTTTGTAGCTTTTCTGTTGCTTTAGCCACACATCCATCTGTCGATAGAAGAGCAGTGTCGTGTATAATAAGTATAGGGTGAACACATCCCTGTGGAACTCCTGCTTGTATTCCTTTAAGTTCAGAATACGCTGAACTATAGCGAACCCTAAAGAATCTATCTGATATATAAGGCTTAAGTATCCCATAGTACTGTCTAGGTAGGTCCCTATGAAGTTTGTACTCTAAACCCTTATGCCAAACTTTACCAAAAATCTGTGCAAAGTCTAAGAATATTGCAGAATAAATTTGTTTTCCTTCCAGTGCCTTTTCTATAACATTAGTTATACGATGCACTTGGTCTATCGTCGAGTGTCTATTTCTAAACCCAAATTGGTGGGTGGGGATAAGCTTTCTTTGTTCTATAATTTGGTCTAGTGTTTTAAGGAGGAGTTTCTCGAAAAGTTTCGATAATATCGGTAAAAGTTTCAGTGATGTGGGACATACCTTTGTTTAAAGCAAGCTGAAAGAAACGTACGGAGCGTTTTCCGTTCGCCAACCTAGAACCTCTACGTTGAGTGGTAGGAAGATTCCGGTTGAGAGTTAGGGTACCGGCTTTTGCTGTATATCGACAACGTTAGTAACGAAAACCGTCAGCTAGTAACTGTCAGCTGGTAACCGTCGATGCGAACCGTATTGACAACTACTTTTGAGAAAGAAAACGAGCAGAGTTTTACAACAAGATGATTTACAATGAAATGCTTCAAGCTTTTATTTCTCTTGGTTTAAATACAATCTTTTGTAAACGGTTTATTCAAAATTCAAAAGCTTACAAATTTTGGTGAATTTAATTTACCTAGTTTTGGTGAATTTAATTTACATATTTTTGGTGAATTTAAATTACAAACATTATAGCAAAGTTGGCGCGAAATTTGAATAGTTGGTGACCTTGCCCCAACACAAGCATTAATTATTAGCTTGAGTTTCAACACTGCAGTGGAAGGTAGTTCTTTCAAGATTTGAGCAGTTATAATATCATAACCTGGTGATTTTCTTTTATGTAGTTTATGAATACATGTCTTGATCTCTCTTAACGAAACATAAAGAATTTCCTTATCATCTATTCTGTTTTAGAAATCAAGGTTTTCGTTTGCTAGACTAGGTGGAAAAGGTTTGAAAACATTTGAAAGGTGCTGGCAAAATAGTTTAACCTTTTCTTTTGGATCGTCGATCCATTTGCCATCAGGTGTTTTCAACGGAAGATCTTGCGCTTGAGGTCTTTTCAAACGTTTAGCAGCCTTCCAAAAGGAGTAGTCCGTGACTTTGTCAGCCGTGAGATTACAAAGGTATTTAGCTTCAAAAATGATTCTCTATTTTTGAATTCAGTGATACTTTTTTTTAAGTCTGTTATTAAGTATATTAAATATGGTGTTATCGCCGGGATATCTTGTCGCTTGCCATTTTCTACGAGCTTTTCTCTTTTCAAGTATCAGTTGCTTGATTTCCGTGGGGTATTTCACCGAAGCCTGTTTGTTTTGTTAATATGTCGGTGTACTATCTTCTGCTGCCTGTTATACATCGGCAATAAATTGTTCTGTTTCAATGTCAATATGTTTTGTTGTGACCAGTGGAGATCTAAGGTTAGTGAAACCTTCGAGGTGTTATCTGAATTTACACCAGTTCGTTCTTTTGCTTGTTGGTCGTGTTTTTTTTATCTGTTCTATTTTATAAACCCTTGACTGTTAGGATTACAGGTGTATGATCCGATAACAGATCATCACTGCTGTTAAGTTTAACTTCTTTTCTATTAATACCTTTCATTATGAAGAAGTCAATAACATCTGGTATTTTCGTTGGGTCAGATGGCCAATTAGTTGGTGATCCAGTCGAAATAAATTCACACTTAAAATTTCAAAAAATTGATCAAAAGGCAAAGAGAAACAAGATTTTCGATAACAACCGAAAAGTTACCAATCTTCCATATTGATATTGATAACTGATGAAAGCTATGGTAACCGCCATGAATACCATGATAGAGATTCAGAAAAAATAGATAGAAACTGTACAAACAGATTAGAAAAATAACGTCGAGATAGAAATACGTTACATCCAACCTTTTTCGGGAGAAAAGAAGGATTTAACACAGTTCATCACCACTGTAGACAACCACATGGCAAAAGTACCTAACCAGCAGAAGGCGGATGTCTATAGATCCATATACATCAACAAAATAACATATAACTGATAAATTAGAAGATATTACTAACCAGATGATAACATGAGCATGCAGCTTATGAACCAAATAAGAACTAATGTTAATTATTAAAATTAAAGAAATAACTATGGGCCAATTATCGAGAGACATTAGGTGAGCCTTGAACAAAATTAAGTATACATTATACACATATATACCAGACACTGAGGGAAACCTTAGAATATTTCCGAAAAATAGTTCTAATCAAAATCATGATAGGTATACTCAACCACAGTATAAAGTTAATAGTCATACTAAAGGGTGGTTAAATTTTAAGGGCCGATGTTGAATGTGAACCACACCTAAACGTCAAGTTTTTTTCTGCATTTCATTTGACATTTCTCAATTTCAGACTAACTCAATTTGAACCATGGAAAGATACACAATCGAGCAACGCGTTAAAGTTATTCAGGCTTATTATGAAAATGGGCGTTCAAATCAAAATGCATATCGTGCATTTTGTGATTCTTTCGGTCAATTTAATCCTCCAAATGTGCGTACAATCGGAAAAATCGTGCAAAAATTTGTGCAAAGCGGGTCTGTAGGAGATGTGAAAACACCAGTGCATGCTCGTACAGCTCGTACTGCAGAAAATGTTGCTGCTGTTCGCGATAGTGTGGCTGAAGAGCCGTCCACTTCAACTCGTCGTCGTGCCCAACAATTGCACCTCTCATGCTCGTCGTTGATGAACATTATGCATAAAGACTTGCATTTACGCGCTTGCAAGGTGCAATTGACTCAAGAACTAAAGCCTCTTGACCATTTCAAGCGTCGTCAATGGTCACAATGGTGGCAAGAAATGGCAACAGTGGATGATCAATTTTCGAAGAAAATCATCTTCAGTGATGAGGCATATTTTCACCTCAGTGGATTCGTCAATAAGCAGAATTGACGCATTTGGGCGAATGATAATCCAAGAGTGATTGTCGAAAAACCAATGCACCCACAAAGAGTGACTGTTTGGTGCGGTTTATGGGCTGGCGGCATCATCGGGCTGTATTTTTTTCAAAATGAGGCCGGTCAGGCAGTTACTGTGAATGGTGTTCGCTATCGTGAGATGATAACGAACTTTTTATGGCCCGAATTGGAAGATATGGATGTGGACGATATGTGGTTTGAACAGGATGGTGCCACTTGCCACACAGCTAACGAAACAATGGCTCTTTTGCGCGACAAATTTAATGGCCGTGTTATCTCACGTGGTGGCGATGTCAATTGGCCGCCAAGATCATGTGATTTGACACCGTTGGACTTCTTTCTTTGGGGTTATTTGAAAGAAAAGGTGTACGTCGATAAGCCAGCAACAATTCAAGAGCTAAAGGATGAGATAATTCGGCACATTAACGGCATAGAACCTCAATTATGCCTCAGCGTCATCGAAAATTTGGACCATCGGATGGAGGTGTGCCGCCGAGGTCGCGGCGGCCATTTGGCCGATATTTTGTTCCATACATAATTGAACCATACCAATATTATCATAATAAAAAGAAATGACAGTAATTTCCTAAATAATTTGTGTTTTATTCAAAATCAACATCGGCCCTTAAAACTTAACCACCCTTTACCTATAATATTCCTCAAAGTAGAAACTCAAGATCTCCAACTCAAAACTAATTTTCAGGGTAGTTTAGATAGACCCAAACAAAATACATTCAACCCATCAGAACAGTTTAGAAATAGGATCCAAAATCCAGTTCCTATGGAAATAAATAATATAAGAACAACTAAACCGGTCTAGTCAATAACGAAATAACGTAAGAAATTCATAACATATAGCCAACGGATTTTCTCAATTAAGCCTCGGAAGTAAGATTTACACAAACTTTACCATAAATCACAAAATATATGAAGCTTTGATCGATACATGATCAACCATTAGTCTGATAAATAGTTCTAAAGTCGATTGTAAGCAGTTTAGATTAATAGAAGAGAAAGACGTTTCATTAAAAACTATACATAGTGCAGCGCCGGAACGTATCCAAATCATCGTTACCGATCCACCCGAACAATTTATAATGGATAATAAATATAAAATTAAATGGCATAAAATGCCATTAAAAAACAAAACATACGATTTACTTATTGGAATGGACTTCATTAGTAAAACTGTAACTGAAATAAACATAAGTAAATATTTTATGAGACTTAATAATACAGTTAAATTAAAGTTATTCTCCGAAGAAAATGAAACAATATAATATTACGAATTGAACAACCAAGGAAGTAAAAGAATAGACACTACTCATTCGAACAATCAAGAAAAGAGGAAATTGATAAACTATTGCAAATATATCAACATTTAGTGTACAAAGTTGACAAACACCAACACCATAATGCACGAAATAAATACTACTACCGAACAACAAATAAATATCAGATTATATAGATTACCCTCAAAGCATGAAGAAGAATTAAGAACACAAATTGAGGAAATGGAAAAACAAGGGATTGTAATAAAATAGTCGTCCAATAGTCGATATGCCTCCCCAATACGAGTAGTCGTACCAAAAAACTAGATAACTCGGGAAAACAAAAGTTTAGAATATGCGCAGACTACAGGAAACTAAATGAAATTACACTAGATGACAAATGCCCTCTTCCTAATATAGATAGTATATTAGATAAGTTAGGGCGAGCCCAATATTTCACAACATTAGATTTAGCCAAAGGTTATCATCAGATTAAAATGCATCCTAAAGATATTCATAAAACCGCATTTATTACACCAAATGGATTATATGAATATACTCGGATGCCATTTGGCCTGAAGAATGTCCCAGCTACATTCTAAAGGCTTGTGAATGAAATATTGAGAGAACACATCAATAAGATCTGTGTGGTATATCTAGATGATATCCTCATATTCTCCACGAGTTTAGAGGAACACCTAAATGCTCTAAAAACGATATTCAATGTATTAACCAGACACAACTTGAAAGTTCAATTTGACAAATGTTAATTTTTAAGCAAAGATACAGAATTCTTAGGTCATGAGTTAACGAAGGATGGTATGAAACCGAACCCGAATAAAATGAGATGTATTGTAGAATACAAAATTCCCCAAACAGAAAAACAATTAAAAGAGTTCCTTGTAACCACTGGGTTTTATAAAAAATATGTATAGATTATTCTAAAATATATAAAAGATATTTGAAAAAGATACTGAGATCAACGTAAATGATCCGGAATATATTCAAACATTTGAAACATTGAAACTTAATATTAACAACCACCCTATACTAAAATTTCCAAGGTTTGATAAATCATTTACGTTATTAACTGATGCTTCTAATTCTGCAATAGGCGCTGTACTCACTCAGGAAGGACAACCTATTTGCTACGCAACCAGGTCTCTCAATGACCATGAAAAAAATTATTCAGTAACAGATAAAGAATTCTTAGCGATAGTTTGGTCAGTCACTTATTTCAGACCCTATGTATGGGGAAACAAATTTAAAATAATAACAGATCACCAGCCAATAAAATATTTGAAAAAAAAGTATAGTGGAAAAGAATTTTTTCAACGAAATCAGCGATGGCTATTAAAATTATCTGAATTTAATTATGAAATAGAATATCGGAAAGGGAGAGAAAACAAAATAGCAGACTTCCTAAGTAGAATAGAAAATGTAAATAATTTAGACCTTAACGAAGCGTCAGATTTAGCTACAACACACTCCGAACCAGAACAATTACTAGACCATTTTCCAATTAAAGAAGAAATTGTGAATAAATATAAAACACAACTTATTCTAACCAACATACAGCAGAGGTAGAAGTAGTTCATGGGAGGAGAATAATACAAGTTGATATGACTAAAAATCAGACATATTGGAAAGACTTGTTTATAAAAACCATTAAACCAAGAAAAACTGGTATATATACAGACCTATCATACCAGGAATACAATAAAATCCAAGAAATTCTAATAGTTCTATTTAGCCATGATAAATATATTTCATTTATTAAATGTACTCTTAGGGCAAGAGAAATAAAAACGCAGGAGGAACTGCATGGACAAATTTCGAGGTGTCACACTAATGAAAGTATTCATAGTGGTATAATAGAAACATAAGTATAACACACTAAAAAATAAAATTAATATATTGATACATGATAAAGGAAATACAAATAATAAATAACTGTAAAACCTGTTTAGAAACTAAGTATGAAAGAAACCCAATCAAGCCTAAATTTAACCTCACAGAAACACCTGAATCCCCAAAACACACCATTCATATGGATGTAGACCACACCATTCATAGATGGAGACATTTCAAGGACAATCATTTGTAACCATGATTGACAAATTAACAAAGAAAGCTTATGCCTATCATTTACCAAACAAAAAGTGGGTAAAAAGGATACAAATATTAGAAGAACACTTTTCTAAATTTGAAAAGCCAAAGAAAATTATAACTGACAATGAATTCAAAGCACATCAATTAGTAGAATGCTTAAGTAACCATGAAGTAGAATTAAACAATTCAAGAAAGACTTGTTAGCCTAAAGGATACTACACTCACACTTATTTCAAAACTACATAAAGTTATAAAAAAAATACTACAATAGGTATCATAGTACTATAAAAATTTCACCAGATCAGGCACACAAACAGTAATAAACTGAAGCAAACTATTATTGAAATCAAAAACAAATACATTAATAATGCTAATAAGAAAAGGGAAGATTATGTAGAAAACAGAAACATAGCACCAATAAAAAACTGCAAAAGACTAAGGCATTAGTACGAACCAAGATATAGAATAAAAAACATTACTAATGAACATAATTCAAATATTAAAAGAATACGAATAATCGAATCAACTAACGGCTATGTGAAATTAAAGATGGGAACAACGGAATTGATCAACGGGACTGTTACAATCCTCCACCTAATCGATCCACAGGAAATTATAAAAATAGTCGAACAAATAGAAGAGAATTTAAAACAAATACAAATTGGAAAAGATAAAGCAATAATAAAAGAACTGGACACTGTCAAATCAAAAGTACTTGCAATTCCCTCCAATAGACGTAAGCGAGGATAAGTCAACATCATAGGAACTGCACATAAGTGGCTATTCGGAACTGTGGATGACAACAATCGCAAAAAAAAAACTCTGGAACACATGCAAATAACTGAAGAAAACGATCATAACGCCACCGAAACAATAAACAAACAGATTATGATTAACTCACACTTTAATGATACTATATTCAATTTAAAAACTTTGATAGAAGGGGATAGAGGTAGAATTCTCAAAATACCTAACAAAACAGATGAGACCCAAAAGAATAAAATATACCAACAAATTATTTTAGACCAGTTTGTTAAATTAAATTTGATAGAAAATAAAGTAGACCAAGTATTAGACAATATTGCCTCAACCAAGTATAATATTTTGCATCAAGGCATATTAACTCCAGAAGAAATAAATACATTCAAAATCAATTATTACAAAATTAAACACTCTAGACTAGGAATGATGAAATATAAAGATAATGTCCTCATAATTGCAACTAAAATCCCAACAACTATAATAGAGGTCAAGGTAAACCTTCTTACAAGTATACCTAATGCGAAATTACTTGAAATTATTCAGGAAGACCAAAATTATAGAATATAATTGTGAGCGCAACGACATCTACCTGTCGATTATTTTCCTCCTTTTTTTCTTGCCATTAGGCACCATTGGTTTCTGTGTATTTTACTATGTCATATTACTACGTAATAAAGAATTCAATTTTAGTTTTTGGTAAAGACGCACGCCTTTGATTTTCTTTTAACACGCAATCCTCATATTGCACCACGAATTTCATAACAGAGCCACACTGTTACATGGCGCAGCCGGTATCTCAACCTACATACAATAAAGAAACAACAAACACCCGACAACAAAATGTCTCTCGTCCAGCAACTCTTAGAAACGACCATCGACGCAGAAATTCTGAACCAGTTCACGAAGGATGCACTCCAAACAGAAGTCAAATCAAGAGGACTGGAAACAACAGCAACAACAAAAGATGAGTTAATTCAAATCATAATCAAACACAATAAAATCCTATCTACCCTTAAAGCAAGGAAAATCGAACCATCAGCAGGTACTTCTAGTTCGGTAGGGACTTGTCCAGCAGTTATTCAGACTGTCGTCATCAACCCAGACATGACGCAAACGATTTTGGAATGCAACGGGGAAGATAGCAACTCCACCGAGCAATTCATAAAATCCATCGAAAAAGCCGCAAAAATAAACGGATGGAGTGACGAGGTTAAATTAGTATTCTGCACCAGCAAATTAACGGGCATTGCAAGAAACTGGCAGAACTTCGAAGGCGATTCAAGGGACGACTGGAATATATGGCTCAATTCATTCAGGAAACGATTCATAAAGACACCAACATTACGCGAATGGAATGACAGAGTAAATGCACGTATCCAACGGCCGAACGAATCTATAATCCAGTACTTCAGCAGTAAGTTAGATATTATTTCTAAGCCCCCAAAGAATGTAAATATTCCTACGGAAGATCAAATTGCGTATTTACTCGAGGGTGTTGCTGACAATACAGACCGCCGTATTCTACGCATTGGCACACCTTCGACCATAACCGAACTATTCGAACTGGGGCAAAAACTTGACGATGACACAAAACACACCAGCAAACAGTTCCACAACACAACAACAATGTATCGCAACACTAGAACGCCACAGTCCTTTACAGACAATAATTTCAAGAAACCAGCATACACAGAAAATACAAAAATAAATACTTATGTATGCCCACGCTGTAAAAAAGGTCAACACCCCGTTTCGCAATGTCCAATACCCTGTTACACATGCAATAGAACTGGTCATTCACTGAGCAACTGCCCAAATAAACCATCTCCAAAACAAGCAAACTGCGCATTGAAGTCAAAAGGTGGTGATCGAGGCTTACCCATCGTAGATGCCTATGCATTCGATGGAAAACCTATTTCCACTCTTATCGATAGCGGTGCTGAACAGTCAGTAATCGATCGTCGTTCTATACCACCTGATTATGCAGTTCAAAAATACGAAGGCTCAGCAATAACTTCCATTGACAATGAGTGTAGACCTGTAGGACAAATTGACCTATTCGTTGCAGTAGGCGACATATGTTGCACATTTGGTCCTGTAGCGGTGGTAAACAATGCACCAATACGACTGATACTCGGCAGCGATTGGAGAAAGGCCAATAACATCACCATAACTGTCGAAACGAACGGAGATGTCCAATTAAAACAAAATACGAACTCAGGCTACACCACACACACAAATATAAATTCCTGCATATTAAAACAAAGCCAGACTATACCACCATGTATTCTAAAAGAAGTCGAACATCAAATCTCAACATTTCCGAAATCTATATCTCCAACACAAATTCAAAAATTTCGAGAAATAGTCAGCAACAATTTACAAGCCTTCTCGACAGACAACGAGATTTTAGGATACTGCACCATAGATCAACATTCCTTACGTACAGTAGATGATATACCAGTTCGCAGAAAGCCCTACCGCTATTCATGGAGCGACCGCCAGTTTATAAACGAAACAGTAGAAAATTGGAAAAAACTAAACATTGCAAGAGATTCGCAATCTGAATATGCCTCTCCAGTTGTAATAGTTAACCAGCCTCATCATCCAAGTACCCCACGCAGATTGACAATAGATTATACACAGCTTAACAAAAAATTATATAAAGATAATTTTCCACCTCCACACATCGACGACATCATAGAGAAACTGGTTCAACAGGATGCACAAATTTTCAACACAATGGACATTAAAACAGCATTTATGACGGTTGCTGTCAAACCAGAGGACATTCACAAAACAGCATTTATAACTCAAGACGGTATATACGAATTTATGAGAATGCCATTTGGACTGACCAATGCGCCAAAGACCATGGAACGTATAATGAAGCAAACATTCGATAACACCGAAAACACTATTACATACATGGACGACGTAGGTCAATCAGCTCCGAACATTGACATGGCTATTAGAAATTTCGAAAACGCACTTAAACGAATAATCAAAAGCGGACTACGTATTTCTCTACAAAAGAGTCAGCTTTTCCAAATGGAAATATTCTTCTTGGGCTATGGTATTTCAGCACACGGCATACGTCCAGATCCTTCCCGTACAAACTCCATCGACAGATACAACAAAATTTTCAAAACAAAAACAGACGCTAAATCATTCCATGCATTTGCATCTCATCACAGAAAGTTCATCAAAGACTTTTCAAAGTTATCATTACCAATACGCAACGCATATAATTCATCCCCATTCATCTGGACAGAAGAAGCAGCAGCAGCAGTCGAAATTTTAAAACAAAAATTAAAATCTCCACCAATACTGGGACATTTTAGGAATAATTGTCCAACGGAAGTTCAAATTGACGCATCATTAACCGGCTTGGGAGCAATCCTTCTACAAAAACAAAACAATCAGCAAGTAGTAATCGCATATGCTAGCCGTGCGCTTGCCGATAGTGAAAAAAATTTACATATTAACCAAATAGAAAGCCTAGCAGTACACTGGGCGGTTACTAATAAATTTCATATTTATTTATACGGATTAAAATCGTTCACAATAATTACGGACAATTGGACCACCGCTTGTTTATTACAAAACATCATTGAGACAAATACCGGCGATGAGGAAGAGTTGTCAACTGAACAATATTCTACGAGTGATGGGTCATCAGTATATCAAATGGAAGATAGTGACAAAGAAAAAGACATTGAGGAAATCGTCGACCGGAAGGATACAGCACCGGTTCGCTCCCGAAAACCACCAAGATGGCTCCAAGACTATGAGAGGTAAATTGCCAGGAGTCAATTTTACAAGAAGGGGTCGTGTGAGCGCAACGACATCTACCTGTCGATTATTTTCCTCCTTTTTTTCTTGCCATTAGGCACCATTGGTTTCTGTGTATTTTACTATGTCATATTACTACGTAATAAAGAATTCAATTTTAGTTTTTGGTAAAGACGCACGCCTTTGATTTTCTTTTAACACGCAATCCTCATATTGCACCACGAATTTCATAACAGAGCCACACTGTTACAATAATGAAAATGGAAATATATTAATGACTTAAAACTATTGAGTAATTGTATAACATTTAATAATTGTAAGCTTAAAGAAAACTATGATAAAGAAATTAAACAAATTGATGAAGAAATGAATTTTATGTAAAAATATGAATCACGATGAAATAAAAAAATATTATAATTTTAGCAACTGTCTATCTCCGATAAGACTTTCTCCAACAAAAATTATGAATTTAAGGCTATATACCACTATTTCGAAGACATTCAATAAAATTATGCTAAACCCATTGAAAACATTAAAGAGATCAAAGAATTAAAATACCACAAAAACAATCACTATGCCATAAGTTCAACAATTAATTGTCTCATCTCTCATACTTACAATCATTAAGAAAAAAACAAGAAACTTAAAGTTGTCGTAATAAATATACAAGAAACCCTAAGTGCAACTACTCCCAATTCAATTCAGGAGAATTTCAAATCAAAGGGGGGTGAAGTTACATATGAACCCCAGTACAGAGTTGAAAAACTTGCTGACGGAATATATATATATATATTGAAAATAAATAAAGAGTAAATTATTAATGCTAATGAACTGGAATTTCCAATAATGTCAATTTAGCAGTTAAGAATTAATTAATATTTCCAACTCTCATTATTTCTGTGAAGTAAGCAAACCTAGAGTATAAGTAATACTGCAAACTGTAAAAAGAGTTGTTGTTATTCCTATATAATTCGACAGAGTGTGCAGCCAAGCTTAGGACAGCGGCACTCTGAAGAGAAATAAAGTAAAAATTATAATCAACGGAAGTACAGATTTTTCTTTTGATCTTTTGATCTTTTTTTTTTTTTTTTATCAATTATTTAAGTCGGATAAAGAAGGTTACGTTGATCCAGACCCAGATTTTGAAGAGTTCGAGGCAAAATATTTAGTGGATCTGTTTTATTATCTGCGGTTAGGGAACACGAACATGCTAAGAGAAACCGAGACGCCGTAACCAAGTTAGCTGACCAACAACAACTTTTAATTGAGACGTTAAACCAATCGAGTTCTTCAGCAAAAAATACAGATTTCTTTCTTCCTAAAATTCGTATCGAAACCTTCTCTGGAAACTATCGGGAGTGGCCAGCATTTCGGTATATGTTTGAGGGCGCTGTGCATAATAAGACTGATTTAACGCCGATACAAAAGTTTCATTTTCTTAAGTCCTGTCTTCGCGATGAAGCATTGAGCCTTCTCAATCACTTACCTATTTGCGACGCTAGTTATGAACAGGCATGGACAAGAATCGGAAAGCGGTATATCATACTTCGATGTGGTATATCATACTTCGATGTGTAATAAATAGCTATATCCAAGCTTTTATGGAACTACCATCTACCCATAATCCAAATATCAAACTCCTACGTAAAATATCGGACGGTGCTGATGAAATTGTTAGAGGTTTGACATCGATCAATTCGTTAGGCAGGGATCCGTGGCTCATATACATATTATTAAATAAACTGGACCCTGAATCTCGTCAGGCGTGGTCAGAAGATAGTGTTTCTGAAGATAAACGAGACATAGTCCAGTTCTTAGATTTTTTGGAAAAATAAATCTACGTGACGGTAGCAGATCCAGAAATGCAGCGGTAAAGAGTATGCATGTGTCTTCGTCCACCACTTGCGCGAAGTGTAATGCCATTAGTAAATATCATTAAATGGTTACAGAATCGGGACTTCGGTAATTATATTGACTAGTATCGTAAACAAGGTTCCTTCGACAACAAATTTAAAATCGTTAGTTTATTCCCTTTCCTAGATAGTGACGGTATTCTACGAGTTGGTGGGAGAATTCAACAGGCGGGAGAATCTGAGGCCAAAGCGATAATTAGACCTAAGGGTCACCCCATCACAAGGCTCATGGTTCTCGATGCACACCACCGCTTTTTCCATCCCGGAATGTTAACTTTATTTGCTCTCATTCGCCAAGTGTATTGGGTGATTGACTGCCGAAACCTGCTTCGTCGAATAACGCATGATTGCATTCG
The DNA here is from genome assembly GCA_963082735.1 of Pocota personata. Classification (NCBI taxonomy): domain Eukaryota; kingdom Metazoa; phylum Arthropoda; class Insecta; order Diptera; family Syrphidae; genus Pocota; species Pocota personata. The sequence continues at coordinate 93,107,589 of OY720429.1, forward strand.
TTATTTTCGTCAGAGGAAATCTACGCTAACTCAGCTGATGGGAAATCTACCCCCACAACGAATTCAATCCAGTTGACCGTTCGCGCATTGTGGTTGTGATTATGCAGGTCGAATAACACTTAAAGTAAAAGCAGGCCGAAAATCATACCTTATTAAAGGACACATTTCTCGTTTCGGTTGCCTTGTGACAAATGCTATACACCTGGAATTAGTGAGTGACTTAACATCTGCTCGCTTGCTATCCGAAATGCATGAATTTGTTCTCTCTGAGCATCATAATTCGATTGTAGTAGAATCTCTCGCTCACGATGGAATTTCCTGGCATTTCATTCCTCCTTCGGCGGCACATTTCGGGAGTTTGTGGGAGGCAGGAGTGAAATTCGTGATACGACATCTTCGTAGAGTAATCGATATTGACATCTTAACATTTGAACAATTCTATACGATGTTAACGAAAATTTAAGCTATCTTAAATTCGAGATCATTGTGCCAAATTTCAGACAATGATTTAGACCCACTTAACCCCTGCTCATTTCTTTCTAGGTGAGTCCTATGCTGCTGTTCCGGAGCCAACTTTAGAGGTACCATCGAATCGTTTATCTACATGGCAAATGTTGCAGTCCAAAATAGAAGGGTATTGGACACGTTGGCAGATGGAATACTTGACGTCGTTGCAGCACCGCCCTCGTTGGCAACAAATCCAGACAAACATCCAAATTAACGACCTGGTCGTCAACAAAGATGCTAATTTGCCGCCTGGGGGCGGGTCATCGAACTTCATCCCGGCAAAGACGATCGAGTTCGAGTTGTTACCCTAAGTTCCACCAATCCATAAACTGGCTGTGCTACCTGTATCCTGAAACGTTGTTCCAGGGGCGGCGCAATGTTTGAGAATGTGTTTATTTAATAATCCTCTTCGTAGTATTTCATAAAAAATATTTATTTTCATTGTCTAGTTTTCTATTTACTTAACTTTGTAAACATTACGTAACTTACCCTACTTTTGCTACAGTTAATGTACATCAAGTTTAATAACATTACTGTTTAATCTCTCACTCCCTTTGATTAATTTTGCTGAAAACTACATTTCCGTTTGTAATACAAATTGTCTCGTTCACTTGGATCGAAGACGCAGAGATGGTAACATCAATTCAATAAATTGCTCCTGACTATTGGTCGATTCGTTTTCTTTTCTATATTTCTTAGAAGTTACATTGTTTTTAGATATCGGTTTCGGTCCAAGGAAATTCGGACTTCTTCGAACATTATCATACAACGACAATGCGCCTGCGCACATTGCTGAAAAAACCAACAACTTTCTTTCACTCTCGGTCATCAATGAAATTCGCTTTATTCTCCAGATCTAGCGCCGTGCGACTTCTGGCTGTTTCCGAAAATAAAAAAAAGATTTGAGGGGAAAATTCCTCACATCTAATGAGGAGATTATTAATGCAGTCAATGTCGAAATCGAAAAGCTCCAAAAAGAGGATTTTGAAAGTTGTTTTGAAAGATGGATCTATCGGCTGAAGAAATGTATTGAAATAAATGGGAATTATGTGGAGAAATTCAAAAAAAAGATGAAGATTAAATATCTAAAGTTAAAATTATTTTTGTGTTTTATTATTCAATCAACTAAGCGAACTTTTGTTAGTCCCTACTTAGATATGCACGTCACAATTGAGATTGGGGATAACCTTTTATCAAAATCACATAATGCGTACATAAAAGTAAAACCAGTGGATACTGCTCTTCACAAAGTGGTCTCTACCATAGAAAATACTCTACACAACTACCCCCACAACGAATTCAATCCAGTCGACCGTTCGCGCATTGTGGTTGTGATTATGCAGGTCGAATAACACTTAAAGTAAAAGCAGGCCGAAAATCATACCTTACTAAAGGATACATTTCTCATTTCGTTTGCCTTGTGACAAATGCTATACACCTGGAAATAGTGAGTGACTTAACATCTACTCGCTTGCTATCCGAAATGCATGAACTTGTTCTCTCTGAGCATCATAATTCGATTGTAGTAGAATCTCACGCTCACGATGGAATTTCCTGGCATTTCATTACCCCTTCGGCGGCACATTTCGGGAGTTTGTGGGAGGCAGGAGTGAAATTCGTGATACGACATCTTCGTAGAGTAATCGATATTCACATCTTAACATTTGAACAATTCTATACGATGTTAACGCAAATTGAAGCTGTCTTAAATTCGAGATCATTGTGCCAAATTTCAGACAATGATTTAGACCCACTTAACCCCTGCTCATTTCTTTCTAGGTGAGTCCTATGCTGCTGTTCCGGAGCCAACTTTAGAGGTACCATCGAATCGTTTATCTACATGGCAAATGTTGCAGTCCAAAATACAAGGGTATTGGAAACGTTGGCAGATGGAATACTTGACGTCGTTGCAGCACCGCCCTCGTTGGCAACAAATCCAGACAAACATCCAAATTAACGACCTGGTCATCAACAAAGATGCTAATTTGCCGCCTGGGGGCGGGTCATCGAACTTCATCCAGGCAAAGACGATCGAGTTCGAGTTGTTACCAAGTCTAAGTTCGACCAATCCATAAACTGGCTGTGCTACCTGTATCCTGAAACGTTGTTCCAGGGGCGGCGGGATGTTTGAGAATGTGTTTATTTAATAATCCTTTTCGTAGTATTTCATAAAAATTATTTATTTTCATTGTCTAGTTTTCTATTTACTTAGCTTTGTAAACATTACGTAACTTACTCTACTTTTGCTACAGTTAATGTACATCAAGTTTAATAACATTACTGTTTAATCTCTCACTCTCTTTGATTAATTTTGCTGAAAATTACATTTCCGTTTGTAATATAAATTGTCTTGTTCACTTGGATCGAAGACGCAGAGATGGTAACATCAATTCAATAAATTGCTCCTGACTATTGGTCGATTCGTTTTCCTTTCTGTATTTCTTAGAAGTTTCTTTTTTTTTAGATATCGGTTTCGGTCCAAGGAAATTCGGACTTCTTCGAACATTATCATACAACAACAATGCGCCTGCGCACATTGCTGAAAAAACCAACAACTTTCTTACACTCTCGGTCATCAATGAAATTCGCTTTATTCTCCAGATCTAGCGCCGTGCGACTTCTGGCTGTTTCCGAAAATGAAAAAAAGATTTGAGGGGAAAATTCCTCACATCTAATGAGGAGATTATTAATGCAGTCAATGTCGAAATCGAAAAGCTCCAAAAAGACGATTTTGAAAGCTATTTTGAAAGCTGTTTTGAAAGATGGATCTATCGGCTGAAGAAATGTATTGAAATAAATGGGAATTATGTGGAGAAATTCAAAAAAAGATGAAGATTAAATATCTAAAGTTAAAATTATTTTTGTGTTTTATTATTCAATCAACTAAGCGAACTTTTGTCAGTCCCTACTTAGATATGCACGTCACAATTGAGATTGGGGATAACCTTTTATCAAAATCACATAATGCGTACATAAAAGTAAAACCAGTGGATACTGCTCTTCACAAAGTGGTCTCTACCATAGAAAATACTCTACACAACTACCCCCACAACGAATTCAATCCAGTCGACCGTTCGCGCATTGTGGTTGTGATTATGCAGGTCGAATAACACTTAAAGTAAAAGCAGGCCGAAAATCATACCTTACTAAAGGATACATTTCTCGTTTCGGTTGCCTTGTGACAAATGCTATACACCTCGAATTAGTGAGTGACTTAACATCTACTCGCTTGCTATCCGAAATGCATGAACTTGTTCTCTCTGAGCATCATAATTCGATTGTAGTAGAATCTCACGCTCACGATGGAATTTCCTGGCATTTCATTCCCCCTTCGGCGGCACATTTCGGAAGTTTGTGGGAGGCAGGAGTGAAATTCGTGATACGACATCTTCGTAGAGTAATCGATATTCACATCTTAACATTTGAACAATTCTATACGATGTTAACGCAAATTGAAGCTATCTTAAATTCGAGATCATTGTGCCAAATTTCGGACAATGATTTAGACCCACTTGACCCCTGCTCATTTCTTTCTAGGTGAGTCCTATGCTGCTGTTCCGGAGCCAACTTTAGAGGTACCATCGAATCGTTTATCTACATGGCAAATGTTGCAGTCCAAAATACAAGAGTATTGGAAACGTTGGCAGATGGAATACTTGACGTCGTTGCAGCACCGCCCTCGTTGGCAACAAATCCAGACAAGCATCCAAATTAACGACCTGGTCATCAACAAAGATGCTAATTTGCCGCCTGGGGGCGGGTCATCGAACTTCATCCAGGCAAAGACGATCGAGTTCGAGTTGTTACCAAGTCTAAGTTCGACCAATCCATAAACTGGCTGTGCTACCTGTATCCTGAAACGTTGTTCCAGGGGCGGCGGGATGTTTGAGAATGTGTTTATTTAATAATCCTTTTCGTAGTATTTCATAAAAATTATTTATTTTCATTGTCTAGTTTTCTATTTACTTAGCTTTGTAAACATTACGTAACTTACTCTACTTTTGCTACAGTTAATGTACATCAAGTTTAATAACATTACTGTTTAATCTCTCACTCTCTTTGATTAATTTTGCTGAAAATTACATTTCCGTTTGTAATACAAATTGTCTCGTTCACTTGGATCGAAGACGCAGAGATGGTAACATCAATTCAATAAATTGCTCCTGACTATTGGTCGATTCGTTTTCCTTTCTGTATTTCTTAGAAGTTTCTTTTTTTTTAGATATCGGTTTCGGTCCAAGGAAATTCGGACTTCTTCGAACATTATCATACAACAACAATGCGCCTGCGCACATTGCTGAAAAAACCAACAACTTTCTTACACTCTCGGTCATCAATGAAATTCGCTTTATTCTCCAGATCTAGCGCCGTGCGACTTCTGGCTGTTTCCGAAAATGAAAAAAAGATTTGAGGGGAAAATTCCTCACATCTAATGAGGAGATTATTAATGCAGTCAATGTCGAAATCGAAAAGCTCCAAAAAGACGATTTTGAAAGCTATTTTGAAAGCTGTTTTGAAAGATGGATCTATCGGCTGAAGAAATGTATTGAAATAAATGGGAATTATGTGGAGAAATTCAAAAAAAGATGAAGATTAAATATCTAAAGTTAAAATTATTTTTGTGTTTTATTATTCAATCAACTAAGCGAACTTTTGTCAGTCCCTACTTAGATATGCACGTCACAATTGAGATTGGGGATAACCTTTTATCAAAATCACATAATGCGTACATAAAAGTAAAACCAGTGGATACTGCTCTTCACAAAGTGGTCTCTACCATAGAAAATACTCTACACAACTACCCCCACAACGAATTCAATCCAGTCGACCGTTCGCGCATTGTGGTTGTGATTATGCAGGTCGAATAACACTTAAAGTAAAAGCAGGCCGAAAATCATACCTTACTAAAGGATACATTTCTCATTTCGTTTGCCTTGTGACAAATGCTATACACCTGGAAATAGTGAGTGACTTAACATCTACTCGCTTGCTATCCGAAATGCATGAACTTGTTCTCTCTGAGCATCATAATTCGATTGTAGTAGAATCTCACGCTCACGATGGAATTTCCTGGCATTTCATTACCCCTTCGGCGGCACATTTCGGGAGTTTGTGGGAGGCAGGAGTGAAATTCGTGATACGACATCTTCGTAGAGTAATCGATATTCACATCTTAACATTTGAACAATTCTATACGATGTTAACGCAAATTGAAGCTGTCTTAAATTCGAGATCATTGTGCCAAATTTCAGACAATGATTTAGACCCACTTAACCCCTGCTCATTTCTTTCTAGGTGAGTCCTATGCTGCTGTTCCGGAGCCAACTTTAGAGGTACCATCGAATCGTTTATCTACATGGCAAATGTTGCAGTCCAAAATACAAGGGTATTGGAAACGTTGGCAGATGGAATACTTGACGTCGTTGCAGCACCGCCCTCGTTGGCAACAAATCCAGACAAACATCCAAATTAACGACCTGGTCATCAACAAAGATGCTAATTTGCCGCCTGGGGGCGGGTCATCGAACTTCATCCAGGCAAAGACGATCGAGTTCGAGTTGTTACCAAGTCTAAGTTCGACCAATCCATAAACTGGCTGTGCTACCTGTATCCTGAAACGTTGTTCCAGGGGCGGCGGGATGTTTGAGAATGTGTTTATTTAATAATCCTTTTCGTAGTATTTCATAAAAATTATTTATTTTCATTGTCTAGTTTTCTATTTACTTAGCTTTGTAAACATTACGTAACTTACTCTACTTTTGCTACAGTTAATGTACATCAAGTTTAATAACATTACTGTTTAATCTCTCACTCTCTTTGATTAATTTTGCTGAAAATTACATTTCCGTTTGTAATACAAATTGTCTCGTTCACTTGGATCGAAGACGCAGAGATGGTAACATCAATTCAATAAATTGCTCCTGACTATTGGTCGATTCGTTTTCCTTTCTGTATTTCTTAGAAGTTTCTTTTTTTTTAGATATCGGTTTCGGTCCAAGGAAATTCGGACTTCTTCGAACATTATCATACAACAACAATGCGCCTGCGCACATTGCTGAAAAAACCAACAACTTTCTTACACTCTCGGTCATCAATGAAATTCGCTTTATTCTCCAGATCTAGCGCCGTGCGACTTCTGGCTGTTTCCGAAAATGAAAAAAAGATTTGAGGGGAAAATTCCTCACATCTAATGAGGAGATTATTAATGCAGTCAATGTCGAAATCGAAAAGCTCCAAAAAGAGGATTTTGAAAGCTATTTTGAAAGCTGTTTTGAAAGATGGATTTTCGGCTGAAGAAATGTATTGAAATAAATGGGAATTATGTGGAGAAATTCAAAAAAAAGATGAAGATTAAATATTGTAATATGCGAGCTACGACTCGAGTAGATAAAACAATATTCTGTGAAATTATTTCTTTGTTTTCTAGTCTATAGAACAATTCAGGTTCACACTATACTATTCTTCGCAATTCTTTTCTTACAATGTCTCTTTCCTCTCTAATCACTTTATCTCCTTTCGCTTACTTAATTCACAAATCCAAACTGATTACTTCTTCTTGTTAAATCTCAACTTTCAATTTATCACAAAATTACAACTTCGCCCATTATCACTTTTCTAATCTCTTCGGCACAGTTTAGAAACTACTGCCCCTTTTTGATCGCCATCTGTCCTTATATAGCAGAAGTTTCTGATAGCCAGAAACTTCTAGCAAATTCTTCGACCACTGGAAGAAGAAAAATTTTTATGTAATAATTCCAAGATGACAATCATTTCGTGCAGTTATAATTCTCTCTTGTTCTCTTTTATCCGCGATATTATCCGAGCTGTGGTGACTAATTTCAGACACGAACCTCAAATGAAAAGACACTTCGGAATTTGTTGCCTGTTCGAGGGCGTAGTTATTATGCTACATTATGTTACACTGCCCTCCTCTTAGACTTGTTCGTCCCGAACAAGTGTGTCATCCCTTCGGCCATTGTATCGACTCAGTCAGTCCACATGAACCACTTTCATTTTGGCCATTGGTCCTCGCTAGATGCGGTAGACAACATCGTTGATGCGGGTTATTATTCTGTAGAGACTCTCCCAGTTCTGCTGCAACTTAGGTGATTTCCCCTTTTGGCGATGGGGATTATACAGCCACACTAGATCTCCTTCCTGAAATCCTGACGTTGTTGCCTTGGCATCATACCTGGTCTTCATGCGGTCGCTCGTTATCTTAATCTGACTTCTGGTCCTTTGGTGTATGTCCCTAAGCCTTTCCCTAAGGTCCGCCACGTACTCTTCTTCATTTCTGGGCTCATTGGTAGGAGATCCAAATTTCACCTCACTGGGTAAACGAGCTATTCCACCAAATAAGATTTCGAACGGCGTATGTCGAGTAGTGCTATGCACGGCACTTCTATAGGCCATCAAAAACAAGGGAATCTGCTGGTCCCAATCACGTTGGTAGTCACCTACGACCTTCGAGAGATGTTCGTCCAAAGTCCTATTGAAACGCTCCACCATACCGTCCGACTGTGGATGAAGCGGGGTTGTCCTTGTCTTTTTGATTCCGAGTAGTTGACTCATCTCTTGGAAGATTCTTGACTCGAAGTTCCGCCCTTGGTCAGAATGCAATTCCAAGGGCACACCGAATCTGCTAACCCAATTGTAGACGATCTGCTCCGCCACGGTTCTGGCTTCCTGGTTAGGGATCGGAAACGCTTCCGGCCACTTACTGAAGTAGTCCATCACTACGAGTATATACCGATTACCATTGTAGGTTTCCGGAAAGGGCCCTGCGATGTCAATGGCGATTCGTTCGAAAGGTGCTCCCACGTTGTATTGGTGCATCTTACCTCGAGTTTTGATTCTCGGACCCTTGCTAGCTGCACACACGTCGCATTTTCTGCACCAGTCTTCGATATCTTCCTTCGCTTTTAACCAATAAAAACGTTCTCGTACCTTTTCTAGCGTCTTATTCACTCCCAAGTGGCCCCCGGACGCCCCGCCATGCATTTAATGTAACACCTCCTTGACCCTCGTTTGCGGTACGACAAGCTGCATTACAAACGACTTTCCGTCGGAGGATTCCCATTTTCCTCTCAGAACACCTTCTTGGACATGGAGGGAGTCCCACTGCGCAAAATATGCCTTTAAGGTCGGGCTTCTGTGAGAGATGTCCTGATGATCCGGTTTCTCCATGTTCTCCTTCCAGGCCAGAATCGGCTGGATATCCGGGTCTTCTTTCTGAGCGTTCCGTATCTCATCTACGCTCAAGCCGGCGATAGGTTCGGCTCTCATTCTTTGGATGGAAAACAGCTCTCGTTCTTCCTGACGCGCACAATGTTTACAATCCGTTCTGCATGGTCTCCGGGACAGTGCATCCGCATTAGAGTGGAGTTTTCCTTTACGATGCTGTATTTCGTAGTCGTAGATTTGCAGCCTTTCGATCCATCTTGCGACCTGACCCTCAGGACTCTTGAACTGTAATAGCCATTTTAAGGCTGCATGGTCTGTGCGAAGAACGAACTTCCTCCCGTAGAGGTATTTGTGAAAATGCTTCGTAGCCAAGATCAAAGCTAGAAGTTCCCGCCTTGTCACGCAGTAGTTCCTTTCTGGCTTAGAGAGCACCTTGCTGAAGTACGCAACCACCTTCCCTTGGCCATCATGCACCTGGGAGAGTACGGCTCCTACCCCGACATTATTAGCGTCTGCATCCACAATGAACGTTTCCCCGGGAGTGGGGTAGGCTAGTATCGGGGAATCGCATAGCCGTTGTTTAAGTGCCTTGAAGCTCTTCTCGCACTCAATTGACCATTTGAATTGTTTTCCCTTTTCCGTCAACTGGTGCAGGCTCTTTGCGATCCCGGCAAAATCCTTCACGAACCGTCTGTAGTAGGTGGCTAGGCCCAGGAAGCTCCTTAGTTGGTGTTTGTCTTTGGGGACTGGCCAGTTTTTCACCGCTTCGACCTTCCCTGGATCGCTTCTCATTCCTTTCGCTGAAATTATGTGTCCCAGGTACTTGACTTCCGCTCTAAACAGGGCGCACTTCTTGGGGTTGAGCTTTAGGTGGGCACTTCGAAGCCTTTGAAACACGTCCCTTAGATTGTCTCGGTGTTGCGCAAACGTTTTTCCAACGACGATGACATCATCCAAGTATACCAAGCAGGTTTTCCATGTTAACCCTTGCAGGACACATTCCATCAATCGCTCGAAAGTCGCCGGAGCATTGCACAGCCCGAATGGCATTACCGTGAATTGCCATAGCCCATTTCCTGCGGTGAAGGCGGTTTTCTCCCGGTCTTCTGGATGAATCTGTACCTGCCAGTAGTCACTCTTCAAGTCGAGAGTGGAAAACCATCGGGCTCCTGATAGTGTGTCTAGCGTGTCGTCAATCCGTGGCAGAGGATAGCTATCTTTCTTGGTGACGTAATTGAGCTGCCGATAGTCCACGCAGAACCGCGTGCTGCCATCTTTCTTCTTAACCAGTACAACCGGTGATGCCCACGGACTTTTGGAACTTTCAATCAGACCTTCTTTCTCCATTGCCCACACCATCTCTGAAACTTCTGTCTGCTTTGCTAATGGAAGGCGCCTAGCAGGCTGACGAATTGGTCTAGTATCACCAGTGTCTATTCGATGTTGTACCAGGTGTGTTCGGCCGTATTCTCTGTCCTGTGAGGCAAATACATCAGCGTACTCATTGATAAGATTCTCTGCCATAGTTCGCTGCTCCTGATTCAGCTCACTGGACTGGAGAATCGTCTCTCTCGTTTCCGCTGTCCACAGTGATGGGAAAGGTTTTGGAGCATCACGTTCAGATATTGTTGCGACGGCGGTAATCGGCGTGCATTTTCCAGTCACCTCCCCTCGCCTTAGTTTGACAGTGTGTGGTCTTGCGTTCAAAACCCTCACTGGAACCATGGTGTTCTTTGGTTCGACTAACGTCTTTCCCACGATGTAGTCTTGAGAATTCTTCTCTGGGTCTGGTTCTACTATGTAGAATCGGTGGCTCCCAAGATCATCTTCCAGCTTCGTCCAAATGATTGTCTCTGAAGACGGCGGCAAAACTTCGTCTTTGCTGATGACTGTCCTGAGAGCTACGGCATTCTCGTTTCCGTACACCATCGGAATCTCCACATTTCGATACCTCAGTACTTGCATCCCGATGTCCAAGATTACTTCATTTGCTTTCAAGAAGTCTATTCCGATGATGCACTCGTCGTATATATCTGCCACCAGAAACGCATGGGAGAACGTCAGTCCCGCCAGAGTAATCGTAAGACGAACTTCTCCAAACACCTTCGCCATTTGCCCTGTTGCAGTCTTCAGGCAGTAGCTGTTGGTGTTGTGCAGCCAGGCGCTTCTGACGATATCTATTCTTACAATGGAGGCAGTGGCGCCTGTGTCGATGGTGGCTACGCACTTCTTCTTGTTGATTAGTGCCTCCACTGTCAGGCTCTTGTTACCCCGTTTGATTTGCGAAACTTGAATGGTGGTCCTGGGGGCCTCGATTCCAGTAACCAACTTCTGACCCGCGAAGTTGGTCCTTACGCATTTCCCGACTGCTGGTTTTGGGAAGTCTTGACCGACAGGATGGATGTTATCACCGCCGGAAGCTTCCTCTCTGCTTCTCCTACTTCCGCAATGTGGACAAATTCCTCGCCTAGGTGCACTTCTGCACTGCCGTTGTAGGTGTCCGGTTTGGTTGCAATTCCAGCAACGGATTTGACTTCCGCGAGCTCTGTCTTCATCCATGACGGCTGTTCTCTGGCATGAGCATTCCACGACGGACATTTCCCTGACACTGTGTATTCCCTGGTATGCTTGGTCCGCAGCCTTCATTGACAAAGTGAATGCCAATGCCTCGGGGAGTGTTCGCTTTTCAGCCATCCTTACAGCCATTTGCAGTTGTCTGTCCTCTATGGCCTGAATAAAAGCTTCCACCGCCATTTCGTTGATAAGCTCCTCACCGGCTTTAGGGTATGAAAGATGGGCTAGTCGCTCTATATCCGCTTGCAACTGTTGGAGCGTTTCCCCCCCCCTTTTTTGGACTCGACTACGCAGCTGAACCCTGTACACCTGCTGCATGTGTTCATCCCCAAACCGCATCTCGATAGCCTGAACCAGAGAGTCGTAGTTCTGCTGTTTATCTTCCGGGATGGTCTGCAAGAGCTCCGCAGCTGGACCCCTCAGTGCAAGTGTGAGTGCAATGGACTTCTCTTCATCGTCCCAGCTATTGGTCATTGCGGCCGCTTCGAATTGCCTTTTATAAATTGGCCATGATGTTTGACCATCGAAGATAGGAGGCTGCATCTCCTTTCTTCTCAGACCGTCAGTGGAATATTCCCGTGCTTTCTGTCTCTTCACGTTGCTGAGCTCCTTAGCAAGATTTTCGACTTGCTTTCCTACTATCTCGAATTGCGTATCCACTTTTTCAAACTGAGTCTCTATCTTCCCGAACTGAGTTTCATGTTTCTCAAAATTTTCATCGAATCTAGTTTCGACTTTTTCGAGTTGCGTCTCGACCTTCTCGATTTTCTCTTCGATCACTTCGAATTTGGATTCCAAGTTCTTGTTTTGCTCATCAAGTTTACTTTCCAGAGCATCTAGCTTAAGTTCTAGAGAATTCCTTTGATCTTCTATTGCTTTCTTTTGTTCGTCCATGACTAACTTAAGCTGCAGGAGCAGACTTGTTATACCCGGGTCGGCTGCTGTACTTGCTGGTTCCTCTTCCACGTCAAACTCTATGTCGTGCGGATTTTCACCTTCCTGCGTTACTGCTTCTTCCAGACGAATCAGTAGGGCATCTTTTCCCCCAGTTGTGTCGAGGTTCCGTTTACTGAGTTCTGCCTTTAGTTGAGTTATAGTTAGTTTTCCCAATTTGCGACCCATTTTGCGCAACTAATTAACTCAACACAGAAATGGAAATAGTTATTCACAGAATAAGTTTTATCTCACTTCTGACACCAATGTAATATGCGAGCTACGGCTCGAGTAGATAAAACAATATTCTGTGAAATTATTTCTTTATTTTCTAGTCTATAGAACAATTCAGGTTCACACTATACTATTCTTCGCAATTCTTTTCTTACAATGTCTCTTTCCTCTCTAATCACTTTATCTCCTTTCGCTTACTTAATTCACAAATCCAAAATAATTACTTCTTCTTGTTAACTCTCAACTTTCAATTTATCTCAAAATTACAACTTCGCCCATTATCACTTTTCTAATCTCTTCGCCACGGTTTTAAAGCAACTGCCTCTTCTCGATCGCCATCTGTCCTTATATAGCAGAAGTTTCTGATAGCCAGAAACTTCTAGTAAATTCTTCGACCACTGGAACAAGAAAATTCTGATGTAATAATTCCAAGATGACAATCATTTCGTGCAGTTATGATTCTCTCTTATCCGTGATATTATCCGAACTGTGGAGACTAACCGCAGACACGAACCCCGAATGAAAAGATACTTTGGAATGGGCTGGAGGAGCGTAGTTATTATTCTACATTATTGTAGAATCCTTTTAGGTGATGTTACATTATATTAATCATAATAAAAGGTGACCTTAATGCAAGAACATCAATTCCAATGTGTAAAACAGGCAGTCAGCAAAGAAACTCGAGAAATCACAAGGTAAATGTTAAGGGAAGAATAATAGAACTCTGTAACGGTTTTGGCCTGAACTTTTTAAACAGATGCACATTAGAGAACAAAGATGGTGAGTTGACATTTATTGGTAAGCAAGGCAGTTCAACTATTGACTACTGTCTTATCATCATTGAACGACTTTGAGATGGGGGACGAAACCTACTCGGATCATCTTCCAATAATAGTTAAAATTGGAATCGATAGTATCCAAAGTTTTACAGTTAAGACATAGGCTGTAAACTCCCAGCTGTTGAAATGGTAAAAATGCTGCAAAAACGACTACCAAACAAAAATAGACAAACTGCTGCATGAAAAAGAAAACCGTTTAAGAGCTAAATTTTCCTCGTTATATGATCTCAAATGCCTTAAACGAGAAACATCACGTTTCATGAAAAGACCATCCAGTTTACATAAAAAGAATGAATGGTATGACTTCACTTGCAAAAACCTTCGAAATAAGTCTTTAGCTCCATTGAATCTTATTAGGAAGAAGGAAATACATAGTCTCAAAATGGAGTATATTGAATCAAATTAACATTTTAAGAGGACATGCAGGGATACGAAAGAGCAATACGAAGAGAGTTGGCTAAATCACTAAGTGCTTGTAAGGATTCAGCTATATTCTGGGCTCTGACAAACAAAATTAACGGAAATCCAAGCAAATTGTCTCTATCGCTTAAGGCGTTCTACGAGCACATTTCGTCGAATTATTACGGTGCATGTATGTTGGAAATACGCAAGACCTTATCAGCGGGTCGACCTTTTTGATGCGGACATATTGAGGGAAGAAGTTGATATCTTGCTAGAGTCACTTAAAGGTGGAAAGCTGTAGGGTCGAATGGCATTCAGCGGAGTTCTTTAAATATAATACAATTGCCTTTAAAGCGAAGATAACGGAAGCACTTAATATAATCTTCCAGAAGATTTTTACGAAGCTCCAATATAACCACTTTTAAGAAAGGGAATCGTACTGATCCAAAAAATTGCCAAGGAATATGGTTGCTAAATGCAGCATTGAAAATCTACACTACACTCCTCAATAGTAAACTAATTAAGTGGGTAGGTAAGTAAATTCCAAGGTGGTTTCCGCAAGAGTTACTCTACGGTTGACAATATTTTTATTCTTGGTAGTTTGGCGCGGACAAATCTATCCCACAACCAAAAAACTTTACGCCTTCTTCGTTGATTTCAAGGCTGCCCTCGATACAATTACTCCGGCGCGACTATCCACCTTGTCGTGGTGTCGGAGCTTATGCAGGTTATTCTAGGAATCACATCGAGCCTTAGCGTACGCAGACGACTTGATCGCTTACAGATCAGGACGAAAAATCGAGGTCATTGCAATTCTCTTGCAACGTGACTTCGATAAGATTCAGCGATATTGCGATGACTGGAAGTTGAAGATCAACTTCCAGAAATCGGAAACCATTCTTTTAGGACGCCGTTGTCTGGTGCCTCTAGGGATACCAGAAAGAATTGGCGGAAGTTCTCAATCGTAGGACCGCACGGACAGCCACTTGCGAGTCGAAGTGTAGTCAGATACCTGGGGCTCTGGTTAGACCAATATCTATATTTTAACAAACATATAGATGCTGCTCTGGCCGGAGCCAGAGGTGCTTTTGCCTTTACAAAGAGACTTTTTTAGGTCTGATCCAGGACAGATTGGCAGTGGACTCTAAGTGGTCTAAGTGAGCTGTTGACAACCCTCTCAACAAAGGCACTCAGTTACCTAACCTAACCTATTGACTTTAATAAAAACTTCGGGGAGTACAACGTTGAAAGATCAATTTACCTTTTTGAATGACCATCTTGCAGAGCGCACCAATTGCCCTAAAGAGGGGTTGAATGAAATATATCACCGAATTTCGCAATTCATCTCTCGGTTTAAAGAAAAAAAAAATGGATTAAAGCTGACCGTAAAAAGACAGATTTTTTATGAAGAACAAAGAATCGCTGGAGACTTTAATAATTGGTTTTAGAATGTACAGAGTTGACCCTGCAAGACGGCCAGGTCGGCCAGATATAGAATTTACAGGTACTTTGACCGAAACAAGTACCTAAAAACCGAACACCTTAGGAAATGTACATCAGTTTCGAAACTAGAGCATCCAGCAAAAATTAATTTGCGAGCTTCTGGTCGGGTAGTTGCATCCAAATTAGTTGAAGAGGTTATATCTTTAATTAAACGTGCATCTAAGTACACAGAAGCATGCCAGAATCGAACTGTGGAGATGTCTGGCGAAGAAGCCCTTTCGACTATAGTGGAAGTCAAGTACAACTTAATAAGATCCAAGAATCCATAAATCTTTCCGTCGAACAAGAAACTACCACCTGCAGAAAAAAAGTTTGTTATCCAAATAAAGAAGATGTAACCATTTTACCTACTTTTGCAGAAGTTACTGTTCAAGCTTTATTGAACCACACTCCTGCGCGTTTAATAAATGTGCAAAAAGAAATCATTTATATATTGAAAGCTGAACAGTTATAATAATTGACTTATGTTTGGTTTCGAAAAGGGGCTTTGATGGTAGCTCAGGACACAGCTCTTATAAGCAGAAGTTTGTTGGAGTGGATGCAGATGATGCATGTGTAGTTATAGCCTTAGTTGTGCCTCTTCGATTAGTATGCAGGAAAGGTGACAGTAAAGAAGTAGTTTTTCAAAATCCGCGCCCTTCCTCCACTACATATTGTCGTCGTATTAAAATAAATTTTGTCAAAGAGTCAAAACAAATTTCAATAGCTGAAAAGGCCCGAATTAACATTCAAAAAGAAAACCTTAGAAGCTCATCGGTGGTATTCGAAGGTAAAGCTGGTGTCACATACTTATTATCACAACTTATTTTTGCAATGGTGAGTGAAAAAGTAATACTTCCACGCGATTTTTCGACAACCCCGATTTATCATCTGAGATCACAGGAGTGGCAACATCAAGTGGCTACGATATTAATATTGACACTTTTAGAAAGTTTAGCCTCCTTCTTTTTCTTAAGGCGTAAGTTATGATCCGGAGTAGAAAGATCAGAACCCTCCCACTTTACTGCATCCGTACTGGTCCGCCTGTGCGGTTTGCCGGTTTGACCTCAGGAAGTACCGGCCGTCTTCCCGGTTTCGGATCACTTTGTCAATGAGGCCAATCGAATCCTGGTGTTTTTGCATTTGTGTGATCTAGTTGTTTCTTTGGCCTGCCTTTTTGCGCGATTGTGTAGAAAAGTTGACTCGTACTCTATTTGGCTTATGGTGGGTTCTTTTGCATGAAGTCTTCCTCGAATCTTCGAACTTCTTATTCTATCAAGCTTTGTTACTCCTGCTGTCATGCGAAGCATCTTCATCTCAGGTACCGTTAATTTGCCCTCATACTTTTTATACATTGTCCAGCATTGTGAACCGTATATGAGCGCCGGACGTACAACTGCGGTGTAGAGCCTTCCTTTCAGCTTAAGCGACATTTTTCGGTAGTTTTCCCGACAATTCATCCACCCTACGCTTACGCGCTGATTGATGTCATCATCACAAGTTACTTCGCTGTTGATCATAGATCCCAGATATTTGAACTTTTCACACTATGGGAACATTTTTTTATTCAAGTAAATGTCTGGAATAGGCCGGTGTGGATCAGAGAATAGGCAGCACAGATACTCTGTCTTTTTTGAACTAATACAGCACACATTTCCCTCCAAAACATCCCCATACAACAAGTGCTCTTTGCAGGGATGTCTGATCTACCCTTATGATAGCTCCACCGTCAGCAAAGAATAACTGATACACTTTGAGGTCCGTCACTTTTCCTTCAAGCAGCTAATCAAGGAATGCAATAAATAGCAAAGGACTGAGAACGCTTCCCTGATATACACCGACTTTGATTGGGAACACCTTGGTGACTCCTGCGGGACATGCGGGTGCAGTCTACAACCGAGTCCTGTCCAATCGATTTGTTGTACTTGTCCTTCCATTTGTGGACGTGCTGAACTTTTGCATAGTAGTAGTTTTGTTTTCCAGGCCACAAATTCTTTTGAAATCTTGAAATTTATTGGTACTTTACCTAATTCAACTTCATGCGGAGCTGATGGTATTTCAAATTGTGTATTTAGAAAAAGTGCAAGTTTCATAGTGGATGTCTTGGCAATTGTTTTTAATCATTGCGTGTTTGAAGGTGTCTTTCCTAAAAGTCTTAAATATGCAGATGTCATTAATTTACTCAAAAAAGATTCAGCTGCAGAAATCGGTAACTACAAGCCTTTCTCACTTCTTTCTGTTTTTAGTAAAATTTTTGAAAAATTAATGAAAAATAGAATAGTGAGGTTTTTTTTCTAGATAGAACTAAGTTTTTCAATCCAGTTTAATTTCGTTTTCAAAGTGGCAAATCGACGGAAGATGCGCTTTTGCAGTTTTGCTCCCAAATAATGTCACACCTTGAAGGGAACAAATTTACGGCTGGTTTATTTATTAACATTACCAAAGCATTCGACATGGTCAACCACAAATTCTTGTTGAGAAAACTGGAAAAAGCTGGATTCCGTGGTTTCAAACCAGAGGGTCTAGGTCGTATCTTGAAAAATGATCGCAAAGAGATTTAAGGAGCGATATAAGGTTCTTTAACCTCGGTGTTCCTCAAGGCTCCGTTTGAGGTTCAATTCTGTTTTTGATCTATATCAATTCACTCTTTGCTCTTAGTTTTAGGTGTTCACCAACAGCTTTTGCTGATGACATTGGTTTCTCTTATGGCTTAAACAGTACTTTGGACCAAGTTTCTGATATTAATTGGGATCTAAGTTTATTGAAACACTGGTTTGCTTAACATAATTTAGTAATAAACTCAAAAACATAGATAATGTTCTTCAGCTTATCTTCTGGAAACAATTTGGAAGCAAATGTGTACATCCACGCACCTGATTGTCTTAGATATAAACTGTCTATTGCTATTGTTCGTCTGGTTTTTCCTCTCCCTCTTTTTGGTGCGTATCGAAATAAAATACAACCACTGTTGATTTTGCAGAAATATGTCCTAAGAAAAATTTGTCGAAAATGCGGTAGACTAGCTTTCTCTAGCTTTCCTTTACACTGTGCCCTGAAAATTCTTCCTGATCGTCATTTGTATTGTTTTGAGGGGTGTTAAAAACTTTCTTTATGAAGTCTGGCAATCTTAATTTTCGTTTATTTTCTTGTTATAATCTTCGTGGAAACCTTTTATACTTTTTATCTGTACCCTATTTCCGAACCACTGCATATCGAAATTTGTTTTCAATTTTGTCTTATCGGTTATTTAATGAACTCCCTGTGTCAATCAGGACAATAACAATACCTGGAATGTTCTTAAAAAGCGTAAAATTGTGGCTCTTCTGCTTTGATTATGTTGCGTTAGAATCTCATATTTCTGATGTTTTGGTCTAATCTTCGTCTTCATTATTTCCATTCTCGTTTTGCATTTTTGCAATTACTTTCATTTTTATTTTTTATTTTTTTTTTTTTGTTCGGATTTAATTATTTTCGGATTATGTTTCTTGAAATGTTTAAAGATTGCATCTGTTGTTGATTTACCCGAGACAAACCCGCACTGGTCATCAGATAGCCGTATTATTTTCTGCAGTCGGCCATCTAATACCCGCCCCATTACATCAGAATTTTCTTTTTCCAGTGGTCGAAGAATTTGCTAGAAGTTTCTGGCTATCAGAAATACGACTATATAAGAACAGATGGCGATCGAGGCAGGGCAGTTGGTTTTCGAACCGCACGAAGAGTGATGATAGGCGAAGTTGTAATTTTGGGATAAATTGAAAGTTGAGAGTTAACAAGAAGAAGCAATTAGTTTGGATTTGTGAATTAAGTAATTGAAATGAGACAAAGTGATTTAAGAAGAAAGAGACCTTGTAAGGAAATATGCGAAGAACAGTATAGTGTGAACTTGAGTTGTTCTATAGACTAGAAAATAAAGAAATAATCTCACAGAATAACGCTTTATCTACTCGAGCCGTAGCTCGCATATTACATTGGTGTGAGAAGTGGGATAAAACTTATTCTGTGAATAACTATTTCCGTGGTGTGAAATTGCACAAGAAAAAAAAAAGAATACAAAAAAAAAAACGATTTCTGTGTTGAGTTAATTAGTTGCGCAAAATGGGTCGCAAATTGGGAAAACTAACTATAATTCAACTAAAGGCAGAACTCAGTAAGCGGAACCTCGACACAACTGGGGGAAAAGATGCCCTACTGATTCGTCTGGAAGAAGCAGTAACGCAGGAAGGTGAAAACCCGCACGACGTAGAGTATGACGTGGAAGAGGAACCAGCAAGTACAGCAGCCGACCCGGGTATAACAAGTCTGCTCCTGCAACTTAAGTTAGTCATGGACGAACAAAGGAAAGCAATAGAAGACCAAAAGGAGTCTCTGGAACTTAAGCTCGATGACCAAAAGAAAGCAATAGACGACCAAAAGAATTCTCTAGAACTTAAGCTGGATGAACAAAAGAAAGCAATGGACGAACAAATAAAGCAATGGACGAACAAAAGAATTATCTAGATGCTCTGGAAAGCAAACTTGATGAGCAAAACAAGAACTTGGAATCTAAATTCGAAGCGATCGAAGAGAAAATCGAGAAGGTCGAGACGCAACTCGAAAAAGTCGAAACTAGATTTGATGAAAACTTTGAGAAACATGAAACTCAGTTCTGGAAGATAGAGACTCAGTTTGAAAAAGTGGATACGCAATTTGAGAGAGTAGGAAAGGAAGTCGAAAATCTTGCTAATTAACTCAGCAATGTGAAGAGACAGAAAGCACGGGAATATTATACCGACGGTCTGAGAAGAAATTAGATGAAGCCATTTATCTTCGATGGCCAAACATCATGGCCAATTTATAAGATGCAATTCGAAGCGGCCGCAATGAACCCCAGGACCACCATTCAAGTTTCGCAAACCAAACGCGGTAACAAGAGCCTGACAGTGGAGGCACTAATCAACAATAAGAAGTGCGTAGCCACCATCGACACAGGTGCCACCGCCTCCATTGTAAGAAGAGATATTGTCAGAAGCTCATGGCTGCACAACACCAACAGCTACTGCCTGAAAACTGCAACAGGGAAAATGGCGAAGGTGTTTGGAGAAGTTCGTCTTACGATTACTCTTGCGGGACTGACATTCTCCCATGCGTTTCTGGTGGCAGATATATGCGACGAGTGCATCATCGGAATAGACTTCATGAAAGCAAATGAAGTAATCTTGGACATCGGGATGCGAGTACTGAGGTATCGAAACGTGGAGATTCCGATGGTGTACGGAAACGACAATGCCATAGCTCTCAGGACAGTCATCAGCAAAGACGAAGTTTTGCCGCCGTCTTCAGAGACAACCATTTGGACGAAGCTGGAAGGTGACCTTGAGAGCCACCGATTCTACATAGTAGAACCAGACCCAGAGAAGTATTCTCAAAACTACATCGTGGAAAAGACGTTAGTCGAACCAAAGAACACCATGGTTCCAGTGAGAGTTTTGAACGCGAGACCACACACTGTCAAACTAAGGCGAGGGGAGGTGACTGGAAAATGCATGCTGATTACCGCCGTCGCTACAATATCTGAACTTGATGCTCCAAAGCCTCTCCCATAACCTTGGACAGCGGAAACGAGAGAGACGATTCTCCAGTCCAGTGAGCTGAATCAGGAGCAGCGAACTATGGCAGAGAATCTTGTCAATGACAGCAGACATAAGTTGCAGAGATTGTGTCGGCAATGGAGAAAGAAGGTCTGATTGAAAGTTCCAAAAGTCCGTGGGCATCTGGCAGGTACGAGTGGCTACTGGCAGGTACAGATCCATCCAGAAGACCGGGAGGAAACTGCCTTCACCGCAGGAAATGGGCTATGGCAATTCACGGTAATGCCATTCGGGCTGTGCAATGCTCCGGCGTCTTTCGAGCGCTTGGTGGAATGTGTCCTGCAAGGGTTAACATGGAAAACCTGTTTGGTGTACTTGGATGATGTCATCGTCGTAGGAAAAACGTTTGTGCAACACCGAGGCAATCTAAGGGATGTGTTTCAAAAGCTTCGAAGTGCCCACCTGAAGCTCAACCCTAAGAAGTGCGCCCTGTTTAGAGTGGAAGTCAAGTACTTGGGGCACATAATTTCAGCAAAAAGAGTGAGAACCGATCCAGAGTAGGTCGAAGCGTTGAAAAACTGGCCAGTCCCCAAAAATAAACACCAAATAAGGAGCTTCCTGGGCCTAGCCACCTACTACAGACGGTTCGTGAAGGATTTTGCCGGGATCGCAAAGAGCCTGCACCAGTTGACGGAAAGGAGAAAACAATTCAAATGGTCAATTGAGTGCGAGAAGAGCTTCAAGGCACTTAAACAACGGCTATGCGATGCCCCGATACTAGCCTACCCCACTCCCGGGGAAACGTTCATTGTGGATGCAGATGCAGATGTCGGGGTAGGAGCCGTACTCTCCCAGGTGCATGATGGCCAAGGGAAGGTGGTTGCGTACTTCAGCAAGGTGCTCTCTAAGCCAGAAAGGAACTACTGCGTGACAAGGCGGGAACTTCTAGCTTTGATCTTGGCTACGAAGCATTTTCACAAATACCTCTATGGGAGGAAGTTCGTTCTTCGTACAGACCATGCAGCTTTAAAATGGCTATTACAGTTCAAGAGTCCTGAGGGTCAGGTCGCAAGATGGATCGAAAGGCTGCAAATGTACAACTACGAAATACAGCATCGTAAAGGAAAACTCCACTTTAATGCGGATGCACTGTCCCGGCGACCATGCAGAACGGATTGTAAACATTATGCGCGTCAGGAAGAACGGGAGCTGGTTTCGATCGAAAGACTGAGAGCCGAACCTATCGCCGGCTGGAGCGTAGATGAGATCCGGAACGCTCAGAAGGAAGACCCGGATATCGTCGGAAGCGTGATCCCTAACCAGGAAGCCAGAACCGTGGCGGAGCAGATCGTCTACAATTGGGTGAGCAGATTCAGTAGGGCGGAACTTCGAGTCAAGAATCTTCCAAGAGATGTGTCAACTACTCGGAATCAAAAAGACATGGACAACCCCGCTTCATCCACAGTCGGACGGTATGGTGGAGCATTTCAATAGGGCTTTGGACGAACATCTCTCGAAGGTCGTAGGTGACTACCAACGGGATTGGGACCGGCAGATTCCCTTTTTTTTGATGGCCTATAGAAGTGCCGTGCATAGCACTACTCGACATACGCCGTTCGAAATCTTGTTTGGTGGAATAGCTCGGTTACCCAGTGAGGTGAAATTTGGATCTCCCACCAATGAGCCCAGAAATGAAGAAGAGTACGTGGCGGACCTTAGGGAAAAGCTTAGGGACATACTCCAAAGGACCAGAAGCCAGATTAAAATAACGAGCGACCGCATGAAGACCAGGTATGATGCCAAGGCAACAACGTCAGGATTCCAGGAAGGAGATCTAGTGAGGCTGTATAATCCCCATCGCCAAAAGGGGAAATCACCTAAATTGCAGCAGAACTGGGAGGGTCCCTACAGAAAAGCAACCCGCATCAACGATGTTGTCTACCGTGTGCAGCGAGGACCAAGGGCCAAAATGAAAGTGGTTCATGTGGACCGACTGAGTCGATACAATGGCCGAAGTGAGGACGCACTTGTTCTGGACGAACAAGTCTAAGAGGGGGGCAGTGTAACATAATGTAGCGTAATAACTACGCTCCAAAATTACGCAACACATTCCGAAGTGTCTTTTTATTCGAGGTTCGTGTCCACGGTAAGAGACGGATTATGTCTAAGACGACGTCGCGGAATTAAGAGAGAATTATAACCACAAGAGATTATTGGCTGCAGCTGTCATCTTGGAATTATTACATCAGAATTTTCTTGTTCCAGTGGTCGAAGAATTTGCTAGAAGTTTCTGGCTATCAGAAATACGACTATATAAGAACAGATGGCGATCGAGGCAGGGCAGTTGGTTTTCGAACCGTACGAAGAGATTGGAAAAGTGATAATAGGCGAAGTTGTAATTTTGTGATAAATTGAAAGTTGAGAGTTAACGAGAAGAAGTAATTAGTTTGGATTTGTGAATTAAGTAATTGAAATGAGATAAAGTGATTTAAGAAGAAAGAGACCTTGTAAGGAAAGATTTTGCGAAGAACAGTATAGTGTTGAGTTGTTCTATAGACTAGAAAATAAAGAAATAATCTCACAAAATAACGTTTTATCTACTCGAGCCGTAGCTCGCATATTGTTCCCATATTATTGTACACAATTCCTTCAAAAAAATTCAAGTAGTTTTTTTAACAAACCCCAGGTTTTCTAATAAAGGCGAAAACGTATCCTTCGTAATATAAACCTCCTCCACAACATCCTGTTGCCCATATTTAAAACATCAGTAGCTTTCTCCAGTATATTTATTTGATATCCAACTCCGTATAACCTTGTACCCATCTTCTCAATATACATATTCGACATATCTGACCAGTCCACTAATGTGACATTAGCGCCTGTGTCAACTTTAAACATATCACTTATCTGTTACCGCGCCAAGAAAGTATTTATCTTCTTCCTCTCTGTCTCCGTTTTCTCTACCCATACTCCCTTGTCCAACAAACCCTTGCGTAGTGACCTTTTTTTAATTTTTTCACATACTACTTTTCGCAGGACACTTGTCATAATCTTGTCGTTCATACCCCCACCCCGTGCACTTATCCACATCTCCCTTGTCTGATATCGTTGTTTTGTTTTGTCCCAACCTCTTTTTTGTTTATCAAATTTTCGTTTTCGATCGACAAAACGGTTGACTTTGACGGTGCTAATGTTGTATGAAGTTCTTTCCTTTGAAGATAAAGTTCCTGTCGAAGTGAAGTAACCGCCTTTTCTAATGTGAAACCTGGATCTAGCTGTAGCCTATCGCTTAACCCGTTATCTCTTATGCCTACTATTAGAGGTAATGGAAGCATATCGTCTAGATATTGTCCCCCATTCGGAGTACTTCGCGAGAGCATGTAGTGCCGTTATAAACTCTTCACCGTTCCCTCACCTTGTTTTCGTTTGAAAAATTTAGCACGCTCATAAATTACATTTCTTTAAGTATAAAATTGTTGTAACGTGGACCTTAGGCCAGTTGATAACACTACTGCAGTGTCAACCACTCTCATAGATCAAGTTGATAACACTCGGTGCTGACATTACTGGTCTTAGATCCACGTTACAACAATTTCTCTCTCTATTCGTTCTCTTTTTAGGATCCTTTCCGTTTTGAGCCGTCAACATTCACGCACGAACATACGAGTATATGTGGCTTGTTTCACTTTTCGTATTAGTTTTAGTTAATTAAAAGTTACATTGAATCTTATTTTAAAATGACGTGAAATAAAATAAATGTTAAAAACTATAAAATTGGCGACGAAGATTTATGCGACAAAATGGACGAACAAACTTTAAAGGAAGTAATGTCCAAGCTACAAGCGTAGATGGAGAAGATGATGGCTGACAACCAAACATTTTTGGAGAAAGTTCTTTAAAAGAATCCGACGGCATTGACGTCAATTCCAAACTTTCGAGTATTTGACGAACAGAAGGACCATTGCGACACATATTTCTTCCATCTACAGCAGCTCTTTTTGGCGCATGGAATAGACGAAGACAATAAGAGAAAAGCATTACTTTTATTATCGTGTGGAAATTTCCTAAACGACTGCTGATGAAGCTATTGGAAACTCAAGATGTAAGTACTCAAGATTTTGCTCAAAAATGGCACGTTCTTGCTTTATGGTGTAAGTTTTTTAAGCACAAAATGTCAGCAGGCCAGAAGTACTCGGAATGGATAGAAGACCTGAGGGGATTAGCCAGGAACTGCAGCTTCATCTGCACAAGGGATGGATGTAATCAATCGTACGCCACATGATGCCATTCGTATGGCGATCACACAAAAGAAAAATTCAACGTTGGAAGAAGTAGAAGATATCACCGTGTTATTTGAAACCACGCAAGCGTCGAACGATATTTTTAAAGGCAAGGTATTTGATCTTCCATCAAAGCAAGTCGAAGACAAGTGAGTTGAATTTTGATAATTTTTCTAATCATAAACCTGGGTGTGATACAAGGCATAATAGAATTTAGTGCTATTATAAAGATGTGGTATGTGATCAATGTCTTAAAAAGGGCCACATTAAAAACGATTGTATGTCCTCCAGCGGATTCACGATCACGTGGGAGGTCAGTGTCACGTAAAAGGGCGCACGAGTATCCTGCAGCTGGGGTTCACTCGAATCACCAAATCGAAGAAGTATCAACGACTGAGTGTTCAATGGGGTAGAAAAACAAAAAAATTTTTACGACTTTCATCGTAAATGAGACCTCTATGGAATTCCAGGTGGACACTGGAGCAACTTGCTCGCTCATAGGTCTACGGGGTTATAAGGAACTTGGTTATCCACCATGTGCGCCGACTGCGAAGGTACTTGATTCTTACGGCGGTGGGGTGGTACCTTTTAAATATGTGACTGAGGCGGAGGTATAGTGGAATGGTTTGGTACACAGACTTTCTATATTAGTGATCAACAATGCGCAAAGCTCAAACATAATAGG
Source organism: Pocota personata (assembly GCA_963082735.1). Classification (NCBI taxonomy): domain Eukaryota; kingdom Metazoa; phylum Arthropoda; class Insecta; order Diptera; family Syrphidae; genus Pocota; species Pocota personata. The sequence continues at coordinate 93,133,279 of OY720429.1, forward strand.
GTTCAACTGGTTCAGAGTTTTGAATTTTAGTGTGCAGATGGTCGGTTTTAGTGAGGACTCATCTATTTCTTTGCACTCAAAGACTGAGTTAAAGCAAAATTCAGAGCCTCTCTGTGAACGTTACAAGGTCCTTTTTAGCAAAAAGTTGGGTAAAAGCACTAAAAACGTTGCTCATTTGATACTAAAACCGGGTAGTCAACCCAAATATTGCAAATACAGGCCAACACCTTTTGCTTTAAAACAAGCAGTGAGAGATGAACTTAAACGACTTGAGAGTAAAGACATCCTGAGGCCTGTCGAGACAAGTCAGTGGGCTGCGCCTATTGTGGTAGTATCTAAGCCCAATGGAGCCCTTCGTATCTGTGGGGATCTTAAAGTTACTGTGAATTCACAATTAGAATCGGATAGACATCTAGTACCACGAGTTCAAGATTTATTCCACCGCCTACAAGGGGGCCGCCAGTTTACACTTTCCAACGCTTGTGCTTTTAGACGAGGAGTTCAAAAAGTTAACATCGATAAACACCGAATTCGAACAGCAACTAGCGTTTGAGTACCTCAAGATGAAACAGGTAGCTGTAACACGTTTACAATATTTTAATGACAACATTCCAATTTCATTGGCAACAGACGAACCTCACATGGCATTGGCGATGCCTTGTCACACATTTACCAGATGACTCGAAACGACATATAGCATTTGTATCTAAAACGCTAACTGTAAGAAGCAAGTAAGAAACTTGCGGAAATGAGCACACAACGACTAGAGAGATGGGCAATTGCATTAATGGCTTAAAATTACTCAATTCGTTAACAGCCAACAACGCTTCACAACAATGCAGATTGCTTATCTCGCTTGCCCGCGAGACCCGACAAGAATTTTGATAAATCAGAAGATTCTTGTTTGGACAGAGAAAACATCTGTAGCACACTTATTGCAGATTTTCCCGTCAACAGTAAACTAATAGCAGGCGCCTCTCACCATGATGAGACAATCCAGAAGGAAGCAAACTAAGTGCAAAAAGGTTGGCAGAACAAACTGCCAGTAAACCAATCAAACCCCATACCATTTTTTCGAAGAATATTTTCTCTTTGTATGTATACTAACATTTTCATATTACAGTCCGAAAGCTCGAGGAGTTCAAGAGTTCTCATGCTGCACCAAGGAATCCAGTCGGATGAAGAATCTGAGTAGACGGCACTGTTGGTGGTCTGGGATCGACGAGGAATCCCAAGCACTTTGCCAACAGAATTCTATTCAACACTTGACATCGGCGCCGTTCAATCCGCAGTCCAATGGCGAAGCCTAGTGGATGGTGCGTACATTTAAGACGGCTATACAAAAAATATTAGTTACTCACTGCAGTGGGATGACGCATTGAATGTGTTGCTAACTACATATCGTAATACCCCTCACAGTTTCGGAAAATCACCAACGATGCTACCTAACCAACACAACAACCTAACTACTAATTCTACGACTAGAAGACGACGCGACGCGACCAGATGCATTGAAAGGCTAAGCGGACGTGATCCTGAAACCTACACGGTGAAGGAACAGCAAGCTCTGGAGAGAGCTAAAAACCTCTTGAAATCGCTGCCCAATACCACGAACAGAAATGAGACAAGACAAAATAACAATACGAAAAGGACTACGACGAAGATCTGGACAATATCAAGAAGACTGCCCAGACGGACAATACGCCGTCTCTTCAAACAAGAAGGGCGGTGAAGAGAGCCTAGACCTCCTTAGTCGTTGTAAACGACCGACAGGTTGCGATAGTAGACTTCGGTAACCAAGAGCGCAAACTGACTAATGATCAGGGAAGACTATTGGAGATAAGAATTCTCGATGGTGTGATTGATGCTATCCTGAAATGCGCAGGTTCAATCCCTCATTTCGGACAGTTAACCACCGTAAGGGGATTTAAGTGATGACCTGTGAAGATGAGTTTACTCTCACATGGCTAAAAGAATTCATTGGCAAAACGGAAGTCCCATGGCCGAACGCCGAACTTCGATTAATCGAACGGCAGGAGTTAGTTAACCTAACCAGACCCAAAGGGCGGCTACTCATACCGGGTCCATACATCCCAAAAGACAGACTGGAGAGAAACCTTCAGCATCTCAATAAGTAAATGCTTAGCCGTAACTGGGAAGTTTTAGAGATGGGTGAACATACGGAGGAAGGTACGGAGGTTGTGTTACTGCTCAACCACCGTTCGATACCATTACTGCGAGCCATTAATTATTAGGTCCGTATCAGTATAACTCGATACCAAATTAGGCCAATCGCAGGGACAGCCGGCACAAAAGGAAAGAATGAGGTAGGTGGTGCTAAAAAAAAAGGATTAAGATTGTGCAAATAAATATTCAGCACAGTAAAGATGCCAGCGCAAACTTCGTTTACCTCATGGGAGTTAGACACATAGACTTCGCCCTTATACAAAAACCCTGGGTATCAGGAGGCAAAATTATGGGTGTACATGCCAAAAATCTGGTATTTTATAAAACGACAGAGGTAAACTCGAATAAAAAATATAGACCATGTATCATAGCTAGAAAACAAATAAAACCTTTTTTTTTTCTAACTGCATACAGCGATTTTGACAACACAGTGGTTAAATAGGAAAGGAAAGGCTTTCCACCACTGATTGTCTCATCTGTGTACACCCCCTGAACTTACTGCATCGCTAGTCAGAAAAATAGAGCAGGAAAAGTGGGTTTTACTAATGGGATGCGAATTCGAATGGGGCAGTAAAGACATCAACATACGAGGTGAGTTGTTTTTCGAATTTGTAATTGAACATAACCTGTTAGTAGGTAACAAAGACAAAGACTGGAGAGAAACCTGCTCACCATAGGATGATAGAATTCGCCCTAAAAATTAGGAAAAAATAGCCTATACTATATAGAAACCCTAGGAAGACTAACTGGGATCTTTTTAGTAAAGAGGTTAATAGAATGAAAGGGAATCTGCAGGACCACGCTGTTAATGGACCTACAGAAATTGATGAGGCAACGTCAATATTATCACATATATTGGGTAAAGCCTATCAAACCGCCTGTCCATGGTGGTCTAAAGAACTAACTAACATTAGGAAAGAAACTAGGAAACTTTTCAATATGGCTAAAAGAACAAGGTTAGACGAAGATTGGGAAATATATAAATCTAAATAGTCAAAGATAATTCAAAACAGAGACACAGCGCTCTAAGCGCAACTCTTGGCGAGCTCTCTGTAGAGAAATAGAAACTACCGCTGAATCAGCAAGAGTCAGAAGGGTTCTTTCCGAAGAACCGGTAGCGTTAGGCTCCCTAAAAGGCACGTCTGGCAATTGGACTGACTCCAATGAAAAGACATTAGAAACTCTATTGGTTGCGTATTTGCCATGATATATAGTAGATAGAGATGACATCTTTGGCAGCAGCAGTAGTAGACATGAAATAGCGCCGTCTGAATTGGTTACGGAAGTAAAAATTGAGTGGGCAATATGCTCCTTCGTACCTTACAAATCCCCAGGCACGGACGGAATTTTCCCGATGATGCTACAAACAGCCAAAAAAGTCAACGCCGTTTCTAGAGAGACTGTTCCTTGGTAGCATTTACTTGGGTCATGTACCAAAAGAGTGGCGGGAATATAAGGTTGTTTTCGTCCCCAAAGCAGGTAAAGCTGGTCATACCTGCGCTGGTGACTTTAGACCAATAAGCTGGTGATCAACAAATTCGAAGATTATTGCAATCCACGTACAAATATAGTTTATGAGAGTTACCGTTTCTACATGCGGAACCAGAAGGAATGACACTTGACCACTTTTTGAAGGAAATCTCGACATTGGTGGAAAGATGCAATTTTGGTGAGGAAAAAAAGTCCGTGCTCAAAGACAGAGTCGTCCTTGGAGTAGCGGATCGAAATGTGTAAGCACAGTTATTGAAAATTAGTGATCTCACATACGAGAAGGCCATAGAAACATGCAAAGTAGCGGAAATGACGGGAGCGTAGAGTAAAATTATGCAGGGTGAAGCAGGCGGAACAGGTGGATGGAATTCATTAATTTAGGGTGTGTGTGTGCATATGTAAGAATTCATTTATTTAATGCAGGTTAGATTAGAGATTGATCGGCGTTTATCTTGTTGCTCGGAAGCAGACAGATCTTTGCAATAGGTCGTTTCAGTTCTCCGGTTTGCGTTTTTAGGGCGACGACGCGAATTAGATTATCTGCTCCATTTTGAAGGTGGAATCCTCTCATCTTTTAGAAGAACCAAGTCTCCTAGCTGTAGTTGTTCTTCGGTCTTCAGCCATTTTGGGCGTTGCTCGAGACGCGATGACTACTCCGAACTCCACTGTTTCCAAAAGTTTTGAGTTGTTGAATCCTCTTCCAACGATCGCTGTAGCAGATGTTTTCATCGTCGGTATTTGGTTCAGGTATACTTTGCATGGATTGCTAGTGATTTGTGCCAAAAGGGCTGACAATTCCTCAAATGTAAGCGTGGAGTTCCCAGCAACTCATTTTAAATGGTACTTCACCAATATAACTCCAGCTTCTCATAATCCGCCAAAGTGTGGCGATGCCTGAGGGATGAAACTCCATTTAGTGCCGTCAGTAAGTAGAGTTTCTGCTACCTGCTTCTCGGAATAGTTTGCTGCTTTCCGAAGATTCTGCAATTCCTAAATAACTCCTCAATCGCTAAATAACTCCTTGCAGCTGCACCGCCTCGCACAGAATCTTCTAAAGGCATCTATGAAAGCCTGAGTCGTCATGTCACGAACCAGTTCCAAATGAAGCGCCTTGGTAGCTAAACAAACAAAAACTGCAAAATATGCCTTAAAGGTTTTTGACCCTCGACCCTTCCATGCCTTGACCTCAATAGGACCAGCATAATCAGCTTCGGTGTAGGAAAACGGCCGCGAAATCCTTACCTTCGGTGCTGGCAAATTGCCCATGAGTTGGCCAATGGGTTTTGCCTTTTGCCTAAAACAAATGCTGCATTTATGTATACATTTTTTTACAGCGTTTTTTAGACTTAATATCTAAAACCTTTGACGAAGCTGAGCTACCATCTGCTGCGTTCCACCATGGTATGTTGTAGCATGCGCGTCCCTTACAATCAGTCGACTAAAATGGTGACTTGGTTTCAAGATGATAGGATGTTGTTGCTCGTAGCTTAGATTTGAGTTCTGTAACCTACCTAATACTCTTAAAATTCCAGCCTCATCAACAAGAGGATGTAATGCCTTTAGCCCCTTAATGTTAAATTGAGTTTCATTCTCGTCGACAAAAAACATGCTCCTTTGGACGATTTTTACGGCAACTTTCAACGCAGAATCAATCTCAGTCGGCGAAAGTGTCATCGGATACTTTTCCGTTCAACGCATGTTGGAGATAAATCTGGAACAATATGCTAAAACCCGCAGCAGCTTCCGAAGATTCGAGTGGCGATGTATCAGCAGATTGATCGCATTTTCTCCTGTGGCGACGCAATGAGGTTGAATCTTTCGCCACTCTTCATCATTTGTCACCGCCGTTGGTTGAGTCGAAGCTTCAAAGCTCCATTCGGGGAATGAAGAATTGCCATTCAAGTGGGAGGGCACGTGATGCGAGATCTGCCGGATTGTGCTGAGTTGGGACGTACCGCCAGATGCTACAATTTGTAAGACGCTGGATCTCTGCAACACGATTGCTTACAAAAGTTTTCCATTTTGCTGGAGGTGCCATGATCCATGCCAACGCAATCTTCGAGTCTGACCAAGCATACGTCCTAACGTTGTCCAAACTCAAGACTCTCGCAGTGTAGTCCAAGAGTACCGCTAACATGACGGCTCCACAAAGCCCAAGCCTGGGAAGGGTTACAGTCTTCAACGGAGCAACTCTTGTTTTGTACATCAAGAGATGAACGTGAATGTTGCCTTCGTCATCTAAAACACGTAAGTAAACCACCGCTCCACATGCCCTCTGTGATGCATCACTAAAACCGTGTAATTCCAGATCTCTTCGATTGTCTCCTAGACGAATCCACCGGGGTATCTTCTCTATGGATGGCAGTTCACGTCGACAATCCTCCCACTGGCAGAATGTCTACGAAGACATTCTGAAAATAAAAGAAATCTCCTACGGGGGACCACCAAATACCTAACGTCTTAATTTGTGGAGTAGAAGCAGCTTCGAAAGGTAAAGAAAACTCAAATTCCCTATGATATACAGGAATATCTTTTAAAACCGCATCATTATTGGTTGTCCATTTCCGCAGGTTGAAGTCAGCAGATGTCAGCAAATGTCTCGCCTCATCACGTATTTTTCGTGCCTCTTCCAAAGTGTCAACTCCAGCTATTAGATCGTCGACATACATCCCTTTTCGGGTGACCTTCGCACCAATCGGATAACGATGTTCGTTGTCGTCTGCAGCTCTTCGGATTGTGTGGTTGGCAAGATATGGTGCACTGGCTGTTCCAAATGTGACTGTCTGCAAGCGATAAATCCGTATGGGCAGAGTTGGGTTGTCACGCCACGGAATAAGCTGGTAATAGGAATCCTCCTTCCTCATTCGTATCTGCCGGAACATTTTTTCTATGTCCGCGGTAAAGGTAAATTGATACGTTCTCCATACTAACACTATATCATTAATGTTGTTCTGCGTTTTAGGTCCTATCAATAAGTGTTCGTTCAACGACGTACCATCTAGAGTCTTCGCGGCGGCATCAAAGACCACTCTTAATTTAGTCGTCGTGCTGGATTCCTTCAGAACAGCGTGATGCGGAACAAAATAATGATAAGGAGTATCGAGAACATCATCGCTGAAGCCATCGTCCTCGGACATCTGCCCCAAATCCAGGTATTCTTTAATGCAGTTAACGTACTCCTTGTGTAGTGTCGGGTTCGTCTGAAACCGTTTCTCCAATTGATGAAACCTACGCAAGGCACCTTTCTTCGAGGGTCCAAGCGCGGGTGTCAATCCATCCTTAAAGGGAAGAGCCACTTCTTATCTTCCACTGGGTAGGCGTGTGGTCGTTTCTATGAAATGCTTCGATGCGATGTCTTCCTCGGGTTCAGCATCGGCGTAGGGTGCTTCTTCAGTTTCCCAAAACTTCCGTAATTGGGTGTCGATGTCAAAGACCTGTAGAAATTTTTTTTTCAAAGCCTTTGGTGTCTCTATAGGTACTTTACCCAGTATAATCCATCCCAATTCCGTCTTTTGGGCTATTGGGCCCATGCCATCTTCGCCTCGTATAATATCCGGTAGTATGAAATCGGCAAATACATCACTCCCTAGTAGGAAATCTACTGTTGCCGGTTTGTAGATGGTAGGGTCTGCTAACTCCAAGCTGTTGAGGTGTTTCCAGTTGTTGAGTGTCAGTCGTTTGGCCGGGAGAAGCCCAGTCAGTGACCGGAATACGAAGGCTTGTGTGCTGGACTCATAGGTAGAGCATAGGGACGCAAAGGTTATGTCAACACATTTGTGACATGATCCCCTGCTGACCTTTCCCAGCCCTGACACTTCAACTAACGTACTCCGCGTCCTCAGGTTGAGCATTTGTACTGCTGCCTCCGTGATGAAAGTCGCCTCTGACCCTGGATCAATTAAAGCTCTAAGATTGAAATACTTCCCCCTAGATGACCTGACCTTAACAATTGCAGTAGCTGATAAGACTTGGGAGGTTGAACCCTGTTGTGCATAGTAATTATTTACTGCAGGGTTGTCTGCAGTTCCAGGGCGTGAAGTATTTGTGCCCACTGTAGAGATCATTATACCATTTTGTTGTTGGGATGTAGGTGGATTAGTAGAAATTTGATACGCCTGTGTTTTAGTGTTTGTATTTTGTGTGGGGTTGCAATGGAAATGCAAATCGAAATTTCTTCAATAAGGCCCTTATCTTTGTCCTCAGCTGCACCAGCCACCTTTTCGTTATTTAAGACAGCTTGATGGTAGTTGTCCTCAAGAACCGCAAGACGACCATTCAACATATTTTTGATTCTTTTGTCTTCTGGAGCGTTCTGGAAGTTGGCGAAATCCGCACCAATAATGACACAAACATTTTCCAATAACTTGACTTCCCTAGCGCTCATTTTCTCAATTAGTCAATAAAGTGGCAAAGGTATATTTAAAAAAAAGGGCAAATATGGCTAAACTCACTCACCTTTATTAATTTGTGGTACTCCTCAGGCGTTTGAAATGTATTTCACGGCTCGGGAATATGTTTATATTGTAGAACTTTAATTACGAGTCGCAGGAAACCAATTTACACAAAAAACTCACAAGGGATTGTCTTACAATGTAAAATGTCAAACTGACTTTTTGTTACGTTAATTTTTATAATTCACAATAATACTTTTTAAAATTACAAATTTTTGTTTGTAGTTTTTTTGTTTTTAGCAAATAAAATGTTTTATCGCCTTCAACAGTCCCTGACAATTTAAAATTTTACTGGAACATAAAGGATAAAATTTATGAAGACGATGGTCTTGTTTTCTATGATGATAAAATGTTCGTTCCAGAAACACTCATAGGCCATACATTAAATACATTACATGAATAATGACATAGAGAACATGATTAACAGGTGTTTTATTTGTGAAAAATTTCGAGCCTCAAACAAACCACACAAACTTATCCCTCACGCCATACCAGAGCTCCTGTATCAAAAAATTGGCTGTGATATTCTAGAGTTCAAAGGGGAAAGATTTCTTATCATGGTAGATTATTTCTACAAATGGTTTGATCAAAAGAAATTAGCTAGAAAGTCAGCTAATTGTATGGTTCAGGCTATGAAGGAAGTATTTGCAACACATGGAATCCCTGAAAATGTCGTGTGTGACAATCAACCGTTCGCAAAAGCGTGGGAATTTAAATTCATATACTCCAGTCCAATTTATCCTAAGTACAACGGCCAAGCAGAGAAAGCTGTCCAAGTGGCCAAAACGATCTTAAGAAAACGTTTAGTTAGCGTCTGAGACCAAAGTCTCACTTTATTGGAATACCGCAGTAGTAAGCTTTTGCATTTAGATGCAACACCGTCACAATTACTTATGAGTAGAGTTTTACGAACGAGTCTCCCAATCAGTAAAAATCTGCTGCAACCAAAGCAAGTGGGCAATGATGCTGTAGTGCAGATGAGGCATCTAAAAGATAAGCAGAAGCTACAATATATTTTGACAAATCAGCCAATCAGGGAGAATTATAACTTAGCCCAGGGGATAATGTGGTTTACAGAAAAAACGCTTTTTTAGGAACCTGCTAGGGTTGAGGCAAGTTGTGAAACCCCCAGAACATACGTTTTACGAACAGAAAATAATAACATCATCAGACGCAATCCTGAGCACTTGCGCAGGTCATACAATGAGCAGGTCATACAATGAGCCTAAATTTAAAACCGTAGGGGAGGCAGAGGAATGTAGGCAGGTAGGACCACCTACGAAACAAGCAACAATCGAGCAAAAAATTCAAGATGTTAATCTTGCTGTTAACCAAAGAGCCAAACACCCGTCGCCTTCTGTTGAGCAGCAAGGTCACTAACGTACTCGTTCCAGGCGTGTAGTAAAAAAAACAAATCGTATTGGTTGAATGGTTATAAAAAAAAAAAATTAAAAATTAATGAATTTATCTTTTAAATGAAGTATCATTAATTTATCTTTTATGTAAATGCTTTTACTCTTAAGCAAATACCACTCTTAAGCAAATACCACAGTGGCAACAGCTGCAAGGGACGCTGCAATGGCAGCTATACCACCAGATGATATCACCTTTTTCATTGACAGCCAGGCAGCGATAAGAGCGATTTCCGCCACACAAATAAAATCGAAGCTTGTGGGTTGCCGTCGCGAAGAGCTACGGGTTCTTGGTACACAACACAATGTAAAACTCTGCTGGGTACCCGGACATAATGGCGTTTCAGGAAAAGAGAAGGCTGACGAGCTGGCAAAGGAGGGTTCAGGTCTAAATCCTGAACGAGCTGACCCATCAATTAAGGCACCACCCTGCAACCTGAACCTAGAAGATAGAAATAAAATGATTGCCATAGCAAATAGCAGATGGAGATCACTAGAATCGTGTATAATTACAAGAAAACTCTGGCCGCTCTAGGTTAAAAATCGTACCGAGCAAATCCTACACTTCAACAGATATCTTATCTTGCTTAGTGGGGATAATAACTGGACATAACTTGTTACGTTATCACACAAAGAAATTGGGAATAATAGAAGAAGATATATGTAGAGGCTGCGGAAATAAGGACGTACACGAAGATACACCTCACTTCCTGTGCCATTGTTCAGGACTCTGCCACCTTAGATTCAAAATACTAATGAAATATTTCTTCCAAGACTTAGAAGAACTATAAAATGTATCGGTAAATAAGATTACCAAATTCATAAATGCATCGGGTTGGTTTAAGAACCCATAAAGTTCACGAGTGGGGAAACTTCACTCCTTGGGCATCACAATGGATCTATATTGATCTAAGTGTGGCGTACGTCAACCAATCAACTAACCTAACCTAAATCTATGATTTACGAGTTGGGATTTCTACCAACGAACCAGTTTTTGCATGACAATAATATAGAATAAACTAAATTGGGTAGAAGGTAAAGTTATCAAAACCATGAGTTGATGTATGTTCCTCGTCGAAACTAAATTTGGAAAATGGCGAAGACATGCGAATCAACTACCGATCCCCTGTCACCTTAACAGCTATGTAAGTACCATATTATCAAAATCTAATGACAGGTTCCACCACTTCGTACTTTTGAACTCGCCAAAATTGATCTCCACAAAAAAGAATTGATTGGGCTCTTGTATTGAAAACACAGTATTTGGTATTGACTGATATTAGCTTGTTATTGCATATTCGTTCCCAATTCGCATAAATGGCCACTTTAGTTTTATTAATTTCATTTTGAGATATTTATGCCGCAACCCTTCCTCACTCCTTGGTTTATTTATATTTTTTGAGGAATACTGCTACCATCGAAAACATGCGCTTTGTTTGTTGGTAAAGATTTCCTATTGCTCTAACAAATTTGTAAGATGCTCCCAGGCTGGGCTTACGAAATAAAGCATTTCTGTTGATTGTATCGAGGTTAGGTTAGGTTAGGTAACTGGGTGCCCTTGTTGACAGGGTTGTCAACAGCTCACTTATACCACTATGAGTCCATTGTGCCCAATATTTAGAACCCTGGGAACCTAAAAATTTAGATTTTTGACCGCTAAGCTAAACCACCCAGATAAATATATGAATCTCAGGAGTTCTCGTAGCTCAATGCTACCTAGCTCATCCAGCTCTGAAAAGAAGTATCTGCCAAAGGCGAGGCTTCTTTTGTTGGCCAGAGCTGGACAGTCACACAAGAGATGATGATCGGATTCTATTCCCTCTACGTCCCTGCTTCTACAGTAGTCGTTATGAGGTAACCCTAGTCATGCTGTGTGATTGCCTCTCACACAGTGTCAGCTCACGACACCAACAACTATGCGGATATCCCTTCGACTTAGTTCTACAAGATTGATAGATATCTTTTTGTCGTAGACTGGCCATAATGATTTGGCTGTAGCGCATGTATCTAGTCGACACCAGCATTCATTAGCTTCCTCATAAGATTCGATGTCCTTTTTTTTTTATTACCGTGGCCCGGTACCCAGCACAGGGTCACCGTGTTGGCCACTGAGATGACATCCAGTCGTTTTTTTTTACAAATTTTTACAAGCTTGGATCTTAGTGATGATGACTCTGACGCCTTAATGGCCGCTTGGCTATCAACATAGATGCTGATTATTTGCCCTTAAATATCTTCTTCAATAATAACAGCTTGTTTTATTGCAGCAATTTCGGCTTGGAAGACACTGCAACCATCTTTAAGTCTAAACGAGCGATGTATGTTTCGAGACTCACAGTAGATGCCGGCACCAGTACCGGCAGTCATTTTGGACCCGTCAGTAAAGATGGCCAGTTCGTTCTCGAAACAGACTCTTCCCTCATCCCATTCCTCCTTGCTAGGAATTCTAATAAGAATTTTCGGTTGCAGTTTGGAATGGGATAATGTAGTCCGTTTCCATCCGGAGTCGCAATACATTCCATAGGTTTAGAATTGAGGCATGACCGTAGGGTTTAGCTCCCCATAAACCGGCTTCCCTAAGTGGTAGTGCAGTTCTGGATGCCGTGTTCCCGCAAATATGTCAAGTGGAAGAAGATTCACTATTGTTTCCGGAGCTGCCGTCGGTATTGATCTCATCGATCCCGTCACCCCCAGACAGCCTGCCCGTTGAATCTTTGTAACGCTTTCAAGTTGGTATTTCTTCTCGAGCACTTTCCACCAGACAATCGAACCATAGGTCAAAATGGGTCTTACAACCGCAGTGTAAAGCCAGTGTACCACTTTAGGCTTTAAATCCCAAGATTTAACGAAGGCTCTCCTACATGAATATAGTGCAGCAGATGCCTTCTTGATTCGATTATCAATGTTAGCTTTCCAGTTTAATTTGGAATCCAATATTACGCCGAGATATTTTGCAGTTACTTGAGGTATCAGCTCGACACCATTCATACGAGGGTAGTTGTATTCTGGTATCGACCTTCTCCTCGTGAATAGCACTAACTCGGTTTTCGCCGGATTCACTTCCAGACCCCTGCCCTTGAGCCAATTATTCACTAAATTTAATGCATAATTGAGTCGCTCGCTGAGTACCGGGAGGAACTTTCCGGATACCAGGATGGCAACATCGTCGGCATAGGCCCCTACGTTGAAACCATTTCTTTCAAGTATATATAACATCTCGTCCACTACTAGAAGCCATAGGAGTGGTGAAAGGACTCCGCCTTGTGGGGTGTCCGGCTTGACTCGCTTTCTTCCTCTTATGTCCCCTAGTGTGGAGTTGATTGTGCGGGTTGTTGTGCCCAAATCAGAGGCCACACACATTTCATCGCAAAACAGTGGCACAGTGACAGTTAGTCATTTAGAACAACCAAGGTTATTTAATATCAATGTCGAAACCCAAAACACAGCAGGTATCCAATACGCAACCGAGGTTAGTCAATATCCACATGTGTTCGCTTTACCTTCCGCAAACGAAACATGTGTGTCACAGAATTGTGCCACCCAAGTGTTATGTATCATACAATGATCAAACGATACATGTGTGTCACAGAACCAACCCGATATCACATTACGGACTTGACCCGATGCAAGCATTGGAAGCAGGTAATGGAAAAAGAGGACAAGCACGAACTCATTTCACTCATTTTTAATGCATTTTTATTATTATCAATTCATTAAACTTACGAGACTATGCTAAACAAAAAAATGCTTAAAACTAGCTTAACTAACTTAACTATGTTATTCTATTCTAACTTACTGGCCCTATGCGGGCGCTCTAAGCTAAACCTAATACTTAGAACTATGTCTTTCGACGTACCTTACTCCAATTTTTTTTTTATCTATTTCATTATTTTTTTTATTGATAATTACTAAGAAAAATTTTGATAAAATTAAAAAAACTTAGTGAATAAATTTACTGTTTGTTTTGTTTGGTCTTAAATATAAAACTTAAAAAACTACCTTAAAATAAATCTTAAAACTACCTTATGCTACCTTATTCTATCTTACTATACCTTACGTAATTCGAAACGTACTGATTTTTTTTTTTTTTTTTTTCTATCAAGTGCTGTTTTTTCTATTTTTTTTTTCTATCAAAGTGCTGTGATAAATTTTTTTTAGTTTTTTTTATATACCTATCTACAATAAACCTAAAATACCTAAACCTAAACTATGTAAGTCGGCCATGGATATAAAACAGCCAACCTTAAACATGAAACAGGCTGCCCTGGATTAGGGGGAAACGACGAATGTGTTTCCTCTCTCTCAGCTAGCCACCAGAATTGTTCGTACTGACGTTGTACGTCCTCTACATCGCGACTCGATACTGCAATACTAAACCGGAGACGCTCCACACTGCTGTGTGCGACGTCTCTGACGTAGTTGTGTCGTCTATCCGCAACTGTCCGAGCAACATGGAAGATTAGCGGCACGGCCAATCTGTCCTGGATCAGACTTCTCTCATCGAGATAGAGGAATGCCTCTGGGGGAACAAAGCCGTTAAGGCGCACTCTCTCGTGGCACCTGTAATTGGGGTAATAAGCCCCGGAGATCAGGTTATTCATCGAGCTCATTGCTCTTGCAATATGCCTTCGAGTCAGCTTGAACAGGAAATTATCCACCCTTATTAGGTTAGCCCCGTTGTACAGGACCTCATTGGGATAGAATTTTATGTACTGGGATTCTGGTGTTTTGTATAAATGAAGGCAAGCCCTAAGGCAAGCTCTCTCAAAAACCCGGATCTTTTCCAACAAGCTTGCTCCCACGTTGAACAACACGGGGCACCCATATACGAGCATGGGCCGAATGAGGGCCATGTAGCAGATTACCTTTACCCTTGCATCGAGTTGCTTGCTATAAAAAAGTCTCTTTGTAAAGGCAAAAGCACCTCTGGCCAGAGCAGCATCTATATGTTTGTTAAAACATAGATATTGGTCTAACCAGAGCCCCAGGTATCTGACTACAATTCGACTCGCAAGTGGCTGTCCGTGCGGTCCTACGATTGAGAACTTTCGCCAATTCTTTCTGGTATCCCTAGAGGCACCAGACAACGGCGTCCTAAAAGAATGGTTTCCGATTTCTGGAAGTTGATCTTCAACTTCCAGTCATCGCAATATCGCTGAATCTTATCGAAGTCACGTTGCAAGAGAATTGCAATGACCTCGATTTTTCGTCCTGATCTGTACGCGATCAAGTCGTCTGCGTACGCTAAGGCATGGTGAAGTGATCCTATGAGATCGCACGTATAAATGTTGAAGAGGATCGGCGAATTAACCGCACCTTGTTGCAGACCGTTTTTAATTACAAATGTTCCAGCAGACGTCACATTGCCATTTTTGACAATGAACTCTCTACTGGTGGCACATTATAAAGTATGTACAGCAGTGGTTTGCTTATGCCCAGCTTGCTCAGCTTGTAGAAAAGTCCCTCTAACCATACGGTATCGAAGGCCTTCTCCAAGTCAATCAGGCATGCACCCGTGCATTGGTTCTTGCTTTTGTTCCATTGGATATCCGATACCAGTTTAGACGCGGCATGTGTTTTATCATGCCTCGCCTTAAAACCGAATTGATTATCCGGAATTATATTATTGTTCTCAGTCCACTTAAGCAGGGCTCAATTGATAACTTTCTCGAATACCTTGCTGATGCTCGGAAGGAGACTTATCGACGGGGAGATTTGCCGGTTTGGAGGTGTCCTTTCCCCTTTTGGGGATGGGTTGTATCACTGCTGTTTTCAAATGCGCTGGATAATGTGCATTATTCAGCGCATTGTTAAACAGAGTGGTGTAAATGTCCACCGCTTCTAGAGGGAGATGTCGAAGCACAATGTTCGATACTCCATCGATTCCCACAGATTTCTTCTTCCTCAATGAGTCGAAGATCGCTTGGAGCTCCACCTTCGGTATGAACGGGGGATGTGCCCTTTCATCGGCGATGACATTATTTGCCATGTTATCGTCATTGAACTCGGTAAAACCTATGTTCTCGGATCGCCAGTGCTCTATATCATTTCGAAGGCAGAAGTTATGTACAAAGACGCGATTTTCCAATTCGCGGTTCGGGCAAATGGTATCATTCACTTCCTGGAAAATCGCTCCTATAGCTTCTACCTTTTCCCGCGGATCTTCGATCACAAAGAAGTTGTCATCCTCTACTGCGTTATTTGGATCTACACCTGCTGTTATCAATATTCGTGCATTGTTCTTCGTTCGGGGGATCTTATGACACGGAAGGTCGTTTTGTTTGTTCCTCCGAAATATTTTATTTATTTGCGGAAACATACTCGGGTTGTTGGCTTTTACAGCCCGAATTTTGTTGTTCCAATGCAAATTTACAGAAAGTCTGTAGTTTTCCCTGATCAATTTCTGAAGGTTTTTAATCAACGACTTCAGTGTCCTAACCTTCGAGTTTTGTCTGTCAGTAAACTGTCTGTACAAGGTTTTTAGTCTCGACAGCAGTCTACTTTTGTGTTGGTGTAGTGCGTCAATTGTTGCATTGCGAAATACGTCTGCGTTGTCAGTATGTTGATACCGAGGTATGGTACTATCCAAAGTTCGTTTAATTGTCTCCTCCATTTGTTTTAGGTACCAGTCAATCTCCTCGTTTGACAGATTCCTATTGGACGGTAGGTAGAGCGAGTTCGAGGAGAGTTTTCTTGTTAAAGTTCTGCAGAAGCGAGTCCAACGCGTCCTACTATAATTGTAGGAATATGTTTGGACAAACTCCTCCAACTCCGCAATTTCGTTGGGAATCGTTATTACGGCAGTGAGTCTGCAATGGTCACTGTCATACACAAATGTGTGCAGGCAGTTTAAAGTTTGTCGGTCCGTGTCAGTCAGTTGTAACCGTACGTCGAACAGCATAAGATCCAGATAAGAGCCGCTTCTGGGAAACGACGGACTATCTGTAGATTTCAAATCGAGTTTATACTCGACACTGTGCCGACCCCACCAATTGAATAGTAGGTTCCCTCTAGGATTAGGTGTGTTATTTCCCCAATCTCTATGTTTGGCGTTTAGATCTCCGGCCATGAGGAAATAATTCTCCTCCGACTCCAACCTTAAGCATCGAAAAAGTGTCTCGAACTCTGAAATAAATAAAGTAGAATGAGTAGCTACAGGTGCATAGAGTGCTATCATGTACATCCTCTTTCCAGTACGGAGAGGGATGCACACGATACACGATTCCAGCACCTGGAACCTTCGCACTTCACCGCTGTACACTACCTTAAATTGGAGTTGTTTTTTAATGAAAATCGCAACACCTCCTCCTTGTGTGGAGTTGGGCCGGTCTCTTCTGACAATATTGTATTTATTGTGCCCCCAATTTGTGCTTCTGGGATAACTTTGTTTCGCTAACCATAAGCACATCAGGGGTTTGGTCTTCAAGCAACTTAAACAATACGGCTCCTCGCTCTATCCTAATCAATGAATTCACATTCACCGCAAGGATCTTCAAGGATTGCTCCTCTATGTTCGTACATATTACGACTGGAGGTGCGTAAATCCCGGCAGAAGTGCGTAGATCTGGTTCACCCATTTCGCCTGATCCTGTACCTGACGCTGAAGCTGACCCATCTGCCCTTGGATAGCGAGCAAGATGGCCAACAGGTCATTTTGAACCTCCGGTGCTCTAGGCGCTGGGGCCTGAGAAGCAACCTTCGTTCTTTCATGCTCCGTATTTCCACGGTCTGCCGCCATTTGGGCGTAGGTCACTTGGGAAGTCACGGATTGAGTTTGAATTGGAGCAGGTCTACGTTTCACTACGACCTTCTGCTGACGAACCAGATTTACTTTCTTAATATACTGGAACTTAGGACAACCCCGATAGTTTGCGGTGTGTCCCGAGTTCCTGCATAAAGCACACACGAGCTGGCTCTTATCTGCTACTCCATTCTTACCTAGAGTGCATTCTTCTGCTTTGTGGTTCTTTCCACACTTGACACATCGAGGCTGCATTTCGCAGTTCGACGCGGCGTGCCCGAACCTTTGGCAGCAACACATTGTAAAATGTTTTCGCTCCTTCTTAATTTTTCCCATGCGACAACCTGGTAGTCTGGGACTTTAATACTCCTTAGACCATCCAGTTTGCTATTGGGTGAGAGCTGAACTAGGAAGAACGGTAATTTTCGCTTCTCCCTTTTTGCCCTAGCTGTGATGAATGGCTTGACCCCTACGAAATGGAGCTCATAGCACTCTTTCTCTTTAAGCAGCGCGAGGAGCGTCTCCGGATTAGTAGATGCCTCTATCCCCCTCAGCAGCATGGTTTGCAGCTTTTCCCCCTTCGGGGTGAAGGAAAAGAACTCCGTCGTCGATTCGTTTAATAATTTTTTTTTTTTTATGATAATGCTCCACTGTACTACAGTGGATAGCATGCCTATCCTCATTCAATCTTTTAATGTAAAAATTATTAGCAATGGCCGACTTACATAGCTCAATAGTATCCTTCAGCTCAATCTTGTGGGTGTTGATTGGCAGCACCCTCGTCATTGTAGTCTTCTGTGGTTGTTGTTGCTGTGGTTTCTGCTGCTGTTGTTTTTTCTGCTGTTTCTGCTGCTGTTGTTGCTGTTGCTGCTTTGGTTGCAGTACTTCTTGTAGTTGCTGTTTCTTCTGCTATTTTTGTTGTTATTGCTGCTGCTTATGCTGCTGCAGTTGCGGCTGTTTTTGTACTTGTAGCTGGCTTTCTGGCTGCTGCAGCTGTTGTAGTTGTTGTTGAGCGCGCTGGAGCTCTTGCTGCCGCTCATTCTCCCTCCTGGCCATTTGCTTGGCCTTGATAGCACACACTATTAGTTGAAGTTGTCTGATGCTGCTATTTAGACTCTCTACCTTTCGTCTTCGTCTTCCGATTCTGAAGCCACCAGAACAGAGAAGCTATTATTTTCTCCCATGTAACGGCCTTCCCCACCGTCGGAGACGTATGGGTATTCATCACTATCATTTGACCTCTGCCTTTTTTTTCGTCTGTTGCTGCTGTTGATGTACCTGGCGCCCCTTCCCTCACTCCATCCGGCAGCTGTTCTGATGAAGCTGATGTGGAGGGGCGCTTTACCAAGTTGGGAGTTTGTTTTACTTTTCTCCTCTTTCCAGTACCTGCTTTAGCCACCATTGCTGGGTGGCCTGATTGACCCGTCTCGTCTGCTGATATGGTTTCAGCTAATCCCGCTATTGAGAGCGCGGACCGCTCATTGTCATCCATCGTGTGACTTCTGCTGTCGTCACTCTTCTTAGATTTATTTACACTTCTTTATTTAATTTAAAAAAAAGGTCCACAATACTACTTTCCCCGCCGGATTCGAACCCGAGTACCCGGGTTGATAGTCCACTATCACTACTATTGGGCCAACTTGCCACTTAAAAACGTAATCTGTAATTTTCTATTTCAAACCACTTTGAATTTAAAAGAGAAGCCGAAACTCACGTGCACTCTGTGAAAGTCTGTGAACGACTGACAAGCATGAACTGTGACGCGAAGAGTGGACAGTTGACGGCTAGCTGCAGCAGCGCTCGCACGTTCAAACAATAACTACTAAGTATAATGTTATTAAATAAAGTTCAAAAGTGATTAAAGTGGTTTTAGGTTTTTTTTTTTTGTTGCGGCGAACACAACAATTGGTGGCAGCATTAGATTGTTAAGGATAAAGCATATGCCTTAACTCCCAATAAATTTTGTTTTTTTTTTTTCCTTTCGCGATACACCCTTCCTATGCCAAAAAAAAACAACAAACACAAATCCCAATTGAATTAGTTATGTGAAAAGTTAGAAAGTGAAATAAAAAAAAAACATTAATAGTAATAAAATATATACTTTTCCGAGTGCTGTGTATTGCCAAGGAAACCCAAAGGCATAAAGTTTAACTGAGTCTGGTTAAACAATTCACAGTAAATAAATTCAGTGAGAAAACGAAATGGTTTTTAAACATCAGCTCTAACTGCAGAGGAAGAAAGAAATTGCCACGATGAGGCAATAGCAGCAGATCAGCAACAGAAAACAGCAGTCACTCAGGTCTGCCAGCACCCAGCAGCAAGCATCATGACTGGTACAAGAGTAAAATTTAATTTAGTTATATTTATATTATATTAAACATATTGCGTACCACTTTACTATTCCCTTTAATGTCGATTTCCTTCCTATTCAAATTGTTGTTTGTTCTCGTCTGGCATATCTCATACTCGATCCATAGCTATTTTTTTTTTGTTAGTTGCGTACGTTCTTCGCGCGGATAGAGAAAAATTAATTCAACCGTTTTCTAGCATTATATGTCGAGTTTCAATCTCAACATATCGCTTAGAAGTGCCAAGAAGGTCATCAGGTCGACCGAACATTCCGCTAGTCTGGACACAAACGAATACCTATCAAAGCCAACGATGGTCGGACATTCCCCTATTAACACAATACCAAAAGTAGGTGAAATTTCTGTTCAACCAGAAGACCGAACCAGATCTTCTACGGACACTCAAATGCCTCACCAAGACCCTCAGCCTCTACACCACCCATTAAGTTCGATGGCGCCGCAAAGGCATTGGACAGGTTTATTCAACTGGCTGATCTCCAAGCCCGAAAGGTCTTCTCGGAAATGGACGCAATAGAATTTATTGACATAATAAAATCGAAACTCACAGGCCGAGCTTATAATGTTATAGTAAAATATAACAATTATGAAGAATGGTCTGAGTTGAGAGAGGCATTAATCAAGAATTTTAGAAAAAGTCGGGCCATACCAGTGATACAAAAGGAGATTTTCCAATTCTGTCAAAACCCAGGAGAAACAGTACTATCCTACACAGAACGGGCTCATGCATTACTTGATGAAATTAATAATGCCAATGCATCTACCCGGGATCAATCGGCCAATGAAGCTATTCGACTACTCAATAGCAATATGATTCTGAGCAGTTTTTGTAATGGGCTCACATCGCCACTAAAATTATTAGTTAAGAGCGCGAGATGTAAAGATCTCGATGAGGCAGTTGATATAGCAACAGAGGAAGAGAAACTTACACCCAGGTACAACCCCAACCAACATGATCGTTATAAATATTGCCGGAATTGTAGAACTACTACGCACAATACGAGAGATTGTCGAAGGACACAACAGCACTATACGCAAAGATACAATAATACGTGGGTCAACCGGCATGAGTCGCAGCAAAACAGTGCTCAAAACGGTAAAACATATAATACACAACAACACCACCAATTAAATAATTCTTCTACGACGCGACAACAATTCTCTAGATCAAGAGTAAATGTGTTCCAAAAACGTAGGACACAGCACAGATCAGTGTAGAAAGATTCAGTTTAACAACAGCCGGAACGATAATAGGAGTCCTCAACAGTCTATTCCAAGCTCGGAAAACGATTCGAGACATGGCCCGTCAAACACCCGGAGTCAGGTAAGGGACCTGAAGTAATGTGTTTAAGAAACAAAATTCCAAATCCAGCTAACCCAAGGCACTATCCAAACAAAAGTCTAGCAGATAGCTATACGCAAACTCCGCAAAGAAAAGATTTGCACACGCAGTATCAAACTCAAAACCCTTTTAACTCAAAAGGCAAACAAATAAATTTACTAAATCAAGAGGAAACCTCTCAAAATCAGAAATCGCACACACTGTATCAAATTTCTAAATCTACTAATTCAAAGTGCGATCCTAGAAAAGAGAAAATTCCTCAATATAAAAATCATTCACTGAATCTTATACAAAATCAAGAACAAGTTCCAACTCGCTCACTGTACCAAACTCCAAATCGAGAGGCGAATTCTCTATACCAAGAACAAAATCATTCAATGAATCATATTCAAAATCAACTACAAAATCATGAAGATCAATGCCAAATGTGCTCTCCGAACCAAAATACAAAACCCAACTCACGAAATCGGGCGAAAAAAGCACCAAGCCGTAAATCGCGTCCACAGTTTCAAAATCCTAAACCAATCGTAGACCAAAATCAGAATACTAACCAAATTGAGAGCAAAATAGCGAAAACAAATTTAATTCTAAACCAAACCCACACTAACGGACGAGATCCGGAACAAATAACAAATCTGAACCGATTCCTAACTCAAACCCTTGTCTCAAGTAGCGAAAGCAATATCCAGACCAAGGTCTCCAAATCTATTTCCAATTTTAGTTCACTCAACAGAATATCAAGCTTCAGAAGTCAAATTAAAATAACGTCAAAAGAGTCCAATATGCAAAATATTATTATGCTCCTAGACACGGGCGCCGCACTAAATCTGATTAAACTAAAAGCACTAAAGGATGATGCTTGGGTAAATACTGATCCTATTACCCAATTAACCGGCATCAGCCACACGCCTACATCAACCCTAGCAACCATTAATCTAGTTATAGAAATTCTTTCAGGTCAGAAGATTACGCATTTATTCCACGTAGTGCCCAGCAACTTCCCTATTTCACAGGATGGTATTATAGGCGAAGATTTTTTCCGAAAATTCAACGCGCTAATAGATTATAAAGACAACACCTTTAAATACCACTATAAAGACAAACAATATTTAATAGAGTTTTACTACGAACACAGAACTCTTACGATCCCTGCAAGATCCGAAAAATCGATAAAGTAAAAGAAAAAATGGACCAAATATATCTTTCTCAGGAAATAGCCCCACAAGTTTATTCGGCATCAATGATAACGTCGCCTAAAGATGGTTATGTATTAATATCAATTTTGAACGCCAACAACGAAGACGTTAATATAGAAAACTTGAACCTTAAGTCTAAAAAAATGGACCACTACACAGTATATAACCTAAACTCTAGATACACCAATCAAATAGTTGAAGAAAGATTAGAAAAACTTGAAACAGAATTAAACCTTAACCATCTCAATCCAGAAGAAAAACAGTCAATAAAAGATATCTGCAGACATTTTAACCACTTGTTCTTTATTGAAAGCGACAAATTATCTTCCACGTCAGGAATAACACTTTCCATTAAAATGAATGAAAATGCAGCCCCTGCTAATAAACGTCCATACCGCCTAGCAGAAATCCACAAGCAAGAAATAAAGAACCAAGTCGATCAAATGCTGCAAGACGATGTGATTAAACCAAGCACTAGTCCATGGAATGCGCTACTCCTCGTAGTCCCCAAAAAGGGAGATCAAAAATGGAGTCGTAATAGACTATCGAAAACTAAATGAGGCTACTATTCCGGACGCATACCCAATTCCCAATATCGACGATATTCTCGGGCAACTTCGTGATTCAAAGTATTTCACCACTCTAGACCTGGCAAATGGTTTCCACCAAATTCAGATTGCTGAAGAGGATAAAGAAAAAACCGCGTTTAGTACTACCAACGGTTATTTCGAGTTCAACAGACTGCCGTTCGGTTTACGAAATGCTCCACCTACATTCCAGAGACTTATGAACGTCGTACTCTCTGGATTACAGGAGATAATGTGTTTAGTTTAACTCGATGACATAGTGATCTGCGGAAAAAATTTGCAAGATCATAACAAGAAGTTAATGAAGTTCTAAAAATCAAATTATCTAAATACAAATTCCTTCAAACAGAAGTTATGTATTTAGGACACATCATTACAGCGGACGGTGTAAAAGCAGATCCCGATAAGATCGTAGCGAGCAACAATATTGAAACCCACAAAAACCCAAAAACAAATAAAATCTTTCTTATGGTTGTCCGGTTATTACCGAAAATGTATAAAAAAAAAATTACTCCCAGATAGCTAATCCACTCAATAAACTGTTGCATAAAGACTTTCCCTTTAAATGGGATGCTTTTTGCGTCGAATCTATAGTTGAAGTATCCTATACTCATTTACCCAAATTTTGCACACACTTAGGCGCGGTACTATCCCAAAGAGATTCAAATGGTAGTGATCTACCAATTGCGTTTGCCAGTAGAATATTAAACAAGGCCGAAAAAAACAAGTCCACTATCGAAAAGGAAGCGCTTGCGGTAGCCTGGGCAGTCACACACTTTCGACCATTCGTGTTCGGGTGCCACTTTGAGGTCATTACTGACCATAAGCGACTAGTGTGGATGTTCAACCTGAAGGATCCTACTTCGAGAATAATGCACTGGCGCATAAAACTTGAGGAGTATGCCTTCACGGTTTCGCATAAAGCGGGGCATCTAAATACTAATGCAGATGCTCTGTCACGTTTAAGTATGGGTGAAATCAATGTGGTAACAGGTAGCAGTAGTAAAATAACGCCAGGCGACCGACAGCAAGACAACCAAGTGATGGAAATCACAGACCCAGGAAAAATACAGCAAATAATGTACGAATTTCATGACACACCCTTGGGACGTCACTAAGGAATCAAACGCACACTAAAGCGTATCAGAAAGGCGTATAGATGGAAGAATATGTATGCTGATATAAATAAATACATCTGGCTTGCGATGCATGTCAAAACAACAAAGAGTATGCAAGTAACAAAATCCCTATGGTTGTCACTACAACGTCAAAAGTTCCATTCGAAAGGATAGCTCTTGATATAGTGGGACCTCTTCCGATTTTTGAAAACAATAACAAATATATACTATTTTTCCAGGATGATTTAACAAAATACATCCAAGCAATAGCCATACCTAATCAAGAAGCCAGAACAGTGGCTGAAGCTCTGATAAAGAAAATAGTTTGCACGTTTGGAATACCACAAACGATACTTAGAGACCAAGGAACAAATTTTACAAGCGAACTGTTCAAAAGTATGTGCAAAATGCTAAAAATTCTGAAGATACAAACTAGTCCGAAACCTAGGTGATTATCTAAGAAACTATGCAACTATGCAAGCATTCCAGCACAAATTACAGCCCATTCGAAACACTTTTCGGATTCGAGGCACCAATTCCCTCAACCCTCAACAGAAGTGTACAGCCTACATACAATTAAGATGACTATATCGCCGAGATAAAGGCAAAAATGCAAGCTGGTTACGAAATAATCCGTAAAAACCAAATAAAAGCAAAAGAAAAGCCTAAAACCAACTACGATCAAAACTGCAAGCAAACTAGCTACAACATAGGAGACAAAGTCTTACTAGAAATAAAAAATAGAGTCAACAAGAAACTTACCTCGATATTTGAAGGACCCTACGAAATCATAGAAATACTCCAGAATAAAAATAGGTAGAAAGGAAAAGGTCATACACAATAATTTAATTAAACCATACACACAGTCATACATAAACACATAAACACTAAGCACTACACATAAAAGAATACCGAACTATTAAAAACAGCAGAATTCTCAAAATAAAGCCATACTGCAATGCAGTAATGGACGAAGTTTACCTGCAGGCGTCGAACGACGTTTACAACAGAGTTCCCATCCTCTACTATTTCCAAGATATGCCAATAAACGAAATAGACGACATCCCCACTAACCTGGGATAGGTTAGTGGGGATGTCACTCCCAATATGGTACACGTTGAAAAATTTGATTTAGACAAATACAGCGTTGAGAGTAAAGATTTAATAAATAAAAATAAAACACTGTTATATATAAGTCAATAACATATGTATATTTATCGACAAATACTGTAACACAAGATAGCTCCAATTAAAAGAGGTAATGGAAAAAGAGGACAAGCGTGAATTATGACGCGAAGAGTGGACAGTTGATGGCTGGCTGCAGTAACGCTCGCACGTTCAAACAATAACTACTAAATATAATGTTAATAAATAAAGTTCAAAAGTAATTAAAGTGGTTTTACGTTTTTTTTTTTTTTTTTTGCGGCGAACACAACAGGGTATTAAGCATTAGTTCAATCCACCTGCATATACCCGAGTGTATTTGGGCCCTGCGCAGACTGTCTACTATAGCTTCGGTACTTACTTTATTAAAAGTCCCTTCGATGTCAAGGAAAGCACCCATCGTGTATTCCTTCACTTGAGGAGTGTTTTCTATGGTAGATATTCCTTTTATGTACGTATTATGTGATTTCGGTAAAAAGTTATCCCCAATTTCATATCTGATGTGCATATCTATTAACCGTTCCATTGTTTTCAATAAGAATGAAGATATACTTATTGGTCTGTTGTCCTTTGCATTAGCGTGGTTTGTTTTACCCGTCTTTGGTACGAAAACCACTCAAATCTCTCGCCAAGCTTTTGGAATATATCCCAGTCTGAGACACCAACCATAAATGTACTTGAGCCATGGAATAATATGTTCCCCCGGGTGCCTTGTATGGTGAAAACGATTTGATTGCTCAAACAATTTTCTGATCGTCAATTCGATTGTCGATAGTTGCAGTGTCAATGTTAGCTGGCATAGATGTGATTGCCGGATATTATGTCCCTGCCTCTTAAGAGTCTGTCCAGCTGTCATCACAGTTCTTAATAGAGGATACATGTAATGGAGCTTGCTGTGAGCTAGGGGTAGGCCACGGAGGCATCTCCGGTGTGGATGAAGGGGACGGTTGAACGCACGCGGTTGCACGGCTTAACTCGTCGGACGGGGCTGGTTCTTGTCTCCCATCACTCTCACATCACCTGTTCAAACACAAAACATCGTGCCATATGCGTATTAAAAAGAACCTAAAAGAAAATAGAAGAAGCTAATCTAATTAGACCACGGACAGACTTAAAAAGGATAGGAAAGAAGACAGGAGAAGAAGAAGAAGCTCAAGGGCTTATGCCCATATCCCGGAGAAAGAAGGGTATGCTAGATCTAACCTAACTATTCTAATCTAAACCTAATCTATCCTAAAACTTATGATACGCTCTAATCTATACCTAAACTAACTTATAACTATCCCATTCTAGCCCTACACTACGGCATCCATATCCCCTAGTCTCTCCAGGATGTGTGTTCATCTCATCCCACAGACGTGCCAGGTGTTGATGACACCGGCATGGCCAACCCACCCTTGAGTCTGAAAGACACAACCTTCGCAATCTCCTTGGCCAATATTCACTGGAGATGGCCCCTAATGCCTCAATCCACCACCACTGTCTACTGTTCACGTAAAGTACGTAAAGTCGTCACGCCTGGTCTTTGTCACGTCAGTGCAGTCGTCCTGTCGAGTCATCGTCGCACCTGGTCAGCGAAAGGACGGCCTTCCCATTACCCCACACCCCATCGTTGCACAAAAGAATTTTACCGGCACATCACTATTATGACATTATGAACACTAAACTTTCATCATCATACATTTAGCTTTATTCGTACGATCTCTTCGGATCACAAAATTATGCAAGTAATTCTAACAAAGAAATTCCATTAAACTAAATTAAAATTAACCTAACCTATCCTACGTAACAACAGACGTCTGCCCTTAACAACTACATAACCTTATTTAAAAAAATTCATCAAAAAGGAAACCAAACAAATTTACTCATGGTTTTTTTATGTCCTCCGTTGTCCTGCCGGCAGCACAAGAAGGGTTGCAGTTGCTGATGTTCCAGCTATGTATTCTATGTTTTCGCGAAACACAATTAAAAAAGTTAAGCGCAGAGCTCAATGTTACCCTATCCTTACTCAACACACGATTAGCAAGAAAATTAAAAAAAAAAACTATACTAGAAAAACTAAACTAATTCATTGCACTATTGGATGCACTAAAAAAAAAAGAGATGTGTTGCTCCCTCGCTGATCTTTACTTTCTGCTGAGGCAGTAGCGGTACGAAAACATCTGGGGTGGAGCACCTTGCTTCCGCTTCTTGGTGTGGCCTTTGCTCCTTGTTGTACCTTGCCCGGTATATTTTACGGTTCCTTCTTGCCGTTGTGTACAAAAAAAGAAGAACCGGGCCTATCAAAAAAGTTTTGCAGAAGCTCGGGCGTAGCGGTTCGACCCAAGTTCTGTACTGTCTTGTTCCCAACTTGTCCTCTTCTCAAGGGGAGCTATTGCCCTTCAAAGCTCTTCTTCCTATTAAAATTTACAAAAAAAAATAAAATTTCCTTCCCTCTGTGAATTTTTTTTTGTATGTCACTGTCTGAACTTTTTTTTTCTGCTATCTGTGCTGTCGGATCATCGACCGTTCCCATATGATCTAATCAGAAAAGTGATCAACGGTCGATGTTCTTTTGCCCTAGTTTCTCGCCTACCTCGATTTACTCTTTATCATATTCTCTTCGTTACCCCTTCATTTTCATTCGTTGCCTACATTTCTCTTCGTCCATCTATGTTATCTCTGTCTCCCTCTTTGTCATGTTGGTCGTCCCTCATCTTTATCCATATTGCTTTCGGAGTATTGGAAAAGGGAAATTCCCTTTGCCAATAGCCTTCGGCAAGATGGTAATACTTAAATATAACACTTTAATAAATTAATACATTTACCTAAATTCGAACAATAAAATTACATAACATACCTTACATTAATATAACTAACCTACCCTAATTAACCCAACATCTATTTACTATAAAAATTCTCAAGAAATTACTACAAACGGAACGTATAACACTTTTAAATAGGGATCTTTCCCATTTCCCTTCGATTTTTCGCTTGAGGTTTTTCTTTTTCGTCGAATTTTCTTTCCAAGAGGGAGAGCTTAGCTGTGTGCGAACAGGACCACTAGCGTGGACGCTTATGTCAAAACAAATCCCATTTTCTCATTTCGCGTTTAAACACGATGTACGGGCGAAGTGTTTTTCTTTTGTTTTTATTTTTTTTTTTGTTTAATTTTTTTTTTTGGAGAAGTAAGTGACGCGATCGTTTTCCTTGCGAGAACCTGAACCTCTTTCGGGCGGAGCGGATCTACCACCAAAGTTCCAGAATTTGTGCTAGTAAGTGGAGGACGGTACACGGCCGACCCATGATGATAATTTCCCAAGGCTTACCTGGGCGGGGATACATTCAAGTGGTCATAGTCCGCATCGTTGGACACCATTCCTTGTGGCCGCTGGGGATGGCTTTTCGGCTCGTCTCCACTATGGATGTGTATCTGCAGTTAGTATCTATACTATCTATGTATCGAAAAACTTAATTATTGTAGGAGATTTTAATATTAACAGTTTGGATGGAAATGAAACCGTTTCTAATTACTTGGCATTACTAGCATCACATGGTCTTGCATGTTTTATTAATGAGCCCACTAGGACTGTTTCAGGTAGTTGTCTCGATCATATTTATGGGCGTTTCAGAAATTTTGCGTTCAGTAAATGTGAAAAATGTGTTTTCGATTTGAGGATTACTGATCACTCTATGACGGAACTCGTAGTTAACATCTCAGATAGGAAGGTCTGTAAAATTTCAAAATCATCTGAAAGAAGAATGATAACTAACTTTAGTAAGCTTAAAAACGTTCTGTTTTATGAGTTTTGGGAAAAGGTATATGCTTGCATTGATACATCTACTGCCTATACAATCTTTATTGATTCCCTTACGAAACACATTCTGAGTTGTTCCTCATTTCTGCCCTCCAAGAAGTTGAAAAAAAGACTTAAACCTTGGATATCTAGATTCTTATTAAATAAAATTATAGGTAAAAATAAACTCAGAATGATGTGTAATAAGTATCCTGATAATTTGGGTTTAAGAAGGAAGTATAAGAAATTGTGTGTCGAACTTAAAAAGGAGATTCCGATTTGCCGCGATACCTATTATCGTGCTCAATTTAGCTCTGCAAGGGGAAATTTAAAAAACGAATGGAAAGTAGTAAACAGCCTACTTAGCAAATCCAATCTTTCAAAAAAACCTACTGTTTTACGTGTCGATGACTGCGAGGTGTGTGACAAACATGCTATTGCTGATGCATTTAATTGCTAATTTTCTAATATAGGCTGCAGTTTACAACCTTGTCCAGTCCAATCGACTTGTTCTCTCTGTCCGGCTATTTGTGGATGTGCTGAACCATGGCAAAGTAGCAGTTTTGTTTTTCAGCCCATAACTTCTCTCGAAATCTTAAAAGTTATTGATAGTTTAACTAAATCGAATTCTTGTGGAGCTGATGGTATCTCTAATTTCGCTCTTAAACAAATTGCTTATTTCATAGTGGATGTCTTGGCAGATATTTATAATCGTTGCGTTTTTGCGGGAGTCTTTCCTGATGCTCTCAAGTGTGCGGATGTCATACCATTGCTTAAAAAAGGCTCTACTGTAGAAATCGGCAACTATAGGCCCATCTCTCTTCTTCCAGTATTCAGTAAAATTTTTGAAAAACTTATGAAAAATAGGATAGTGAGTTGGGTGTACCACAAGGCTCTGTCTTGGGTCCAGTTCTGTTTTTAGTTTACATCAAATCACTGTTTGCTCTTAATTTCAAAGGATCACCTACTGCTTTTGCGGATGATATAGGTTTCTCTTATGGTTTGAACAGTCCTTTGGACCTGGTTTCTGATATAAATTGGGATCTAAATTTATTGAGACACTGGTTTGCAGAACAAAACTTAGTTATAAGCTCAAAAACTAAAATAATGTTCTTCTACTTATCTTCCTTGCACAAATTTGAAGCGAATGTGAGTGTCAAAGATATAAACTTTCTAATTGCAATTGTACGTCTGGTTTTTCCTCTCCCACATTTTGTAGTAGTCTAAACTGCAGTGATAAATGTTTTTTAATAGAAACAGTAGACGACTTTAAGCTACAATATGCAATTGCTTGTTGGGGAGGTGTGTACCAAAATAAAATACAGCCGTTGCTGATTTTACAGAAATATATTTTAAGACAAATTTGTCGAAAACCTCGCAGACATCCCAGCTATCCCTTGTTCTGTGACCTGCACATTTTTCCTGTTCGTCATTTGTATTGTTTTAAGGTGTTGAAAACGTTCTTTATGATGTCTGGTAATCGTAATTTCCGTTTAATTTCAAATTATAATTTATGTGGAAACTTTTCAAACATGTTATCTGTACCCAAGTTCCGCACCACTGCATACCGTAATTTTTTTTTTTTTTGTTTTTTCTTATCGGTTGTTTAATAAACTCCCACAGTCTATCAGGGCAATATCAATACCTGGAACGTTTATAAAACAAGTTAAAATCTGGCTCTTCTGTTTTGACTATGTTGGTTTAGAATCTCTTATTTCTGATATTTTCGTTTAATTTTAATTTAATTTTAGATTTTACGGATTTTTGTTTTAATATTGCATCTTTTAGCAGTTTCCTTATGTTTATGATCAATCTATGTTCTTTTGAACACCTGAATTTATTTTGTTCTACTTTGCAAGTTATTCTTATAGGGTCACCCCACCCATAACTTAAATTTTGATTGCATAAGCCCATTGAAGTGGCATTCAACTCTATTTTTTATTACATATGTATATTAAAAATACAGAATGTCACTAACATTTCTTATATTTATTCTAAGACTTTTGACATATTATTTAAATTATATAATTATTCATTGTATCTTGAAATCATAAGAAATAAATATTGTATCTTATCTTATCTATATCATTTCTTCTGCAAGTTCACTTGCCTTTGTTTTTGTTTTGTGTTTGAGTTGTGGACTTGACGACTAGTGTCGCCTTTGGTGACTGGTGTCACATTTGGTGACTAGCGTCGCCTCAACCAAGCAGATCTACACATATATTTATCTATTTATCTATTTTTTTTTTTTTTTTTTTTCGTGTGTATGTTTTGAACTTGTTGTAGTCCCTAAGGCCTAGTAACAAGCTTTGGTGAGAACCTTCCTCAATCGTGCCGCCTCTGAGGTACATTGAATGGAGTCACAATAGCTTCTCCAGGAATTTTTTTTAGCTAATCTTATTTCCTTTCTGAGAAGCTTAGCGTTTTCGCTATGTGTTGAAAACTCAATAGCTCCTTCTTTAGCTTACTCTATGTCTTGAAGTGCGCAGACGCTCTGCTATTTTCGAATTCCACCAGGGTGGATGATTTCTTCCGTTGGCGCGTCTGACAGGACAGGCTCTTCCAAAAGAGCGGTTGGAAGGGCCTTATCGATGTCTTCCGTAGACCTGGGGATCTGCCCTGGGTGAGGTCCAAGAGATCTCCCCTGTTCTTCGTTGAATTTTGTTCAGTTAGCTCTGCGCGGGTTTCGAAAAGCCTTCCTATCCGGAGCGCCGGAATTCAAATCGAAGAGTATGCAGCAGTGGTCAGACAGTGATGCCTTGTCGGACACCCTCCAGTTCGAGATTGTTGCGGTGTTATTTGCAGATAAGAGTGTTATATCAAGAACCTCTCTTCTTTTGGTTGTTGGTGAATTGCCACGATTACATATAGTTAGGTTGGTACTTAGGATATAATTGAACAAATTCTCGCCTTTGCTGTTAGTATCTGAACTACCCCAAATAGTGTGATGGGCGTTAGCATCACGGTGTTCTACCCTTGCCCGTCTTAGCGACTGCGGTTCTGGGTTTTTTCCCCAGGTCCGCCTTAGCGGCTTCGATCCTTGGTGTGACTTTCCGCCTCTCAGCAACGCTACGCACCTTGATTCCGCTGGGAACCGCCTTCTTGGCTTCGGTTCCATGCGTCCTTTTGCGTGTAACAACCTTGGCAGCTTTCTTGACGGGGTTCATCTTAGCGATGATACCCCTGCAGCTAGCTGCTGCGTTGTTTTTATTTTGCGCCTTTTTTCTCGTTAAGGCATCTTTTTTGATGATTTCTTCGGCCCATGCGAATTTTTCTTTCTCCAAGACGGAGAGTGAAGGGATTCCTTTCTCCTCCAGTATGCGCTCCAGGTGTACGGCTTTTTTGTACAGCTTAAGTCTCTGCATACCTTCGGAGAGGCCACTTTTCTTGGCGTTCTCCTCTTTCGTAATGACAGTTTGGACTATCTCCTCGGGGTCGGCAAGCAAATGCTCCTCCATCTCCTTCGAGATCTCCTCGTCCATCGTGACGGTCTCAGATGCCATGGCATTAATGGACCCTGCTATCGCCTCTAGCGGCAGTTCATCGCTTTTGCAGTTGTTTTCTTTTTTGGGTTTTTTTTTTTTTTATTTAAGAGTGAAATGTTGTTCCCACGAGTACGGATGGAAATAAGAATATGCTCCGACAGAGCCACCGAGTATCGGGGTAAGGCTGGATACACGTAGGCACCTAAGCACCAGCGGGAGCTCGTTAGGGTTGGTTTATCCCCCAACCTTCCATCCCTGGCACGGTTCCTGAGAGCTCACACAACCACAGGAGTTGGGAGTTTTTCGGCCTTCACTGGAAGCTATTCGAAGTGAAAGCACGCTCGATGTGATTCCTAGAATAACCTGCATAAGCTCCGACACCACGACAAGGTGGATAGTCGCGCCGGAGTAATTCTATCGATTCCAATTTTAACTATTATTGGAAGATGATCCGAGTAGGTTTCGTCCCCCATCTCAAAGTCGTTCAATGATGATAAGACAGTAGTCAATAGTTGAACTGCCTTGCTTACCAATAAATGTCAACTCACCATCTTTGTTCTCTAATGTGCATCTGTTTAAAAAGTTCAGGCCAAAACCGTTACAGAGTTCTATTATTCTTCCCTTAACATTTACCTTGTGATTTCTCGAGTTTCTTTGCTGACTGCCTGTTTTACACATTGGAATTGATGTTCTTGCATTAAGGTCACCTTTTATTATGATTAATATAATGTAACATCACCTAAAAGGATGCTACAATAATGTAGAATAATAACTACGCTCCTCCAGCCCATTCCAAAGTGTCTTTTCATTCGGGGTTCGTGTCTGCGGTTAGTCTCCACAGTTCGGATAATATCACGGATAAGAGAGAATCATAACTGCACGAAATGATTGTCATCTTGGAATTATTACATCAGAATTTTCTTGTTCCAGTGGTCAAAGAATTTACTAGAAGTTTCTGGCTATCAGAAACTTCTGCTATATAAGGACAGATGGCGATCGAGAAGAGGCAGTTGCTTTAAAACCGTGGCGAAGAGATTAGAAAAGTGATAATGGGCGAAGTTGTAATTTTGAGATAAATTGAAAGTTGAGAGTTAACAAGAAGAAGTAATTAGTTTGGATTTGTGAATTAAGTAACTGAAAGGAGATAAAGTGATTTGAGAGGAAAGAGACCTTGTAAGAAAAGAATTGCGAAGAATAGTATAGTGTAAACCTGAATTGTTCTATAGACTAGAAAATAAAGAAATAAATTTCACAGAATATCGTTTTATCTACTCGAGCCGTAGCCAGCATATTACATTGGTGTCAGAAGTGGGATAAAACTTATTCTGTGAATAACTATTTCCGTGGTGTGAAATTGCACAAGAAAAAAAAAAGAAAAAAAAAAAAAAACGATTTCTGTGTTGAGTTAATTAGTTGCGCAAAATGGGTCGCAAATTGGGAAAACTAACTATAATTCAACTAAAGGCAGAACTCAGTAAGCGGAACCTCGACACAACTGGGGGAAAAGATGCCCTACTGATTCGTCTGGAAGAAGCAGTAACGCAGGAAGGTGAAAACCCGCACGACGTAGAGTATGACGTGGAAGAGGAACCAGCAAGTACAGAAGCCGACCCGGGTATAACAAGTCTGCTCCTGCAACTTAAGTTAGTCATGGACGAACAAAAGAAAGCAATAGAAGACCAAAAGAAGTCTCTGGAACTTAAGCTCGATGACCAAAAGAAAGCAATAGACGACCAAAGGAACTCTCTAGAACTTAAGCTTGAGGAACAAAAGAATTCTCTAGAACTTAAGCTGGATGAACAAAAGAAAGCAATGGACGAACAAAAGAATTATCTAGATGCTCTGGAAAGCAAACTTGATAAGCAAAACAAGAACTTGGAATCCAAATTCGAAGTGATCGAAGAGAAAATCGAGAAGGTCGAGACGCAACTCAAAAAAGTCGAAACTAGATTCGATGAAAATTTTGAGAAACATGAAACTCAGTTCGGAAAGATAGAGGCTCAGTTTGAAAAAGTGGATACGCAATTCGAGATAGTAGGAAAACAAGTCGAAAATCTTGCTAAGGAGCTCAGCAACGTGAAGAGACAGAAAGCACGGGAATATTCCACTGACGGTCTGAGAAGAAAGGAGATACAGCCTCCTATCTTCGATGGTCAAACATCATGGCCAAGTTATAAGAGGCAATTCGAAGCGGCCGCAATGACCAATAGCTGGGACGATGAAGAGAAGCTCTTGCAGACCATCCCGGAAGATAAACAGCAGAACTACGACTCTCTGGTTCAGGCTATCGAGATGCGGTTTGGGGATGAACACATGCAGCAGGCGTTGTTTTTATTTTGCGCCTTTGGTCTCGTTAAGGCATCTTTTTTGATGATTTCTTCGGCCCATGCGAATTTTTCTTTCTCCAAGACGGAGAGTGAAGGGATTCCTTTCTCCTCCAGTATGCGCTCCAGGTGTACGGCTTTTTTGTACAGCTTAAGTCTCTGCATACCTTCGGAGAGGCCACTTTTCTTGGCGTTCTCCTCTTTCGTAATGACAGTTTGGACTATCTCCTCGGGGTCGGCAAGCAAATGCTCCTCCATCTCCTTCGAGATCTCCTCGTCCATCGTGACGGTCTCAGATGCCATGGCATTAATGGACCCTGCTATCGCCTCTAGCGGCAGTTCATCGCTTTTGCAGTTGTTTTCTTTTTTGGGTTTTTTTTTTTTTTATTTAAGAGTGAAATGTTGTTCCCACGAGTACGGATGGAAATAAGAATATGCTCCGACAGAGCCACCGAGTATCGGGGTAAGGCTGGATACACGTAGGCACCTAAGCACCAGCGGGAGCTCGTTAGGGTTGGTTTATCCCCCAACCTTCCATCCCTGGCACGGTTCCTGAGAGCTCACACAACCACAGGAGTTGGGAGTTTTTCGGCCTTCACTGGAAGCTATTCGAAGTGAAAGCACGCTCGATGTGATTCCTAGAATAACCTGCATAAGCTCCGACACCACGACAAGGTGGATAGTCGCGCCGGAGTAATTGTATCGAGGGCAGCCTTGAAATCAACGAAGAAGGCGTAAAGTTTTTTGGTTGTGGGATAGATTTGTCCGCGCCAAACTACCAAGAATAAAAATATTGTCAACCGTAGAGTAACTCTTGCGGAAACCACCTTGGAATTTACTTACTTACCCACTTAATTAGTTTACTATTGAGGAGTGTAGTGTAGATTTTCAATGCTGCATTTAGCAACGATATTCCTTGGCAATTTTTTGGATCAGTACGATTCCCTTTCTTAAAAGTGGTTATATTGGAGCTTCGTAAAAATCTTCTGGAAGATTATATTAAGTGCTTCCGTTATCTTCGCTTTAAAGGCAATTGTATTATATTTAAAGAACTCCGCTGAATGCCATTCGACCCTACAGCTTTCCACCTTTAAGTGACTCTAGCAAGATATCAACTCCTTCCCTCAATATGTCCGCATCAAAAAGGTCGACCCGCTGATAAGGTCTTGCGTATTTCCAACATACATGCACCGTAATAATTCGACGAAATGTGCTCGTAGAACGCCTTAAGCGATAGAGACAATTTGCTTGGATTTCCGTTAATTTTGTTTGTCAGAGCCCAGAATATAGCTGAATCCTTACAAGCACTTAGTGATTTAGCCAACTCTCTTCGTATTGCTCTTTCGTATCCCTGCATGTCCTCTTAAAATGTTAATTTGATTCAATATACTCCATTTTGAGACTATGTATTTCCTTCTTCCTAATAAGATTCAATGGAGCTAAAGACTTATTTCGAAGGTTTTTGCAAGTGAAGTCATACCATTCACTCTTTTTATGTAAACTGGATGGTCTTTTCATGAAACGTGATGTTTCTCGTTTAAGGCATTTGAGATCATATAACGAGGAAAATTTAGCTCTTAAACGGTTTTCTTTTTCATGCAGCAGTTTGTCTATTTTTGTTTGGTAGTCGTTTTTGCAGCATTTTTACCATTTCAACAGCTGGGAGTTTACAGCCTATCTCTTAACTGTAAAACTTTGGATACTATCGATTCCAATTTTAACTATTATTGGAAGATGATCCGAGTAGGTTTCGTCCCCCATCTCAAAGTCGTTCAATGATGATAAGACAGTAGTCAATAGTTGAACTGCCTTGCTTACCAATAAATGTCAACTCACCATCTTTGTTCTCTAATGTGCATCTGTTTAAAAAGTTCAGGCCAAAACCGTTACAGAGTTCTATTATTCTTCCCTTAACATTTACCTTGTGATTTCTCGAGTTTCTTTGCTGACTGCCTGTTTTACACATTGGAATTGATGTTCTTGCATTAAGGTCACCTTTTATTATGATTAATATAATGTAACATCACCTAAAAGGATGCTACAATAATGTAGAATAATAACTACGCTCCTCCAGCCCATTCCAAAGTGTCTTTTCATTCGGGGTTCGTGTCTGCGGTTAGTCTCCACAGTTCGGATAATATCACGGATAAGAGAGAATCATAACTGCACGAAATGATTGTCATCTTGGAATTATTACATCAGAATTTTCTTGTTCCAGTGGTCAAAGAATTTACTAGAAGTTTCTGGCTATCAGAAACTTCTGCTATATAAGGACAGATGGCGATCGAGAAGAAGCAGTTGCTTTAAAACCGTGGCGAAGAGATTAGAAAAGTGATAATGGGCGAAGTTGTAATTTTGAGATAAATTGAAAGTTGAGAGTTAACAAGAAGAAGTAATTAGTTTGGATTTGTGAATTAAGTAACTGAAA
Source organism: Pocota personata (assembly GCA_963082735.1). Classification (NCBI taxonomy): domain Eukaryota; kingdom Metazoa; phylum Arthropoda; class Insecta; order Diptera; family Syrphidae; genus Pocota; species Pocota personata. The sequence goes on from OY720429.1 coordinate 93,170,347, forward strand.
GGAGATAAAGTGATTTGAGAGGAAAGAGACCTTGTAAGAAAAGAATTGCGAAGAATAGTATAGTGTAAACCTGAATTGTTCTATAGACTAGAAAATAAAGAAATAAATTTCACAGAATATCGTTTTATCTACTCGAGCCGTAGCCAGCATATTACATTGGTGTCAGAAGTGGGATAAAACTTATTCTGTGAATAACTATTTCCGTGGTGTGAAATTGCACAAGAAAAAAAAAAGAAAAAAAAAAAAAAAACGATTTCTGTGTTGAGTTAATTAGTTGCGCAAAATGGGTCGCAAATTGGGAAAACTAACTATAATTCAACTAAAGGCAGAACTCAGTAAGCGGAACCTCGACACAACTGGGGGAAAAGATGCCCTACTGATTCGTCTGGAAGAAGCAGTAACGCAGGAAGGTGAAAACCCGCACGACGTAGAGTATGACGTGGAAGAGGAACCAGCAAGTACAGAAGCCGACCCGGGTATAACAAGTCTGCTCTTGCAACTTAAGTTAGTCATGGACGAACAAAAGAAAGCAATAGAAGACCAAAAGAAGTCTCTGGAACTTAAGCTCGATGACCAAAAGAAAGCAATAGACGACCAAAGGAACTCTCTAGAACTTAAGCTTGAGGAACAAAAGAATTCTCTAGAACTTAAGCTGGATGAACAAAAGAAAGCAATGGACGAACAAAAGAATTATCTAGATGCTCTGGAAAGCAAACTTGATAAGCAAAACAAGAACTTGGAATCCAAATTCGAAGTGATCGAAGAGAAAATCGAGAAGGTCGAGACGCAACTCAAAAAAGTCGAAACTAGATTCGATGAAAATTTTGAGAAACATGAAACTCAGTTCGGAAAGATAGAGGCTCAGTTTGAAAAAGTGGATACGCAATTCGAGATAGTAGGAAAACAAGTCGAAAATCTTGCTAAGGAGCTCAGCAACGTGAAGAGACAGAAAGCACGGGAATATTCCACTGACGGTCTGAGAAGAAAGGAGATACAGCCTCCTATCTTCGATGGTCAAACATCATGGCCAAGTTATAAGAGGCAATTCGAAGCGGCCGCAATGACCAATAGCTGGGACGATGAAGAGAAGCTCTTGCAGACCATCCCGGAAGATAAACAGCAGAACTACGACTCTCTGGTTCAGGCTATCGAGATGCGGTTTGGGGATGAACACATGCAGCAGGTGTACAGGGTTCAACTGCGTAGTCGAGTCCAAAAAAGGGGGAAACGCTCCAACAGTTGCAAGCGGATATAGAACGACTGGCCCATCTTTCATACCCTAAAGCCGGTGAGGAGCTTATCAACGAAATGGCGGTGGAAGCTTTTATTCAGGCCATAGAGGACAGACAACTGCAAATGGCTGTAAGGATGGCTGAAAAGCGAACACTCAACGAGGCACTGGCGTTCGCTTTGTCTATGAAGGCTGCGGACCAAGCATACCAGGGAATACACCGTGTCAGGTAAATGTCCGTCGTGGAATGCTCATGCCAGCGAATAGCCGTCATGGATGAAGACAAAGCTCGCGGAAGTCAAATCCGTTGCTGGAATTGCAACCAAACCGGACACCTACAACGGCAGTGCAGAAGTGCACCTAGGCGAGGAAATTGTCCACATTGCGGAAGTAGGAGAAGCAGAGAGGAAGCATCCTGTCGGTCAGACTTCCCAAAACCAGCAGTCGGGAAATGCGTAAGGACCAACTTCGCGGGGCAGAAGTTGGTTACTGGAATCGAGGCTCCCAGGACCACCATTCAAGTTTCGCAAACCAAACGGGGTAACAAGGGCCTGACAGTGGAGGCACTAATCAACAAGAAGAAGTGCGTAGCCACCATCGACACGGGTGCCACTGCCTCCATTGTAAGAAGAGAAATCGTCAGAAGCTCCTGGCTGCACAACACCAACAGCTATTGCCTGAAGACTGCAACAGGGAAAATGGCGAAGGTGTTTGGAGAAGTTCGTCTTACGATTACTCTGGCAGGACTGACGTTCTCCCATGCGTTTCTGGTGGCAGATATATACGACGAGTGCATCATCGGAATAGACTTCATGAAAGCAAATGAAGTAATCTTGAACATCGGGATGCAAGTACTGAGGTATCGAAACGTGGAGATTCCGATGGTGTACGGAAACGACAATGCCATAACTCTCAGGACAGTCATCAGCAAAGACGAAGTTTTGCCGCCGTCTTCAGAGATAATCATTTGGACGAAGCTGGAAGGTGACCTTGGGAGCCACCGATTCTACATAGTAGAACCAGACCCAGAGAAGCATTCTCAAAACTACATCGTGGGAAAGACGTTAGTCGAACCAAAGAACACCATGGTTCCAGTGAGAGTTTTGAACGCGAGACCACACACTGTCAAACTAAGGCGAGGGGAGGTGACTGGAAAATGCACGCCGATTACCGACGTCGCCACAATATCTGAACGTGATGCTCCAAAACCTCTCCCATCACCTTGGACAGCGGAAACGAGAGAGACGATTCTCCAGTCCAGTGAGCTGAATCAGGAGCAGCGAACTATGGCAGAGAATCTTGTCAATGAGTACGCTGACGTATTTGCCTCACAGGACGGAGAATACGGCCGAACACACCTGGTACAACATCGAATAGACACTGGTGATACTAGACCAATTCGTCAGCCTGCTAGGCGCCTTCCATTAGCAAAGCAGACAGAAGTTTCAGAGATGGTGTGGGCAATGGAGAAAGAAGGTCTGATTGAAAGTTCCAAAAGTCCGTGGGCATCACCGGTTGTACTGGTTAAGAAGAAAGATGGCAGCACGCGGTTCTGCGTGGACTATCGGCAGCTCAATTACGTCACCAAGAAAGATAGCTACCCTCTGCCACGGATTGACGACACGCTAGACACACTATCAGGAGCCCGATGGTTTTCCACTCTCGACTTGAAGAGTGGCTACTGGCAGGTACAGATCCATCCAGAAGACCGGGAGAAAACCGCCTTCACCGCAGGAAATGGGCTATGGCAATTCACGGTAATGCCATTCGGGCTGTGCAATGCTCCGGCGACTTTCGAGCGATTGATGGAATGTGTCCTGCAAGGGTTAACATGGAAAACCTGTTTGGTATACTTGGATGATGTCATCGTCGTAGGAAAAACGTTTGCGCTACACCGAGACAATCTAAGGGATGTGTTTCAAAAGCTTCGAAGTGCCCACCTGAAGCTCAACCCCAAGAAGTGCGCCCTGTTTAGAGCAGAAGTCAAGTACTTGGGGCACATAATTTCAGCAAAAAGAGTGAGAACCGATCCAGAGAAGGTCGAAGCGGTGAAAAACTGGCCAGTCCCCAAGGATAAACACCAACTAAGGAGCTTCCTGGGCCTAGCCACCTACTACAGACGGTTCGTGAAGGATTTTGCCGGGATCGCAAAGAGCCTGCACCAGTTGACGGAAAAGGGAAAACAATTCAAATGGTCAATTGAGTGCGAGAAGAGCTTCAAGGCACTTAAACAACGGCTATGCGATGCCCCGATACTAGCCTACCCCACTCCCGGGGAAACGTTCATTGTGGATGCAGACGCTAATAATGTCGGGGTAGGAGCCGTACTCTCCCAGGTGCATGATGGCCAAGGGAAGGTGGTTGCGTACTTCAGCAAGGTGCTCTCTAAGCCAGAAAGGAACTACTGCGTGACAAGGCGGGAACTTCTAGCTTTGATCTTGGCTACGAAGCATTTTCACAAATACCTCTTTGGGAGGAAGTTCGTTCTTCGTACAGACCATGCAGCCTTAAAATGGCTATTACAGTTCAAGAGTCCTGAGGGTCAGGTCGCAAGATGGATCGAAAGGCTGCAAATGTACAACTACGAAATACAGCATCGTAAAGGAAAACTCCACTTTAATGCGGATGCACTGTCCCGGCGACCATGCAGAACGGATTGTAAACATTATGCGCGTCAGGAAGAACGGGAGCGGGTTTCCATCCAAAGACTGAGAGCCGAACCTATCGCCGGCTGGAGCGTAGATGAGATCCGGAACGCTCAGAAGGAAGACCCGGATATCGAGCCGATTCTGGCCTGGAAGGAGAACATGGAGAAACAGGATCATCAGAACATCTCTCACAGAAGCCGGACCTTAAAGGCATATTTTGCGCAGTGGGACTCCCTCCATGTCCAAGAAGGTGGGAGCACCTTTCGAACGAATCGCCATTGATATCGCAGGGCCCTTTCCGGAAACCAACAATGGTAATCGGTATATACTCGTAGTGATGGACTACTTCAGTAAGTGGCCGGAAGCGTTTCCGATCCCTAACCAGGAAGCCAGAACCGTGGGGGAGCAGATCGTCTACAATTGGATTAGCAGATTCGGTGTGCCCTTGGAATTGCAGGGCGGAACTTCGAGTCAAGAATCTTCCAGGAGATGTGTCAACTACTCGGAATCAAAAAGACAAGGACAACCCCGTTTCATTCACAGTCGGACGGTATGGTGGAGCGTTTCAATAGGACTTTGGATGAACATCTCTCGAAGGTCGTAGGTGACTACCAACGGAATTGGGACCGGCAGATTCCCTTGTTTTTGATGGCCTATAGAAGTGCCGTGCATAGCACTACTCGACATACGCCGTTCGAAATCTAATTTGGTGGAATAGCTCGTTTACCCAGTGAGGTGAAATTTGGATCTCCTACCAATGAGCCCAGAAATGAAGAAGAGTACGTGGCGGACCTTAGGGAAAGGCTTAGGGACATACACCAAAGGACAAGAAGCCAGATTAAGATGACGAGCGACCGCATGAAGACCAGGTATGATGCCAAGGCAACAACGTCAGGATTCCAGGAAGGAGATCTAGTGTGGCTGTATAATCCCCATCGCCAAAAGGCGGTGAAATAAATTTCACAGAATATCGTTTTATCTACCCGAGCCGTAGCCGGCATATTACAATAATAATGAATATTGCATATCTTGAGAAATTGTACTCAAATTTCTGAAATCGTGGAAAAGTTGGGAAATGTAGTCAAATATCGATCATATTTACCTCTTAAAATCGTGGAAAATACGATAAATACGATGGTATAATAACGCTGCTCATACAGTCAACTTCCTCTCAACAAACCTACAAGGGGGTGTAGATAACTCAAATCAGAGCCCAGCTAGGATTATTTTTTGAAGATGTTGGTCGTACAAACATGATTGCAAGTTCCTGGAAGGCAGTAGTACTTTTTAACCTGACTAATTACTGGTCAGAATTCTGCATATATAAAGAATGTTTAAGGCAGATGAACTGTGTAAGCAATAACAACGAATTGACAAAAAACAATGCTATATTATGCAATAGCATTCTTACTCAATGAAAATGCCAGCAAATTGAGCTTAATAACTATATATTATTGCGCGCAAACAATGATCCAATTCAAGAAACAAACGCTCCCCTGCTGTTCGGTGTATTAGAACAGTTTGCCCAGAAATTTAAAAAAAATAATTGAAAACGTACGTACAAACATGATTGCAACTTCCACATAATGCAAATCATGAAAAAACAAAATACAATCATTGATTCCACGCTAAATATATGTATTTAAGCAATAGCATGAGTCAGCAAGTAAATAACTGAAAGTACTTACAGACCTGATAAATAATTTAAGGACCTAAACTGATATATATTTTGCAATACATTCAGAAAGTTCACCTCCTTGCTACCATTTTGATAATGATAAATGTAGCAATTATCAGGGAAACAACCGCTTAGTTCAATAACTCGGGAAAGACTGTATTTTATTTAGTGTTTAAGTCTTAAAATCGCATGATAAAAATAATTACTGTAATGTACAGAAATAATAAGTAGAAGTGTACGTAAGATGAGCAAAACAGTTTAACATACAAGGTGTAATCCTACCATATACATTGTAAAACATAAAATAAACATTTCATTTTTAAACTCTGTTTAGAACTCACTCAATTCAATGCATCAATCCATTTAGCATTTATTATTGTATAACAGTTCTGATTTCTTCTTTGTTACTTTCTTTCGTTATGCATTAAGCTCAATTTGTAATCAACAATCACACTCTCTTTAGCTGTTGACCATCAGACAAACAGGTTGTATGCTTAACAAATAAATTTTTTATAACGTGGTAACAAGGGATTTTCTTATCGTCGTCGTAACATCTTTTCGCTGCAACTTGTCCCTTAACAAATCAATAAGATAATTCGCTCTTTTAATCAACATATTGGTCCTTCTAGCCTGGATCTGTGATCAGAAGTTCGGAGTACAATAAACCATCGTTTTTTTTTTTTGTTTTTTTTTTTGATCTTCTTGGATGAGATATATATTATATATATATACGTATTACATGCATAACACACGTGTTCAAAAATCGAACTTTACTTTGCATGAATTAGCTTGTGTTTATTGCTGGTAGGAACTTTGTGGTGATATCTTGTGCATAAAAAATGAATACCATAAAGGTAAAACGTGGACATGTGGGCAGAAACATTCGCGAAAACTCTAGATGAAAGTGTGTCTACTGAACTCCTTGAAATTCGTCTTGAAAGACTCGAAGAATCGTGGTTAGAGTTTGTCGCATTGCAAAATCAATTGTTTGAGATTGCCTCCGAAAACGATTTTGCGGATTATGAATCAAAATATTTTACGGCTCAATCGATCTTTACCAAGGTCATTCGCGAAAGACGAAAGGCTGAAAACCCTGTTAGTAGTGAATCGGTCATAGAAAAATTAACCAGCCAGCAAAATTCCTTACTAGAATTGCTCAATACGCCACAGCAATCGGGTTCCGTTTCATTACCAAAAATTAATATTCCTTTTTCAGGGGATTATAAACAGTGGCCAAGTTTTCGTGATCTGTTTATTGGTTCTATAGATGATAAACCTAGTTTAACCCCGAAAAATTTCATTATTTGAAATCCTTTCTCTGTGATGAAGCAGCCGGCTTAATTCGTCATATAACTGTTTCTGACGCCAATTATACGGACGCTTGGGAGCGTTTGGAACAACGGTACGATCGGTGTAACTTAATCGTACAATCTCACATTCAATCATTTGTATCGATGCCCATTATGAATTCCGCGAACGTGCAGCTTTTACGCAAATTATCCGACGGTGCTGATGAAACCATCAGAGGGCTAAATGCGCTAAAATCGACCAGCCGTGACCCATGGGTAATTTTTGTTTTGCTGCAGAAACTGGACCATGAATCGAGGCAAGCATGGGTAGAGGAAAGCGGACTTAGGGATAACTGTACGGTCGACGAATTGATAACATTCTAACGGGACCGTTGTAATGCGTTAGAAGCATGTCAATAGCTTTCCCGTCTTAATCAACCTCGTAGCAAATCAAAGGTTATTCACTCTCATTTCGTTGAAGCTAGTCTACATTGTGCAGTTTGCGATTTGGAGCACACATTAAGTAAATGTCCAAAGTTTTTATCGCTCGATACAAATTCGCGTCGTTCATTTGTAAAAGATAACTCACTTTGCTTTAACTGCTTACGTTCCGGGCACTCTTCAAATAAATGTCGTTCTAATTTTCGCTGCAGGGTTTGTAGTTGTCGCCATCACACCCTCGTTCATCTTCAATCTTCGTCATCCGATTCACCAGTTAATGCTTCTTCTACAATTTCTTCTAATGTACCAGCATCTCCTAGATCATCGCCTGCAACAATCTCTCCACTTTCGCTATGCTCATCAATTACCGCTAAGGACAATTCGTTTAGTTCCGGTCGTTCTGTGCAAACGTTACTGCCTACTGCTATCGCGAATACTTACGATAAGCATGGAGTCCTGCAAAATATTCGTTTGTTGCTGGACTCAGGATCACAGGTTTCGTTCATCACTGAACAGACGATTCAACGATTAGGTCTTGTTCGTAAACCTGCTCGCATCCCTGTCGTCGGTGTTGGTGCAACTTCAGCTGGTTTTACAAACGGAATCGTCAGACTTAAATTGTTTTCTCACCTTGCTGAAGATTTTGTTGAGGTCTCTTGTCACATCGTTTCTAAGCTTACATCATTAGTACCTGCTTCTACATCTACGTTCATTGACTTAACTTCCCTCTCTTCGTACACATTAGCAGACCCCAAATTCAATGTCCCAGGGCATATTGACATCCTCGTAGGTGCTGAAAGAGCTTTCAGTGTATTTAATGGGGCTCCTGTCCGAACTCAGCAAGGAGGACCTGATCTTATTCCGACTGTATTTGGTTTCGTTGTATGCGGTAAAATGAATAATTCTACCTCTGATGAATCTGTGAACTCGTTTTGCACTCATTTGGATACAGCATATTCGTTCGACTTGGAGCATTTTTGGCGCCTTGAAGAAATTCAACATGTATCCACCTTATCCACTGATTATCAACGCGCAGAAGACCTATTTTGCAAAACTCATTCTCGCTTACCTGATGGCAGGTATATTGTACAATTACCCTTCAAATCCGATGATGGAGTAGACTTCAGTGGTAGCGTAAATATAGCTCTTAAGCGCTTTCTCTCAACGGAGCGCAGACTTGCATCTGATCCACATTTGAGGCAGAAATATATAGAGTTTATGGAGGAGTATTTGGAACTAGGCCATATGGAGGAGGTACCTGAGGGCGAGCTGAATCTATCATCAACTAAGTGCTACTATTTACCGCATCACGCCGTTTTTAAAAATGACAGTAGCACAACTAAGGTAAGGGTCGTTTTTGATGGGTCAGCTAAATCGGATGGCAACACTTCTTTTGATAGGTCACACATACCAGCGTGATCTTTTTTCAATTTGTATATCATTTCGTCGACATCTCTGGGGATATCGAAAGAATGTATCGCCAGATTAAGATATCCTCAAATCACACGAATTTCCAACGCATACTTTGGAGAGAGTCAAGTGACTCTCAATATAGTTGGGATGATTCCATATCATTAGAACTCTCCAATCAGTAGCAGTGAATTCGCGAAGAACTTCCTATCCTTGAAACGTTAAACATCCGTCCAATTTTTTGGACATCTAAGAATAACGTTGAGTTTATTGGATTTTGTGATGCATCTCTTGACGCATATGCCGTAGTCATATATTGTCGCAGTGTTGACTCTACAGGAAACGTCACCAGCAACATCGTCGCCGCCAAGAGCAGAGTAGCCCCTATAAACGTCGTTTCTCTTCCCCGTCTCGAGCTTTGTGGAGCAGTTTTACTTTGACGTTTAGTAAATAAAGTTAAAACGTCTTTACAATATAAAAACATGAAAGTTTACGCGTTCACTGACTCTGCCATTGTCCTTCATTGGTTGTCAGCATTGCCAAAAAGGTGGTCAATTTTCATCTCCAACCGCACGTCCGAAATATTGTCTCTAGTACCAAGAGAATCCTGGTATCATGTGCGATCCCAACACAACCCCGCTGACTGTGCTTCCCGTGGTATTCTACCTTCTCATTTAATAAATAATGAATTGTGGTGGTCTGGACCATCATGGATTAAGGACGAACGCTCTAAATGGGCCTGTTCAAATTATGCACTTAAGATATTCCTGCCGTTGATTTTGAAGAACGGAAAAAGAAACCCACTCAGGTATTGGTGTCTAATTTGGAATCCTCGAACATTATCGAAACCATAGTGAACAACTCTTCTCGTTATCTGAACTCTATTCGTGTACTTGCCTATGTTTGTCGATTTATCTCAAACTCGCGCCGTCAAAGTGACTTTAGGCAAAGACAATCGCTATCATGCAAAGAGTTGTTAGACGCGAAATTAAGACTTTTTAAATATTACCAATCGATTAGATTTGCTTCTGAAATTAAAACTATAAAGGCTTGTGAAGTGTTGAAAAGGGGAAATAAACTGGCATCTCTCAATCCGTTTATAGACAATCAAGGAATGCTGCGCGTCGGAGGTCGCATTCAAGAGTCGAATGCCAACTTTGCAACAAGGCATCCTTTGATTCTCGATAAAGACACACGGTTCGCGAAACTCGTAGTAGAATACATACATAAAAGACACTTGCATGCGTCCGTCTCTCAAATGTTTGCAATTCTTCGACAAGAATATTATATTATCGGTGTTCGTAATCTCATGCGTAAGGTCGTCCACGAATGCGTGTCATGCTTCCGTCATACAAAACTTGTCGTAGAGCAACTCATGGGTAATTTACCAGCAGAACGTGTCCGTTTCGCGCTACCCTTTAGTAAGGTTGGAGTAGATTACGCTGGGCCGATAACTCTACGATTGGCCAGGGGACGGAACCCCAAGTTCATCAAGGCCTATATCGCACTGTTCGTATGCTTCACCACAAAGGCGATCCATTTAAAATTGGTTGGTGACCTTTCTACAGCCGCTTTTCTTGCCGCACTTGATCGCTTCGCAGCTCGTCGGGGTAAACCAACTGAGATTTGGAGCGATAACGCTACAAATTTTCATGGGGCTAGGCGTTGTCTCAACGAAATGTTTCAGCTTCTCATGGACCAACAACACACTGATGCAGTCATTAACCACCTCTCAAAGGATAGAATAGCTTGGCGATTTATCCCTCCTGCCTCACCTCATTTTTGAGGATTGTGGGAGGCGGGTGTAAGGTCCGTAAAATTCCACCTAAAGCGATTCCACCTTCACGCAGGTGGAGGCCTTACTCAACTCACGACCTATGTGGCCTACATCGAATAAGGATCCAATCGCCCTTAGTCCGGCTCACTTCTTAATTGGTGAACCTCTGTTTTGTGTTCCACGTCCTGATATGTGCAACAAAGTTTTAAACCCATACATTAATTGGTCTCTTTTACAGACATTGAAACAAGGTTTCTGGAAGCGGTGGCATACTGAATACTTGACATCTTTACAGCAACCACCTAAATGGCGTGGTGAGATGTAGACCCCTAAAATTGGCGATGTTGTCCTGCTGAAGGAACCAAACCTGCCCCCATCTAAGTGGATCCTCGCTCGGATAACTTGCCTTCATCCTGGGAAGGATCACCGGACCCGAGTTGCTACTATAACTACACCGACAGGGAAGTATGTGCGGCCAATTGTAAAGCTAGTTCCTCTACCATTTTCTGAAAGACCGGAGTCTTCCAGGGGGAGCTGAATGTTTAGAACTCACTCATCATGCACCAATCCATTTAGCATTTATTATTGTATAACAGTTCTGATTTCTTCTTTGTTACTTTCTTTCGTTATGCATTAAGCTCAATTTGTAATCAACAATCACTCTCTTTAGCTGCTGACCATCAGACAAACAGGTTGTATGCTTAACAAATAAATTTTTTATAACGTGGTAACAAGGGATTTTCTTATCGTCGTCGTAACATCTTTTCGCTGCAACTTGTCCCTTAACAAATCAATAAGATAATTCGCTCTTTTAATCAACAAACTCTTTTATGAATGTTTTAAGAAGGTTTTAGTAAATTAAATCAAGCTATGTTTATGTTTATGATTTTATGATATTATTTCCATCATAGAACAAAATCGTTGAAATTTGTCTTTTGGAAGCGCGTTTATAAAAATACCACCTATTTGGTTTCGTATTAAGGCATATTTAAAATCCAATAACTCATACTCATATTTTAAACCGAACGTCTATGTGTATGGTTATGAAACTCAGGATTCTTTATAAGTCTGGTTGAAAATGCGAATGACTTTTTACAAATAATAAAAGACACGTTCCGTTTAGTGCTCAAAAAACAGTGCTTTATTTTTAACAAACTAATATAAACAATGAGGTGCGAGAAGCGCACTCAGCAATTATTGTTAGGTATGTACCAGTGGCGTGGGGTGAAATTTCAAGAGAGGGAAGCCAAAAAAAGTTTAAGTAAAATGTTTTATTCAAGACTTAACATTTTGGTGCTTATTCGAAACACTGACTTAAGATACGAGTATGCAATCCAAGCCACCTTTGTTATACTTCAAGTCTTTGGAATTTAGGTAGACAATGAGCACATCGCATAAAAAAGTGGCTTCAAAAGCCGTTCTGGGCAAAGTAATCTATATAAGTTATTGATAACTCAGAGCGTTGTTAAATATAAAAAATTTAGCAATTACAATTATGTACTACCTATTTGTACTCTAAAGCTATCCTACGATTCTTTTTTACGAATTCTGCTAAAACTCTTTCATAAAAATTTGAGTTATTTTTAATTTCTAAAAGAAGGTGCTTTTCGATAGATAAAAGTGCCAGGTCTGAGTCTTTCTTCTTTTTGGGAATTTCTTAAATAAGTGTGGACTCTTTTTAAAGTCGAAAAGATCTTTCGACAGAGGCCATAGTCAAAGGCAGGGTTAAAAAGATTTCACACAATGTTAGAGTTTGAGAAAAAGTATCTCTAAACATTTCGGTATTAAAATGCTTATAAAGTTGAAAAACTTATAAAGTATAAAACTTTGAGTTAGTTTTTAAGGTAATAAAATTAAAAATGCCAGGAAATAAGATAATTAAAGAAGATATTTTGTCATCCCGTATTGAATTAGAAAAATATTCATATTTTGATTTGTTTAATAGATCAAAGAAAATATATGAACTAATTGAACTATACCTATTCTTAATCTGACTTGTAACATTATCTATAATTGCTACAAAAATTCGGCTATAATTTGTTTTTGAATCAATATTAAATAGTCGGCGTTTGCGTGGAGGTTCTGAGTAGTCACTTACGCCTATGAGAGCGTAAGTGTGACTCATTGAGTCAAATGAGTTTAAAAATTCAGAATGAATCCATGACTCAAAACATTCGATCTCTTGCTTCGCAAGCTCTATGTCAGTTTCTTTATTTTGAACTAAACTAAAAAGAATATCTGTTTTTGCAAATATGACCGAAGTAACATGCAATAAAAAACAGAATTCTTTGTCCTGCATTTTGTACAACAAACCTTCGGACATAACCAGAGTATCGTATTCCAATCTCCTGGTTCGCATAAAATCTGTTTAAAAGTTTTTATAATATCTTCTCTGCAATTAAATAAGACATTCACTTTACGCGAACATAACGATACTACTAACAAAGCCAACAAATAATTTCAACTCAGGAATGCTTTCTAACGATTTAGATAACACTAGATTCAGAACATGAGCATAACAGGGAATAAAAATAGCCGTTGGGCATATATTCCGGATTCTTATTCTCCACCATGGCCACCATGGCCAACGGACATTACGGCCGCACCATCGTAGGACTGACCTATTAACTTTTCTTTACGGTTAAAACTATCTAAGACATTTATAATTTTACCGCACAAAATAACCGCGTTTCGACCCACACTCACGTCAAAGAAACCTAGAAATCTTTCTAACGCACTACAATACTAAGCTGTTCTCTATGGCTCACATCTGGTGTTTCATCGACCATCACAGATATAAATTTTATTGAACTGATTTGATCCTTAATTTCGGATTTGATGACTGCAGCGATACTATGTATCAAGTTATTTTGAATGTCATTGGAGAGGCCGGAAAAAATTGAGTTTTGGGAACTTGAACTTTTTTCTAAATGCGAATCCATTAAATGGTCGTACTTAGCCAAGTATGAAAGGGTTTCAATATAATTACCGCGATTATCTGATCCAGATTTTTTATCGTGACTACGGAATGCCAGCTCTTGTTTTCCTAGAAGAACTACAGTGTCTATAAAACGCCTCATAAATCTCGATTGCGATCAGCTTTTCTATTATGAGCCTTGTAAGAATTCCCTAAAGAAGTCTCTATGCGTTATTAGCCAAATTCATGCAAATACAAGCAGCTGCGTATATGCTTTTTCGTTTGAATATTTTTTTTGGAAGAATTAATAAAATTGTTTATATCAAAGAAACCTGCGTGACCCCAAATTCTAGAAGAATTAGAAAAAAAAAAGACAAGGCAAACAAAACATTCTATTTAATTTGCAACTGCCAGTCAGCCAAGGATTCTTTTTGTAAAAAGACTCATGAAAATGTTTCTGATACCCATCCTTTTCATTGATGGTGTCAAGCGACTAGCGAGTTCTATAACTTCTTTTTTTTGCAAAAAAGAAAGCTTACTGAACTCGTGGGTTTATTTTAGAAGAAAATCAGTTAAACAACATCAAAGTCATCTTGTCTAAGAATAATAAGAATGTACAATGGGGCACCTCTTGAGTAGATTTATAATTACTTATTTGGTATATAGCTAATAACGATTCACTTAGCTCACTCACTATTTTATAATAATTTAATAATTTAAAACACTAACTTAACTACCCATATGTAATTGCTAAATTTTTAAAATTGTCTAATAATTAGCAGTCACAAAAATCACAAAAATATGCATCCAAATTATATTAATAATAAATTACGCACAATTACACAACCGATTTGCAACTGTCATTTCAAATTAGCAAAAAAAAAAATTATGTATACAAAGAAATTATACCCAACAAGTTCAAGAAAAACCTCAAACGCCGTTCGAAACACTACATCACCCAATAACCCAATTTTCGTCGGCTTATTTTGTTGCCTACAATAAAAAAAAAAAACTCCCTCCAACTAAAACCTTTCTCCTCCACCAATGTTCATTAAGAAAAGCCGAGAAATCCCGGGTTATTTTCCTCATAAGCGAATGTATGTTAGACAAGAAATCGCAAATAAACTTCTACTATGAGTATATGCCAGAAAGGAATAGAGTTAAAAGTTCGTACTGTGAAGAAATGAATGCATAAGCCGGAAAATGAACGGCTTTTCAAAAAAATTAATTGCACACTTTTCTTTTGAAAAAGAAGTTGTCTCTCGCTAGCGTAGTTCACACATACGAGCAGGTATAAAGTTATGATTTATGAATGAAAAATGGTTTGATGAACAAATAATTGAATGTGATTGTTGGCAAGTGGGAAAATAAAAATTTTTGATATTTGAAAAGGGAAGCCGGAAGGAATCGGCTTGTATGGACGCCATGCCACTGGTGTGTACACATGACAAAATATGAGATGCGAGACGCGCACTCATCAAAAAGTTTTTTTTTTTTTTTTTTTTTTTTTCCGAGGGTAGGTAAAAAATCTTCATGAAGACACTATGAGGATCGGTAGCGCGTGCTCATAGTAGTGTGAGATTTTTACTCACTAAAAAAACCTCCCTTCGTGATAAATTTCTTTGATTACATACTACAACTAAGTTTTGACTTATCCAGCAGTTTTTCTTTCACGTATTGAGATCGTTTGGCAGGTCCCTTTCCATTGAAAGTTCCTGCTTGTTCCGCAAATTAGGCGCGGTTTCTTGCTATCGCGTTAAATCGAAAGGTTTAGTCCTTTGTAGACGACGCAGTAGATTCCTCTCATCTAGAATTCGAAGGACTTCATTGTTAACGTGTCCTTGTAATCTGTCTTTATGCTTACGCGCGAAGTTTTTGATTTCATATTCGACTGTCGCAATTCCTAAATCTCTATGGATATCGCTATTTCTAATAAACCACGGTGCATTAACTATTGATCTTAGCACTTTATTTTCAAAAGTTTGTAAAATATTGACATTACTTATTTTGGTACAACCCCAAAGTTGTATTCCATATGTCCATATCGGCTTTAGCACTTGCTTGTATAAAAGCAGTTTGTTCTCTACATTAAGCTTGGAATGTTTTCCAAGTAACCAGTACATTTCTCTGTATTTGGTTTCGAGTTCTTTACGTTTTTTCTTCACGTGCGATTTCCACTTCAGCTTAGCATCAAGTGTCATTCCAAGATACTTAGCCTCGTTTGCAAACGGAATTTGAACCGAGTTTGAAAAGATGGGCAAATTATTTATTTTCTTATAAGTAAAATTGACATGAACAGATTTGTTTTCGTTTAAAGCTAGTCGCCAAATCTTTGTCCATTCATTTACTTTATTCAATGCTTCTTGCAATTTTTCAGTCGATTCTTCGATCGTTTTACCCGTTGCCAGGATAGCAGTGTCGTCGGCAAATGTAGCTAAGACGGTGCCTTCTTCTTGCGGTATATCGCGAGTATATAATAGGTACAAAAGCGGTCCAAGGACACTTCCCTGCGGCACCCCAGCCCTTATTTCTTTAAATTCCGAATATTCGTTTCCGTGTTTGACTCGGAAAAGTCGATTCGTCAAGTATTTTTCTAGAATATTATATAAGTGTTCCGGCAGAACTTGTCGTAATTTATATTTCAAGCCTTCATGCCAGACCTTGTCAAAAGCTTGAGAAACATCAAGGAATATGCTAGAGCAAATCTTTTTTTCTTCGTAAGCTTTTTCAATTAAATCAGTTATTCTATGCACTTGGTCTATTGTTGAGTGCTTGGTTCTAAACCCAAACTGGTGATTGGGAATAAGAGATCCTTCTTCTATAACCGGCTGTAATCGCTTAAGTACTATTCTTTCGAAAACTTTAGACATAATCGGCAGCAGCGAAATAGGTCTATACGATTTTTTATCATTCGGTGGTTTTCCTGGCTTCAGAATCATTATTACTTCCGCGACTTTCCATTGACTCGGAACATATTCTAATCTTATCGCTGCGTTTATAATGTAAAGAAACTTAACTAACGCTTTTCTAGGTAACGATTTAAGAAGCTCTCCTGTGATTAGGTCGTATCCAGGAGCTTTATTCGGTTTCAGTTTCTTTATTTCTTGTTGAAGTTCGGTCAGCCTTGCATTTCTTACTGTGTAATTGTTAAATGCTATATCCGACGCATTATCATTTTCAGCAAGCGCTTGCCCATCAAATGGTTTAAATGTTTCTTCTAAATGGGCGGCAAAGACTTCTGCTTTGTCTTTATCATTCTTGGCCCATTCGTTGTCATTTTTCTTGATTGGGGTCGCTTGTATTTTCGGTTTTTTAATGCCTTTTATAGCTTTCCAGAGCGAATAATTGGAATCTTTGTCCTCTGTTAAGCTTTCAATGCTGGTTTGTATTGTCCGGTTTTTAAAATCAATAATGGCCTTTTTTAGCAAGTTACACAAGCGATTCAAATGCGACTTATGTTGCGGAGCACGAGTTTGTTGCCATTTTTTACGCGCTTTTCTCTTCTCCCTTACCATTTCTTTTATTTCCGGTGGATATTTTTGGGCATGATTGATTGGCGTTTTCCTTTGATAGGGAGTATTTTTCCACGCGGCGCGCTGCAGAACTTCAACAAAACGATCAATTTCGATTTCGAGTTCAGAAAACGTCCTAAGTGATACTCTCAGTTCGGTATGTTCTTCAACGTCTTTTTTAAAGCCTTCCCAATCAGTTTTTCTGCTAGTTAGTCTAGCAGGTACATCTTTTTTAATTAGGCGTTCGCTCATCGTTAGAATGATAGGGGAATGATCGGAAGAGAGATCAAAACTTTCATCAATTTTAATACATTTGTCTGGTATTCCTTTTACAACAAAGAAATCGATCAGATCGGGTATTTTGTTGTTATCAGTCGGCCAATATGTTGGTTTACCAGTCGAGTGAAAGTCGCATCTGTGTTGCATGCAGGCGTTGTAAAGTGCTCTGCCTTTTTGTGAGACACATCTTGAACCCCAGAAGGTGTGTTTTGCATTAAAATCACCGCCAATAATAAAATTCGGTCCAAGAGAGTTGAAAATATTTGTAAAATAATTTTTTTCAAGCCTGCAACGCAGTGGACAATAAATAGACGAGACATTGAAAGAGTAATGTCCATTTTTCACGCGTACAGTGCTCACTTGCATTGTTTCAAGCTCTATCATAATCTCTTCAGAGTGTTCGATGCAATCTTTTATGATTAAAGACGATCCGCCTCTGGCTCTTTCCGACGGGTGATAAGCGTGATAGGTACTGTATCCAGTAATGTTCACACGCGATAGTTTCGTCAGGTGAGTTTCACAGATCAAACATATGTCAATGTCATTTTCCCGTAGAAATATTTCTAGCTCTTCTAGTCTTTGTATGAGACCGTTGGCGTTCCATGCAACAATTTTAAGAAGTTTCGTCATGTTCGTTTTGAAATGCTCCTATTGTTAAGCTTATATTCAAGCTTCTCCAACCTGTCGACAATTAGCGTGTTTGTTTTTGTTTGCTCCTCAAGCCTCGCAAGGATAATAGAAAAGACGTGAGATACGGGGTTTTCCGAATTGTCAGTGTTCGTTTTTATTGATGTTGATGCTTGAGCACTCGTCTGCATGTCAGAATCTGATGGCTTTTCTTTAGGCGCTTTTACCTTAACGCGGTGTGGAATTTGATCGGTGTTTGATGTCGCAGCTTGAGCGTACGTAAGCGCGCCAGGGTCGGCTCGGTTGTCTCTAGTCACCTTTCTTGCAGCAGTTTTCGACTTTTCCTTATTTACCGGTTTTGAGGGTGGGTTTTCCGGCTTCATAAGTCGATCTCTTCTTTTTTGTAATTCTTTGGCTACTTCACAGCCTCTGTAATTAGCCGGATGCTTACCATTGCAGTTAATACACGCTGCAGGGGTTTTTTTGTTTACACCACACTCTTGACTAAGATGTTTACCGGCGCATTTGACACATCGCGGTTCTTTTCGGCAATATGTTTGCGTATGGTTGAATCCTTGGCATCGCTTGCACTGAGGTATCAACCTTGTATTCTTGCGCATGGGTTCGATTTTGACTACGACATTCAGAATTGTTCTTATTTCGTAAATCTTTTCTAAACTCTCAGCCTTATCAAAGGTTAGCATAAAAAGAGGAAGCTCGCGCTTAACCATCGTTTCCTCGCCTTCCAATTTTTGCTTTTCCCGTTTAATTAAGTTTACCGCATCGACGATTTTAAAGTTTTTGTTCTTCAAATCGTGAACAACGTCTTCCTTTCGGCATGAGGCATAAAGTCCTCTAGCTACGACTCGTATCGGTCTTTCAGATTTATTTTCATACGTATACCAGTATTCAGTTTATTAGATACTGAGCGGTAACTGTCTGAGTCCTTTACGTTTACTTTCCATTTGTTGTTGTTGAGCGATGTTACTTCAAAATCGGATAGCAACAAAGGTTTGAGAAAAGAATGCAGTTTATTATAGTCTGCAATTCCGATCACGTATATTGGTGGCGGTGGTCGTACCTTATTTCGTGGATTTTCTTCGGTACGCGTGATTATTTTGTCAGGCTGTTCTTTACCATCTCGTTTATTTTGCGTGTTTTCTTGCCTCGTTAGCATTTCGGGCGAAGAGCCAGCTTTTCGTTTTTTGACAGGCCGTTTTTTTAGAATCCAATTGGTTTCCCGACTTAGTTCTTCATCATCCGTTTTATAATCCGTGTTATCAGGGACGATTGAACTCGCAGCAGACTCATTACGAGGTTTCGATGTATCATTAAATGCTTTATTTTCTGCTTTAAGTACATTTAATTCCTTTCTTAGTTCTTCGCAGAGAAGTTCCATTTTACTTAGCCTGGTCCGGAGTTCCATATTTTCGTCCGTTAGGCTTTGAATTTTCGCTGAAGTCCGTTGTTCGTGCGCCGACACTATCGATGTCGCCGGACTTCTAGTTCCGCACGTTCCGCCAATAGATTATAAAAAAACATCATCGATTTGATCATCCTTTTCAACGTCGCCATCAACAACAATACCACTGTTCTCATTACTATAGTTCCTTTGTATTTCCTTCACCTTCTGACTAGATTCCTTTAACACAGACATTTTGATTTTGATTTATTATACCTTGAACATCATGGAAAATAACATTTCTACAGATTTCTATTTTTCGACTTTGACACCATCTGCATAGCTAAAGAAAATGCATTTTTCTTGATTTTCTATCGCACTTTCTTAGCTCCCTAACCACAGTTTGTATGGAGGTTTTGTCCTGAATCATACTTACTGCCTCAGCCTAAAATTTAAGGTCTATATTTCTTCGGTGAATCATCATACATGCTGCATTCATTATGGTTCATATTTCACGTTCTGCGGAACCATTTTGCTCAGGTGTCTTGCTAGGAACAATTTTTTGCTGAATGTCGCACCATTGAGAAAGAATATTCTGTACAAGTTAATAGAGAATAGGTTATCATAAAGACCGAAGCTCAACATACGTATGTTTACGATGAGTTTGCCATGAATATCGCTGACAGCGCGTCTGTATGCAATATGATTCGGCGACATCGCTGCACCCGCATTCCATCACGTACGGTGTGAAATGTGCAAGCATCTGTGGGAATACGTCGCCGTTGGATGTTCCGCCTCCTTTAGCATTTAGATAGTATTTAAGCCATAGTTTTAAGTAAAACATTGTTCATTGTATTCTAGAGGCGGAATCGCTGCCAGATTGAAAAATTTTTTTTTAAGAAATATAAGTGTAGAATAATTTAATTGGCGCCCTAGCAGGTACCCTCGCTAAAGTGACAGTGATACGGAGTTATTTTTTTTCGCGATTCGTAACAAGTGGTCCATAATTTGTCGCGATCTGAAAAGTCCTATAGTGGTTCCTAGTATTTCCGCGAAAAAAGTACTCCCACGAATAAGAAAAAACTATAGTATCTCCAAGTGGTTAATAGTATTATTCGCGTTGTGTATCAAAAGCCAGAGGTCCTCATGGTTAAATAATAAAGTGTGGGAGAAGACATTAAAGGGCCTCCAAGTTGCCAAAGCAAGCAGAGCAGAACGCAAAAGGGACGCAGTCAACGAAATAAGATTACCGACGCTCAACACCCAGCTTATAACCACCGTTATCCTGTAAGTTATTTTTAAGAAATAGTTAAGAAGAAATTTGAATTCACGTGTAATTAAAAAGCGAAATATTGATATTGATTTTTAAGAATGATTTAAGAAGATATTTGAATTTCCGTGTAATTAAAAAAAAAAGTTAAATATTTATATTTTTTTTTTTGTTTTTTTTGCCGAGAGGGTGAAAATCTTCTAAAGACACCTTAAGGCCCGACCGCGCATGCTTATGGTAGCAGTTTTATTTTCGCTTACGAGACTCGTGATTTTTGGAAAAAGATGTTCGTATGTAATTTAAAAAGAATATGGCGCTTTAGACTGGTTAGATTCCATTGAAAGTTCTTGCTGTTTTCACGACCGGTATATATTATGACGCGAGGTCAAAAAGCTTTGTCCTTTGCAGACGACGAATTGAATTGTTCGCGTCAAGTAGTTGAATGACGGTACTGTTACAATGTCCGTGTACACGATCTTTGTGTTTACGAGCAAAATTTGTTATCTCTTCGACGACGCTAGGAATTCCCAGGTCCCGATGAATATCTCTGTTACGTACGTACCATGGTGTGCTAACGATCGTTCTAAGAACTTTATTTTCAAAAGTTTGTAGGATGTTTCTATTGCTTTTCCTGGTACAACCTCATAGTTGTAGACCATACGTCCACACTGGCTTTAGCACTTGCTTATAGATAAACAGTTTGTTATGTAGGCTCAGCCTCGAATGTTTTCCGAGTAGCCAGTACATTTGTCGGTATTTGTTTTCGAGCTCGTCGCGTTTCTTTTTTACGTGCGATTTTCATTTAAGCTTAGCATCTAGAGTCATTCCTAAATATTTTGCTTCGTTCGCGTATGGTATTTGAGCCGAATTTAAATATACGGATAATCTATCCACTTTTTTGTAGGTAAAGTTTACGTGGGTAGATTTGCTTTCGTTTAGTACAATACGAAA
This sequence comes from Pocota personata, assembly GCA_963082735.1. Taxonomy (NCBI): domain Eukaryota; kingdom Metazoa; phylum Arthropoda; class Insecta; order Diptera; family Syrphidae; genus Pocota; species Pocota personata. Next base: position 93,191,779 of record OY720429.1, read on the forward strand.
AGAATTCGTCCAAGCGTGAACTTTATTAACAGCATGTTGCAGCTTTTCAGTTGCAGCTTCAATTGTATCGCCCGTTGTCAACATCACCGTGTCGTCCGCAAACGTGGCGACGACGCAGTTTCTTTCCTGTGGGATATCACGCGTGTAGAGTACATATAGAAGCGGGCCAAGGACATTTCCTTGTGGAACTCCGGCCGCAATCTCCTTGAACTCGGAGTAATCATTTCCGTGCTTAACACGAAAAAGTCTTTCGGTGAGATACGATCGTAAGATTAGAAAAAGTTTCCATGGCAGTAGTCGTTGCAATTTATACCCCAAGCCTTCGTGCCAAACTTTATCGAAAGCTTGTGAGACGTCAAGAAATATACCACAACAAAAATTTTTTCTTCGAGAGTTTTCTCAATCACGTCAGTTATTTTGTCGACTTGGTCGATTGTAGAATGTTTGATTCTAATTCCAAACTGATGGTCAGGAATCAGACGTCTTTCGTCGATTACGGGTTGTAGTCGTTTAGAGAGTAATTTTTCGAATATTTTAGAGATAACCGGCAATAGGGAAATAGGCCGATATGATTTCTTCTCATTCAGAGGTTTGCCTGGTTTCGGGACCATTATAATCCCGGCGGCTTTCCATTGTCTCGGAACGTAGAGTAATCTGAACGAAGCGTTAATCAAATATAGCAGTTTGATAAGAGCTTTATTCGGTAACTCCTTGACCACCTGCGCCGTTATCAAAACGTAACCCGGTGCTTTTGTCGTCTTTAGATTTTTAATCACTTCCCTCAGTAACAATCAATGCAACTTTTTTTACTTTAAAGTTGTCAGATGTCGTGACTGGGGAGTCAAATCAAAAGGCCGTCGAATGGCTTAAACGTTTCTTTTAAGTGCAAAGCAAAAAGTTCTGCGTTTTCTTTGTGGCCCAAGTTCTATCGTTTTTCCGAATTGGTGGCGCTTGCATTTGAGGTTTCCGGATGCCTTTTAGCGCTTTCCAAAGTGAATAATTTGATTCCCTTCCAGTGGAGAGATTTTCAAGGTAGGTCGCTATCTTATTGCTTTTAAATTCCCGAATACTATCTTTTCTCCCTCACCAGTTCAATGATTTCACTTGGATACTTTTCGTTGCGGTTAATCTTTTAGCTTCTAGAAGGAGTGTTTTTCCACGCCGCTATTTGGATTGCTTCCACGAAACGATCAACTTCGTCCTCCAGTTCACAAGGTGTTTTAAGTGATACATTTAAGGCGATATTTGTTTCGCAATCATTTCTAAAGCCCTCCCAATTTGTTCTATTGCTAGTACGTCTTGGAGGTCCTTCTTTCTTGATCAACGCTTCACCAAGTAATAAAATTACCGGAGAGGTATTTGTCGTAAATACCTTTTGAAACGAAAAAATCGATAAGATCGGGAATTTTTTCTGAATCGGTTGTCCAATAGGTGGGTTTTCCTGTCGAATAAAAACAGCAACTGAATTCATTTGCCACTTCGTAGAGAATCGTAGAGAATTTTTCCTTTAGAAGATGTACATCTTGAACCCCAGAAGGTATGCTTCGCGTTGAAATCTCCACCAATAAGGAAATTTGAACCAAGGGCATTGAAGACACGAAAGTAGTCGTCTTTTTCAAGCGAGCATCGCTGCGGACAGTAAACAGACGCTATGTTGTAGCTCAAGTGTTTAATTTTAACCCTTACCGCGCACAACTGAAGCTTTTCTAGCTCTATGTTTATATCGACCGAGTGTTCGATGTTAGTTTTAATGAATAAGGACGAACCGCGCCGCGCTCTATCAGAAGGATGATAGGCGTGATAACCAACGTAGCATATTATCTTTATTTGCGTTTCCCTTGTTAGATGGGTTTCGGAGATCAAACATATGTCGATATTTTCTCTCATTAGAAAAATGTTTAATTCGTTAGATTTTTGTAAGAGTCCGTTTGCATTCCATGTTATAATTTTAAGCAAAGAGTCCATATCTACTTAAATTTAGATATAAGATTATAAGGTTAAATATTAATATTGATTTTTAAAAATTAGTTAAGAAGATATTTCAATTCGCGTGTAATTAAAAAGTGAAATATTGATACTGATATTGACGTTGACCTTGCTGAATTTAAATAGAAATTAAAGATAAAATAGGAAGTCATTTGAAATTAAAGATTTAATACACACATAAAAAATTAACAATCATGCCTGATCTATAGTCTGGAACGCCCACCGATCCCTCAACCAGCAACCTTCCCGCTAACCCTCTTAATACCATTCCTTCAGCCGTTCTTCAAAACGCCATTTCTATCGCTCCTACAAGTGAACCCCTTGAATACTGCGGGTGAGAACTCAAATAATTCATTTATGTCTAGTGCTTCAAATCCAGATCGAACGCAGGATGTTAGGGCAGCCCCAGAGTTAGACTCACTCAATTCGCCCATCGTCTTCCGAACCCTCAGAGGGCAAGGGCTGAGATCATACACAATATCCTAAATCCAAAATTTTATTTTTATTCCGGGGTTGATCAGCCAATCGCTACTCAATATCGGAACAAGAGAGAATTCAGCTCCTGGAAGCCGTTAACCGCATCTTTCGAATATATGAGCCGATTAAAGAGATATTGAAATACTATGCTATTTTGAGTATGATTAGGAACAAAATAATTGGAGACGCAGACCCTTTGCCCTAGAGTCGTATAACACTCCACTAAATTGGGAGAACATCTCTAGATGCCTTGTCAAGCACTATGCTGACAAAGGCGATCTGGGTACGTTGGAGTCTTCTCTTGTACAGGGTATCCCAACAGTACCGTATCCCAATTCTATAAGACGTTATACAGTCACCTTTCCCTCACCCTTAAAAAGAATTCCTGTATGGAAGTCTCTCAAGAGTCAGCACAACTGCTGACAAAAAACTACAGAGACAAGGCACTTGACACCTTCGTTAGGGGTCTCAAAGGTGAAAGGTTTTTAGGAATAAGCGAACCTGTTGATTTGCCTCGGGCACTCCATTTGTGCCTCATGTTGGAAAATCAGGTCTATAGAATCAGCCATGTTCATAATCACAACATGATGAGGAGACAATCTATCCCCGTTTCACAACCTCAGCATAGAAATATAACCAATAATGACACGCAACAGCAATATAGACCTCCCTTTTATCCCCACATAAACCCTTCACCCTTCAATCAACCGTCATAACAAGCTCCACTTAAATATCAGCATAATGTCCCAAGAAACCAATACTACAACCAATACCAAACCCAACGTAATCTCAACCAGCCGTTCATACAAAAACAACCTCCTTCTTTTCCCACAAATCAGCAATTTAAGCCGAATCTGTTATCTGTGCGCAAGTTAGGACACAATAATTCTCACAATGAGCACCACTGCCGAAATCTCAACAATTTGTGCCGAAACCCCCGCCTAAGCCACAACCTAATTATCACATAAATTCTGAATATGACCACATTCGGGAGTCTGAAGATTGTAACTATGACCAAACGTTAGCTGATTACGTTCAGCCGCTTGAGGAATCTGACGATGTTACCAGTGCATATGTCGACGAAATCACGGAACTCACCGACATCCATTTTTTAGACTAACCTTGTCGACGTAACCTTACTTTGAAAGTAGGACGAAGAGGGAAGAGATTATCAAAATTCGAATAGACACAGGATCAAATCGTAATTATATACAACTCCATTTGGTAAACAAGTCAGTCCCGTACGACAAATGCTTCTATGCAGATTCTGAAGGTGGCATCATTAAAATTAGCCACCATGTCGAAACCAACCTCTTCAGTCTAAAGGACCACAAAATCAAATTGTTCCTACTGATGTCGTTAAAATCATTTCACGCAATATTGGGTAATGATAGCCTTAAGGAGCTATCAGCCGTAATTCATAGAAAACATAATTATATGGAAATTCTGAACTACACTACGGATTCCCTTCTTTATTCTCTGAGGCCGATGACAAATTGACTTATACTATAACAGTAGTAGGTGCAATTCGCACTAATACAGATACTCCCGTCTACATCCGGTATTATCTATTATCTCTAAAAAATGAAGTGGATAAACAAATTCAAACATTGATTATCGATGGAATAAGTAAACCATCAGGATCCCCCTATAATTCACCTGTATGGGTAGTTCCCAAAAACCCCGAATCTGAGCAGTATAGGATGGTGATCGACTATAGGAAATTAAATTCCATCAATATAGCGGATCGTTACCCGATCCCCGAAATAAATGAAGTACTCGCCCAATTAGGGAAAAACAAGTACTTTTCGGTGCTTAATTTAAAAAGCGGGTTTCATCATATCCCATTGAAGGAATCTGATATAGAGAAGACGGCCTTTTCCATTAATAACGGTAAATTTGAATTCACAAAGCTGCTATGTGGGTTGAAAAATGCGCCTTCTATCTTCCAGCGCGCCCTCGATGACATATTCCATGAGTTCATAGGCAAAATCTGTAACGTGTATATCGATGATATAGTCATCTTTAGCAAGAATCAAAAAGACCATATTAAACACATTGATCAAATTTTCAAAACTTTAAATGATGATAACATGAAACTGCAGTTAGAGAAGTGTGACTTCTTTAAAGAACAAGTTGAATTCCTAGGTTTCGTATTGCGTCCGAGGGTATCAAAACAAACCCCGCAAAAGTCGAGGCAATCACTAATTTTCTAATCCCGAGCACTCTTGAGGAACTCCGATCATTTCTTGGACTGTTAGGGCATTACCATCGCTTTGTGTAAGATTATGCAAAGCTGGCAAAGCCACTAACATCCCTTTTAAGGGGGGAGGAAGGACGTCTGTCCAAAGCCTAATCTAGTCAAAAACAAGTTCATTTAATCTCCGATGCCATTTCGGCCTTCAATAAAATAAAGAATTCCCTTGTTTCGAAGGATAATATTCTCTCAAGTTAACTCGATGACCTCCATGCAACACAGTAGTGAAAGTTCATCTCACGAAATGATCTGAACTGTGGAAAGCCCGATTAATGTCTTCAAAAATCAGCTAATGCTTTATACTGGAAACGAAGACAACTATCAATTCAAAATTCCGTTTCCCACCTTCCTCAAACACATTTTCACCAGGCAATACTATTCTAAAGAAGATTTGATTCAAATACTTAAACGACACCTAAACCCAAGCGTCATTAACGGCATCTTTACAACTGAGAATATTATAGGATAAAAGCAGGAAATCTACCCACTTCAGATCTTACAAAACAAGGTTTACCTGTACCGAAGTTAAGGACCTAACGAATGTAACCGTGCAAGTAGAAGAAATTTTAAAGGAGCATAGAAGAGCTCACCGCAGTGGCCTGGAAAACAAGATCCAAAGACACGAATTTAGTTCTAACGGCGATCGACAAATTCTCGAAATATGCCCAAGCCCGTATATTGAAATCAAGAGCAATCGAAGACATTAGCGAACCGTTAAGGCAACCTTTATTTGCGTACGGTGTATCTAAAGTCATTGTTTTCAACAACGAAAATGCATTCAACTTCGCTTTGATGTGTTTTTTGCTTCAAGATCAATTGGGAATTGAAATCTATAAGTCTCCCCCATATACTAATTTCATCAACGGTCAAGTGGAAAGATTTCACTCCACATGGAAAAGAAGAGCAAAGATGTAGGTTATCATAATATAACTCGTCAGCCACTAAAAAAATCTCTCCTGGTCAAACAGTATTCATAAAAATCAATAAATAATTAGGCACCAAACTTTGTGCAAGACTCGAAAAGGAAATAGTCAAAAAAAATCATCCCACTATAATTTTTACTGAGTCAGGCAAGATTGTTCGTAAGGCTAACATTAAAACCTGACACCATCTCTTTTAGATCCTTTATATCTTCAGCTCCCGCAGAAGTTCAAATACTGGATTACTTCGTTTACGCCTAATTGAAGATATTGAATTAAAGATCCAAGGAAACGTAAGTAAGGACGATCCGATTTATCCCTACATATCCCAAGAAATTTCCGAAATCCTCCACCGATTCAGTCGTATTAAGAATATATTCAAAAAGAAAAGGGCATTAGACTTCCTGGGAAGGTGTGGAAATGGGTTGACTACGGACCACCACGACTTCCAGATTGTCAAAGCCAAAACACAGAATTTGTTAGAAAATAATAACAAGCAAATCATAATTAATAAACTAGCACTGGAACGAATACATAAAATTACAAATATTACCAACAATATAATTAAGAACCTAAAAACCGATGGCAATATTAAGAAAGAATATGTAACAAGCATTAAAAACAAAATCGATGTCATTAAAGAGTAAATAATAAATACAGAACATGCCTCACAGTGGCAAAAGCCGTCATTGTTAATTCATTTACACTTTTAAACAATGAAATTAAATTAGTTAAGGAATTTTTTGAAAAAGATAACATACGTGGAGGAAGCTTTCGAATTTCCAAGTGTTAAGATAGGATAGCTTCCAATACGACAACAATGATATATATCGTCTGCCAACTGGTGAAAAAAAAAAATAGTTATTAAGCCAATAAAAAAGAGAAACGTTGTAACAAAGATTGATTTTAAAAACATATTTAATTGTGAAAATAATTTCTATGGTTTTAAGGAAAATTGTAAGACATTCAATGAACTAACTATGTGTAAGAGTAACGAAATCTTAGATTTAAGTAATACGGAGTGTATACCAAACTTATTGTAAAGCAAGCCCGCAAACTGCACTGATATCAGCAATTAACATATCCCCACAGTAGAAGAGATTGCACATTCTTGATAGGATATAGAAAAGCGCGTTATAACTTATAAGCGATAGAGACGTTGTGAATTCCATACAATCACTTGAACATCGGAGAAATGCCTCATGTCTCTCCCTGTTTTATCGTTTTTTTTATAAAAAATGCTCCAGCGGAATAGCCAATTGCATTCCTACCCTTGCACAATACGCGTCATGCTTCTAATGCATATCAGTTCACCCTTAAGCCCAATTTCGGTCGTACTGTCAAATATAGGGATTCGTTTATAAGTCGAATGAAACGAATGTGGAATAATCTACCAGGCTCTGTATTCCTCCAGCACTACAACCTTCAAACATTCAAAGCCAACGTGCACGGCTCCTCCTCTATTCCTCTTCTCCCTTTTCCTAACGCCCGTGCCCTGAAACAGTTTATTTTTATTATTCCAAACAGAATAAAGAGCATTAGACCTAAGGTAAACTCGTGCTTTGACCAGAGTTGTAAAGAGGGTATTAGGTTGAAAGAAGACAAGTCCACTTTCGCACAGATGGTATCCCCCTATAGTTCTGAAGTGGTGTTTTTCTACGCTTTTCTGTCTATCCTACTTTTCAGGGCTCTTACCGAGTAGATGGACAAAGCATTTGTCCAGCCCGTTCCTTAAGAAAGCGCACTTTCCTCCCTGTCCAATTACCAACCAATTGCACTTACGTCCCTTCTTTTCAAGGTCATGGAAACGCTGATAAATCGTCAGCTTGTGAAATAAATCGGTTTACGAAAACTCCTTAATGACCCGCAGTATGGTTTTCGTAGCAACAGATCCACTGGTGATCTGATGGCATATCTAACCGAGAAGTGGAACCAATCACTTCGACGAAACTAAGATGGTTGCGCTTGATATTTCAAATTGGACAGCATTGGACAGAGTTTGGCATCAGGCTCTTTTGTCGAAAATACATGCAAATGGCAGCGATGAGTCTCTTCTTCAATGGATTAGAAATTACCTTTCGGGGCGTTTAATACAAGTTGTTTTGGACGGCTACAAGTCTGCAATTCACCAAATAAATGCTGGTGTTCCCCAAGGCTCTGTTTTGTCTCCGACTCTCTTTCTTATTTTTATAAATGATCTCTTGTCTGCAACTTCTAATCCATTCCTTCGCTGATGACAGCGCCCTCAGTTTTTCATATTCGTTCCCTAACTCACGTCCTTGCTCTTCGGCCGTAGAAGGGGAACGGCAACGTATGTTAAACACATTAAATTGCGACCTTGATAGCAGAATCAAATGGAGTTCAACCAACAGAGTGGAATTTAATATCTCCAAAACACAATGCTGTCTTCTCTCTCTTAAGCAGCCATTATTCATGGATGGTACTTGCATCATTGGTCCAATTTTTGATGACTCGGTCCAATATGTACTGCGTTATTCCTTCGACAGCGTCTCGAATGTTGGCCTCGAGCTCGTGCAAGCTCGTTGGCTTGTTAGAGTAAACTAAGGACTTGACGTAGCCCCAGAGAAAATAATCGAGGGGTATCAAGTCGCATGATCGCGGTGGCCAACTGATGAACCCTCGCCGTGAGATGACCCAGTTGCCAAAATTTCTCCTTCACCACGCCGAGCGTTGCATCGCTTGTATGGCATGTAGCACCATCTTGTTGGAACCACAGCTCGGATATATCGATGTTGTCGAAGTCGGTTAACATACTGAGAACCATTGACGGTAACGATGTCCCCTTCCTCATTTTGAAAGAACTAAGGTCCGATGATGCCTCCGTGACATAAACCGCATCAAACAGTTAATCTTTGTGGATGCATTGATGCTTGGTCGAACACTTGTGGATTGTGGTTGCTCCAATAATGGCAATCTTGCTTCTTGACGTAGCCGCTGAGCTTGGGCCTTGGCCAAAATCCGGATCTCCAGTTAACATTTTCAGCGACCAATTAGCGAACTCACGGCGTTGTCTATGATCGTCCGGCTGCAATTCTTGCATCAGCGCAATCTTATACGTATGTAGGCACAAATCCAACCTCAAAATAATCCTGGCGATGCCCAATTCAGCTGATCGGCGCCGAATCGACATTTCTGGGCCTTCTTCGATACTGACTGTTACGGGGGTTCTATTTTCTTCATTTCGGAACGATATTTGTCCGGTTGGTGACTTAAGATCCAAAAGAGTGTACTCACGCTCAAACTATTCCACGGTACGACGAATTACCTGCGCACTGAAGCCATGATGACGACCGACATCACGACGAAATTCACATTGCGTATTTACAACTGAGCCGGAATTTCGATAATATTTTTTAATAATTTCCACACATTTGGGAAGCGTCAAACGAAGCGTGGTGAAATGGCAAATATTATTTAATATTTTGACAGCTGGAAGTCATTGGTAACTTTTTACAGCTGCTGAAACATAACAATTGGGAGAACTATCATTGCTATCTGGTCACCCTTTATAATTAATACAATTGCAATTAATACTCATACATTATACACAAACCGCTAAATACATACACAAACACGTTGGCATATTGTAAATTCGCGCCAAAACCTAAAGTACATAGTCAAGTCAGAAATACTTTCAGATGTACGAGTACACTCGAAAGTACAATCGAATAATGACCTTTGTAACGATTAGTTAGGTGCGTTTTATTTAACACAGAATTCCTTTATTTATAAGCTCTCGAGTTTTCTTTTTCCACCCCAGTACAATTCTGTGGTAAAATATAAAATATTGAAATGTTGTCAGGGCATTTTTAGAGCTACTGTTCCCATTTGTCGGGAGAACATGTGTTGAGAGCTAGGGTTGGCCACGGAGGTATGTTCTGTGCGAGTAAGGAGGACGGGGTGGTTCTTGTCCACCTTACTTTACACCACCTGCTCAGCACACAAAATCTCGTGCCATTTTGATAAAAAAACAAAAGAAAGACGAAAGCTACTCTACCTTAAACATCGGACGGAATAAAAGAAATAGAAAAGAAAGTATAAAGGAAAATTCAAGGACTTATGCCCTTGGCCAGGAGAAAGATTGGGAAGGACTCCGCGAAGCTTACCCTACCTATCCTAAATTAAACCTAAACTAACCTAATGTCTTAAACTAAATCCTAGTCTAAAACCTAACTATCTTAAACTATCCTACAGCTACTCCCTATCGCGCACTTTGTCCTTCCCATTTTCTCTCCTCGCCAAACGGGTTCGTCAAGTACCCGTGGTATGCCTTTTGGAAGTGGCAAAAACTGGCCTGCCCACCCTGTGTGTCTAGTGAAACAACCAATTGCCATCTCTAAACGTGCTTCCCAGTCACGACCTAAGTTAGCAGTGGAGAAGTTCGTTTGTCGTCACTTTACGTCGCCATTGTTCGTAGTCGTCCTGTCCTGTCACCGTTCATCTATAGAAGGACGGCCCGACCTACCATCCGCACACCAAATAAAAAAAAAATCCTATTCAATAATGTTTGAGTAGAAATACACCACTGAAATTTGATTGGCTCATCGCCTTATTGAATTTATTATAAAATTTGACTTAAAACTACTATCAAACTAAACCCTAACTTTTCTGCCAAGAATACCACTAATTTGTTTTCAAAATGAAAATACAAAAACAAGGTACTCACGGTTTCTTTTACTTCAGTTCCCCGTTGTCCTGCCGGCAGCACGATGAAGGAAGGTATTCTCCTATTTCGGAGATAAATCCGCGACTGTTGAAACACCTAACCACTGTTCTTAGCAGAATTCACACATTTCCACTACATCCTAGCCTTAACTTAATTTCAATTAAACTTAATTCAAAAAAAAAATTTAAATCCAGAGAAAATTCAAAACAAATAATTCTATGCAGCTTCACCTATGCGCACTATGCACTTTTTAAACAAAAATTCTTACTCAGAAGGAGTAGCAGTCACTTCAAGGTAGATATTTTTTTTTGTTTTTTTTTTTTTTAGCTTAACTTTAAAAAAAACAATTTCTTTTTTTTCACTTTAAACTGTTCACTGGACTCTGTGTCCCACGGAGCACCACCTGGAAGCGTTGAATTTTCTTGGGAGAGCACCCCTCGCTGCCGTTGTAGCGGACCATCGCCACCGCTATTACCGCCTGCACCGGTCTTATCCGGTTGCACCGGTATCTTCTTTACAACGGTCCTAGCAGGGAAACAGCAGTCGTCAAGATTTCCGCTGAGACCTGCGCTGCCTAGCGACTCTCAATGCCTATTGGTTTTAAATTTGTTTAATTATTTTGCCCACAGGCACTCCTATGCTTCGCCCTACGTACCTTTATATTGAGTATTTGGCTGCGTACACCTCTTTAAAGGTACGCTCCCCCGATTCCTCTCCATGCCTTCAGGATTATCTGACTAAAATTAGATTTTTTTTTTTTTTTATACTGCTGAAAATTATTTATCCTATGTGAAAAACTCACCTTAGAAAATAAATTGACGAAAGAAAAAAAAAATTGTTCTTTACAGAGGGTCTCCGCCTCACTGTATTTGACTTCCTTTTAATTTTTTTTTGTACAGCAAAAAAATTCACTATTAGCGGCAGCGACCAGCTGTTCGACACTTGACTTTACAAAATGATCTTGGGGTCGATGCTCTACCCGTTGCTATCAATCTGGGTTATCTGTTTCCCATTGTCCTACTTTTCCCCTTCTTTTCTTGTTTCGACTTTGTCCTCTCTTCGTCAGTCTTTTCCCCTTTTCTTTGTCATGTTTTGTCTTTGTCAGCTATGAGTAGTGTTTTCCTTTTTTTTCGGGACATTGAAATGAGAAATTTCCCTTTCCAATGTCCTACGTCTCGTCATTGTCAGTTACAAAAATATTTTTTTTTTTTGAATAGAAAAATTCCTGAGCGATAACATACATAAATACACTAACCTGACATATAATATTGTTAACTAACTTGCCTAATAACACTAGTACGACCTACGAACCCTACTCACGTAACCTAAAACAAAAATTTGTACCTACCAAAAAAAATATATAAACATATAATATGAAAATAATGAACAAACGAATTCCACTTTCTTTACCTCAGCCCTGAACCACAGATAATTTCCCGATCGTCATTAATATTCTTGCGAGAGAGAGACGGGTGTATCTCCCTCCCTCATGTCAGCTGATTGTTGACATTTCTTCTATTTTTTAATTTTGCGAGGGCAATCGCTGTTTTTTTTGTTTGTAGGAGATTTCTTTTTATATTTTAAATTTTAATAATCAGATACAAAGGAAAACCCGCCCTTGGAATGGGGTGGGCGTGTGCGGATCGCTTCTTGTGCACTAAAGGTGCACAAGGAAGCAAAATAATACAAAAAAACAAAGACGAACCTGGCTGTGGGAGGGATGTTATCTGCAGGTACCACGGGTAACAGGTATGTTGGAATTTGTTTCCTTTTTTTTGTCATTAATTGGTTCGAATTCTCAAAACACCAATCAAAACCCCACCCCTGAAATAGGGTGTGTTTTTTCTGCGAGGATGTACAGGAACCGGTAGGACAGAGCAAGAGGACGACGACGACAACTACCATCGTGGGATCGCCGGAAAATTATCTAGGTTCAGGTACCACTTTTAATATTTCTCTTCCTTTTTTTTTTCTTTTTTCTTATTGTTTTTTTGTTTTTATTGTACGAGGTACAGGCCCTCGTAACAGGCTCGACGACCTCGTAAGAAAAAGGGGGCCTGGTTCGTTAGCTTTATTTCACCGCTTTAGCGGCTTGCTCTATCTTTCCGTTTGTTTGTTGTCTTCGCCCAATGTGTGGCAAGGGCCTCCGCCCTGAGATGCTCTACCGACTGAGGTTAGCTGGGCACTCATTCACATTCTCGCTAGCAAGCGCGGTAAGAAGTCCTATTATACCTTAGTTTAGTATAATCCAGGTTATCACAGCTTCTATATCACAGGGGTGTATGTGGATGTACCCGTATGCTACCTACAAATCATTATAGGGGTGCCCTTGGATACATCCAGGTCGCCCCGCCTAACACTAATAAATAAACTATAAAATAAATATAAAATAATAAATAAACTCTATATGTAAATAAACTATATAATAAATAAATAGACTCTATATATAAATAAAGAAATAAATAAATAAATAAATACTCTATCTGTAGGACATAACTAAATACATACATACATATATATCACAGCTAATCCGGCAACGGCATACTCGAGTGCATCAAGAGTGTTTTCCTAATACTTGGCTTATGTGTGTAGGTCTTTGGCGTGGTACACACCACCTTTTCGCCTCTTAAGTTGCCTATCTCATATAGGGAGTTCCCTTTAGCTTTTAAAGCTATTGTTTTTAGGAACTTGGGCCCTAATTTAGCATTATAGTTGTCAGGTAAACTGCTTTGCTTAAAATTTCGCCTATATACTATCTGCCCTACCCTATACTTAACTTCTCTACTTCGCGTGTTGTATGTTTTGGATGCTTTTTGATGTGCTAGCCTTAGATTGTCAAATATTTTACTCCTTATTAGCTCTAATTTGTCCTTATTGTTGATAATTTCCATGTCCATATCTTTGACCGTACGTAGTTTGCGGAGGACATCATACGCTCCCACGTGTTGTACCATGTGGGTACCAAACACAGCGTAATAAGGTTCAAACGTAGTCGCATCGTGAACTACACTCCTCAGTGAAAAAGCCGCGTTGCTGACGTGGATGTACCAGGATTTCTGATCACCGCTTAGGTACGATCTTATCTTCGTCAGCAAGGAGCGGTTAACCCGTTCTGACGCATTGGCTTGAGGAGAGTAGATCGCGGTGCGAATATGTTTGACCCCGTATTTTCCTAGAAAGCTGGCAAACAGTTCTGAGATGAACTGTTTACCATTGTCCGAATGGATAAACTCGGGTACGCCAAAGATATGGAACACGCTTTCCTCTAGGTATTTCACTACCTCAGCAGCCATTGCCTTCTTAATTGGTTTTAAAAACACAAACTTAGAGAAATTATCTAGGGCTATAAAAATGTGTGTGTGTCCGTTCTTAGTACGTGGGTATGGTCCTAGAAAGTCAATGCACAGTCTTTGAAAAGGTCGCTCCGTAATGGTCTGTTGTCCCATCGGCGGTCGAGAAACAATATTCAGGGGTTTGCTACACTTGTAGATTTCGCAAGCTTTGAAAAAGGTCTGCACCTCGGTAGCATTGCCTGGCCAAAAAAACATCTGCCTCAATTCTGACAGCGTCTTTTGGATACCCCCGTGACCTGCAGATGGTGAATTGTGTGCAGCTTCCACTAGACTACCACGCAACTCCTTTGGAATCCAGAGTTTCCGCGCTCTGTCTTCTTGTATAGCGTCGCCAGTTCGTATGTCTGTTCTTTTGTATACGAATCCATCGGAAACGCAAACATCTGGAAGTCGGTCTTTGTTTTCGTTTATTGTCTTCCTTAATTCGTCGTACTCCTCCGAGGAAAAGTGTGGCGAATTAAGGTCAACCTCCAGCATTACACTCTCAGGATTGAGCTCATCTATGTGAACACGTGAGAGAGTATCAGGGACTACATTTTGGCCACCTTTCCTATGTTCGATCTGGAAGTCAAACCCTTGAAGTTTTAGGCTCCATCTAGCCAGTCGGCCAGATAGATCCTTTTGGGTCATTAGCCACTTCAGACTCGCATGATCGGTTATAATAGTGAAAGGTAATCCTTCCACATAGGCCCTGAACTTCTTCGCTGACAGAACGGCCGCATAGCATTCAAGTTCGGTTACGCTATAATTCCGCTGGGCAGAATTGAGCTTCTGGGACATGAATGCTATCGGTCGTCCGTTGTTCTCCGTGTCCATTTGGAAAAGCACACTCCCTACACCAGATGTTGATGCGTCGCACTGTCCGGGTTCGTTAGTATCGGTGCTGTCACTAGAACCGACTTAAGTTTTTGAAAGGCTGTCTGTGGGGATTAGTATCAATCCTCACTATAAGAAAAAGTTTTTTCAGTTTAATGAAAAGAAAACAAATATTGAACTTTCCTGAGTCAAATTTATTGTTGGAGATGTTTCCTCCTCGGACTATTGCTAGCGACTGACTAACTAGCGCAAACAGACAACTGTGTAATACATATCATGATTCTATGTACATACATTAGCTGACCGTAAGCATTAAAGAGAGCCATCGCGCCATGTGAAATAGCGGCTCAAATTATGTATTAAAAAGTTACGTTACACAGTGGGGTACAAAAGTTACGCTACAATACTCCCCTTCGGCAAAAAAAGAAATGTATGCAATTAATAATAGTCTATTTGTTAGTTGCGAAGATTAAATCGAACGCGCCTTATTGGAGTAGATGTACTCGGCGAATCACTATTGGTGCTTGGCCGATATGATGATGATAAATAACCAGTTTGTCTTCGCTGTGATGCTTCTGGGGTTGTCATGATGGTTGGTCGCTCTACGATGGTGTCACTGCTGGTGTTGCTGTTGTCATCTGCTGTGTTGTCGTCGGCATTGCTCAAGGTGAACACGGGCTTCAATCTATCGATGGACACAGTTGCTGATCGTCCAGAAATGTCCACGACAAAATACTTTTCTTGTCGTGAAATGACACGATATGGACCTTCGTACGGTGGAGTGAAAGCACTGTGCGATGCATCAAGGCGGACTAGGACGTGGGAGCAGGTGGCAAGCTCTTTGAAGACGAACACTTTTCGTTGACCATGACGTGTACCAGGAACGGGTGCAAGATTCGCAAACTGCATCCTCAGACGTTCGGCAATATCTTTAGGTGATAAATGATTAGAAGGAGATGGCACAAGAAACTCACCAGGTAATCGAAGCGGCTCTCCATAGACGATATCAGATGGAGTGGTACCCAAATCATCCTTCCATGCTGTGCGAATGCCGAACAATACTATTGGCAATGTGTCAACTCAAGCAGAGCTTTCATGGCACCTGATAGCAGCCTTAAGTTGTCGGTGCAGGCGCTCGACCATACCATTTGATTGTGGGTGGAATGTCGTTGTATGAATATGTTTGCTGCCGAGTAATTGACTGAGAGTATTGAACAGCTGGCTCTCGAACTGCACTCCTTGGTCAGTGGTTATCCGCAGAGGCACACCATAACGGCATATCCAACCGGCGAATAATTTCCGAGCCACGCATTCAGCTCCGGTGTCCTCCAACGGAAAAGCTTCAGGGAAACGTGAGAAGCGGTCTATGATCGTTAGACAGTAACGATATCCTCTTGATGGTACGTATGGTCCAATAATGTCGACGTGTATGTGCTCGAATCTACGGGTGTGTCCAGCTGGAAAATCGTTGATTGGCGACACAACGTGGCGAGAAATTTTATTGCGTTGGCAAGCCAGACAAGCACGAGACCAGAGACGACAATCTTTCTTCAAACCGGGCCAGACGTATCGTTGTGAGACAAGTTTAATTGATGCATTGGCTCCAGGGTGACTTACACTGTGGAGAGACGAGAAGATTTGCTGGCGGAGACTATTTGGCACGAAAGGGCGGGCTAGCTGACCATTTACATCACAGTAGATCGGGAGGTTGCACTCCGGGACGCTTACAGGCTGAAGACGCAGTGCATCTTGTGGTGGATTTTGGAGGCGGTGCTGGATTTCTTCGTCAGCGGCTTGGGCTTGAGCTAGGTCAGTTGCAGACACAACAGTAGCGATTGCTTCGACACGTGACAAGGCGTCAGCGACAATGTTGTCCTTGCCGGATATATGTCGGATGTCAGTCGAAAATTGGCTGATAAAATCCAGACGCCGAAATTGCCATGGCGTCGCCTTGTCTGGGTTCTGTGAGAAGGCATGAAGAAGCGGTTTGTGATCTGTGTAGATGGATACGTCGCGTCCTTCTAGCAAGTGCCTGAATTTTCGCACTGCCGCGTAAACTGCATGTAGTTCTAAGTCATAAGGGCTCCGTTTCCTTAGAGCTGGTTGCAATTTCTGGCTGAAAAATGCGAGGGGCTCCCAAACTGTACCTCTTCGTTGTTGAAGAACCGCACCTATGGAGGTAAGAGATGCATCAGTAAAAACAGCCCATGGCAATGTAGTGTCCGGGTAGACGAGAAGCGTGGCATTACGAAGCTGCTCTTTACAGGCTGTGAAAGCTTCGTCTCGTTCTGCTGTCCAGTTGACTTGGTCTGAACTTTTGATATTGGGACCCTGGAGGCACTCATGCAAAGGAGCTTGGCACGTTGCTGCGTTTTTCTGAAATTTACGATAAAAATTAATTATACCAAGGAACTGTTTGATGGTATCGGGGCGATTGAAATTGATGATGGCTTCTACCCTTTCTGGCGGAGGACGGATGCCTTCTGTGGAAACGTGGTATCCGAGGAAATTAACCTCGGATTTACCAAAGCAGCATTTCGCAGGGTTGATCACAACTCCGGCTTCGGACAAGCGCTTAAAGAGGATGCGGAGGTGATTTCGGTGTTCGTTTTCGTCTCTGGATGCTACCAAAATATCGTCTATATACGAGAACACAAAGTCCAGTTCCCTTGTGACCTCATCAATGAACCTTTGAAAGGTCTGTGCTGCATTCCGAAGTCCAAAAGTCATGTATGGGAACTCAAAAAGCCCAAATGGTGTAATGATCGCCGTTTTGCAAATGTCGTCCGACGCCACAGGAATCTGGTTGAAGGCACGCACCAGATCGATCGTGGAAAACACCTTTTTTCCAGTGAGATTTGCTGTGAAATCCTCGAGAACTCGAACTGGATAGCGGTCTGGCACGGTCCGTGCGTTGAGCTGTCGATAGTCGCCGCAGGGTCGCCAGTCTCCATTCTTTTTCGGCACTAAGTGAAGTGGTGAGGACCAAGAGCTTGTTGAGCGACGGGCAATACCAAATTTTACCATTTTTTCAAATTCCTGCTTGACTATGGCAAGTCGGTCCGGAGCAAGGCGGCGTGCCTTACTCGACAGCGGGGGACCAGGTGTGGTCGTGATGTGGTGCTGAGTTGCATGCTTCGCTGGTTTCCAGATTCCATCGGGCTTGGTGATGTTGGGGAACTCGGTTAATATGTGTAGCTATGAAGAAGTGTTTGGTAGCACCTTGATGGATGAAACATCTGCGATAGAACATGCGACGCAGGCCGCTGAAAGTCCGGTCGTTGAATCCAAGAGGCGATTGTTTTTCAAGTCTGGAAGTAAGCCAAAATGGGCTAGGAAATCAGCTCCTACGATAGGTTTTTCGATGTCCGCCACCACGAAGCGCCAAGTAAAATCTCGTCGCAGGCCAAAGTTTAAAGTGAGCAGAATGCAGCCAAAGGTCTTGATTTGCGATCCATTTGCTGCAAAAAGGCAGTAGCCTGTTTCTTCTTGACGACCTGCTGTGAGCTTTTTCGGGTAGACGCAGAGATCAGCGCCAGTGTCCACGAGGAAGCGGACCTTGGTAGCGCTATCTGATATGAAGAGGCGGTGAGATTGAAGTGCGGGGTCGTGTACCGCCGTTAGCGACTCCCTGTTCCGTTTCCCGCAAGGGTACATGGACTGCGACAATTCTTAGCAAGTTCTCCCCATGTGGCGTAATACCAGCAAAGGCCGTTAGGTGAAACCGGTTGCGAACGGGACCTTGAACGGGATCGTGGACGGAATTGTGGACGACTGTGCACACGTGGACGTTCATGCGTTGAGTTTTTAAATGAACTTACCAACTCATTTATCATGGCTTCGAGTCTTGACAGCCGGGGCTCCAAAGGTGTAACAACATCTGCATAATTATTAGCGCCAACTGCCGCAACGTGGTTGGAAGATGAAATTTCCATTATATGGTCGGCGAGCGTGGCCAGTTTTTCTAACGGTGTATCTTGCTGCGTTGCTAAGATGGTTTGAACTGCAGGTGGCAACCTGCTCAACCACTTTGTTCGAAGAATATTGTCAGGGACGTTATCGACAAGACCTTTTAATTGCCGCAAAAACTGAGATGGTTTACGGTCACCCAAAATTTCTTTGTCAAGCAGCTGGTGGAGTTGTCTCCTGTGATGAGGTTAATCGTTCGACGAGCGCCGTTTTTAACCTTAAATACGGTGTCTCGGCAGGTGGGTGAAGAATGACATCTTGTACTTCCGCGGCGGCAACGGCATCCAAGTGGGAGGACGCAAAAAAAAACTTTGTTGTTTCGTCGGTGATAGCGGCTAGATGAAATTGCCCTTCCAGTTGAGCAAACCACAGAGCAGGTCGATCGGCAGTGAAAGCTGGTGGACGAACGACGAAGCGCTGCATTGCTGTGCTTTCAGCAGTTGGAGCACGAGCTGGTAATAATAGTGGTGTTGTGTTGGCGAATGGAGCGTCGGTTGACGATGATGTAGGACCAGGCATGCTTACTTTCGTCGGGGTCACCAAATGTGGGGATTAGTATCAATCCTCACTATAAAAAAAAGGCAGTTTAATGAAAAGAAAACAATATTGAACTTTCCTGAGTCAAATTTATTGTTGGAGATGTTTCCTCCTCGGACTATTGCTAGCGACTGACTAACTAGCGCAAACAGACAACTGTGTAATACATATCATGATTCTATGTACATACATTAGCTGACCGTAAGCATTAAAGAGAGACATCGCGCCATGTGAAATAGCGGCTGAAATTATGTATTAAAAAGTTACGTTACACAGTGGGGTACAAAAGTTACGCTACACTGTCAGTGCTTCGTCTGTCATGTCGAATATCTTGCCTTTCTTCAGACAGTCGGTCATTGGGGCTGCCATAGACGCAAAATTTGGAATAAAGCGCCTATACCAGCCCGTCATCCCTAGAAATCGACGGAGTTGCTTGGGAGTCTTTGGTACTGGGAAATTCTCGACCACCGAAACCTTGCCAGGGTCAGTTCCTTGTAACAGAATTTGCTTTTCTCCACATTTATAGTCAGACCCGCTTCCCTCAGACACTTGGCCACTTCCTGCAGCAATCTGGCATGGGACTCGAAATTTGGAGAACAAACCAAGAGGTCATCGAGATAGACAAAGACATACTCTTTCAGGCGAGAGGGTATGACCTTGTCCATAAGCCTACACATTCTCTGGGCGGCATTACACAGTCCAAACGGCATAACCGTATACTGGTATAATGGCCTCCCAGGGACTATGAACGCTGTCTTCTCCCTTGACTTGCGCTCCAAAGGAATCTGCCAGAATGCGTCCTTCAGATCTATACCTGAAATGAATAGTGTCCTGCAACCTACACAGCAGTCCTTCGATGTGAGGAAGAGGGTAAGCATCTTTCTTTGTTACTTCGTTTACTTTTCTTGAGTCCAGGCACAGTCTGCTTTTGCCGAGTTTTCTCACCAGCACCACTAGGGAGCTCCAAGCACTGTTACTCTCTTCTATCACTCCTAGGGAGATCATCCTATCCAACTCGTCACATAAGAGCTTCTGGATCGCAGGTGAAACTGGGTAATACCTCTGCTTGATGGGAATCTTCTCGTCACCCACCTCGATTAGATGTTCTTCGAGACTGGTTCTACCCAGTCCCAACATCGCGGGGAAACAGCAGCTTTATTCTCTCCAGTTCTTGGGCTTGTGCTGGTGAGAGTGCCTGGACCGGAGACCGTTCCTCCGTCGGCGATGGGATGTCGAGTTCGTTATGTATGTTCGGAGCGACCTTAAATGTTCTCCAAAAGTTAACCCCCAGATAAAGGACCTGCTGTAAGTTTGGCACAACGAAAATTTCTAATTCATGAGACTTGCCACCCCAGGAGACTATTGTCTTAAATCGTCCTAGTATTCGTTGGTGATTTCCGTCTGCTGTTCGTATGTCCGTACTCATCCTAGTCATTACTATGTTATGTTTGTCTAAAAAGTCAGTCGCTCCCTTCCCTAAACAACTAATTGAAGCTCCACTATCCAATACGCCCATGAGCTTCTCACCGTCTGTCCTAACCTTAGCGTATGGCCTATTGTCGTCCGAAATATTTATCACAGTCGCTACTATGTCTCTCTTTTGTCGTCTATTTATTGCACATATTTCCCTTAGCCTTCTAATTTTTAAATTGTTCCTGCTCTTCTCCACCGGCGCAGTCAATTTCTTTCCAAAGATACGTTTTCTGGCGACTTTATACTCCTGCAGGCGTTGGTGAAGACTCTTCCTTTGAGGGATTTCCCTCTTCGTGGAGGTATCATCACCTTCGGGAACCCTCTTCAAAATTTGGAAGTCTTCTCCTCGCTTTCCGGGAGTGCGATCTTTGTCGGCTGGTTCGTCGCGGTCGCACTACCGACTCTCAGGTTTCCCTGGCACTGTGTGCAACTAAAGTTTATGTTTCTTTGACCACAACTAAAGCACGTCAGACTAAAGTAGAAAGTAGACTGACACGCCTACGGAGTTGAAGCAGGACTCCTAGTCAGGTCTGTTCTGTTAGTCGAGTTCGTATTGTTTGTTCTGTCTGTCTTCATGTAAGTTGGTTGTAAGTCAGTCCTGTTCCGTTGAAGCGCAGCAATTGCTACTTCTTCGTCCTCTAAATCCCTAAAATCTTCCCTATCTCTAAAAGTTCCCTGGTCTCCTAACTCATTAACTTGTCTTCTAAATTTCGTCTCCCTAGTCGCCAAGTATTTCTCCGCGCGCCTACACTCGTCTCTTAATTCTCGGATGCTCGTAATAGAGCACCCAAAAATTAGCGTCGCTACCCTGTCTTGTATGTTACTTCGGAGGATGTCCCCTAAGTCTAGTTCGTTTGGTCGGCTCGTCATTTGTAAAACCATCGTCCGTACGTCGCTGTATAGGTCGTCGAAAGACTCCTGGGGTTGCTGTCTCCTATCCTTGATCGCTCTCAAAATCTTATGATCCCTAGCGTTATTTTTGAATTGTTTCAGCAATTCACCCTTGAGTCGCT
Organism: Pocota personata; assembly: GCA_963082735.1. Taxonomy (NCBI): domain Eukaryota; kingdom Metazoa; phylum Arthropoda; class Insecta; order Diptera; family Syrphidae; genus Pocota; species Pocota personata. Next base: position 93,213,267 of record OY720429.1, read on the forward strand.
GGTAGCTCAGGCCCCTACCGCCTTCATTTTCTTGCAGAAACTGCCAGAACCATTTCTCTGCCGGACCGCTTACGAGGTGGTGAAAATAAGTAAAAAGCTAGTGGTCGCTGATACCGTTCTGGTGCTGCAAGGTCTCCACGCGAAACAGGAAACATTCTACAGACTTCGTCTTTGGTGTCCCGTCAAACTTAATGCCCCACTTATGAATGTCCACCTTCCTTTCTGAAAACCGTGAAGAGAACGGTTCGGTGAATCGTGGAGCCTGGTCACACAGCGGGTCATGTAGTGGTCGTCCTTATGGTGGCGGGTTGAAAGTTGGTCTGTTTAGTGTCGGCGTTAGTTGATGTAAGAGTTCCGTCCAGTTGAGTGGGTGCAAAGGAGTGGACTGTCCTTGTCGAGTGTTGTCTTGACGTCGGTCGGAGAGCTCCAGGTTACAGATCTTGTCGTTGATCGCCTTGATGTTTTCCTGGAAAGTAGTCATCATGTCTTTCATACTTTCGGCGAACACCGACATGATCTCAACCTGGTTCTTCTTTACCGCTTGAGAGACCACCTTTTGTATTTTTTGTGTTATTCGTTTTGTGTCCTCCACAGTCTTACTCCGCAGGTCAGTTAGGTCGTCTTCGCCGTCAGAAGTTTGTTGTCCGACCCTGGTCGCTGCTACAGTTGCTGTCGCTTGGTTGCCTAGCGACAGACTTAGCCGTTGGTTGCGTTGTCCTACAAGTTCTCTGGCTTGTAGTCTTGTGTCTGTTGTATTTAGTAGGTTTTGTACGTCGTACAAGTCAAGTAGGTCATGTTCATTTGGAAGGGATCTCTCTCTAAGTCCTCACGGAGCTCTACTATGGACCGAGTTACCTTCTGTCTGGTCGTCGCAGTATGGTCTGTCATGTTAAAGTTCGTAGAGTAATTTCCGTCGTCTTGGCCAAAGAACGTCGTCGTTTGTTCCTTGTCTTGCGTAATTGCCGTCAGTCCCTGTAGCAGGTGGCAAGTCATATCCGTCAGTTCCCTGTTCGCGTTCCAACCTTGCCCTTAAACGCGTTACCCGTATTCCTGACGGAAGTGCTCCTTGGGACCCAGTGCTCTTAGGTACTGCCCCTAAATTCCTATTCTCTCCCTCCATGGTAAGAAAAAATTCAATAAATTCTACTTCAAATACCAAAACAAAGAAATTAAAAGCGAACCCTTACTAAAAGGTAGTGAAGTTCAAAGGAAAGGTAAAATAATAAAGAAAATGCAAAGGAGAATATAAAAAAAATAGAAAACGCAGGTGATAATAGAAAAGAAAAAAAGAAAAAAAAATTGTAAAAAAAAAATTCCAACGAAAAATGGTATTAAAAGATGAATAGAGTTAATAGTAAAGAAAAATAGGTAGTAATAGTAAAAAAAATAATTATAGTAAAATTCAAAAAAAGGAAAATAAAAAAAATAGAATAAAATACAAAAAAAATCAAAGAAAGAGAAAATGAAATAGTAGTAAAACGAAATAAAAAAAATAAAAAATCCTAAAAATATGTATAGTGTACAGTGGTGATATTATATTCATGCTTTGGTGTGTGAATTTTTGGTCAGGTTTTCCAGTAACCGTTCTATAGATGTGAGTCTGTCCGTACTCGTTAGGGTGGTGTCAGTATCGTCGGTAGTGACTGGTGCTTCGGATACTTGACGAGGTGCTAAAGTCGATCCTTTCCTTCCTTACCACTACTTACTACTGGATAATACCCAATAGAAGGCTGGCCAGGATTTCCCAGATCAACTCCAACACGGACAAAGCTTCGCGGCTTATGCTTGCGCCTCACGAAGAATATGACTAAAGGTCACCATTCTAGGACAGCAGCTAGCATTCGGCCTTTCCACCTTGTCCCGCTCTTTACTTATTCACAGACCTCCAATTACCTCACAGGATCCACTAGCTTATAGCCTGAGGATTGGATAGCTGTCTTCAGTCTGTGACTAGGCAAGGAGCATTTACAGCCCTTGAATGTAAAAGACAGGAAAGTAAAAAAAAATATTTAAAAATGAAAAAACTAATCGCGAATGAGGCTGATTGATATGAGTCCAAGGCAACGACCTTCGAAAATAGAAAATCGTCCCCTTGGAGTCGCAATCGTGCCTCTAATAGCCGGTGTTGGTAAAAATACCGTTGGGCGCCATTGTTGAGAGCCACAGAGGCGTCTTCGGTGCGAGTAAGGAGGACGGCGGCACGCTCGCGGGTGCTCGGCTCAGCTCGTCGGACGGGGTGGTTCTTGTCCACCTTACTTTACACCACCTGCTCAGCACACAAAATCTCGTGCCATTTTGATAAAAAAACAAAAGAAAGACGAAAGCTACTCTACCTTAGACATCGGACGGAAAAAAAGAAATAGAAAAGAAAGTAAAAAGGAAAATTCAAGGACCTATGCCCTTGGCCAGGAGAAAGATTGGGAAGGACTCCGCGAAGCTTACCCTACCTATCCTAAACTAAACCTAAACTAACCTAATGTCTTAAACTAAATCCTAGTCTAAAACCTAACTATCTTAAACTATCCTACAGCTACTCCCTATCGCGCACTTTGTCCTTCCCATTTTCTCTCCTCGCCAAACGGGTTCGTCAAGTACCCGTGGTATGCCTTTTGGAAGTGGCAAAAACTGGCCTGCCCACCCTGTGTGTCTAGTGAAACAACCAATTGCCATCTCTAAACGTGCTTCCCAGTCACGACCTAAGTTAGCAGTGGAGAAGTTCGTTTGTCGTCACTTTACGTCGCCATTGTTCGTAGTCGTCCTGTCCTGTCACCGTTCATCTATAGAAGGACGGCCCGACCTACCATCCGCACACCAAATAAAAAAAAAATCCTATTCAATAATGTTTGAGTAGAAATACACCACTGAAATTTGATTGGCTCATCGCCTTATTGAATTTATTATAAAATTTGACTTAAAACTACTATCAAACTAAACCCTAACTTTTCTGCCAAGAATACCACTAATTTGTTTTCAAAATGAAAATACAAAAAAAAGGTACTCACGGTTTCTTTTACTTCAGTTCCCCGTTGTCCTGCCGGCAGCACGATGAAGGAAGGTATTCTCCTATTTCGGAGATAAATCCGCGACTGTTGAAACACCTAACCACTGTTCTTAGCAGAATTCACACATTTCCACTACATCCTAGCCTTAACTTAATTTCAATTAAACTTAATTCAAAAAAAAAATTTAAATCCAGAGAAAATTCAAAACAAATAATTCTATGCAGCTTCACCTATGCGCACTATGCACTTTTTAAACAAAAATTCTTACTCAGAAGGAGTAGCAGTCACTTCAAGGTAGATATTTTTTTTTGTTTTTTTTTTTTTTAGCTTAACTTTAAAAAAAACAATTTCTTTTTTTTCACTTTAAACTGTTCACTGGACTCTGTGTCCCACGGAGCACCACCTGGAAGCGTTGAATTTTCTTGGGAGAGCACCCCTCGCTGCCGTTGTAGCGGACCATCGCCACCGCTATTACCGCCTGCACCGGTCTTATCCGGTTGCACCGGTATCTTCTTTACAACGGTCCTAGCAGGGAAACAGCAGTCGTCAAGATTTCCGCTGAGACCTGCGCTGCCTAGCGACTCTCAATGCCTATTGGTTTTAAATTTGTTTAATTATTTTGCCCACAGGCACTCCTATGCTTCGCCCTACGTACCTTTATATTGAGTATTTGGCTGCGTACACCTCTTTAAAGGTACGCTCCCCCGATTCCTCTCCATGCCTTCAGGATTATCTGACTAAAATTAGATTTTTTTTTTTTTTTATACTGCTGAAAATTATTTATCCTATGTGAAAAACTCACCTTAGAAAATAAATTGACGAAAGAAAAAAAAAATTGTTCTTTACAGAGGGTCTCCGCCTCACTGTATTTGACTTCCTTTTAATTTTTTTTTGTACAGCAAAAAAATTCACTATTAGCGGCAGCGACCAGCTGTTCGACACTTGACTTTACAAAATGATCTTGGGGTCGATGCTCTACCCGTTGCTATCAATCTGGGTTATCTGTTTCCCATTGTCCTACTTTTCCCCTTCTTTTCTTGTTTCGACTTTGTCCTCTCTTCGTCAGTCTTTTCCCCTTTTCTTTGTCATGTTTTGTCTTTGTCAGCTATGAGTAGTGTTTTCCTTTTTTTTTCGGGACATTGAAAAGAGAAATTTCCCTTTCCAATGTCCTACGTCTCGTCATTGTCAGTTACAAAAATTTTTTTTTTTTTTGAACAGAAAAATTCCTGAGCGATAACATACATAAATACACTAACCTGACATATAATTTTGTTAACTAACTTGCCTAATAACACTAGTACGACCTACGAACCCTACTCACGTAACCTAAAACAAAAATTTGTACCTACCAAAAAAAATATATAAACATATAATATGAAAATAATGAACAAACGAATTCCACTTTCTTTACCTCAGCCCTGAAAAACAGATAATTTCCCTATCGTCATTAATATTCTTGCGAGAGAGATACGGGTGTATCTACCTCCCTCATGTCAGCTGATTGTTGACATTTCTTTTATTTTCTAATTTTGCGAGGCCAATCGCTGTTTTTTTTATTTGTAGGAGATTTTTTTTTATATTTTAAATTTTAATAATCAGATACAAAGGAAAACCCGCCCTTGGAATGGGGTGGGCGTGTGCGGATCGCTTCTTGTGCACTAAAGGTGCACAAGGAAGCAAAATAATACAAAAGAACAAAGAGGAACCTGGCTGTGGGAAGGATGTTATCTGCAGGTACCACGGGTAACAGGTATGTTGGAATTTGTTTCCTTTTTTTTGTCATTAATTGGTTCGAATTCTCAAAACACCAATCAAAACCCCACCCCTGAAATAGGGTGTGTTTTTTCTGCGAGGATGTACAGGAACCGGTAGGGCAGAGCAAGAGGACGACGACGACAACTACCATCGTGGGATCGCCGGAAAATTATCTAGGTTCAGGTAAAACTTTTAATATTTCTCTTTCTTTTTTTTTTTTCCTTTTTCTAATTGTTTTTTTGTTTTTATTGTACGAGGTACAGGCCCTCGTAACACATGGGAAGCCGAGAGTTTTCCAGATGAGTGGAAAAAGGGAATGATTGTCAAGCGCCCTAGAAAAGGCAACATAATGCAGTGCGAAAACTGGAGAGGTATCTGCGTGCTGCCTGCTGTGGCCAAGATAATAGCTAGAATCATCCTGGAGCGAATGAAAGAACACCTTGAAGACACACTCGACGCCGAACAAGCAGGTTTCCGCTCTGGATCCTGCTGTGTCGACCATATCAACACCCTGCGGATCACCATCGAGCAATGTGTTGAATATCAATCACCACTTCACCTGTTGTTCATCGATTTTGAAAAGGTGTTTGATAGTGTCAATCGGGAATTTATTTGGCGTGCCTTGCGCAGCAGAGGCATTCCGAATAAATTAATAGCAATTATCAAGGCTACATATGATGGGTCCACATGTGGGTGCACAGAGGAAAGCTGTCTGAGGAATTCGAAGTCCAAAGTGGGGTTCGGCAAGGCTGCATACTTTCACCAATATTGTTTTTATTGGTGGTTAGCGATGTGCTGAATGCGGCCTTATCAACAGGAAATGGAGGAATTCGATGGACTCTCACATCTAAACTCAAACACCTCGACTACGCCGACGATGTATGCCTACTGTCTCACAGAATAATGGACCTTCACCAAATGACAGCAAATGTGGAGAGGGAAGCAGACGTCGTTGGGCTGAAAATTAACTCGGCAAAAACAAAAATGATCAGCCTAGGACCAAACTCATCAACTCATATATGCATTGCTGGACAAACGGTTGACAGAGTAGAGAGTTTCCAATACCTTGGGAGTATTGTCTCAACCGATGGTGGAACCGAACTGGATATAGCCAGCCGAATAGGTAAAGCAAAATCTGCGTTTGGGATGCTATCCATAGTTTGGCGAAGTAATGCAATTAGCTTAAACACCAAGCTACGACTGTTCCGTTCCAACGTTGAATCCGTGTTGCTATATGGATGTGGTACCTGGAGAGCGACCGTCACTATCACGAGGAAACTGCAAACGTTTGTCAATAGGTGACTACGTTACATCTTAAGGATATTCTGGCCAAACCGTATCCCTAACGAACAGCTTTATCAGAGATCGGGCCAGGAACCTATAGGCACAACCATACGACGATGAAAGTGGCAGTGGATCGGTCACTCTCTCCGAAAGGGCGACAGGTCCATAGCTAACCAAGCGATGCAATGGAACTAGCTTACCCAGGATGGCGCCGGTCCTAGAAGCACGTGGCGCAGAACAGTTGAGAAGGAAGCACGACAACTGGGAAAGAGTTCGGGAGAGCTGAGGCACATTCCCAGAAATCGCACACGATGGCGCGTAGGCGTTGTAGAGGCCCTAGGACGCACAAAGGGATACAGGACATAATCAATCAATCAATCAGGGCATTTTTAAGAATATGTAGGGCTACTTACATATTCGTAGTGACCATGTGGAGTGGAGAATGCATTTTTATGACCCGAATGCTGATCCGGAGACGCTCCTTGCACTGCTTAAAGAGAAAGAGTGCAACGAGCTCGAATTCGTAGGGGTCAAGCCATTCACCACAGCTAAGGCAAAAAGGGGGAAGCGTCAGCTTCCATTCTTCCTAGTTCAGCTTTCACCAAATAGCAAGCAGGATGGTCTAAGGAGTATTAGAGTCCTAGACTACCAGGTTGTCGCCTGGGAAAAATTAAGAAGGAGCGAAAACATTTTACAATGTGTTCGCTGCCAAAGGTTCGGCCTCGCCGCGTCGAACTGCGAAATGCAGCCTCGATGTGTCAAGTGTGGAAAGAACCACAAAGCAGAGGAATGCACTCTGGGTAAGGATGGAGTGGCTGATAAGAGCCAGCTGTCGTGTGCTTTATGCAGGAACTCGGGACATACCGCAAACTATCGGGGCTGTCCTAAGTTCCAGTATATTAAGAAAGTAAATCTGGTTCGTCAGGAGAAAGTTGTAGTGAAACGTCCACCTGCTCCAATTCAAACACCATCCGTGACTCCCCAAGTGACCTAAGCCCAAATGGCGGCAGGTCGGGGAAACGCGGAACAGAAAAGACCGAAGGTTGCTTCTCAGGCCCCAGCGCCTAGAGCACCGGAGGCTGAAACTGACTTGCTGGCCATCTTGCTCTCTATCCAAGGGCAGAGCAGCTTCAACGTCAGGTACAGGAGCAGGCGAAGCGGGTGGACCAGATCTACGCACTTCTGCCGGGCTTAACGCACCTTCAGTCGTAATGGGTACGAACATGGAGGAGCAATCCTTGAAGATCCTTGCGGTGAATGTGAATTCACTGATTAGGATCGAGCGAAGAGCCGTATTGTTTAAGTTGCTTGAAGACCAAACCCCTGATGTGCTTATGGTTAGCGAAACAAAGCTATCCCAGAAGCAGAAATAGGGGCACAATAAATACAATATTGTCAGAAGAGACCGACCCAACTCCACACAAGGAGGAGGTGTTGCGATCTTCATACGCAAACAACTGCAATTTAAAGTTATGTACAGCGGTGAAGTGCGAAGGTTCCAGGAGGTGGAAGCGTGTATCGTGTGCATCCCTCTCCGTAGTGGAAAGAGGATGTACTTGGTCGCACTCTATGCACCTGAAGCTACTCAATCTACTTTATTTATTTCAGAGTTCGAGACACTTTTCCGATTTCTAAGACTGGAGTCGGAGGAGAATTATTTCACCATGGCCGGAGATCTCAATGCCAAACATAGAGATTGGGGAAATAACACACCAAATCCTAGAGGGAACCTACTATTCAATTGGTGGGGTCGGCACAGTGTCGAGTATAAACTCGATTTGAAAGCAACAGATAGTCCGTCGTTTCCTAGAAGCGGCTCCTATCTTATGCTGTTCGACGTACGGTTACAACTGACCGACATGGACCGACAAACTATAAACTGCCTGCACACATTTGTGTATGACAGTGACCATTGCGGACTCAGTGCCGTAATAACGATTCCCAACGAAATTGCGGAGTTGGAGGAGTTTGTCCAAACGTACTCCTACAATTATAGTAGGACGCGTTGGACTCGCTTCTCCAGAACTTTAACAAGAGCACTCTCCTCGAATTCGCTCTACCCACGGTCCAATAGGAATCTGTCAAACGAGGAGATTGACTGGTACCTAAAACAAATGGACGAGACAATTAAACGAACTATGGACAACACGATACCTCGGTATCAACATACTGACAACGCAGACATATTCCGTAATGCAGCAATTGACGCACTACACCAACACAAAAGTAGACTGTTGTCGAGACTAAAAACCTTGTACAGACAGTTTACTGACAGACAAAACTCGGAGGTTAGGACACTGAAGTCGTTGATTAAAAACCTCCAGAAGTTAATTAGAGAAAATTACAGACTTTCTGTAAATTTGCACTGGAACAACAAAATTCGGGCTGTAAAATGCAACAACCCGAGTATGTTCCCGCAAATAAATAAAATATTTCGGAGGAATAATCAAAACGACCTTCCGTGTCTTGAGATCCCCCGAACGACGAACAATAGACGAATACTTATAACAGCAGGTATAGATCCAGATAACGCAGTAGAAGATGACAACTTCTTTGTGATCGAACATCTGCAGGAGAAGGTAGAGGCTATAGGAGCGACTTTCCAGGAAGTGGTACAAGCTGAATGATACCATTTGCCCGAACCACGACCTGGAAAATTGCGTCCTTGTGCACAACTTCTACCTTCGAAATGATACAGAGCACTGGCAATCCGAGAACATAGGTTTTACCGAGTTCAATGACGATAACATGGCAAATAATGTCATCGCCGATGAAAGGGTACATCCCCCGTACATATCGAAGGTGGAGGTCCAAGCGATCTTCGACTCATTGTGGAGGAAGAAATCTGTAGGAATCGATGGAGTGTCGAACATTGTGCTTCGACATCTCCCTCTAGAAGCGGTGGACATTTACACCACTCTGTTTAACAATGCGCTGGATAATGCACATTATCCAGCGCATTGGATAACAGCAGTGATACAACCCATCCCCAAACGGGGTAAGGACACCTCCAATCCGGCAAATCTCCGGTCGATAAGTCTCCTTCCGAACATCAGCAAGGTATTCGAGAAAGTGATCAATAGAGCCCTGCTTAAGTGGACTGAGAACAGTAATATAATTCCGGATAACCAATTCAGCTTTAAGGCGGGGCATGATACAATACATGCCGCGTCTAAACTGGTATCGGATATCCAATGGAACAAAAGCAAGAAACAGTGCACGGGTGATTGACTTGGAGAAGGTCTTCGACACCGTATGGTTAGAGGGACTCTTCTACAAGCTGAGCAGGCTGGGCATAAGCAAACCACTGCTGTACATACTTCATAACATGCTCACCAGTAGACAGTTCATTGTCAAAAATGGCAATGTGACTTCTGCTGGAACATTTCTAATTAAAAACGTTCTGCACCAAGGTGCGGTTAGTTCACCGATCCTTTTCAATATTTACACAAGCGATCTCATAGGATCACTTCACCATGCCATAGCGTATGCAGACGACTTGATCGCGTACAGATCAGGACCAAAAATCGAGGTCATTGCAATTCTCTTGCAACGTGAATTCGATAAGATTCAGCGATATTGCGATGATTGGAAGTTGAAGATCAACTTCCAGAAATCGGAAACCATTCTTTTTATTACGCCGTTGTCTGGGGCCTCTAGGGATACCAGAAAGAATTGGCGAAAGTTCTCAATCATGGGACCACACGGACAGCCACTTGCGAGTAGAAGTGTAGTCAGATACCTTGGGCTCTGGTTAGACCAATATCTATATTTTACCAAACATATAAATGCTGCTCTGGCCAGAGCCAAAGGTGCTTTTGCCCTTACAAAGAGACTTTTTTATAGCAAGCAACTCGATGCAAGGGTAAAGGTAATCTGCTACATGGCCCTCATCTGGCCCATGCTCGTATATGGATGTCCCGTGTGGTTTAACGTGGGAGCAAGCTTGTTGGAAAAGATTCGGGTGTTTGAGAGGGCTTGCCTTCATTTATACAGAACACCGGAGTCCCAGTACATACAATTCTATCCCAATGAGGTCCTATACAACAGGGCTAATCTAATAAGAGTGGATAATTTCGTTATCAAGCTGATTCGAAGGCACATTGCAAGAGCAATGAGCTCGACGAACAACCTGATCTTCGGGGCTTATTACCCCAATTCCGAGTATCATGAGAGAGTGCGCCTTAACGGCTTTGTTCCCCCAGAGGCGTTCCTCTATTTTGATAAGAAAGGTCTGATCCAGGACAGATTGGCAGTGCCGCTAATCTTCCACGTTGCTCGGACAGCTGTGGATAGGCGACTCAACTACGACAGAGACGTTGCACACGGCAGTGTGCATAATTAAATAATTAAACAAATAAATAATAGTAAATAAAAGTTTATATGTATATATTAAGATAAAACACAAAGTAACAGAGACATAAATAAATAAATAAATAAATAGATAAGTAAATAAATAAATAAATTTATGAAAAAATAAATAAATAAGTATATAAATGAATAAATAAATAAATAAATCTATCAATAAATAAATAAACAAATAAATTTAAAAAAACAAAACAATAAATAAATAAATAAATAAATAATTAAATAAATAATTAAATAAATAAATAAATAAATAAATAAATAAATAAATAAATGAATACATAAATTTATAAACAAATACGTACATGAATAAATAAATTACGAATACGTATATAAATATAAATAAGTGAATAGATACATGAATTGAAATAAGAGGGAGAATATATTCAATCATTTAATTGGTTTATAATAGGATTATCTGAAAAAGCAAAGTTTTGTAAAAAATTGTCTGTCGACTTAATGATTCTGTCGGAGATCAGTTGAACATTCGATTGGAAATGAAGATCAGAGGTAGAATGGTATCTGGATAGGTTAAGCATCATTTTCAGCAGTTTGTTTTGTGACACTTGTAGCTTCTTTATGTGACTTGTTGCACAATTTCCCCATACTTGGCATCCATAAAGTATTATTGCTTGAAATACTACTTTGTGGATTACGATTTTGTTGAAGCTTAGCATTGACGTCCTGTTTATAAATGGATAAAGCATCTTGATAGCAATATATACTTTATTAATGGTGTTGGAAATGTGTTCTTTGAAGGTCAGTTTTTCATCTGGATGAATTCCCAGATACTTAACACTAGGTTTCCACTCGATTCTTATACCACACACGTTAAGCGGATTGTTCGGCAGATAGCAACTCTTTCTTTTTCGGCTGAAAAAGATTGATTGCACTCTTCCGGCATTAAGCTCCAATTGTTAAAATAATCGACTAATATTCTAATTGCATTCTGCAGATTAGTCTCAATATTGAGAGTAAACTCATGCGATGAAAATATGCCTGTGTCAGCAGCGTAGATAGCTGTTTCACATGCTGGGAGCCTTGGAAAGTCAGAGGTGTAAACATTGTAAAGCACTGGACCGAGAACTGTGCCCTGCAGCACCCCTGCGTAAATGTGCTGTAAAGACAATGCTTTGCCATTGACGTGGACTCTAAAACGTCTATTAGTCAAGAAACTTTGTATAGTTTTGACTAAATACAGAGGAAAACCGAAGTCAATCATTTTGTACACAATCCCATTGTGCCAAACGGAGTCAAAAACTTTCTCAATATCGAGGAGAACTAAACCCGTAGATTTGCCTAGCGCACGGTTCCTCTTGACATGCTGGCGTATTCTGAGCACTTGATGAGATGTGCTGTGGTGACCCCTGCACTCAAATTGCTCATCAGGGAAGATACGCCTGTCATCAATAAATGTCACAAGTTTCTTTTTTCGTAAACTTTGCTGAGACAACTAAGTAGACTTATTGGCATGTAACTATCTGGATTTGGAATTTGCTTCCCAGCCTTCAGAATCGGTACCATTTTGGCAATTTTCCAGGCATTCGGAAAGACGGGTTCCTGATTTTGGTAATTGCTTGAGATATGTTTTTAATACCATCAAGACCGTCTGATTTCCTCAATCGCAAACTTTTCAACACATCCTCGACTTCTGTTCGAGATACGTACTCATCTAGGGATGGGTCACAGCTTTGGAGATAAACCCTTCCATAGGCTTCGTTTACCAGAGCGTTGATGGCAGTGTCACCGAGGTGCTGAGATACAGCGTGGTTCTTAATGAAGGGTGAACCAAAAATGTTGGCCTTGTCGATATCCGTGTGAAAAAAGCTACCAGAACTTTGTAGACAAGGAATTCTCCTACTTTTATTCTTTACAATCTTAACTACATTCCAGAATGGGCTTGCATTTTTGTCTAATAAGCTTAGTTTCCTATTCCACTCTTTATTCCTATACTTTTCAATTTCTGTAGAAATGAGTTTATTTAGGTACCTCATCTGATTTCGAAAGAATGGCAAACCATATCTTTGCCATTGTCTCTTTAAAGAATTTCTAATACGATCTGGGATCTTGGCATAGAAATTATACCTCACTGTTTTCGGGACACTCGAGTCTATCGATATATGTATATGTTCCGAAAAAACTTCCACAAAATTGTCAATGTGTTCATTATTGGAAACATTATCTAAGTCTGTTGAGATGTTTCTGAGTCTCGACTTTATTTCTGATCGAAATTGTGCACAGTTTGCGTGTTTAAAATCAAGAATTACCACCAGGAAAATGGACACAAAGAATTTTGATTGCCCTACCATTATCCAACCTTATAAACCATTGGTAAAAGGGAATGTTGAATAGATCTCCGAATTAGAATAGCAACGCCGCCACCTCTTCTATCATTTCTATCTACCCGATAGCATTTGAAATCGGCAGTGGAGAGTTTGATATCTGATTTTAGCCACGTCTCGGTTACTGAAGCGATATCAACTTTCTTATCAATTAAAAAAATTTATAAATTCAACATGTTTTTTCTTAATCCTCTGGCATTCCATGTAATAATATTTATAAAGTTAACTGACATATTACTTAACATTAGAGTACAGAAACTTAGTAGCTAATTGCGTGACAACATTAAATTGTTCTACCTTAGATTTACAAGAACTTAGCTTCGTGATCATTTCCATGACAAGGGAATTAAGCTCCTCCATCGTAAACAGATGGCCGCTGGTCATGGAAGCATTGTTGTTGCTGCTTGATAGCACTTCAGCTGGGACCATCCAAGCACTTGGTCGCGAAATGTTGGTGTCCTCTATACGCTTCGATGCACTTATTTTAGCTAGAGCGGGAAAATCGTTCACTGACATGTAATTAGTGGGGTTAGTGTTTACATTTACTGCAGTGTTATTTAGCTTTGGCTGAGAGCGAGATTGAGAACGATTTGTTTTGGTTGCAATTTTCGCTCTCATTTCTAGATATCGATTTCGGCTCATGCATGCACTGTCGGTGGATTTATGGTTCTCACTGCAGTGTGCACACTTGAGAACACCAGCATTCATGCATTCATCTGTCTTATGGGGACCAGCGCAGTTTGAACAGTATGTTTTGATATGGCAGTTTCTCTCGCCATGGCCAAACATTTGACTGCACTGCGTTAATTTATTCTTTTGTTTTCGTTGGAAACTCCAGTTGACTTGCGTATGGGAAATTGAGCGTATATTTTTTTTAAGGTCAAATAATTTTACAGATCCACTTTCAAGTGCAACAATATAGAAAGTGTCCGAATAATGATCGTATTTCTTATTAACAATTTTCACCTCTTTGCACTTAAGGCCGCGATTGATTAATTCGTCTTTTAATACACTAACAACGAGTATATCGAGCGCCTAAACCAAACAAAATTACTTTACGAGTAAAAGCATTTTCACCTTTAAGGTCATGAGAGAAGTATTGACAATTTTCTTCTTTTAGTTTACTGAGCACGGCACTGTAAGATTCAATTGATTCACACATGATTTTTATGCCAATAGAAATTTTTTTTATAGAATAGTCTGAGATATTAAGGTTTTTCATGAAATTATGCACATAATCAAAGGGTTTTTGCAATCGTTTAATTGGTGGTGGGAATTTAACTTTATTTAGAGATTTATTCAGCGACACAATTTCGTCCATCTCCTCACTGTCACTATCGGGTAAACATTGGAGTGGGCTCCAATACTTTGCTCTTGGGTCTTTGAAACGAGATTTTAGATTTTTTATCCGAGGATTTATGGTTTATAAATGTGGTGCTTTTTGGCATCGACGTCATATACTTCATTTAACTGCTAACTTACATTTCTATATTCCTCAAAAGGTTGACTTAACGGCAATAGCTGAATAGCTTAGCATAGCTCCTATGTGATTGAAAGTGCTGCCTCAGCTTTGTTTTAACGTGACTCCAATTTTGGTTGTCTCCAAGTTGTCTGATACATCTCACCGCTTCGCCTTGTACTTTTTCGTTCAGCACAATTTGCATTCCAAAAACTGTATATTCGTGCCGCAGAATGTCGATGTAGTTTCCACTGACTTGGTGAATGATGTCAGGGAGTATTCGTTGGTCCCATTGAAAGGTTTTAATTGTCTGAATTGGTTTAGAAAATTTTCATTGATTCATGCTGGCATGGTTGAGTCACAACATTTTGTTGTGCGACTTGTTGAACCTGCCCTAGCTTTCGGTTTTTCTCAAAATATCTGATCTTCTTTTGTTCATTAAATTCACTTCATTTCACTTTTCCCGATTTCGTTATTTACGGTTATTTTTGGGATCCTACCGACTGCGCCAATTACTTTAATAGTTTTCTTCAGAGAACGCAACTTTTAACACTAGAAAAAAAAACAAAAATTACTTGTAATTTGAACTTTATTTATTTAACGAAAATATAGTCGAACTTTAGGGGTTTCACGGTTAACAATCAGCTACTCAAAATTAAAATGAAATGTGCAATCAGAGTGAATAGACGTGCTTTTGTATCGCTCCAGTTAGTAACAGCTTAATTTCGAAATTCTTAAATCCTAAGTCATAGTGCAGTCGATTTTTTATCTACCAACGTCTGTGCTTATTTCTGCTCGTTGTGCTGCTCTTACATTTTTGCGAACAAACGAATAAGTTTAAATCTTATTTTATTTCAACATCAATTATGTCATCATCATCCGGCATGATTACTCGCAACAAGCAGCAAAGAGAGGTTCTTTCTGCTTCTAATGTGAACTCTCCTTCACCAAAGCCTAAACTTCTCAGCAACGACAAGGGACAAGGGATCACTACCAAAATATTAGATGAACATCTGAGCAAGCTCTCGGCTTCATTGCAAGGAGCAATTAAGAAGATGCATGACGACTTCTTTAACAAAATCGAAGAAGTCAAGGAAAGTTGGGTCAAGCGATTCGATGGCATAAATAATGCCATCAACTATAGCCGCTCGAGTTGACAAATTAGAGGAGAGCACTCTCACTGCCTCTCAAATGCTTGGTGCGGAGGTTGATGCTCTTAAGAAACAAGTGATTGCCCTTGAGAGGAATGAACTTGCTTGTGATGCTGTGCTCTCTGGTGTTCCTGCTCTTCCTGGTGAAAACCTTACACAACTCTTCAATATGCTATGTGAGTCGATTAACTGTAGTCCTCCTCCTCTCGTTCATGCATTTAGAGCGAGAAAGCGTTATATTGGCAACAAATCTGCTCTCACCACGCCACCGTTAATAATTCTGAAATTTAAGTCCCAGTACGAAAGGAATACTCTTCTCATCGCAGCTGCTAACTACTGTAAGGTAAATAAAAAGGTACTGAGGCTGAGTGACGTTGGCATTGCTTCAACTGGAAACTGCTATCTCAATGAGAGTCTCACCAAACATGCTCGCTTTCTACTGCAATCAGCTCTTCTCTTAAAAAAGAAGAAGAAATTACTCTCTGTTTACACTAAATCTGGTATTGTTTATGTGAAAGAGAATGCAAATGGGAGAACGTTTGCTATTAATTGTTCGGAAGATCTACGTTTTTCTGCTGCTGGTCATGTTGCTGTTGAAAATGTTGCTGCTGAAGATGTTGCTGATGATATTGTTGCTGATGTTGCTGCTGGTGATACTGTAGCTGCTATAAATTATTGATTTGTAACACACACATATAAGTATATATAAAATTGTATTTACTTCTACTTAAAGTTTATCAAATATTGTTATTACTCTTACTTTCCTTAACTTCCTTCTCTCTTTTTCTCTCTTCTTTGTTTTATGGCACTATGGATACAAATTTCGTTTATAACAGTGTTGGTGGAAAGTTAACTCACAGTATGATTAATGTTCTCTCTAATTATTTTGATGGTCTTAGAGTTAGTTATCTGAATGCACGTAGCCTCAATGAACAAAAATTAGATTAACTAAGGTACGTATTTTCAAATTCAAGTGTTGATGTTATAAATATGTGTTTGTGAAACACGGTTTAAGCAAAATATTTCGGATGTTCTCTATACCATAAACAACTATACCATTTATAGAAATGATAGGGTCCACTGGGGGTGGAATTGCCATTTATTGCGAATCTTCACTTAAGTATCAAATCATTCACAGATCTGTTGATTTAGACTCTGAGTTTTTGATTGTTGAAGTATATGACGGATCAACTAAATGTCTTATAGCCTGTACGTATGTTCCTGACCATACTTGCTCTCCTCAACCTTTCTTTGTTTCCCTAGCTGAATTTCCTGCTTTATATGAGCATGTCATTGTTTGTGGTGACTTTAATGCAGATATTCTTAAAAATAATTCTAGGGCTTTTCACATCAAAGACTCTGCACTTTCTCTTGGACTCCAATTATATAATAGTAAGTACCCCACACGTTCTGCTAAAGACAATATTCCTAGTCTCCTTGATCTGACTCTAGTATCTGATCCAAAGGCGGTTCTTCTCTTTGATCAACTTTCACTTGATTTTGTCTCTGATCATGATCTTATTTTTTTTTACCTACAATGTGCACTTTAATCATGCAGCTGTTCCTGTTACATTTACATATAGAGACTACCAGTCTATAAATTTTAACGCTCTCCAAACCGCGGCTCTAACTGCGCCCTGGTATCGTGGTTGTCTTCAGTCTGACCCCAATGAAAAAATTTGCAATTTTCAAGAGATAGTTCTCGAATTATTTGACCAATTTGTGCCTTGTAAAACAGTAAACGTTCGTAACAATTGTTGTCCTTGGTTCACAAGTGAAATTCTTGGTGTAATTAAGCAACGAAATAGGCTTTATAGTAAATGGAAAAGAAGTCCATCTAATTCCAATTGTCTTGCTTACAAAGCTTTACGTAATCAATCAGCTGTAATTATACGTAATGCTAAAAGGAATTACTTTGCTTCTAAATTAAATACTATGCTTCCTCCTAAAAAACTGTGGAATAACCTACGTCAAATTGGAGTGTCTGGTAATAAAAGTACTAGTAAATGTGAAGTTGATCCTGACGAACTTAACAACTTCTTTCTCGGTAGTACCACTGAGGAGAGTTCCTTTAATCTTACTGACCAAGTTCTGCACCCTGGTTTAAGGCAATTTGAAGTTGATACAGTTACTGAAATTGTAGTTGTTAATTTAGTCAGAGATATCAAATCAAATGCTATTGGGGAGGATGGGGTACCCTTGCGGTTTATTAAAATTATCCTGCCTTTTGTCATCTCCCACCTGACCCATATTTTAAATCACTGTATTACAACATCTACTTTTCCTCGTTCCTGGAAAATAGCGCCGGTATTACCGATCTCCAAGTCCAGAAGTACTAATCCAGCGTGTGCAGCGGATTTTAGGCCTATTAGTATTCTTCCATGTGTGTCAAAAGTCTTAGAGAAAGTTATTGCCAAGCAATTTCTTGACTACCTGTCTCGCAATAAACTGCTCTATATAGGACAGTCCGGTTTCAGAGCTAACCACAGTACCTCTACAGCTATGGTCAACATATTGGAGAACATCCGACTAAACTATGATAAATGATATGCTACTCTTCTCTGTCTTCTTGATTTCTCTAAGGCCTTTGATAAAATTAATCACAAAATACTCTGCTGGAAGTTAAAAAATCTTTTTTCATTTGGTGACAGTG
The DNA here is from genome assembly GCA_963082735.1 of Pocota personata. Classification (NCBI taxonomy): domain Eukaryota; kingdom Metazoa; phylum Arthropoda; class Insecta; order Diptera; family Syrphidae; genus Pocota; species Pocota personata. Next base: position 93,231,278 of record OY720429.1, read on the forward strand.
CAGTGAGTTTGATAAGTAGTTTTCTGTCTGATAGATTTCAAAGAGTAGTCAATTGTGATTCTTTTTCAGCACTTCTTCAAGTTAAACAGGGCGTTCCGCAAGGATCTATTCTTGGACCCATTCTTTTTTTCCTTGTTTATAAATGATTTGCCATCAGTGTGTAAACACTCAACTGTTCATTTATATGCAGATGATATCCAAATGTATACGTCTAACCATAATAATAACATAGTTGATCTAGTTAATACTAGCAATTACGATTTGGATGGAATCTATAACTGGTCTGTTTATAATGGCTTACATTTGAATCCGAAAAAATCGCAGGTGATTCTTATCTCCAAAACAGTCTAAATGATAGCGCTTTGCCATGTATTTACATATCGGGAGATAAACTTGACATGGTTGAATCAGCGACTAGTATTGGGTTTGTTATTAACTCTAAATTGTCTGGTTGTGACCATGCAAACAGTGTAATTAGACGGATATATGGATGTCTCCGCAAGCACTGGCTGAGTTAAAGTTTTATCCCTGCTGATATCAGATGAAAACTTGTTTTTGCTCTTATTATGCCTCTTATTACCTATGCTGAAGTTATTTACAGTAAACTCGACTCCTTTTCCCAACGAAAGCTAGAAGTAGCTCTTAATGATGCCGTTAGATACATCTACGGGTTGCGCCGTCATGATCATATTTCCCATTTGACTAGAGATTTTTTGGGAACTTCTCTTAGGCACCACCTAGATGCCAGAAATTGCATTTTCCTGCATAACATTGTAATGAATAAGACTCCAATGTACCTGTATGATAAGCTCAGTTTTGCTCATTCTCCCAGAACACGTGCCCTAATTTCATCACGCTATCGCCTTAATAACTCATCACGCTTTTTCTTCATTTATGCCGTACAACTGTGGAACTCCTTACCGATTAATATTAGAACAATTATGAACGCCAGACGCTTCAAAAGTGCCATTTTTCAATACTTTTCTTCCCTTCCCTAATTTCATCAGTCCTTTGCCATTCTCTTTCTGCTTTCACTTCCTTCCTTTCCATTTTTTTTTTTTAACTTTTTTTTTATTTTTTTATTTTTTTTATTCTTTCTTTTCTATATATTTAATTTAATTTCTATTTTTTTAAAAGACTTATGTCTTAATGTACCTTTATTTAATTTAAATAAATTGAAATTGAAATTGAATTACTTTTTCTTTCAATCAAATAAATAATAAAATGATCAATTGCAAAAATATGAAGAAATGATATATCAACAAATATTGTTTTAGCATTTTTTTTAAACTTTCTTTTATGTATTGATTTTAATTTTTGGATATTATTTATGTTGGCACGTGAAAAGCTCATATTTTCAATGAACTCTATAATGTCCGGCCTGACATCTAGATGCCTCATGTTACTGCAACTTCACAGGTGAAATATGTTTGGTGATATATTATTGAGATTTTAGTTTTAAATATATGCGAAGGTCTGATATACATTCATTTTGTCCGAAATCGTGGCACCAGCGAACTATTAATTCGAAGTCCGACTGCATAGTTTTTATTGCTGCAGTTAAATCTCTGTGGTTTACAACGATAGGTGTGTCGTCCGTATATGCAAACCCCAAACTGTTCTTCAGAACTGTCAATAAGTCATTTACATATATTATAAATATTAATGGCCCTAAAATGGATCCTAGGGGCACCGCATATGTTATTAATTGTTGTCCGCTGTAACTATTTAAAACTTTTACCTTCAGTCTTTGATTTCTCAAATAACTTCCAAGCCACTTCAAAACCTCTCCTCGAATTCCAATCTTTTCTAACATCTCCATTATTTTTTCATGACAGAGTGTCGAATGCTTTTTTGGAATCAATGAAGATAACCAGGATATGATGGTTTTTATTGAGGTTGGATTAATTAGATTAGTAAAATCTGCCAGAAATTTGCTCGTGTTTTTGTTGTTTGTGAATCCGAATTGGTTTTTATTGATGACTTTGTAGCGTTTAATATAATCCTGCAGCTTTGCCGCCATGACTTCTTCTAATATTTGTTCGACTGTTGGGAGAATGGAAATAGGCCTATAGTTAAGGACACCTGTTTTTGATCCTGTCTTGAATATTGGGCGCACTACTGCCACTTTTAGTCTATCTGGTACGCAAGAATGACTCATGCTCATATTAATGAAGTGGGACATTACAGGAGCTAGTATTTCAGATTTATCTTTCAGGTCTTTTGCTCGTATGTAATCTATTCCCGGTGATTTGTTTGTTTTAAGGTTGACCAGCAATTTAAAGATGTCTTCATTCGTAACATGGCCAACAAACATGGATTGAACCGATCGCACAGCTTGAGTGTGATAAGTTTTCACATTAAATGGGTGAACAACATTTTTCTTAGCTTTATAAAATTTGTAGCAAATTTATTGACAAGGATGGGCATATCAGCTTGACTTCCGAAATTTTTGCAGATTAATTCATCCAGACTGCTTATATTTCTGCCAAGTACTCGTATACTATTAATTAAATTCAACGTTTTTTTTTTTGGGTTTCTTCGAAACTCTTGGAACTTAGGTCAGGAATCAATGCGCGGCATCAGAATCTGTGTTGTGGAATGTACATATATATATTAAAGGGTTTTTTTTCGATGTTGGAGCACTGAGCGCGTCCTCACACTTTTTTCATACAGTGTATGTACATAAGTATCTAACTAGTCTTTGAGTTTCAGTTCAAACCCAATAATTCGTGGCAGAAATAGTGGTCGTTCGGAACCAGATACACCATATCTCCTGAGTGGGTTAAGACATAAAAAAAGCAAATTTATAAAAAAGTTAAATTAAAAAACATATGCATATATTGTACATACATCCAATTGTGCAAATCGAGATTTCCGCATCGCGTAATTTCGGTCTTGCCTACATCCACTCAATGGGACATCACGTATATCCTTATTTTTTCCATTTATTTTTCCGATTTTTTTTTTTTATTCATTGATACAATAAATTGCAGTGTGCTCCAAAACATGATTTTGTCGCAATTAAAAAGAGACTTGATTAATTTTTTAAAGACAGGTGAATCCCGATAAAAGACAAATTATTTATCCACTCGGTTTTTTCTGTTAGAAGATAGCTTAGTAACTTCCCGACGATACCATGAGGAGATTATGAGCATTGATAAGCTGGAGAAGGAATTTAAAAACGGGGATGTAGTAGAATTTTAGAAACAATTCCAGGAAATTTAAATTGAATACAAATGTGAGTTGATAGATGCCATGAACATGTGTGCTCCGACGAGTAAGATTCAAGCGGCTGTAACAGCCTCCATCGCCACCAGCTTCTAGTAGCAGGGAGATTCATCTTTCAAAATTAATATACACTAAATGGCGGGCGTTTAAAAACATTTTTGTCTCTCTAATTCACGATAATGATGCACTTGCTGAGATCCAGAAAATTCATTACTTAAACTCGTTTCTTACGGGTGATGTAGCGAGACTTCTACAACATTTATGGTTAGATGCTGGGAATTGTAATAAGGCATGCATACTTTTGAAAACAAGATTTGACTACAAACGGTTGTTGGGCAACGCTCATTTCAGTGTTTTTTTAACCAATTTATTTTAGGTGAAGAGTCTGCAGAAGGCTTAAGAACAATTTGCAGATGTTCTTTTTTCCGAAATTTTCCATGCCATAGAGAACTTAGGACTTCCAGTCAATCAATGGGATGCCATTTCCTCCAATCAGGAGCAAGTTCAACCAATTTTTAGAGACACTTTTCCGTACGCTAGAGACTGTAGTGCGACAGAGAGCAACTCGGTCTGTCTGCCAAGCCATGGTCAAAATCGAAGTCCAATCCCAAGATTTTTCATGCTTCGGCACAATCGAAGCAGTTTTCGTGCAAATTGTGCAACCATCTCTTTGAGACAATGCAAACGATTTTTGGGCACGAACGTGATGCATAGGCAGCACAGTATGTTGGAGGAGTTGCTAAAGGCATGTAGAAAGATAGGTGACAATAAAGCGCCCGGACATGACTCCATTCCGAATAAGGCAGCAAAAGTGGCCGAAAAAAAGAGACCAGACCTCTTCATAACGACAGTGCAGGAGTGTCTCGATGTAGGAACCTTTCCGGAAAATAGAGCATTTGAGTCCTACTACCAAAAGAAAAGAAGCCTCCAGGAGAACTATCGTCCTATCGCCCAATATATCTATTGGATACCATTGAGAAGATAATTTATAATAGATTACGCAGTAGCAGAAGAGAAAGGAGCTCTCTCAGACCACCAATTTGGATTTAGAAAAGCGCGATCTACTGTAGATGCCATAAGAGCGGTAGTCGATATCACAGAAGATTCCATCGAAGGAGAAAGATGGATCAACGGCACAAAGGAGTACTTTGCAGTGGTAATGCTAGACGTTAGGACCCCTTTCAACTCTGCAAACTGGTCGTTTATTAGAAGGTCACTAGCCAGGATGGATACGCAATATTACTTACTGCGAAATCTACAAAAACACAACCTGCTGGTTTCATTTGTGTCAGGCCATAAGGAAAAAATCATCTAAGCTGCCAGGATTCATTGCTTCTATAAACAAAAAAAAAAGGAAGCAAAGCGCCTTTACCGCAAATTTTTAGTTCTTCCACTTTTAAAACCAAATGACATGCACTCTGCATTTGAACTATTAAATAACGAAGCGAAAGGTGAGGTTTTTAAAATAAATGGGGAGTACATACATATTTAAGGATTTTCTGATATACTTCAGAAAGCAGTGGGTGGAAAGGGTAAGAAATTAATATTTAACATAATGATTCGTGTAAAAAAGTATGTTACAGTGCATTTTAAACTATTATTTTTCGGCTGTTCCATTTTGAATTTGAGAAAATCAAATTATAAAATTCGCGTTTAAGAAACTCCTTCAGCTGAATCTGTGTTCAGGTCTCCCATGAGAACTACAAGCGCTATAGAGGGTTATAATAGTCGACTAAGCAGGAAGTTGGTGAAATTTGGGAATTTTTTAAAGTTCGTTGATTGCCTGCTGGATGAAAATTTAATAAAATCAAAAAGAAATAACAATTCGGGTCTGCACTCTCAGTCGAGCAAGACGTATTCTAGCTTTAGTCAGTTTCGATTTACCACAGTCCGTTTTCTTACAACAACCAATATTCTATAGCGTCGCGCCAATACTTTTGAGGATTCTACATCCTCAACGAGTAAAATGTCGCGTCGTGGCAATTATTTTGCGCCTCTTCAATCGCATCCAGACACGGATAATGAAGAAGAAATGTCCACAAATCACGATCAACAAGTATCAAAAAAACTATCAATTCCCCCTATAAAAATTTTGCACAAAAACTGTGAATTTGTTCATCAACTCTTTAAAGAATTCAAGATCACCGACAATTCGATTCGAAAGATTTCGTTAGGCATTAAAGTTTTTTGTGAGTCAATTAATTCATATAACTCTGTACTTAGTGCTTTAAAATTAAATAAGTGTCAGTTTTTCTCCCATGACCTTAAAAGTGAAAGGTCATTTAAAGTTATTCTTTTCGGTCTGGATGAATACTCCACCGACTCTTTTAAAACTGAACTATTAACACATGGACTAAAGTGCAAAGAAATAAAAAGTATTAAAAAACAGCACGAAAAGTATGTTGAATTCTTTTACATCGTCCACTTCGAAAATGGTTCAATTCGTTTAGCCCATCTCCGCAAAATAATAAAATCAATTTTCCGCACACAAATCAGATGGGAATTCCAACGACGTGTTAAAAATAATATCACCCAGGCCACAATTGCCAAATGTGGGGGCATGGTGAAAAGCATTGCAATGTGAAAACCTTTTGTACAAATTGCTCAGGTAATCACAAAACAAACACCTGTACTTCTACCGCCATCTCCAAATGTGCAAACTGCGGAGGAAATCATAAATCGACAGACGAAACATGTAAAAGTCGCGCAGAGTATATACAAATAACTGGAAAATCTACTCAAGAATCTCGCATACGTTTTCACATCCCGTCGCGACCAAAAGCACAACCAGCAGTGACACCCAAGTCGTTTAACTTCAACAGCGTAGAAGACTTTCCATTTCTTCCAAACTCAGCACGTCAGCAGCAGCAGCAGCAGTGGCCAAAACAAAAACAATGTACCAGAGCGCCCATCATACGGATCCTATTCTTCAGCGCAAAAAGATTTATTCTCTCATGAGGAACTATCCTCTCTTATGATAGAAATGATCTCTGAGCTTGAAAAATGCAAAACAAAAACTCACAAATTTAAAGTGGTAGCACAGCTTGCAAGTAAATATTTATATTCTAATGTTAAGTAATAGGCAGTCTAATCTTAAGCTCTTATGTTGGAATGCAAGAGGCATTCGCAATAAAAGCATTGAGTTTTTCAATTTTCTATCCAATCTAGATGTTGATGTTTGTCTTGGATGCGAAACAGGTCTCGATAATATTGTTTGTTTTCATGTAGTAATTATATATGTCATAGACGAGATCGTATGAACAGAAGAGGTGGTGGAGTTACCATCTTATTAAAAAAAAAACATCGTTCACACCATATTACCAACAATATATACTACGGTTATAGAAAACATTGGAATCGAAATTAAACTAAGAAATAATCGTAATTCTAGTTTGAAAGTTTTTTCAGTTTATTTTCCAGGGGAGTCATCCAATATAAAGAAAGCACAATGCTTGAGAAACGACTTGAGACAATTATTCAATGGTGATCATTTTATCATAGGAGGTGATCTAAATTGCAAACATCGCAAATGGGGTTGTTTAAGAGCAAATTCTTGGAGAAATGTGCTTAACAATTTATCAATGAGGCATAACTCTACAATTTATATACCAGCTTCTAGTAGATTTTCTACGTCTACATTAGATATTTTTTTTGACAAATACACCCACTTCATTTAACAACCCTATCGTCAATAATGCATTAAGTTCAGACCATCTTCCTGTCAGCTGTGATATCTTGTTCAGTCCTATATTAAATAATGTGCAGTACTTAGATTATAGAAACGCAAATTGGGATGTGTTTAGATACCATCTTACTAATAATATTCGTAATTGTCCTAAAAACTTAGAAAGCGTAAACAACCACCAATAGTTTGACAATTATATTGCAACTTTCGTAAATAAAGTAACTCAAAGTGTTCGTGTCCCTTTAACTACATCTTCTAAGAGAGCAATCGTACTTCCTCGCCAAATATCAAACCTAATTAAAATTATAAACTGCTATAGAAGGCATTGGCAGAGGGATAGATTACCTAATAATTTCAAAGAAATGAATATTTTAACTCGCCTAATCAAAGATAAAATTTCAGAGTTCAGAAATTCCTCATGGAATAAAAAATTAAGCTTACGCGATCACAATTTTAGGCCTTTCTGGAACGTTGCTAAAATATTGAACAAATGAACTCGTGTCTGCTGATATTATTAAATTTATAGTTTCGGATCTTAAAAATCGAAAATCACCAGGTTTGGATAATATCAATAATCAAGTCATTAAAAACTTACTTACTTCCTACTAGTGGTCTTATTTATCTTACATTTATTATAAATGCTTGCTTGAAAACCCAATATTTCCCCATGAAATGGAAAAATGCCAAGGTTATTCCCCTCTTAAAACGCGGAAAGGACCCATCTAATCCAACCAGCTATAGACCCATTAGCCTCTTAAATGGATGTAGCAAAATTCTAGAGAAAGACATCAAAATGAAGCTTGATGCTTTTATGGGGTTAAGAAATATACTGCCTCCGGACCAATTTGGTTTCAGAAAACACCACAGCACTTCTCACCAAATTTTAAGGCTTTGTAAGGAAGTTAAGCAAGAGCTAAATCAAAAATAAATCGATTGGTTTAGTTTTACTTGACATCGAAAAAGCTTTTGATTCAGTTTGGCACAACGGACTAATTTACAAGATTAAATTTAGTTGTCCGAAATATTTAATTAAAATTATACAAAGTTTTCTATGTAATCGGACATTCATAGTCTCAATAATAGAAAGTTTTTCTTCTCCAAAAATTGTACCAGCTGGCGTTCTTCAAGGATCAGTCCTTGGTCCAATATTAATTAACATTTTTATAGCTGATCTACTCAGCATACCTAACTGTGACATAGCACTTTATGCCGATGTTTGTGCTATATACTCATCACACGAGCTTGGTTCAATTATAGAAAGTAATTTACAAATTGGTCAAAATAAATGCCGAAAAGAGCTTTATCCAACTTACATGTTAATTTATTTATTTATTGTTAATTAATTTATTTATTATGTTATTTATTTACTTGTGCACCAAGTCTCGTACTTATATATTTATTTACCTGTAGATTTCCTTGTTAAATTCGTATTCACTGCTTGTTTATGCATTTTCATTTATTTACTTATTTATTAATTAAGTATTTATTTATCTATCTACTCTTAAGGCTTTTGGTGTGATAATATAGTTTTTAATATCTATATAATATAACATATATTGTTCCTTTATATGGATTTTTTTTCTATAGTTTTTCCTCTCAGCACACTTGTTAATACAAAAAGCATTTAAAAATCAATTGTATCTTTCAGTAGTAAGGTATCAATAATCATATCTCTGTGCAAGCTGTGCTAAATATAAAAAATGAATGTAAATGTTTAACTATAAAAAGGAAATAAATATCTAATTATCTATCTAAAAGAATTTTTAATGTCAACGTTCCAAATTTTTTAACCGCCAAAGAAAAAATACAAAGACAGGGGGCAGCAAATCGAAGCGGCCTTAATAAAATTGGAGAAAAAACTAATATCAATTTATGTCTTTCTCAATCAAATGACAAATGAGAGCAACAATTTATTTGCCCCAGATCCTATTGAAAATTTAAACAGGATTATTTCAATGCTGATGATAAATCCCTACTTTGCATTATATGATGTGAAAATCCTCGAGCTATTCTTCTGCAACCTTGTAATGACTTCAAACTGTGTTTGAAGCTATACAAAGTTGTCAGGAAAATATTTAAAGGTTGATAACCCAATTCTTTGTCCAGTTTGCAAGCAAATTATTCAAAGTACTACTCGGGTATTTTGTTAAAAATCAGATATTCTGAGCTTCCACTTCCAAAGTTTACAAAAAAAAATCATAAAAATTGCTTAAATTTTTTAATATTATATGAAAATAAATAACTTGTTTTGATTCTATATTATTTTTAAGTCATCCTTTTTTTTCCAATTTGAATTATTAAAACATATACATTGATACTAGTTTAATGAAAATAATTTGTCTTTTTTGGTGTTCGGAAATTCATATTAATACGAATAATTTAATTTTAAATTTAAATTTTAACGTAACTGAAAAACAAAATAAATCGTTATTAAACACATAAAATTAAAAACAAGATGTTGAATGTGTTTCAAGTATTTGTGAATACCTGCTCACGGTAAATTTTCTAGTATGGAAATATGAAGACAGGCACCTGTCTCTAAATGTGTGTATAAATTCAAAGCGTAATAAGACAGACTCGGCTTTATTTCGCATTTAAAAGTGAAATAAGGCCGACTTTCAAAATTCGGCTTTATTTCGCATTATGTAAGCGAAATAAAGCCGAATTTTGAAATTCGTAATTATTTCGCTCGGCGTTATTTCACGCACCGGTCCATATTGGTTTTAACATTTGCTTGTAAAGCAGTAGCTTGTTCTATATTGATAGTTGGGAATGTCGCCCCATAAGCCAATACATTTTTTTATGTCGTATGTCTAGTTCTTCTCTTTTCTTTTTAAAGTAGGCTTTAAATCTGAGCTTGGCGTCTAATGTCATGCCGAGGTACTTCGCCATATTTCCATAAGGATTTATCTTTTTGTTTGTACAGTAGACGTGCACTGACTTTAATTCATTTAATTTGATTCTCCATGTTGTCGTCCATTCGCTTATTTTTGAGATTGCAGTTTGCAGTTTAGCGACTGAATCTGCATTCGTGTTTGCAACTGCCATTACGAACCTAGGAGCTTTTTTCGGTTTAATATTTTTTATTATGCTTTTTACCTCGGCTGTTGTAGTTGGCTCTATATCTTCAACTTTTTGTTTTATGTTAGCATTTTCAACTGAGTTCGGTTTAAATATACCTTCCAGATATTCGGCAAATGTATTAGCATTTTGTTCGCTATTCCTCGCCCATTTTCCATTTATCATTTTGATAGAGAGGGATTTGTGAAGTTGACTTTTCTATGTCCTTAGCTGCTTTCCAGAGGGAATAGTTAGAACTTTTGTCATTCGATAATCTCAATAGATAGGCGGACGTTTTCCATCCTTAAACTCTTTTGTCGTCCTTCTAATCTTTTATGTAAGCCTTTTGAATATACTTTTGTCCTTCAAGCTAGTGTGCGCAAAATTAAAGATAGACAAAAACTAAAGAGCAATGGCTTATTGTGAATAATATCTTAGGCAGCGGTAAAAATGACATCAACTTAAACCTCCTCCACTAATAGTTTAAAATCTAAAAATTCGTGTGGGTATGGTATTAGCAATATGGACTTAAAAAGGATAGGAGTATCAATTCTAAATCCATAAAATAATAAAATCTACAGTGCACTAGACAAAAATCTGAAAACAGCTGGTCTATTTCTGGAATTAACAAAAGCATTTGATCTAGACAACTATGAAATATTTATCCTGAAATTGAATAATGCTGGTTTTAGAGGTACTTTACTTGAGTGGTTTAAGAAATTTTTGCTAAACAAAAAACAACGAGTAAGGGTAAATGGTGTTTTAAGCGAGGAAGAATTTGTTTCCAATACTGGTGTCCCAGAAGGGTTGGCTATTGGACCAATCCTCTTTCTTCTTCACGTTAATTCAATCTTTAGCTTGCCACTAACGGACACTTATTTGGTTATGCGAAAAATCTTGCTCTCTCGTATGCAGATGACATTTGATCTGCATTTGCTTGGCATCTGGCTGAATTACGACAAACTTGTACTCAGCGCGAAGTCTAAGGCCATATATTTTTCCTTATCTAACTCTAATGTGATTATCGGAAGCATAATTTCCTATCATCCCAGGTGCGACAAGGTTTACTGCACGAATAAATGCTTTATCTTTGAGTTCGTTAAAGAATTCAAATATCTAGGAGTTCTATTAGATAATAGTAGAGCCCAAAAATAACTCTCAACCTTTTCAAAGGTTTTTAAATTACTCTCTGTTGTTGAGATTTTGAAATAAGATCACTTAATAACCGATTTGCATCACCGTACTCTTTTCGTTCTCGGTCGGAGAGAAACCTTTACTTTATTTTTTTTTAGGTTCTGGTCAACCAATGAGAGATATCACTGAGAGAAAAAAATAAATCTCATTTGTAACAGGCGAATGTGTGTGTGGCTTTAATGTCTTTATGACTTTATGCAATTATGAAAGTTCAGTGGAAGTGAGTGCAAGTATTTGTTTAGTTGCTGTATTATAATTTGAAAACAATTTACAATGTCTTGTGCTCTACCTCCTACATAGACGCATATTAAACCAATCCGATAAATGTATACCTCCACTTGACGTTTCCACCAGATGGAATTCCACCTATCTAATGCTCAAAAAGTTACTTGAAATAAAATCATTTCTTGAGGAACAACACATGATTGAAGTAACAATAGATTGAGAATTCGTAAGAGAGTATATTGACTCTTTAGAGCCTGTATGGATCGCTACTCTTAAAATGTAACAAGAGCAGCTTGTTCTAAGTGATTTTTTTTTAAATTTGGATAGAGCTTAAATTGAACTACGAGAACAGCTTATGAAACCTGAAAAGAAAATTACTAGATTCTCTAAATGAACGAGAAGGTTTGCTTCTGGAGAACGCCGCAATGTTGAGTGCAATCTTTTTGGATCCTCGGTTAAACTTGGTTTTGACCAATAGTCAAAAATCATTGGCAAAAACTCATTTAAAGAAAATTGCGAGAATATATTTAACATGAAACAGGTACAAAACTAAATATCAATTTAAAAATCGTTTCTTCCATCTATGTTCTTGTTTGTTTCGTCCTCAAAGATTTCAAAAAATTTAATTTAATTGAAACCTTATATGTATTATTTTCTATGTAGAGCTTTTCCTCAGTTCTTCAAGAAACAAATGCAACACTCCGCGATAACATTCCAACTACTTTAACTAGTCAAGTTAACGAGGCATCGACAGATGCCTCACTTCTAAGCTTGTATTTAGATAGCATTGAAGAACAAGAACGGGATGCAAATCAAAGCAATGACGTTAATAGAAGTAGCGAGATTTTATCAAAAATATACGCACATGTTGAAAATTTTGAATTAGCGTACCCACGTTTGCCGTTGGATACCAATATCCTTTCACTTTTTGACAATTTAATTGAGAGTTTACTATTAGTGAAAATAGATTCTTAAAATATTAATTAATATTATTATTATAATAATTAATATAATAATTCTTAATACCCTTTGACCCTATGACATCCCATGTATAAAGGGTTCTTCTATACTTATAATATATGTAAAATAAAGACAACGATTTAATTCTATATATTGAAGATTTTTCATTTATTTTCGACAAAAGAGGTTTTAGGTTGATCATTTCCATTTATTTTTTATAAAAAAAGTCAACAGATGAGCGATATATTTGAAAATAAAAAATAAATCTCAAGCGAAGTGCGAAAAGGAGAGTATATATAAATATATCTCGGAGCAAGACCTAAATGTCAATGCCTAATGCATTATCTCTCAGTGAGAAACCGAATGAAAATAAGGGTTGAGAGTTATTTTCGAGCTCAGGATAATAGATTGAATTGGAAATAGCATATAATATCTCTTAAAAAAATAATCTTGAGGGTGGCCGTGGTATTGTGGTAATATCATCGCTTGTCACGCTCCAGGTTCACGGTTAAAATCCTGATGTCAAGAATCATCTATTTATTTCTAATGAAATAAATAAAAAGTCGATCAATTGCGAAGCTCATGACAACTCTACTGCGAAGGCATATCACTGGCATTGGGGTGGTCATATGGCTGAAAATGCAACTTGATCTCGTTGATGATATCAGGAGGACTGAAAAAATACTGTGAATCATAAGCAACGGCAATCAAAAATGCTCCCCAGTTATTCTAACCACCTGAGTTTCAAACTCACTACAACAATATTTCTTTCTCTCTCGCTCACTTTCTACAAACGCCCATGCCCTGACATAATTTAAGGGTATTCATATCCCCTTTGGCGTGCGCAAATTATATATATATATATATATATATATATATATATATATATATATATATATAAACTCTACGTGTTACTACATAAATTGTTTCATATAAGAAAGTGGTCCACGCAGCTTGCTTCCTACAATCTACTATACGCTGGTTCATTCACGGCTAGAGTATGGTTCTGCGTGCTGGGGTTGCACCTATATTAGTAGCTCGAAACCTATAGTAATAGCTCAAAGAAAGATAATTCATTCACATTTGAAAGTAGATCTTAAACATCACTGCCCAAAGTCTTCTTCGTCGGAAGTGGCAATATCCATTTTACAAGAAATGAAATACCTACATATATTCGCTGAGAAATTGGATTGCCGTGTTTGTCCCCTCAGTTAATACAAAGCACAGTAGACGGGCTGCCGGTTGAAATGTCCAGTCTTGTAGCACACTGATGTAAATTCTGAATAATCTTTAAATTTGGTTAATTTCAAGATCTGAAGTGGAGACGCTACTGAGGGTGATATCTTGATTTACGCACTGTGTAATTATACAATGTTTCGTTGCTTTCTCTCCTAAGGTCTCATAATTATTTTACTTGCTTTTGGAGTTTTCAATAAATAGGTTCTTGCATATTCAAATGTTGTTGCATATCGTTCTACTTCTGACTTTACTCTTTCTCCTTGTGGATATTTTATTTTTATTTTGCATCATTTATAGTTTCACACTTATTACTGAGTATTTATAACGACAGTGTTTTAACATATTTCCATAATTCATGATTAGTATGCACTGATTCATTTCTATTACATATTTACCATATTGTTGTAATAATTTTAAATGAATTTAAATGTTTTGTTACAAGTAGATATCCCAAAATTCTCAATAAAATGTTATGTTAAAAATGGGAATAAAAACGCAATACAATACAAAGCAATTTTTTATTAAAATAAACTTAAAAGCCAAGTCTTTTATGATTTTTATCAAAGATTTACATAATTGAGTATTGTGTATTTCCCGGTATGTAGTGCAATCGACTTCATCGTAAAAAGGTGTTCAAAACCGTATTCTTCTATCATTTACAGTTATAATTTACGGTTGAATCTTAAATCTATGTCAAATTTAACATTTACAACTGTTATTTATTTGGCAGCGTTGATAAGTTAATAGTATAAGCTCGATCGAATATGTTAATTTGTATGATTACTCGTACGTTGTTTTGATCTCATTATAAGTTCAGTATAAAAATAAAATAAACAATAAAACGCACAATTTAATTTTTTTTTATTGCACTAAAAGCTTAAGTTTTCTGGTATGCCTCATTGATATTTTACTTAAAATGCTGGCTTTCCAGTTTTCAAAAATAAATATAGAAATTTACTTCGAATACAAATGTGAGTTGATAGATGCCATGAACATGTGTGCTCCGACGAGTAAGATTCAAGCGGCTGTAACAGCCTCCATCGCCACCAGCTTCTAGTAGCAGGGAGATTCATTTTTCAAAAATTAATATACACTAAATGGCGGGCGTTTAAAAACATTCTTGCCTCTCTAATTCACGATAACGATGCACTTTGTGAGATCCAGAAAATTCATTACTTAAACTCGTCTCTCACGGGTGATGTAGCGAGACTTCTACAACATTTATGGTTAGATGCTGGGAATTGTAATAAGGCATGCATACTTTTAAAAACAAGATTTGACTACAAACGGTTGTTGGGCAACGCTCATTTCAGTGTTTTTTTAACCAATTTATTTTAGGTGAAGAGTCTGCAGAAGGCTTAAGAACAATTTGCAAATGTTCTTTTTTCCGAAATTTCCATGCCATAGAGAACTTAGGACTTCCAGTCAATCAATGGGATGCCATTTCCTCCAATCAGGAGCAAGTTCAACCAATTTTTAGAGACACTTTTCCGTACGCTAGAGACTGTAGTGCGACAGAGAGCAACTCGGTCTGTCTGCCAAGCCATGGTCAAAATCGAAGTCCAATCCCAAGATTTTTCATGCTTCGGCACAATCGAAGCAGTTTTCGTGCAAATTGTGCAACCATCTCTTTGAGACAATACAAACGATTTTTGGGCACGAACGTGATGCATAGGCAGCACAGTATGTTGGAGAAGTTGCTAAAGGCATGTAGAAAGATAGGTGACAATAAAGCGCCCGGACATGACTCCATCCCGAATAAGGCAGCAAAAGTGGCCGAAAAAAAGAGACCAGGCCTCTTCATAACGACAGTGCAGAAGTGTCTCGATGAAGGAACCTTTCCTGAAAAATGGAAAATAGAGCATTTGAGTCCTACTACCAAAAGAAAAGAAGCCTCCAGGAGAACTATCGTCCTATCGCCCAATATATCTATTGGATACCATGGGATAGCGCCTTGAGAAGAAAATTTATAATAGATTACGCAGTAGCAGAAGAGAAAGGAGCTCTCTCAGACCACCAATTTGGATTTAGAAAAGCGCGATCTACTGTAGATGCCATAAGAGCGGTAGTCGATATCACAGAAGATTTCATCGAAGGAGAAAGATGGATCAACGGCACAAAGGAGTACTTTGCAGTGGTAATGCTAGACGTTAAGAACGCCTTCAACTCTGCAAACTGGTCGTTCATTAGAAGATCACTCGCCAGGATGGATACGTAATATTACTTACTGCGAAATCCATGAAAACCGTAGAATTCGTAAATTTTCAGATTGATGAAATAAAAATCAAGTCCAAAGAAGCAGTTAAATGTCTTGGAATTATGCTGGACAACAAACTGCAGTTCAAAATGCATGTTGATTATTCAATAAAGAAAAGGCATCGCAAATATAGGGATCTCTCTCGCGTGTACTGAATAACATGGGTGGATCTGAATACGCTAGAAGCACTGATAATAAACTTACCCAGATGTCGCATCCCCATACAAAAAAATGTTGATCTTTTTTGCGATGTGCAAACAACGATGGGCAAACAAAAAGCTTTTCTGCTTCGCAAAGAAAAAAAAAGGAAAATAAATTTTCTGTGCGAAAAGCTTTTTCTTTTACTTTGCGAAAAGCTTTCACCACCAGCGTAGAGTTTGTGACATACTCGTACCCACAGCGAAATATATTTTTTGTTTTGTTTTGTATTCTCGTATTTTTTGTCCTGGACTGCGACTTTGGCTCGGTGAGGAACAGACAGAGCAGAAATATACGTACATATGTATGTTAAGATCAGGAATAATTTTAAATCGATCTGCGATGATGTTAAGAATTTGTAGGTACGGTACAAAAAATTTAAATAGTAGGTACTGTAGGTATTGTAGGCTAACTTTATTTTACTTTACTTTATTCATATGTATGTAGGTATGTAAGTTTTATAAGATTGAGGCTGAGACAGCCATAGCCACTCTTTTATTATTTTTTTGTTCATGCACGTTAAACAATAGGAAACAAAATCAACTCTGCTCTTAGCTCACTTTAGTTAAAGGCATTTATGTGAAAATGCATTTGCGAAATATTTTTGTCTTTAGACATTTACATAATACATATTAGAAGTATGATTTTTAGCTATTCACAGTGCCTTAACTGTTTAATACTATTGTTTGTTTACCTTTGTTATTTAATTTCTTTTGTTTGACTTTGTTTGTTAATCACTGTTAAATTGTTCCAATAACTTGTTACTCACTGTACACATGTATCACGCCACTCATGCATTCAATCGGATGTTTTATCTGCAAGAACATATTCATCCAATCCATGCGCATCAGCATCGATCGTACGATCCGCACACAAATCCATCTCAATGCACACGGAGTATGTACAGTGCTTGCATGACTCGCTTGAGCTTGTGTGCGTGGGTGGATGCATGGGTGCATTCTGGCTGCTGATGGTTAATCGTTAATGGTCTCGGCCACTTAGATTTTGGACGCAGTCGACAGCAGATGGTGATATCTATTTTCTTTTCTTTAATTGTTAATTTAACTTCATACATCCTTGAAATAAATTATTATAACGTTTCCAGATAACGAGTGTTTAGTGGGAAATTTATTGAACGTTTTGGTGATTATTCGCTCATTCGCAGATTCCTTTTTTTTTGGTTTGTTATTTTATTCGTCGTCGAATCGGAAACATTAGTGGTCCTTCGTGGTCGGATTTTAATAGAATCAAACCGACTCTCGCTTTAAAATTATAAAATGTACATTTGGAAAGTGTGCTGATAGAAAGTGTCGGGTAGTCGGTTGGTGGTATATCAGACTTATAGACAATGAGTTCGTTGAAATTGAAACTGGGAAACGCTAAAGGTTGTTTGACGCATGCAGTATCTTTCGTTGATACTATCATGAAGGAAACTCCTCTAGAGATGCTAGAGATTCGACTAAGTAAGTTAGATGAAGCGTGGTCGGATTTTCAAAAAATACACGATGAACTCTTACAAACCGCCAAGGATGATCAGTTCAAAGATTTAGAGACAGAGTTTGGTAACTACGAAGCCCTTTTTTTTAAGGCACATGCGAATTTAAGGCAGCATATTCGTAAAACACAGCCTATTACGTGTGATAATCCGATGGTGGAGCAACTTGCACTTCAGCAATCGACGTTGTTAGAGCATATAAATACCACATCGAAAGACAGTTCCGGTATTCAGTTGCCAAAGTTAGAAGTGCCATACTTTTCGGGCGATTATAAAGATTGACCGTCATTTCGCGACATCTTTCTGGGTTCGGTAGACAATAAGAAAGCTCTTACATCGAGCCAAAATTTAAATATTTAAAATCGTATCTTCGGGGTGACGCGGCAAATTTAGTCAGGCATATTCCAATCTCTGAGGCTAACTATCTCGAAGCTTGGGAAAGACTGGAGAAACGTTACGATCGGGTAAATCTAATAATGCAATCGTTTATTCAATCTTTTCTGTCACTTCCATCCATGAGCAGTGTTAACGTTCAAACTTTGCGAAAAATGTCAGATGGCGCCGACGGGGTCATTCGTTTGCGCTTGGTTCCAATAATCGCGATCCGTGGTTAATTTACTTGTTGCTCAACAAACTAGATGCTGATACTAGGCAGGCTTGGGCGAACACCTCGGTTCGTAAGACGATCATACGATCGATGAACTTTTAACCTTCTTGGAATCAAGGTGTGACTCTCTAGAAGCCTGTCAATCTATTCTCGTCTTCAATCTATTTCTCGTCTTAGCATATCGCGTACAAAATTGCAAGGACAAATTCGATCTCATTTCGCCGAGTCGCCACAATCAACGCCATTATGCCCCAAGTGCAGCGACCACCACATCTTACCCCAGTTTCCTAAATCTATCGCGCTAGATACTGAATCGCCTCGGTATTTTGTGAAAACGAACACTTTGTGTTTTAATTGTCTTCGGGTAGGTCACCCTGCAACCAAATGCCGTTCATTGTTCCGTTGTCGGTCATGTAAATCGTGCCACCACTCACTGGTCCATCCAACGGAAGCAGACGACAAACCATCGTCGTCGTCGCGTCTTCAGTTCTCCGCACTGAGATCTAATCAACATCTACCAAAACCGCCGCCATCCTCGCCTGTTCCTCCAATTGTTAATAACCACTCGATCGATATTGGCTTATGTAAACAAACCATTTTACCCACAATATATATATATAGTAGCATCTTTGTAATTTGGATCTAGCAGACCCTTCGTTTAATGTTCCTAGTCCGATTGATGTTCTTCTTGGCGCTGATAGATTGTGGTGTATCCTCAAGGGGGATCAAGTTCAAGGTCCGGATGGGGTACCAGTAGCATTTGGTTGGGTAATAACAGGGGAGTTTTTAAATACCAAACAATCCACTCATGTATCCATTTCATCACTCCATTCTACACTTGATGTCGATGTATTGCTACAGCATGTATTTTCGACGAACATTCTCGAGATCATCCGATGGTAGATATGTCGTTCAGTTGCTCTTTAATACTCCTTCACCCGTCTTTGGCAATTCACTAAGATCAGCTGTTAGTCGCTTGAGCGCAATGGAGCGTCGTTTCCAAAGATACTGAGGCTTGCATAATAGGTACTCGATGTTTATGCAGGAATATCTTCAGCTTGGTCACATGGTCCGCATCCCTTCAACTGAAATAGAAACCAGCCATGGACAGCATTTTTATCTTCCACATCATGCAGTTTTGAATCCGGACAGTTCGACAACGAAATTGCGCGTAGTCTTCGATGGCTCGGCTAGGGATTCGTGTTGAGATTCACCCAACAGCAGGTTACTTATCGGTCCCCCTATTCAAAGAGATTTAGTTGGAGTAAGTTTGCAGTTTCGACAGTATAAGTATGTGTATATAGCGCCACATCCGCTGTAAACACGTACTTATGCTATCGTTTCGCCAGATGGGCCGATGATCAACATACAGGTTTTCAGCGCATCGTTTGGCGTGAAAATCCCTCTGACGAAATTGGGCACTTCCGCCTACGCACCGTAACTTATGGGACGGCATCGACTCCATTTCTATCAGTTCATGTTTTAAAACAAATTTCAATTGACTACCAACAACAGGACCCAACTGCAGCGCGTGTCCTGCTGAACGATGTATATGTAGACGACATTATGATGGGAGCAAATTCACCGGAAGACCTTATTAGTTTGCAGACAGAATTGGTTCCTTTACTATCGAACGCCAAACTCGAGCTACGCAAATGGCACTCTAATTGTTGGCTCCTACTCGCTCGTTTATCGAAGGATGACTGCGACATGTCGTGGGTTGATACGGAACGCTCTAAGTCAATGATAAAGGTACTTGGAATGCACTGGAGCCCAACAACTGACGAATTTTCGTTTAGAATGTCTAATTCTCCCCTATGCACCTCACCAACTAGACGGACATTGTTGTCTGAAATTTCCCGTATCTTCGACCCTTTAGGATTTTTAGCCCCATCCGTCATTTTATTCAAAATCGTATTTCAGGAGCTGTGGTCATCCGAACTCACCTGGGACGATCCATTACCATCGCATTTGGCTGACCAGTGGAAAGGCTATCAACGCGAACTCGAGTGCTTTGAACAGATACGGATTACACGAAATGTATTTGCTTCTCTAGATGAAGTTGAATTTCACAGTTTTTGCGAGGCTTCCTCGTTAGCATACGCCGCTGTAGTCTACGCTCGTTGTAAAATCGCGAAAAAATCGTTTTAATTGCAGCTAAGACAAAGGTAGCACCTCTTAAACCAATATCCATTCCACGACTGGAGCTTTGCGGAGCTCTACTTCTTTCTCGTCTAATAGGAATGATTAAATCTTCTATCCCAACTAGCTCTAAAGTATTTGCGTGGTGTGACTCACAAATCTTGCTTTACTGGCTGTCATCTCCTCCTCGTCGCTGGACCACCTTCGTCGCAAATCGTACAGCTGCTATCCTTAAGAAGATTCCACGATATGCTTTATCATATCGCTTCAGAATCTAATCCTGCAGATTGTGCATCTCGTGGTGGTGTATTGCCTTCACGCCTAAGTGCTCATCATCTTTGGTGAAGCAGTCCTTCTTCCCTGTCGTTACCACAAAACCTTTGGCCAGCATCAAAGTTCTCCGTGCCACACCCAGATACAGCAAGGGTTTCTGTGAGGAAGAAAGGAAGCCACCAATGCAAGTGTTTCTATCATCGGTTGGTACGAATGTCCTTACAAACGTTATATTCTCGCTTATTATATTCGGTTCGCGTCAAACTGTCTGCCTACTAATCTTGTTAAACTCTCGCACGGCCTTAGGTTTGACGATTTCAATCAACTAATCTTCGTATACTAAAATACATTCAACAAGAAGCCTTCGGGAGTGAAATAAATCATCTTGTTAAAAATCGTGTTCTTCCACTCAAATCTAAACTCCTCAAATATTCAGCGTTTAAAGACAAGGATGGTCTTTTACTCTTCGTGTGTATGAGCACCAAGGCAATCCATCTGGAGTTGGTAAGTGACATAACAGCTGAAGCGTTTTTAACAGCCTTTCGACGTTTCATATCTCGCAGTGGAAAATGTTGCAATATATATAGCGACAATGGATCAAATTTTCAAGGAGCGCGTCGCGTCTTAATGAGATGCAGAAACTCGTTCTGCATTGCATGGCATTTCATACCACCTTCTGCGCCACACTTTGGTGGGTTGTGGGAGGCTGGAGTTAAGTCGGTAAAACTCCATTTACGGAGGGTTGTTGGAGCCACAGTGCTTACATTCGATATACGGTTTTAAGCCAGATCGAAGCTATTTTGAATTCGCGACCTATTTGTGCATTGTCTGATGAAAATTTGAACCCACTAACACCTGCTCATTTTCTTATAGGTGAACCATACACAGCTGTTCCGGAGCCGAGCTACTTGGATGTGACAAAAAATCGCTTGTCCCACTGGAAATACCTACAAAGCATGGCTCAAGGATTCTGGAAACGATGGCATGCAGAATACATTACAATGCTGCAACAACGCACCAAGTGGCAATAACAAACGCGGAACCTGAAAATTGGAGATTTGGTAATAATCAGGTAACCAAACCTTCCACCTGCAAAGTGGCTTCTGGGAAAAGTAGAAGCAGTTCATCCAGGCCCAGACAACAACGTAAGAGTTGCAACTGTAAGAACACACCGAGGATCATTTGTTCGTCCAATAACAAAACTTGCGGCCCTCCCATTGTCCTGAAACTTGTTCCAGGGGGGCCGGGATATTTAATACTATTGTTTGTTTACCTTTGTTATTTAATTTCTTTTGTTTGACTTTGTTTATTAATCACTGTTAAATTGTTCCGATAACCTGTTACTCACTGTACACATGTATCACGCCACTCATGGATTCAATCGGATGTTTCATCTGCAAGAACATATTCATCCAATCCATGCGCAGCAGCATCGATCGTACGAAGTGGTTTCCAGGGGACACGAACGCGGACGTGGCAGAATATTGACCCCCACCACCTGCCTTACCCCACCACCGCCTTAGTTTTTTTTTAAATATTCATACATTATGTACATATGTAAATATTTATTTTAGTTTACATATTCATTAAATTTTGCAACTTTTTTGTCTTTTGTTTTGGATTCCTTTTCTTGTTTATGCTCTTGTCAATAAACCACTTACAATTTTTCCAAAGCAAAACTACCACAAGGAAATTGACTGTATCAATTTTGTGCGAATAACATTTATTTGTCGTTTCAAACCAATCTGGATAGTGGAAATTTGTTTTTGAGATACATTGATTTACTATATTTTCTCTAAGATTAGATGCAAATTGACATTTCAGAAAGCAAGTGATAAATACTTGTATATGAAGTTGACATAATTTGAAGTATTTGTCTGATGGCCAGACAAGTATTTGAATTTCATTCGAGTGTTCATATTCTTTCAATTTGATCAATGTTGCCGTGAGATCGAAATTGGTTTTGTCCTTTGTCGTTTTTTTGACACAGTTCTCACAAACTGTATTAATTTTTTAAGTGTTTTATAAAAACAGTAACCTGCAAAATACCTTGTGGCTATGTCATTCATTTCTGTCATTTTTATTGAAATCGTGTCTTCATCTGGTAATTCTATCGCTAGAAGTTCGGATTCACAATATTTGACTAGATCGAATATGTTTTCATTTTTCTCTTGCTCCTGTGTTAGGACAATCTTTCTTTTATTTTCAGTATCCAATACAGAGTTCTAATCTAACTGTAAATATTCAGAATCTTCTTCTTCACAATTGGAAAATTTTGACTTAAACAAAAATTTTAGAGCCATAATTTTGGCCAGTAATGAGACAAATTCAGACGCGTTTGGATTATTTTTATTAAAATTTCTTGCTCTTATTTTTCCAAAAAGGTTTTCAAGTGGGTCCTGATTTAACTTGTTAACATATATATAATTTAACTCACAGTAATCATTGAATAATTCTTTTTTATCGTTAAAATACTTTCAATTGTCATAATCAGGCACTTAAAGCATAAGGGTCTACATTTTGCATTGATTGGCTGAATTTGTTTTAAATATGATTGCATTTCTTTTAATTTAATATTTAATATTTTATTAATATTTTATTGATTTTATTTATAAATTCTGCTGTTGGTTGCGCAAACTGTGCAATTTTCCCTGGAAATTTATTCAAGCGCTGTAATGCATTAATTGCGCAAGCCACGTTTTCAAATTTTTATTTATGTCATGTAAGAAATCTTTTTTTTCTTCTATTGTTTGCTTTTGATATTCTCTAAGCTGTGCTTTATCTTTTTTTAGCCTGCGGACTTTAATTGTCAGGATATTTCTGAATTTTAGAATTTTTTTTAGCTCTCTCTTTAAGGATTTTGTTAGTTTTTTTCAGTCCACTTATTTGTTGAATATAAAAAAATTGTTTTTTTGTGTTCGCTTCGCATTTCTTTTATACAGATTCTATGGAATCTATAGAACTGTTGCAGTCTATAAGTGCTGAAACTTCATTTAGTTCATCAATGGATATATCGGTACACGTTTGCACTTTTAATCTTTTGTGATTAGAGTAGTCTATTTTGGCTTTCTTAGGATCAAAAGCAAGTTCATTGTCATTAGATTCCAAAAACATTTCACTCCTTTTAATAAAAAGTGTAGGAACAGCGTCGTGTTTTAATGTTTTTTTTCCCAAAAAATTTCAAATCGAAATGTTTATCACAAATGTATGGCCGTTTATGATTTTCAACATTATCACGGGATTCTTCTGCCCGTGCTAGCCAGTCATTATATTTATTAGTTCCCTTTTTAGGAAATCTAAGCATTTTCCTTCCAGGAGCGCACTTTATTCGCCACGACATTTCCTCTAAGTCGATTTTTTTTTCGCAACTATTTTTTGTATTTGTAAGTACCAAGGTACCTAATCAACCTGAAATAAACTTAAATAATATATTTTACCTTTCCTAGATTAACTCCTCAAAATTGTTACTGGACACACACAGTAAATTTCACTTCGAAAAAATACAATTTAAATATTTTTTAAAACACCACAGATCTACAGAGATCGAAACTTCGGTCAATATAGCAAAATGAAAAGGGAAAATACGTACCTACATATGAATATGTGTACATACATATGAATGTATAAATCAAATTGTGTCTCGCAGTCGCAAGTCGCAGACGGTGCAAAGAGTAGCAAAAGAAAAAGCTTTTCGCACAGAAAATGTATTTTCCGTTTTTTTTATTTGCGAAGCAGAAAAGCTTTTGTTTGCCCGTCGTTGTTTGCTCATCGCAAGAAAGATCAACATTTTTTTGTATGAGGATGCGACATCTGGGTAAATTTATTATCTGTGCTAGAAGGATACTGCTCTCTTTAATTTTTTTGTTTTTTTTTATTTAACTAATAGCACAGATAACAAACTACCCAGATGTCTCATTCATATGGGAAGAAGTGATATATGAAAACGAAATTCACTAAAAAAAAAAATGCTTTTTAAAAAGCTTAAACTTCTTACAAAAGGGAAAAAATCAGAACACAGAACATTTGTTTTTTCTGCTCACTTTTTAGTCCATCGTGTCACTCACACATACCCTTGTTTACCTTCACTGCAAAAAAGAAACAAAAAAAATATTTTGTGCGACTGCGGTCACGGACTTCTGAAGCCGACACGTTGTTGGTAGGATGGACATAGAGTATCTGTATAGATCACACATATGTATGTGCAAATGGTTGGGCTTATGTTGTGCTTGTTATTTTGTCTGTATGTATGTACCTTATTTTCAGGACTTGATTAAATAAATATGCACTTGATTAAATATGTATATAAAAATGCATTTATACATTCTTTGATTATTTTCTATTTTAAGTTGGATGCAAAAGGTAGTTTTCGAAAGCATTCGGAAAATATTTGTACATGAAGACGGCATACTTGAAAATATTATTCCGACGGCCATAAGAGAACCGTATTTTCTTTTTAATTTTCATATTCTTTTAATTTTATCAATACTTCCGTTAGATCGAAATTCTGTTTGTCCTTTACATTTCTTCAGCACAATTTTCACAGATTTTGTTCATTTATTTTACTGTTTTAAAGAAGCAGTATCCGGCAAAGTATCTCGTTGACCTACGGTACCTTGACTGTTATTGCGTCTTCATCTGGTGAATTAACTATATTGTATTATATTGAACGTCGTGATTTTGTGATAGCTCTTGGGTAAGTATTATTTGTTCTTCTATATCACTCTGCAAAATAGCATTCCAATCCACCTGTAGATATTCTGAATCGTCTTCTTCGCAGTTGGAACATTTCGATTTGAATAAAAATTTTATCGAAATATCTTTGGCTAGCAGGGAGTTAAATTCGGAAACATTTGGATTACTTTTATTAATATTCCGCGCTCAAGCTTCAAGCACCCAAAGTGTGGGAGAGAAACAAAACACTGCACTCATTTTGCTATCAGGTGACCGAGTATTGTACAGAAACTGTCTTTTGAGATGTGGTACTCTTTTTTGCTGTGCACTTGTTCGAATTATTGCAATGAATAGAGTACACTGAAGTAGTGTACACGTGTAGAGAGAGCAAATGAATACATTCATGCAGACCTCTAACTCGTATATTACTTGGACAAACGACATGATATAAAACTTGCTTAAAATTTCCGCATACACTTCAAATCATAAAAACGCACACAGACTTAGCGCATATATTAGATCTTTGATTCCTTCCGTAATCAACAAAACCTTCAATAGGCTCATCTCATCAAATATAATCACGACTTTTTTTCTTTTGGTGATAATGTCGAAGTTATTTTCTTTATTTCCTCTAGGACATTTCTATTTATTCCACGTGATAGACTTTTAATCTTAATCCACCTATGTAATGAAGACGTGTGCGGCAAGTGTAGTCCAAGCTGATTCCATAAAAAGTTGTATCCGGAAGATGAACGAAAAAAAAATGCACTGCGAAATCCACTTCTCCTCTTCGATGTATTTTTTGTACTCTCAGATAGAATGAGCTTCGAAAATGTCTTAGTATTTTGATCAATACCAAACAATAAATCAATTTTCTCTTGGATATTTTATATTTTTTGTCCTCTTTTAAACGAAGAATTCTCTGCAGCAAATTTATTTTCGAATTGCGATTTCCTTTTATTGTTATCCTTAAGCTATTGTTCAATTTCTTAAGCCTCTCAATTCTCAAGTAAATTCAACGTTATCATTGAATCTTTTCTTCTACTGTAACAAAATTCGAATCCAGTACTAATTTATTGCAGTTTTCATATGTAACCTTAGCTCTCGTTGGATCAAAACAAATGAACTTGTCATCAGATATGGCAACACTTCGTTTTAACAAGAGAGAAGGGTATGCATTTTTAAATATCTCTTTCCAATAAAGGCATTCTTAAAGTGTTTGCTGCATATATGTATAGGGCGTTTTAAGGCTTTTTATGTATTCCCGAGACTCCTCTGCTAAAGCTAGCCATTCATCGTATTGTAATATGCAAGCTACGGCTCGAGTAGATAAAACAATATTCTGTGAAATTATTTCTTTATTTTCTAGTCTATAGAACAATTCAGGTTCACACTATTCTTCGCAATTCTTTCCTTACAAGGTCTCTGTCCTCTCAAATCACTTTATCTCCTTTCAATTACTTAATTCACAAATCCAAACTAATTACTTCTTCTTCTTAAATCTCAACTTTCAATTTATCACAAAATTACAACTTCGCCCACTATCACTTTTCTAATCTCTTCGCCACAGTTTAACAACTACTGCTGCTTTCTCAATAGCCATCTGTCCTTATATAGCAGAAGTTTCTGATAGCCAGAAACTTCTAGCAAATTCTTCGACCACTGGAACAAGAGAAATAATTCTTGCAGTTATAATTCCCTTTTATCCCTGATATTATTCGTCTCTTTCGTTGACATGAGCTGTGGAGACTTCGTCCCAGACACGAACCTCGAATGAAAGGACAGTTCGAACCAAAATTCTGCCAGAATGAAAAGTCACTTCAGAATTTGTTGCGTCATATTTTTAGGGGGCGTAGTTATTATTATGCTACACTGCCCCCCTCTTAGACGTGTTCGTCCCGAACAAGTGCATCCTCATTTCGGCCATTGTATCGAAATGAACACTTTCCCCTTTTGGCGATGGGGATTATACAGCCACACCAGATCTCCTTCCTGGAATCCTGACGTTGTTGCCTTGGCATCATACCTGGTCTTCATGCGGTCGCTCGTCATCTTAATCTGGCTTCTGGTCCTTTGGTGTATGTCCCTAAGCCTTTCCCTAAGGTCCGCCACGTACTCTTCTTCATTTCTGGGCTCATTGGTAGGAGATCCAAATTTCACCTCACTGGGTAAACGAGCTATTCCACCAAATAAGATTTCGAACGGCGTATGTCGAGTAGTGCTATGCACGGCACTTCTATAGGCCATCAAAAACAAGGGAATCTGCCGGTCCCAATCCCGTTGGTAGTCACCTACGACCTTCGAGAGATGTTCGTCCAAAGTCCTATTGAAACGCTCCACCATACCGTCCGACTGTGGATGAAGCGGGGTTGTCCTTGTCTTTTTGATTCCGAGTAGTTGACACATCTCTTGGAAGATTCTTGACTCGAAGTTCCGCCCTTGGTCAGAATGCAATTCCAAGGGCACACCGAATCTGCTAACCCAATTGTAGACGATCTGCTCCGCCACGGTTCTGGCTTCCTGGTTAGGGATCGGAAACGCTTCCGGCCACTTACTGAAGTAGTCCATCACTACGAGTATATACCGATTACCATTGTCGGTTTCCGGAAAGGGCCCTGAGATGTCAATGGCGATTCGTTCGAAAGGTGCTCCTACGTTGTATTGGTGCATCTTACCTCGAGTTTTGATTCTCGGACCCTTGCTAGCTGCACACACGTCGCATTTTCTGCACCAGTCTTCGATATCTTCCTTCGCTTTTAACCAATAAAAACGTTCTCGTACCTTTTCTAGCGTCTTATTCACTCCCAAGTGGCCTCCGGTCGCCCCGCCATGCATTTCCTGTAACACCTCCTTGACCCTCGTCCGTGGTAAGATAAGCTGCATTACAAACGACTTTCCGTCGGAGGATTCCCATTTTCTTCTCAGAACACCTTCTTGGACATGGAGGGAGTCCCACTGCGCAAGATATGCCTTTAAGGTCGGGCTTCTGTGAGAGATGTCCTGATGATCCGGTTTCTCCATGTTTTCCTTCCAGGCCAGAATCGGCTCGATATCCGGGTCTTCCTTCTGAGCGTTCCGGATCTCATCTACGCTCCAGCCGGCGATAGGTTCGGCTCTCATTCTTTGGATGGAAACCAGCTCCCGTTCTTCCTGACGCGCACAATGTTTACAATCCGTTCTGCATGGTCTCCGGGACAGTGCATCCGCATTAGAGTGGAGCCTTCCTTTACGATGCTGTATTTCGTAGTCGTAGATTTGCAGCATTTCGATCCATCTTGCGACCTGACCCTCAGGACTCTTGAACTGTAATAGCCATTTTAAGGCTGCATGGTCTGTGCGAAGAACGAACTTCCTCCCGTAGAGGTATTTGTGAAAATGCTTCGTAGCCAAGATCAAAGCTAGAAGTTCTCTCCTTGTCACGCAGTAGTTCCTTTCTGGCTTAGAGAGCACCTTGCTAAAGTACGCAACCACCTTCTCTTGGCCGTCATGCACCTGGGAGAGTACGGCTCCTACCCCGACATTACTAGCATCTGCATCCACAATGAACGTTTCCCCGGGAGCGGGGTAAGCCAGTATCGGGGCATCGCATAGCCGTTGTTTAAGTGCCTTGAAGCTCTTCTCACACTCAATTGACCATTTGAATTGTTTTCCCTTTTCCGTCAACTGGTGCAGGCTCTTTGCGATCCCGGCAAAATCCTTCACGAACCGTCTGTAGTAGGTGGCTAGGCCCAGGAAGCTCCTTAGTTGGTGTTTATCCTTGGGGACTGGCCAGTTTTTCACCGCTTCGACCTTCTCTGGATCGGTTCTCACTCCTTTCGCTGAAATTATGTGTCCCAGGTACCAAACAGCTCGCACTTCTTGGGGTTGAGCTTCAGGTGGGCACTTCGAAGCCTTTGAAACTCATCCCTTAGATTGTCTCGGTGTTGCGCAAACGTTTTTCCAACGACGATGACATCATCCAAGTATACCAAACAGGTTTTCCATGTTAACCCTTGCAGGACACATTCCATCAATCGCTCGAAAGTCGCCGGAGCATTGCACAGCCCGACTGGCATTACCGTGAATTGCCATAGCCCATTTCCTGCGGTGAAGGCGGTTTTCTCCCGGTCTTCTGGATGGATCTGTACCTGCCAGTAGCCACTCTTCAAGTCGAGAGTGGAAAACCATCGGGCTCCTGATAGTGTGTCTGGCGTGTCGTCAATCCGTGGCAGAGGGTAGCTATCTTTCTTGGTGACGTATTTGAGCTGCCGATAGTCCACGCAGAACCGCGTGCTGCCATCTTTCTTCTTAACCAGTACAACCGGTGATGCCCACGGACTTTTGGAACTTTCAATCAGACCTTCTTTCTCCATTGCCGACACCATCTCTTGAACTTCTGTCTGCTTTGCCAATGGAAGGCGCCTAGCAGGCTGACGAATTGGTCTAGTATCACCAGTGTCTATTCGATGTTGTACCAGGTGTGTTCGGCCGTATTCTCCGTCCTGTGAGGCAAATACATCAGCGTACTCATTGATAAGATTCTCTGCCATAGTTCGCTGCTCCTGATTCAGGTCACTGGACTGGAGAATCGTCTCTCTCGTTTTCGCTGTCCCAGGTGATGGGAGAGGTTTTGGAGCATCATGTTCAGATATTGTTGCGACGGCGGTAATCGGCGTGCATTTTCCAGTCACCTCCCCTCGCCTTATTTTGACAGTGTGTGGCCCCGCGTTCAAAACTCTCACTGGAACCATGGTGTTCTTTGGTTCGACTAACGTCTTTCCCACGATGTAGTTTTGAGAATGCTTCTTTGGGTCTGGTTCTACTATGTAGAATCGGTGGCTCCCAAGATCACCTTCCAGCTTCGTCCAAATTATTGTCTCTGAAGACGGCGGCAAAACTTCGTCTTTGCTGATGACTGTCCTGAGAGTTACGGCATTCTCGTTTCCGTACACCATCGGAATCTCCACATTTCGATACCTCAGTACTTGCATTCCGATGTCCAAGATTACTTCATTTGCTTTCATGAAGTCTATTCCGATGATGCACTCGTCGCATATATCTGCCACCAGAAACGCATGGGAGAACGTCAGTCCCGCCAGAGTAATCGTAAGACGAACTTCTCCAAATACCTTCGCCATTTCCCCTGTCGCAGTCTTCAGGCAGTAGCTGTTGGTGTAGTGCAGCCAGGAACTTTTGACGATATCTCTTCTTACAATGGAGGCGGTGGCACCTGTGTCGATGGTGGCTACGCACTTCTTCTTGTTGATTAGTGCCTCCACTGTCAGGCTCTTGTTACCCCGTTTGGTTTGCGAAACTTGAATGGTGGTTCTGGGGGCCTCGATTCCAGTAACCAACTTCTGCCTCGCGAAGTTGGTCCTTACGCATTTCCCGACTGCTGGTTTTGGGAAGTCTGACTGACAGGATGAATGTTATCACCGCCATGTTATCACTCTCTGCTTCTCCTACTTCCGCAATGTGGACAATTTCCTCGTCTAGGTGCACTTCTGCACTGCCGTTGTAGGTGTCCGGTTTGGTTGCAATTCCAGCAACGGATTTGACTTCCGCGAGCTCTATCTTCATCCATGACGGCTGTTCTCTGGCATGAGCATTCCACGACGGACATTTCCCTGACACGGTGTATTCCCTGGTATGCTTGGTCCGCAGCCTTCATTGACGAGGCCAATGCCTCGGGGAGTGTTCGCTTTTCAGCCATCCTTACAGCCATTTGTAGTTGTCTGTCCTCTATGGCCTGAATAAAAGCTTCCACCGCCATTTCGTTGATAAGCTCCTCACCGGCTTTAGGGTATGAAAGATGGGCTAGTCGCTCTATATCCGCTTGCAACTGTTGGAGCGTTTCCCCCCTTTTCTGGACTCGACTACGCAGCTGAACCCTGTACGCCTGCTGCATGTGTTCATCCCCAAACCGCATCTCGATCGCCTGAACCAGAGAATCGTAGTTCTGCTGTTTATCTTCCGGGATGGTCTGCAAGAGCTCCGCAGCTGGACCCCTCAGTGCAAGTGTGAGTGCAATGGACTTCTCTTCATCGTCCCAGCTATTGGTCATTGCGGCCGCTTCGAATTGCCTTTTATAAATTGGCCATGATGTTTGACCATCGAAGATAGGAGGCTGCATCTTCTTTCTTCTCAGACCGTCAGTGGAATATTCCCGTGCTTTCTGTCTCTTCACGTTGCTGAGCTCTTTAGCAAGATTTTCGACTTGCTTCCCTACTATCTCGAATTGCGTATCCACTTTTTCAAACTGAGCCTCTATTTTCCCGAACTGAGTTTCATGTTTCTCAAAATTTTCATCGAATCTAGTTTCGACTTTTCTAGAGAATTCTTTTGTTCGTCCATTGCTTTCTTTTGTTCGTCCATTGCTTTCTTTTGTTCGTCCATTGCTTTCTTTTGTTCATTACTGCTTCTTCCAGACGAATCAGCAGGGCATCTTTTCCCCCGGTTGTGTCGAGGTTCCGCTTACTGAGTTCTGCCTTTAGTTGAATTATAGTTAGTTTTCCCAATTTGCGACCCATTTTGCGCAACTAATTAACTCAACACGGAAATCGTTTTTTTTTTTTTTTTTTTTTCAATTTCACACCACAATAGTTATTCACAGAATAAGTTTTATCCCGCTTCTGACACCAATGCAATATGCGAGCTACGGCTCGAGTAGATAAAACAATATTCTGTGAAATTATTTCTTTATTTTCTAGTCTATAGAACAATTCAGGTTCACAATATTCTTCGCAGTTCTTTCCTTACAAAGTCTCTGTCCTCTCAAATCACTTTATCTCCTTTCAATTACTTAACTCACAAATCCAAACTAATTACTTCTTCTTCTTAAATCTCAACTTTCAATTTATCACAAAATTACAACTTCGCCCACTATCACTTTTCTAATCTCTTCGCCACAGTTTAACAACTACTGCTGCTTTCTCAATCGCCATCTGTCCTTATATAGCAGAAGTTTCTGATACCCAGAAACTTCTAGCAAATTCTTCGACCACTGGAACAAGAGAAATAATTCTTGCAGTTATAATTCCCTTTTATCCCTGATATTATTCGTCTCTTTCGTTGACATGAGCTGTGGAGACTTCGTCCCAGACACGAACCTCGAATGAAAGGACAGTTCGAACCAAAATTCTGCCAGAATGAAAGGTCACTTCGGAATTTGTTGCGTCATATTTTTAGGGGGTGTAGTTATTATTATGCTACAGTATTTAACTGTTCTTTTTTTAGGTAAGTTAAATAATTTTCCATCAGGTTATTCATTTTTAGTCATAGAACAGTGTGCAATTGCACACTTCGTTCTTTTCCAGGACATTTTTTCCTTGGAGACAATTTTCTTATGCCTTTTAATTTGTTTAGTATATGTATGTAATATAAATGTATTGTAATATGCGAGCTACGGCTCGAGTAGATAAAACAATATTCTGTGAAATTTATTTCTTTATTTTCTAGTCTATAGAACAATTCAGGTTCACACTATATTATTCTTCGCAATTCTTTTCTTACAATGGCCTCTGTCCTCTCAAATCACTTTATCTCCTTTCGATTACTTAATTCACAAATCCAAACTAATTACATCTTCTTGTTAAATCTCAACTTTCAATTTATCACAAAATTACAACTTCGCCCATTATCACTTTTCTAATCTCTTCGCCACAGTTTAAAAACTACTGCTGCTTTCTCAATCGCCATCTGTCCTTATATAGCAGAAGTTTCTGATAGCCAGAAACTTCTAGCAAATTCTTCGACCACTGGAATAAGAGAAATAATTCTTGCAGTTATAATTCCCTTTTATCCCTGATATTATTCGTCTCTTTCGTTGACATGAGCTGTGGAGACTTCGTCCCAGATACGAACCTCGAATGAAAGGACAGTTCGAACCAAAATTCTGCCAGAATGAAAAGTCACTTCGGAATTTATTGCGTCATATTTTTAGGGGGCGTAGTTATTATTATGCTACAGTATGTTAGTAATTAACCTGAAAATCTAAATGATTGATATTCGAGCAAAATCTCTCAAACCTTCTCTTCATATACAACGCATACGCGTTTACAAAACTTCCATTCATGAAAATTT